>CM074188.1:32779193-33484193 GCA_037179385.1 Holothuria scabra | reverse complement strand
GATAGGGTTTGGTACGCGTTGTTTTTGTCAATGGCATTTACATGGCAAAACACACCCACATCAACATTCTATCCCACAATTCTTTGTACTGAAAAAGGTCTATTCGTGTGAAAGGTATATCTGACCCCACACGTGATGCCAAAATTAAATAGCTACAAGATTGTTAGACCCACTGCCAAGAATTCAATGATCAGTACAGTGGGATGCAAGCTGGAAATCTTTCAGAAGTTATACAAAGGTGACTAAACAGTAAACACTTTTTTCAAAAAGGTGGTATAAGCCAAAAACATTTTTATTAAAAGCCAAAAAAGGGTGGCTATGAAGGGGAGGACTTGAACTGTGTATTTGAACTTTAACGACATTAAATTTCACCTTCATATCATTCTGACACTATGTAACACATTGATAACGGATATTACATTTAACAAACCCGCATCTACCTTCAACAATGCAAATTTTAGCCTAAAGAAGAAAGTCATATTAAGGCCTTACATTTATCTCCTCACAAAAGGTCATGAAGCATTGTGAAAAGAGGGTTCCGAACAAGCAAATAAATTCTCTATGAATTCGAATGAGATATCATCATTGTCGTCGACACTGCCACCGCAGTCGTCATCCTCACCATGACAAAGGCCTTCGGCCTTAGCTCACGGAGCGGACGAAGCTATTTCGTTCCGCCCATCGCTACGAAAAATCAAACGAGCGGCAGCTCAAGGGGGCTACGCTGCCTACGCATGCTATTTCTGTCTGAGAAAGTTCGGAATAACTAGAGAATTTGTCCGAGTAATTCCAATCGACGCCAGCTCTTCACTGCTCATGCAGTGTGGCTGGAAGTGGGTGTTCGGAGAGATGTCATTGTAACACATCTGTTCTGGTTTTATCTGAGCTCAGACGACCGCAATCACTACAAAGTGTACTAATACGCCTAGGCGATGCCGATTTGATAGGCTACTACATTTTGCACCAGCTTTCGGCAATTTCTCTTGGCCGTTAGTCTGTTTAAGGGATTGAAGAACCCTATACGCTTCCTAAGCAAAATGATCACCAAAACATATAACAGTTTATCCGCGTGACCCATGCAGTTTCACAAATGATTGCAGAAAACCCCGTTAATCAATTGCAACCAGGGGAAATGCACAGTGCGGAGCGCAGTCACACCAATTTGAAAAGTACCGTAACCTACACTGTTTCGCGATTGGCTCCTGGAAAATATCTCTGCCCCTGAATTGTGTAATATACCAAGGTTATAGGTTAGGTTAGATGGAGTTTAACTGCTCAGTTTTTTTTCTAACCAATTGATTTAAAGGCACAGTTCTCTCACCCCAAACAGTACCAATTCTCCTTACCTTCTTACTGAAGCCCTCCCACAGTTGTCTGAAATTCATCCTCATCCACTGATACAATCTCAGTTTACTGCTTCAAGGTAAGTATAGAAAAACTCAATTTATATAATCAAAACACTCTCAGTACCGTTCATGCTGTGTAATATAAGATTTAGTACTCTGCATTGTTCGAATTAGCTGTCAATCAAAGAGCTGAGCCAATTGAGAATTTCGGTACCCCCGTACCAAAATTGAAGCTTGGGGTGAGAGGTTTGGCCCTTTAAGTAGAGCCGGCCATGTACGGCTTTTTCCAGTTGTCGCTCACTGGCAATCGTACTTAGATTGGTTTACCTTGAAAATGCAATATTCATTGAAGTACTTAAATATTCTGAAAAATACTTTGAAGAGAAGTAAGAAGAAGTGTGTGATTTTGCTGTTGTTTCAAAATAAGGTGGTGAGACTGCTTCAAAGATATAACGTAGATGTTAGACGCGCTGACTCCTAACGGAGACTCAAACGGATGGGCGGAAGTGTTGAGTTGACATGTGCACAATTCTATTCGGTGATCGGCGCGCATAGCTATCGATGCGTAAATGGAAAGTCCATCGAGACGAGATGTCAGCGTTCTTGCATTTTTACCGCAGGGGAATATACGCGCCTAATACGGTACATTTCTCTGTGTACAGCCCGGGATAATTGACGGGCACTTTTGTGCGCTTGGAAAGCGAACGTATGACCGTAAATATCGCGCACCGCAAAGCAGGATACCATGCAAATTTCCCTATATCGCAGTAGCAACACAAAAGCCTAGTCATTTGATGGTTACATATTAAAAGCGTGACATTTCTCATCAAAATAAATCCATTTTGAGTTCAATTTCGCTTTAGGGTCGTTCAGAATTTTGAAATCTATTACCTCATTCCGTGGAAACAGTGTCACAAATCTGTAGTTTTCTTGGTCACACGATGTTACCGCCACTTGAAACTTTGACAGTCTATCTATTAACTTGTTGTGTATGTAAACATGTATCATTTTTGCGAAGCAGAGTGATGTAATGTCTTTTTTCCCTATGATGGCAAGGGGTCAAAAACATTTGTCTTAAAATTTGGGGTAGTGTTACCAGGTGCAATCGACATGCTCTACATCTCAATCATTTATCCCGTCCTTAGGACATCTTTAATAATACTGATGTTGATAAATTATTTCTTGGGCATAAACGATGTTTAAAACTGTTTTCACTGTTACTTGGTGCTATTTTGGGGGGTTCAACGAAGAAAAAAATTCCCCAGGCCTTTAGTTTAAAATGAATGGAAAACAGTCACCAACTTCGTCTACAAAACCCAGTTTTCATGTTTTTAACTCATTCAATGACTGAGAAATTGCCAAAACAAACTTTTTGGCAACGTCTGACAAATGTAGTATCTGCTTTTACTCCCACAAAGAACGTCATCACTAAAGGGTTCGCGAAACTTAGGGACATAAACCAACATGAAGTTGTGACAATATTGCCCAACTTGAATCAACCATTACTTCCTTAATTTCTATCTAACTAAAGCATGTTTCATATCAAAATAAAGCGAACGAATGATAGCTTGGCCTGGTTATAAGTTTTTTGACTCTAAGAGTGAGTTGACTATGATGTTTACAAAATAGTGCTGGAATGCGCGAAACTTTCATATAACCATGCTACTAGTGGACTTCTCATTATAAACTTGTAAGAATATAAGCGCGTGCATAGATGCGCGCTTGTGAAGACACTGGTCATAGAAACTGACCAATCACTAGGTTCATGGACTCCAAACCAAGCTTTGTTCGTTCATGGTCAAGTGTACTTGTGTGGAAAGCCTAGAAGTAGCCGAAAAGGTGCCATATAAGTGAAATGTAAGCGAAGAACGGTGCTTGTAAGATTTGCAATGTTTTGAAATCACCCATATTTACCAACGGAAGATATCAATTTACCTGTTAGCGTTCCAAAACGACTGAACAGTGATCAGCACTTCCGCCTCTCCATTTCGACCTCCATGAGGAGTCACTGCGCCAGTTTAAGTTTGGTATCTATGCTTGTAACATCTTTGGGCTACTTTTATTAGACCGTTCCAATTATATCAAATTTAATCTTATAAACATTCAAAATGAGTTAATGAAGTCTGTATTCCAATATTTGAAAAAGCCTAAATATGTGACATACACTAATTTTAATTTATTGAAAACAAACTTTACTTACAGCTTCTCACTTTTCGATTGAGTCAGTCAAAGGAAGTCTGCAGAATGCTGAAATTCTCGACTAAATTAAAACGATTTTGCAAAATCCATAATTGAAACACAGACGTTACGAGTTTACGTTATCAGGTTATGGAAGCCATGTGCAATTGCAGTCTGTCTTCTGAAATGATCGTCCTATAACAAACTGCCGTATGTAACAGTCCTTTCAACTAACTTCATCAAGCATCTCAAAAAAATCACACCGGGGAAAAAACTCCCTGTTCACACAGCAGTCACCCTTTCCGACAACTCTCTGACGTCATCATGACTAGACAAACCACGAAGCAAATTTGAGAGAAAATAGCGAAGCCCTCTATCTCTCAGTAGGTGATTAATGTGCACATCATACTGAACATACTCGATGCACTAGTTGTACAGGAAGTCTGCTTCTGTAGTCACAGTACAAAGCTTAAATGGGTGAGAGTTCATCCGTTCATTTGTACCTTATGATAGTATTCCTGCATTCTTTCTAAATATGAGTGGCGAAAGTTCAGACAAACCACATGCCAAAAAGGCTTCATAACCCACGACCATGGCAAGATATGCAAAGATTTGGCTGTTTTTGTTATCAAAGCCAAAACATCTGACGCATTGAGCCGTGTGTATTTTACTTCTTTGGAAGTTTGGAAGTTTTCGATTGAAAGCTATGTTAGACTTTCCATATTTGACTGTCTCTATACAATCTTTCAAATTAATGGTCTGCGTTGTTGGTTAAAGGGAAAACGCAGTCACCCACAACTTTGAGTAGCTTCCCTATATTATGAATGGCTCTCGAGAATCATGTGACAATATTTTCTTCTCTGGTTTGTAACTCCTTGTTTTATTTTGAATGTTCAACATTTAATGTTGTAATATCTTTTGAAAAATACTCGGAAAAACGAAAGAAAATTGAAACGTTTTAAAATACTTTAAGGTGACTGCCGATGCTCTTTGTTTTTTAGAAATGCCACAGTGTCTTTCCCCAAATCTTCATTTTCATACAAGAAAGGAGTTTTAATTCCAAATCTGAAAGACGATTTAAACCTTTCTTCTTTAACCGTTCTTGTATTTCCTGTGATATGGCGGCTTATACATTCAGAACTATACCAGTTTTCGAAACAAACAAGAATACACAGTCAAGCCTCGCTGTAAGCGTTAATGAGGCTTGTGACGTCATCCTCTAAAATGGAAACTCCGCCCACAAGAGAAAATCATGAGTTTCGCAGAATAGGTACCTAACATGCTGGGGGGAACTTCAAGCTTCTGAATAATGCATAAAAAGGCGTTCCTTGTTGCTTTATCCTTGGTCATTTGAAATCTTAAAGTCTTTTCTTTACTAAAAATATCGTGAGGTATTGTTTCTTTCGCAATTTCACAGAGAAATTTTCCATCAAAAACAGGTCAACTTTTGGTGGGGTTTTTTGACTGGCCTCAGATTTTGCGAATACCTGACCGTATTCAGGATCATTGGGGTGTAAAACTTCCAAAATCGAGTGTTTGAGACATAAAGCTAACTACTGATACCTATTACACTACGAGCAAAACAACAAAGTAGTCGCAATGAACGTTTTTGCAAGTTGGAATTTTGCACTTTTTGGCCACGTAGAGCATCGCACAAGGCGGTAACGTTATGGTTAACATATGGTAAACTATTGTCATTGTCTTTTGATTCTAGGCTGCTAACTAGGATACTGTTTTAGTCATTATGCCAAGTAATACAGTGAATTTTAATACGACTAACATATTGTAGGCCCTTTTAAGGTGTTAAACCACTAACAAATAACATTTAAATTTTACAGACAGGCCTAGTCTATACTAGGCCTTGGCCTATGCATGCTAAAACTGCACACTATGGTACATAGTGAATGTATGAATGTGTACTGATGATCTGTGATCATCATACAGATACTACTTTACTAGTCCTTGCTTGCTGTATGAGTGAGTTTCCATTCCAGGAAAAATCTTGTAAAAAATTTCGAGGCCTGTAGCACAAAATTATTGTGTCATATGCACCTTGTGAGTTGAATCGGAGCAATGTACAGTACCAACGATGAAGATGAAGAACCAAAATAAGCAAATTAGTGTTACTCTTACAGGTATTGCAGGCTACATGAAACAATTGATATAGGCCCTATAGCCATTTATTTACACATACACTTTACCAGCCTGTCGGTTCTTTCTTATGGTTTTACCAGACAAAGTCAAGAATTTTAAAAAGGGAGATGACTTGAGGAATATACTTAGAGTATATGGAATGCACACCAATAAGAGCTCCATCAGTTTCAGGATTTTTTTGTTTATTATTTTGCCTGGGCCATTGTTCTCAGTTTTCTTACTTACCATATTTTTGTGCTGTTGTGCTGAATCATATTTCTACACAAATGAATTAATTGTGCCTTAGTTCTCAGCCTGTTCCTGTTGAAATGTAATTGCTAGTTATAGCCCACACCTACTAGTGCTCTAGGCCCATTTGGGGGTTAAGGTCAAGATTAGAGCTTGCATTGCTATATACCCTTTTCTTGTATAATGGCACAAATGGGATTCTGAGTCAGTGAATCCTACAGAACAATTTTTCTCTACCCAAGCAAAATGCCAATTTGCTGACTTAAGAATTTTGGTTGTGCACTTGTGTCCTGTATCATCAGCTGTTAATTCTGATGGATGAAATCTCATATGTTCTTCTGAGACTGCCTTCTCATTTGAAGTATAAACTGTTGTCATTTTACACCACTAACTGAGCAGAGGAGAGATGAATAATGTAGCAATTGCCCCATATAGTAATGGCATATTACAGTCAAAGTTTTTGTCACTAACTTGAATTAACTTGATGGCCTGTTGTTACCTTGGACTCTCAGTTGATATGCCTCCAGTTGTGCATGGGGGTGGGGGTTATGTACTGAGTACCCAGTTCCCTAAAAAAAACTTAAGACCCACCCAGTTCCACATGCTGTTCACAACTTTTATTACTAAACAAAGTGTTTCTGATCCAAGGCTTCATTTCTTCGACCTCACCACCTAAGGATAAGGACTGACTGTATAGCGTTAATTACCCCAGAGTTCACTAACAAGCCTTACAAGAGAACTATACATTCCAATATCCCTCCATTTTACGTCTTTATTGTCTAGTTTAATGCCACAATTTTTTTGTCATGTTATTGTTTGCAATAATTTATGAGTCTAGTACAATAACTGTGATTTACTGATTGTATAATGTGGTAACGTGCAAAGTGTATGGCCATGTATGTCAAAAGGTTACCGTGAGTCGGTCAATTAATAGGTGTTGTACATAGTGTCGTACGTTGTATTACACTGTGGTGATCGACTCAAGGTACTGACGTACTTAAGATACAATCACTATAACCCTTGCATCGGTAGCCACTTAATCGTTACAAGGTTTTCAAAAATTGACTCTCAATGTAATTTTCCTGCTATATATATGTAAATCAAACGTAAAGGAACACCCGACGAGGTTAACATGATTAATACTTTTGTGGAGGATATTTTCTCGCTCGGTGTAGTTCCATTTTCGCGCAACTAATGCAAACACCTCAGTACGGGAAATTGGGCTTTTTACGTACGGTGCAAGGCAGTGTCAATACCTGCTCTAAACTTTGCGAATACCTGACCGTATTCAGAAATATTTCATGGTAATGTTAGATTTTTTAGGTGGATAAGGAAATTTCTGATGTACCCTCTTTCTGGCATACCGTGCCAAAAAACTGGTTTTCGAGAAAAAACCAGATTTTCCGAACAGAATGAAAACTGTTTTTACGAGTTCAAAAAATCGTCTCAAATTCATTGCTTTGTGTATAAAATACTTCAAAAATGTTGCGAAACTATCGGGAAAAGTGTTCTCTATTAATTTTAATGATGATTTTGTAAGATTATGTGTTTTTCATGTCGAAATTTGGATTTGAAAACAGTTTGTTTTTGTTAATTATATATGCAAAGGCTGTGACGTCATGCATACTCAAATTAGAAAAGAAGCGACTTTTGGTGGCTGTGGGGACTGGCTGTACACTGAAACCATGGAAGTACTACCATGCTGAAACTATCCTCATCCGATGCTGCAGCCAGGGACGTAGATGTGGTTTGTGCATTGGGGGCAAATATTTTTCAACAGCCGGATCCTCAGATCGTGTCCGTGACAGGACTCATCTTTATACTGTAAGTAGTCTTGTTTCAAGACTCTGGTTAATTTGCGTCCACCACACATAGGCTTGAAAGCCTACAGAGCCGTATTATGCCTACTTAGCACTGTGTCCTCTATATTGCTTATGCTCAAAAGATGAGCAGGATAGAGGGCGCAGTGCTAAGTAGGCATAAAACGGCTCTGTGTGCTTCCAAGCCGATGTGTGGTGGACGCAAATTAACCAGTCTTGAAACAAGACTATGCTGTAAGCAAACCACCCACACGAACGCGAGCACACTAGACCGGCAGCCCACGACCTTGGGGTACATGAACTATGTACCAATAACGAAGTATATCAGCATGGAGCGAGTCAAGTGGGATGTTCAGATATGTGAGTCTGCCGTGTACCATCCCTTGCTAGTAGGTCTGGCGGCCATTTTTCTAAATGGCGGCCATGTTTTAGTAAGTATCATTATGTTTCATAATAAAACTTTGATAGAACCTCCTATCAAAACGTGTAAGGTTTTAAAATTAAATTTCCTATCAAATGATACCATATATAATGGGTATTGTGCTGAATTAAATTACATTTGGGGGAAAAGGGTGTAATTTTGAGCCATTTTTTCCCGAAATTTAAATTAAATTAATTTACATATTGCTTCATATTTTTAATAAATCTAAAGATAATATATTGAAACTTTCCTGAAAATGTTTCCTATACATAGGTACGATTGTGTCAAAATAACAAGGTTACAGTCTTTCAAAGTTAACGATTTGAAATTTCAGTAAATAGAATTTTGTACCTATAATAGTATTTCGCCCTGTTCTCACTTCGCATCAGCTTAAATAGTACAACTGATTAGGCCCAAATAAAACCAATATAGTACACTTTGGGTTTTAAACATTACATTCAAGACTCTGATTACAAGATACGTGCTTGCGTTGATTTTCATACATCTTGTATCAAATCCAAGATGGCCACCATCGGCCAATGCTTTTCTGGCCCATTTTTCTTGATCACCAGGATTAAATGCTCACTTTTGATCAGAACAACTGCGATATTTGGTCAAATGGCACCAGAAGATACAACCCAGGACCCTGGTAGCATTCCCATATGGGACCCATATCGACGAACAAATGGGGCCCACATACCTTTTGCACCCAAGACCCATACGGGACCCATATGGGCCAGTCCAGATAACCCATTCGATGCATATGGGATATTGCTGGGACCCATTTGGGCTACTGCCCCATATGGGCCCCAGTACTATCCATATGGGCATAAGGACATATCAGGCTGGCCCATAAGGGTCCCATATGGGTCTTGGGTGCAAAATCATATGGGACCCATATGGTTTGACGTATATGGGGCCCATATGGGATTGCTACCTGGGGACAAGGGCACTCTTTTTATACAAACAGCTTGTAAACCAAGATGGCGGCTAGGGGTCAATGTACTATTTTCTCCTTATATTTATCTTTGATTCACAATTTTCGATCGAGAAAGGAATGACCACTCTTTTGTTTGTGCACTGGGATGCAATCTTCGGCAGTCCTAAATTTCGTTAAGTACGTTTTGGATCTATTGTTAAGTGGTACTTAACAGTCAATTGATTAAGGCACTCCCATCACTCCACCACCTTACCCCTTGCCTCGAAAGTTACCCTATAGGGGCATTAGCATCTAAACCAATATAATTGCTCACTTCGACGGCTTTCAGATATATTCCTAGTGTTTGGACAAAATAAAGGCAATTGGATAAATCCGACATGAATAGGATACAGTGTTAATTAGTTCCACTTTTTGTTTTTTTTTTTATATGGTTTCTGCGCCACGATGGTGGCTAGGGGTCAATGCACTTCTTACTATTCCTCCTCATTTCTATATTTGTTTTTCCCTATTCCCTATCAAGAAAGCAATAACCACCTGCCACATAGTGCAATAAATGCAATTTGTAGCATGTCTAAACTTTGTTGCAGGAACAAATTATATCGCTTTCAAGATGGTGGTAATAGGTCAATTAACTTTAACCCATGTTCTCATGGCATCAGTTCATAATAGGGGCAAGTATTAGCCTAGCCAAGTTAATATTTCATTGCGATGGTTTCCAGAAACTTTCATTGTACTTACAGGGGGTATATTTGAAATTAGCAGGGTAACTTTTAGCAGTACTGGGGATACATCCTAAAGTACAGTCACTTTTTCTTTGCGTAAATGGCTTCTGTTCGAAGATGGCGATCTTAGGTCAATGTACTTATTTAAGGAGTAGAACAGGCCTCCAGAGTACAAATTTGACAGACTGTAAAAACGATCCTTCTCCAAATGATTTTGTCAGTTATTTAACTTTCTCTAGTTTGGTGTGATGAATTTGAAATAGTCGGGTTTCATTAATTACTGTAGCCTACTCTGTCATGTGAAGTCGCCATTTTGACTTTCAAAATGATAGACTTTTAATATTTTCTGAACAGTAATACATGTTGCAAGGTTAGTTTCAATCTTTTTATCACCGCATTTGATCGAGTTTAACCCTTTACCGTTGTTTGGGTCCTTTTGGACCCATGCGGGGAGCTCGGCTGTCACACATCTCGACTGTTGCACGCGGAGCTCGAAACTGCGAGTAGCCGCGAGAGAGACAACAGTTTAAGGTCACGGGGTCAATGGCCTACGGAAGCCGATGCGGGGCGTGCTACGTCCGCTTTTCCGCCCACACCCGAGGCGCGCAAATATGCCCCGATCGGAGCACAACGGTGAAGGGTTAACCAAAAATATCTGCACCACTCGGCTGAAGGTTTACGTGCACACACGCAGAGACAGTGGCATCAGCTTTGCAGTAAACACACTCCACAGGCTTATTTTAACCCTTTACCGTTGTTTGGGTCCTTTTGGACCCATGCGGGGAGCTCGGCTGTCACACATCTCGACTGTTGCACGCGGAGCTCGAAACTGCGAGTAGCCGCGAGAGAGACAACAGTTTAAGGTCACGGGGTCAATGGCCTACGGAAGCCGATGCGGGGCGTGCTACGTCCGCTTTTCCGCCCACACCCGAGGCGCGCAAATATGCCCCGATCGGAGCACAACGGTGAAGGGTTAACCAAAAATATCTGCACCACTCGGCTGAAGGTTTACGTGCACACACGCAGAGACAGTGGCATCAGCTTTGCAGTAAACACACTCCACAGGCTTATTTTAACCCTTTACCGTTGTTTGGGTCCTTTTGGACCCATGCGGGGAGCTCGGCTGTCACACATCTCGACTGTTGCACGCGGAGCTCGAAACTGCGAGTAGCCGCGAGAGAGACAACAGTTTAAGGTCACGGGGTCAATGGCCTACGGAAGCCGATGCGGGGCGTGCTACGTCCGCTTTTCCGCCAACACCCGAGGCGCGCAAATATGCCCCGATCGGAGCACAACGGTGAAGGGTTAACCAAAAATATCTGCACCACTCGGCTGAAGGTTTACGTGCACACGCGCAGAGACAGTGGCATCAGCTTTGCAGTAAACACACTCCACAGGCTTATTTTAACCCTTTACCGTTGTTTGGGTCCTTTTGGACCCATGCGGGGAGCTCGGCTGTCACACATCTCGACTGTTGCACGCGGAGCTCGAAACTGCGAGTAGCCGCGAGAGAGACAACAGTTTAAGGTCACGGGGTCAATGGCCTACGGAAGCCGATGCGGGGCGTGCTACGTCCGCTTTTCCGCCCACACCCGAGGCGCGCAAATATGCCCCGATCGGAGCACAACGGTAAAGGGTTAACCAAAAATATCTGCACCACTCGGCTGAAGGTTTACGTGCACACACGCAGAGACAGTGGCATCAGCTTTGCAGTAAACACACTCCCCAGGCTTATTTTAACCCTTTACCGTTGTTTGGGTCCTTTTGGACCCATGCGGGGAGCTCGGCTGCCACGCATCTCGACTGTTGCACGCGGAGCTCGAAACTGCGAGTAGCTACCCGAAAATTCGGCCACAACAGCGAGAGAGACAACAGTTTAAGGTCACGGGGTCAATGGCCTACGGAAGCCGATGCGGGGCGTGCTACGTCCGCTTTTCCGCCAACACCCGAGGCGCGCAAATATGCCCCGATCGGAGCACAACGGTGAAGGGTTAACCCAAAATATCTGCACCACTCGGCTGAAGGTTTACGTGCCCACGCGCAGAGACAGTGGCATCAGCTTTGCAGTAAACACACTCCACAGGCTTATTTTAACCCTTTACCGTTGTTTGGGTCCTTTTGGACCCATGCGGGGAGCTCGGCTGTCACGCATCTCGACTGTTGCACGCGGAGCTCGAAACTGCGAGTAGCTACCCGAAAATTCGGCCACAACAGCGAGAGAGACAACAGTTTAAGGTCACGGGGTCAATGGCCTACGGAAGCCGATGCGGGGCGTGCTACGTCCGCTTTTCCGCCCACACCCGAGGCGCGCAAATATGCCCCGATCGGAGCACAACGGTGAAGGGTTAACCCAAAATATCTGCACCACTCGGCTGAAGGTTTACGTGCCCACGCGCAGAGACAGTGGCATCAGCTTTGCAGTAAACACACTCCACAGGCTTATTTTAACCCTTTACCGTTGTTTGGGTCCTTTTGGACCCATGCGGGGAGCTCGGCTGTCACGCATCTCGACTGTTGCACGCGGAGCTCGAAACTGCGAGTAGCTACCCGAAAATTCGGCCACAACAGCGAGAGAGACAACAGTTTAAGGTCACGGGGTCAATGGCCTACGGAAGCCGATGCGGGGCGTGCTACGTCCGCTTTTCCGCCAACACCCGAGGCGCGCAAATATGCCCCGATCGGAGCACAACGGTGAAGGGTTAACCAAAAATATCTGCACCACTCGGCTGAAGGTTTACGTGCACACGCGCAGAGACAGTGGCATCAGCTTTGCAGTAAACACACTCCACAGGCTTATTTTAACCCTTTACCGTTGTTTGGGTCCTTTTGGACCCATGCGGGGAGCTCGGCTGTCACACATCTCGACTGTTGCACGCGGAGCTCGAAACTGCGAGTAGCCGCGAGAGAGACAACAGTTTAAGGTCACGGGGTCAATGGCCTACGGAAGCCGATGCGGGGCGGGCTACGTCCGCTTTTCCGCCCACACCCGAGGCGCGCAAATATGCCCCGATCGGAGCACAGCGGTGAAGGGTTAACCAAAAATATCTGCACCACTCGGCTGAAGGTTTACGTGCACACGCGCAGAGACAGTGGCATCAGCTTTGCAGTAAACACACTCCCCAGGCTTATTTTAACCCTTTACCGTTGTTTGGGTCCTTTTGGACCCATGCGGGGAGCTCGGCTGTCACACATCTCGACTGTTGCACGCGGAGCTCGAAACTGCGAGTAGCCGCGAGAGAGACAACAGTTTAAGGTCACGGGGTCAATGGCCTACGGAAGCCGATGCGGGGCGTGCTACGTCCGCTTTTCCGCCAACACCCGAGGCGCGCAAATATGCCCCGATCGGAGCACAGCGGTGAAGGGTTAACCAAAAATATCTGCACCACTCGGCTGAAGGTTTACGTGCACACGCGCAGAGACAGTGGCATCAGCTTTGCAGTAAACACACTCCACAGGCTTATTTTAACCCTTTACCGTTGTTTGGGTCCTTTTGGACCCATGCGGGGAGCTCGGCTGTCACACATCTCGACTGTTGCACGCGGAGCTCGAAACTGCGAGTAGCCGCGAGAGTGACAACAGTTTAAGGTCACGGGGTCAATGGCCTACGGAAGCCGATGCGGGGCGTGCTACGTCCGCTTTTCCGCCCACACCCGAGGCGCGCAAATATGCCCCGATCGGAGCACAACGGTAAAGGGTTAACCAAAAATATCTGCACCACTCGGCTGAAGGTTTACGTGCACACACGCAGAGACAGTGGCATCAGCTTTGCAGTAAACACACTCCACAGGCTTATTTTAACCCTTTACCGTTGTTTGGGTCCTTTTGGACCCATGCGGGGAGCTCGGCTGCCACGCATCTCGACTGTTGCACGCGGAGCTCGAAACTGCGAGTAGCTACCCGAAAATTCGGCCACAACAGCGAGAGAGACAACAGTTTAAGGTCACGGGGTCAATGGCCTACGGAAGCCGATGCGGGGCGTGCTACGTCCGCTTTTCCGCCAACACCCGAGGCGCGCAAATATGCCCCGATCGGAGCACAACGGTGAAGGGTTAACCAAAAATATCTGCACCACTCGGCTGAAGGTTTACGTGCCCACGCGCAGAGACAGTGGCATCAGCTTTGCAGTAAACACACTCCACAGGCTTATTTTAACCCTTTACCGTTGTTTGGGTCCTTTTGGACCCATGCGGGGAGCTCGGCTGCCACGCATCTCGACTGTTGCACGCGGAGCTCGAAACTGCGAGTAGCTACCCGAAAATTCGGCCACAACAGCGAGAGAGACAACAGTTTAAGGTCACGGGGTCAATGGCCTACGGAAGCCGATGCGGGGCGTGCTACGTCCGCTTTTCCGCCAACACCCGAGGCGCGCAAATATGCCCCGATCGGAGCACAACGGTGAAGGGTTAACCAAAAATATCTGCACCACTCGGCTGAAGGTTTACGTGCCCACGCGCAGAGACAGTGGCATCAGCTTTGCAGTAAACACACTCCACAGGCTTATTTTAACCCTTTACCGTTGTTTGGGTCCTTTTGGACCCATGCGGGGAGCTCGGCTGTCACACATCTCGACTGTTGCACGCGGAGCTCGAAACTGCGAGTAGCTACCCGAAAATTCGGCCACAACAGCGAGAGAGACAACAGTTTAAGGTCACGGGGTCAATGGCCTACGGAAGCCGATGCGGGGCGTGCTACGTCCGCTTTTCCGCCCACACCCGAGGCGCGCAAATATGCCCCGATCGGAGCACAACGGTGAAGGGTTAACCCAAAATATCTGCACCACTCGGCTGAAGGTTTACGTGCCCACGCGCAGAGACAGTGGCATCAGCTTTGCAGTAAACACACTCCACAGGCTTATTTTAACCCTTTACCGTTGTTTGGGTCCTTTTGGACCCATGCGGGGAGCTCGGCTGTCACGCATCTCGACTGTTGCACGCGGAGCTCGAAACTGCGAGTAGCTACCCGAAAATTCGGCCACAACAGCGAGAGAGACAACAGTTTAAGGTCACGGGGTCAATGGCCTACGGAAGCCGATGCGGGGCGTGCTACGTCCGCTTTTCCGCCCACACCCGAGGCGCGCAAATATGCCCCGATCGGAGCACAACGGTGAAGGGTTAACCCAAAATATCTGCACCACTCGGCTGAAGGTTTACGTGCCCACGCGCAGAGACAGTGGCATCAGCTTTGCAGTAAACACACTCCACAGGCTTATTTTAACCCTTTACCGTTGTTTGGGTCCTTTTGGACCCATGCGGGGAGCTCGGCTGTCACGCATCTCGACTGTTGCACGCGGAGCTCGAAACTGCGAGTAGCTACCCGAAAATTCGGCCACAACAGCGAGAGAGACAACAGTTTAAGGTCACGGGGTCAATGGCCTACGGAAGCCGATGCGGGGCGTGCTACGTCCGCTTTTCCGCCAACACCCGAGGCGCGCAAATATGCCCCGATCGGAGCACAACGGTGAAGGGTTAACCAAAAATATCTGCACCACTCGGCTGAAGGTTTACGTGCACACGCGCAGAGACAGTGGCATCAGCTTTGCAGTAAACACACTCCACAGGCTTATTTTAACCCTTTACCGTTGTTTGGGTCCTTTTGGACCCATGCGGGGAGCTCGGCTGTCACACATCTCGACTGTTGCACGCGGAGCTCGAAACTGCGAGTAGCCGCGAGAGAGACAACAGTTTAAGGTCACGGGGTCAATGGCCTACGGAAGCCGATGCGGGGCGGGCTACGTCCGCTTTTCCGCCCACACCCGAGGCGCGCAAATATGCCCCGATCGGAGCACAACGGTGAAGGGTTAACCAAAAATATCTGCACCACTCGGCTGAAGGTTTACGTGCACACGCGCAGAGACAGTGGCATCAGCTTTGCAGTAAACACACTCCCCAGGCTTATTTTAACCCTTTATCGTTGTTTGGGTCCTTTTGGACCCATGCGGGGAGCTCGGCTGTCACGCATCTCGACTGTTGCACGCGGAGCTCGAAACTGCGAGTAGCTACCCGAAAATTCGGCCACAACAGCGAGAGAGACAACAGTTTAAGGTCACGGGGTCAAAGGGCCTACGGAACCCGATGCGGGGCGTGCTACGTCCGCTTTTCCGCCAACACCCGAGGCGCGCAAATATGCCCCGATCGGAGCACAGCGGTGAAGGGTTAACCAAAAATATCTGCACCACTCGGCTGAAGGTTTACGTCCACACGCGCAGAGACAGTGGCATCAGCTTTGCAGTAAACACACTCCACAGGCTTATTTTAACCCTTTACCGTTGTTTGGGTCCTTTTGGACCCATGCGGTTAGCTCGGCTGTCACGCATCTCGACTGTTGCACGCGGAGCTCGAAACTGCGAGTAGCTACCCGAAAATTCGGCCACAACAGCGAGAGAGACAACAGTTTAAGGTCACGGGGTCAATGGCCTACGGAAGCCGATGCGGGGCGTGCTACGTCCGCTTTTCCGCCCACACCCGAGGCGCGCAAATATGCCCCGATCGGAGCACAACGGTAAAGGGTTAACCAAAAAAATCTGCACCACTCGGCTGAAGGTTTACGTGCACACACGCAGAGACAGTGGCATCAGCTTTGCAGTAAACAAACTCCCCAGGCTTATTTTAACCCTTTACCGTTGTTTGGGTCCTTTTGGACCCATGCGGGGAGCTCGGCTGCCACGCATCTCGACTGTTGCACGCGGAGCTCGAAACTGCGAGTAGCTACCCGAAAATTCGGCCACAACAGCGAGATAGACAACAGTTTAAGGTCACGGGGTCAATGGCCTACGGAAGCCGATGCGGGGCGGGCTACGTCCGCTTTTCCGCCCACACCCGAGGCGCGCAAATATGCCCCGATCGGAGCACAACGGTGAAGGGTTAACCAAAAATATCTGCACCACTCGGCTGAAGGTTTACGTGCCCACGCGCAGAGACAGTGGCATCAGCTTTGCAGTAAACACACTCCACAGGCTTATTTTAACCCTTTACCGTTGTTTGGGTCCTTTTGGACCCATACGGGGAGCTCGGCTGTCACACATCTCGACTGTTGCACGCGGAGCTCGAAACTGCGAGTAGCTACCCGAAAATTCGGCCACAACAGCGAGAGAGACAACAGTTTAAGGTCACGGGGTCAATGGCCTACGGAAGCCGATGCGGGGCGTGCTACGTCCGCTTTTCCGCCCACACCCGAGGCGCGCAAATATGCCCCGATCGGAGCACAACGGTAAAGGGTTAACCAAAAATATCTGCACCACTCGGCTGAAGGTTTACGTGCACACACGCAGAGACAGTGGCATCAGCTTTGCAGTAAACACACTCCCCAGGCTTATTTTAACCCTTTACCGTTGTTTGGGTCCTTTTGGACCCATGCGGGGAGCTCGGCTGCCACGCATCTCGACTGTTGCACGCGGAGCTCGAAACTGCGAGTAGCTACCCGAAAATTCGGCCACAACAGCGAGATAGACAACAGTTTAAGGTCACGGGGTCAATGGCCTACGGAAGCCGATGCGGGGCGGGCTACGTTCGCTTTTCCGCCCACACCCGAGGCGCGCAAATATGCCCCGATCGGAGCACAACGGTGAAGGGTTAACCAAAAATATCTGCACCACTCGGCTGAAGGTTTACGTGCCCACGCGCAGAGACAGTGGCATCAGCTTTGCAGTAAACACACTCCACAGGCTTATTTTAACCCTTTACCGTTGTTTGGGTCCTTTTGGACCCATACGGGGAGCTCGGCTGTCACACATCTCGACTGTTGCACGCGGAGCTCGAAACTGCGAGTAGCTACCCGAAAATTCGGCCACAACAGCGAGAGAGACAACAGTTTAAGGTCACGGGGTCAATGGCCTACGGAAGCCGATGCGGGGCGTGCTACGTCCGCTTTTCCGCCCACACCCGAGGCGCGCAAATATGCCCCGATCGGAGCACAACGGTGAAGGGTTAACCAAAAATATCTGCACCACTCGGCTGAAGGTTTACGTGCCCACGCGCAGAGACAGTGGCATCAGCTTTGCAGTAAACACACTCCACAGGCTTATTTTAACCCTTTACCGTTGTTTGGGTCCTTTTGGACCCATACGGGGAGCTCGGCTGTCACACATCTCGACTGTTGCACGCGGAGCTCGAAACTGCGAGTAGCTACCCGAAAATTCGGCCACAACAGCGAGAGAGACAACAGTTTAAGGTCACGGGGTCAATGGCCTACGGAAGCCGATGCGGGGCGTGCTACGTCCGCTTTTCCGCCCACACCCGAGGCGCGCAAATATGCCCCGATCGGAGCACAACGGTGAAGGGTTAACCAAAAATATCTGCACCACTCGGCTGAAGGTTTACGTGCCCACGCGCAGAGACAGTGGCATCAGCTTTGCAGTAAACACCCTCCACAGGCTTATTTTAACCCTTTACCGTTGTTTGGGTCCTTTTGGACCCATGCGGGGAGCTCGGCTGTCACGCATCTCGACTGTTGCACGCGGAGCTCGAAACTGCGAGTAGCTACCCGAAAATTCGGCCACAACAGCGAGAGAGACAACAGTTTAAGGTCACGGGGTCAATGGCCTACGGAAGCCGATGCGGGGCGTGCTACGTCCGCTTTTCCGCCCACACCCGAGGCGCGCAAATATGCCCCGATCGGAGCACAGCGGTGAAGGGTTAACCAAAAATATCTGCACCACTCGGCTGAAGGTTTACGTGCACACGCGCAGAGACAGTGGCATCAGCTTTGCAGTAAACACACTCCACAGGCTTATTTTAACCCTTTACCGTTGTTTGGGTCCTTTTGGACCCATGCGGGGAGCTCGGCTGTCACGCATCTCGACTGTTGCACGCGGAGCTCGAAACTGCGAGTAGCTACCCGAAAATTCGGCCACAACAGCGAGAGAGACAACAGTTTAAGGTCACGGGGTCAATGGCCTACGGAAGCCGATGCGGGGCGTGCTACGTCCGCTTTTCCGCCCACACCCGAGGCGCGCAAATATGCCCCGATCGGAGCACAACGGTGAAGGGTTAACCCAAAATATCTGCACCACTCGGCTGAAGGTTTACGTGCCCACGCGCAGAGACAGTGGCATCAGCTTTGCAGTAAACACACTCCACAGGCTTATTTTAACCCTTTACCGTTGTTTGGGTCCTTTTGGACCCATGCGGGAGCTCGGCTGTCACGCATCTCGACTGTTGCACGCGGAGCTCGAAACTGCGAGTAGCTACCCGAAAATTCGGCCACAACAGCGAGAGAGACAACAGTTTAAGGTCACGGGGTCAATGGCCTACGGAAGCCGATGCGGGGCGTGCTACGTCCGCTTTTCCGCCCACACCCGAGGCGCGCAAATATGCCCCGATCGGAGCACAACGGTGAAGGGTTAACCCAAAATATCTGCACCACTCGGCTGAAGGTTTACGTGCCCACGCGCAGAGACAGTGGCATCAGCTTTGCAGTAAACACACTCCACAGGCTTATTTTAACCCTTTACCGTTGTTTGGGTCCTTTTGGACCCATGCGGGGAGCTCGGCTGTCACGCATCTCGACTGTTGCACGCGGAGCTCGAAACTGCGAGTAGCTACCCGAAAATTCGGCCACAACAGCGAGAGAGACAACAGTTTAAGGTCACGGGGTCAATGGCCTACGGAAGCCGATGCGGGGCGTGCTACGTCCGCTTTTCCGCCCACACCCGAGGCGCGCAAATATGCCCCGATCGGAGCACAACGGTAAAGGGTTAACCAAAAATATCTGCACCACTCGGCTGAAGGTTTACGTGCACACACGCAGAGACAGTGGCATCAGCTTTGCAGTAAACACACTCCCCAGGCTTATTTTAACCCTTTACCGTTGTTTGGGTCCTTTTGGACCCATGCGGGGAGCTCGGCTGCCACGCATCTCGACTGTTGCACGCGGAGCTCGAAACTGCGAGTAGCTACCCGAAAATTCGGCCACAACAGCGAGAGAGACAACAGTTTAAGGTCACGGGGTCAATGGCCTACGGAAGCCGATGCGGGGCGTGCTACGTCCGCTTTTCCGCCAACACCCGAGGCGCGCAAATATGCCCCGATCGGAGCACAACGGTGAAGGGTTAACCAAAAATATCTGCACCACTCGGCTGAAGGTTTACGTGCCCACGCGCAGAGACAGTGGCATCAGCTTTGCAGTAAACACACTCCACAGGCTTATTTTAACCCTTTACCGTTGTTTGGGTCCTTTTGGACCCATACGGGGAGCTCGGCTGTCACACATCTCGACTGTTGCACGCGGAGCTCGAAACTGCGAGTAGCTACCCGAAAATTCGGCCACAACAGCGAGAGAGACAACAGTTTAAGGTCACGGGGTCAATGGCCTACGGAAGCCGATGCGGGGCGTGCTACGTCCGCTTTTCCGCCCACACCCGAGGCGCGCAAATATGCCCCGATCGGAGCACAACGGTGAAGGGTTAACCAAAAATATCTGCACCACTCGGCTGAAGGTTTACGTGCCCACGCGCAGAGACAGTGGCATCAGCTTTGCAGTAAACACCCTCCACAGGCTTATTTTAACCCTTTACCGTTGTTTGGGTCCTTTTGGACCCATACGGGGAGCTCGGCTGTCACACATCTCGACTGTTGCACGCGGAGCTCGAAACTGCGAGTAGCCGCGAGAGAGACAACAGTTTAAGGTCACGGGGTCAATGGCCTACGGAAGCCGATGCGGGGCGTGCTACGTCCGCTTTTCCGCCCACACCCGAGGCGCGCAAATATGCCCCGATCGGAGCACAACGGTGAAGGGTTAACCAAAAATATCTGCACCACTCGGCTGAAGGTTTACGTGCACACGCGCAGAGACAGTGGCATCAGCTTTGCAGTAAACACACTCCACAGGCTTATTTTAACCCTTTACCGTTGTTTGGGTCCTTTTGGACCCATGCGGGGAGCTCGGCTGTCACGCATCTCGACTGTTGCACTCGGAGCTCGAAACTGCGAGTAGCTACCCGAAAATTCGGCCACAACAGCGAGAGAGACAACAGTTTAAGGTCACGGGGTCAATGGCCTACGGAAGCCGATGCGGGGCGTGCTACGTCCGCTTTTCCGCCAACACCCGAGGCGCGCAAATATGCCCCGATCGGAGCACAACGGTGAAGGGTTAACCCAAAATATCTGCACCACTCGGCTGAAGGTTTACGTGCTCACGCGCAGAGACAGTGGCATCAGCTTTGCAGTAAAAACACTCCCCAGGCTTATTTTAACCCTTTACCGTTGTTTGGGTCCTTTTGGACCCATGCGGGGAGCTCGGCTGTCACGCATCTCGACTGTTGCACGCGGAGCTCGAAACTGCGAGTAGCTACCCGAAAATTCGGCCACAACAGCGAGAGAGACAACAGTTTAAGGTCACGGGGTCAATGGCCTACGGAAGCCGATGCGGGGCGTGCTACGTCCGCTTTTCCGCCCACACCCGAGGCGCGCAAATATGCCCCGATCGGAGCACAACGGTGAAGGGTTAACCCAAAATATCTGCACCACTCGGCTGAAGGTTTACGTGCCCACGCGCAGAGACAGTGGCATCAGCTTTGCAGTAAACACACTCCCCAGGCTTATTTTAACCCTTTACCGTTGTTTGGGTCCTTTTGGACCCATGCGGGGAGCTCGGCTGTCACGCATCTCGACTGTTGCACGCGGAGCTCGAAACTGCGAGTAGCTACCCGAAAATTCGGCCACAACAGCGAGAGAGACAACAGTTTAAGGTCACGGGGTCAATGGCCTACGGAAGCCGATGCGGGGCGTGCTACGTCCGCTTTTCCGCCCACACCCGAGGCGCGCAAATATGCCCCGATCGGAGCACAACGGTGAAGGGTTAACCCAAAATATCTGCACCACTCGGCTGAAGGTTTACGTGCCCACGCGCAGAGACAGTGGCATCAGCTTTGCAGTAAACACACTCCCCAGGCTTATTTTAACCCTTTACCGTTGTTTGGGTCCTTTTGGACCCATGCGGGGAAAGCTCGGCTGTCACGCATCTCGACTGTTGCACGCGGAGCTCGAAACTGCGAGTAGCTACCCGAAAATTCGGCCACAACAGCGAGAGAGACAACAGTTTAAGGTCACGGGGTCAATGGCCTACGGAAGCCGATGCGGGGCGTGCTACGTCCGCTTTTCCGCCCACACCCGAGGCGCGCAAATATGCCCCGATCGGAGCACAACGGTGAAGGGTTAACCCAAAATATCTGCACCACTCGGCTGAAGGTTTACGTGCCCACGCGCAGAGACAGTGGCATCAGCTTTGCAGTAAACACACTCCCCAGGCTTATTTTAACCCTTTACCGTTGTTTGGGTCCTTTTGGACCCATGCGGGGAGCTCGGCTGTCACGCATCTCGACTGTTGCACGCGGAGCTCGAAACTGCGAGTAGCTACCCGAAAATTCGGCCACAACAGCGAGAGAGACAACAGTTTAAGGTCACGGGGTCAATGGCCTACGGAAGCCGATGCGGGGCGTGCTACGTCCGCTTTTCCGCCCACACCCGAGGCGCGCAAATATGCCCCGATCGGAGCACAACGGTGAAGGGTTAACCCAAAATATCTGCACCACTCGGCTGAAGGTTTACGTGCCCACGCGCAGAGACAGTGGCATCAGCTTTGCAGTAAACACACTCCACAGGCTTATTTTAACCCTTTACCGTTGTTTGGGTCCTTTTGGACCCATGCGGGAAAGCTCGGCTGTCACGCATCTCGACTGTTGCACGCGGAGCTCGAAACTGCGAGTAGCTACCCGAAAATTCGGCCACAACAGCGAGAGAGACAACAGTTTAAGGTCACGGGGTCAATGGCCTACGGAAGCCGATGCGGGGCGTGCTACGTCCGCTTTTCCGCCCACACCCGAGGCGCGCAAATATGCCCCGATCGGAGCACAACGGTGAAGGGTTAACCCAAAATATCTGCACCACTCGGCTGAAGGTTTACGTGCCCACGCGCAGAGACAGTGGCATCAGCTTTGCAGTAAACACACTCCACAGGCTTATTTTAACCCTTTACCGTTGTTTGGGTCCTTTTGGACCCATGCGGGGAGCTCGGCTGTCACGCATCTCGACTGTTGCACGCGGAGCTCGAAACTGCGAGTAGCTACCCGAAAATTCGGCCACAACAGCGAGAGAGACAACAGTTTAAGGTCACGGGGTCAATGGCCTACGGAAGCCGATGCGGGGCGTGCTACGTCCGCTTTTCCGCCCACACCCGAGGCGCGCAAATATGCCCCGATCGGAGCACAACGGTGAAGGGTTAACCCAAAATATCTGCACCACTCGGCTGAAGGTTTACGTGCCCACGCGCAGAGACAGTGGCATCAGCTTTGCAGTAAACACACTCCACAGGCTTATTTTAACCCTTTACCGTTGTTTGGGTCCTTTTGGACCCATGCGGGGAGCTCGGCTGTCACGCATCTCGACTGTTGCACGCGGAGCTCGAAACTGCGAGTAGCTACCCGAAAATTCTTCCACAACAGCGAGAGAGACAACAGTTTAAGGTCACGGGGTCAATATCCTACGGAAGCCGATGCGGGGCGTGCTACGTCCGCTTTTCCGCCCACACCCGAGTCGCGCAAATATGCCCCGATCGGAGCACAACGGTGAAGGGTTAACCCAAAATATCTGCACCACTCGGCTGAAGGTTTACGTGCCCACGCGCAGAGACAGTGGCATCAGCTTTGCAGTAAACACACTCCACAGGCTTATTTTAACCCTTTACCGTTGTTTGGGTCCTTTTGGACCCATGCGGGGAGCTCGGCTGTCACGCATCTAGACTGTTGCACGCGGAGCTCGAAACTGCGAGTAGCTACCCGAAAATTCGGCCACAACAGCGAGAGAGACAACAGTTTAAGGTCACGGGGTCAATGGCCTACGGAAGCCGATGCGGGCGTGCTACGTCCGCTTTTCCGCCCACACCCGAGGCGCGCAAATATGCCCCGATCGGAGCACAACGGTGAAGGGTTAACCCAAAATATCTGCACCACTCGGCTGAAGGTTTACGTGCCCACGCGCAGAGACAGTGGCATCAGCTTTGCAGTAAACACACTCCACAGGCTTATTTTAACCCTTTACCGTTGTTTGGGTCCTTTTGGACCCATGCGGGGAGCTCGGCTGTCACGCATCTCGACTGTTGCACGCGGAGCTCGAAACTGCGAGTAGCTACCCGAAAATTCGGCCACAACAGCGAGAGAGACAACAGTTTAAGGTCACGGGGTCAATGGCCTACGGAAGCCGATGCGGGGCGTGCTACGTCCGCTTTTCCGCCCACACCCGAGGCGCGCAAATATGCCCCGATCGGAGCACAACGGTGAAGGGTTAACCCAAAATATCTGCACCACTCGGCTGAAGGTTTACGTGCCCACGCGCAGAGACAGTGGCATCAGCTTTGCAGTAAACACACTCCACAGGCTTATTTTAACCCTTTACCGTTGTTTGGGTCCTTTTGGACCCATGCGGGGAGCTCGGCTGTCACGCATCTCGACTGTTGCACGCGGAGCTCGAAACTGCGAGTAGCTACCCGAAAATTCTTCCACAACAGCGAGAGAGACAACAGTTTAAGGTCACGGGGTCAATATCCTACGGAAGCCGATGCGGGGCGTGCTACGTCCGCTTTTCCGCCCACACCCGAGTCGCGCAAATATGCCCCGATCGGAGCACAACGGTGAAGGGTTAACCCAAAATATCTGCACCACTCGGCTGAAGGTTTACGTGCCCACGCGCAGAGACAGTGGCATCAGCTTTGCAGTAAACACACTCCACAGGCTTATTTTAACCCTTTACCGTTGTTTGGGTCCTTTTGGACCCATGCGGGGAGCTCGGCTGTCACGCATCTAGACTGTTGCACGCGGAGCTCGAAACTGCGAGTAGCTACCCGAAAATTCGGCCACAACAGCGAGAGAGACAACAGTTTAAGGTCACGGGGTCAATGGCCTACGGAAGCCGATGCGGGGCGTGCTACGTCCGCTTTTCCGCCCACACCCGAGGCGCGCAAATATGCCCCGATCGGAGCACAACGGTGAAGGGTTAACCCAAAATATCTGCACCACTCGGCTGAAGGTTTACGTGCCCACGCGCAGAGACAGTGGCATCAGCTTTGCAGTAAACACACTCCACAGGCTTATTTTAACCCTTTACCGTTGTTTGGGTCCTTTTGGACCCATGCGGGGAGCTCGGCTGTCACGCATCTCGACTGTTGCACGCGGAGCTCGAAACTGCGAGTAGCTACCCGAAAATTCGGCCACAACAGCGAGAGAGACAACAGTTTAAGGTCACGGGGTCAATGGCCTACGGAAGCCGATGCGGGGCGTGCTACGTCCGCTTTTCCGCCCACACCCGAGGCGCGCAAATATGCCCCGATCGGAGCACAACGGTGAAGGGTTAACCCAAAATATCTGCACCACTCGGCTGAAGGTTTACGTGCCCACGCGCAGAGACAGTGGCATCAGCTTTGCAGTAAACACACTCCACAGGCTTATTTTAACCCTTTACCGTTGTTTGGGTCCTTTTGGACCCATGCGGGGAGCTCGGCTGTCACGCATCTCGACTGTTGCACGCGGAGCTCGAAACTGCGAGTAGCTACCCGAAAATTCGGCCACAACAGCGAGAGAGACAACAGTGTAAGGTCACGGGGTCAATGGCCTACGGAAGCCGATGCGGGGCGGGCTACGTCCGCTTTTCCGCCCACACCCGAGGCGCGCAAATATGCCCCGATCGGAGCACAACGGTGAAGGGTTAACCCAAAATATCTGCACCACTCGGCTGAAGGTTTACGTGCCCACACGCAGAGACAGTGGCATCAGCTTTGCAGTAAACACACTCCACAGGCTTATTTTAACCCTTTACCGTTGTTTGGGTCCTTTTGGACCCATGCGGGGAGCTCGGCTGTCACGCATCTCGACTGTTGCACGCGGAGCTCGAAACTGCGAGTAGCTACCCGAAAATTCGGCCACAACAGCGAGAGAGACAACAGTTTAAGGTCACGGGGTCAATGGCCTACGGAAGCCGATGCGGGGCGGGCTACGTCCGCTTTTCCGCCCACACCCGAGGCGCGCAAATATGCCCCGATCGGAGCACAACGGTGAAGGGTTAACCCAAAATATCTGCACCACTCGGCTGAAGGTTTACGTGCACACACGCAGAGACAGTGGCATCAGCTTTGCAGTAAACACACTCCACAGGCTTATTTTAACCCTTTACCGTTGTTTGGGTCCTTTTGGACCCATGCGGGGAGCTCGGCTGTCACGCATCTCGACTGTTGCACGCGGAGCTCGAAACTGCGAGTAGCTACCCGAAAATTCGGCCACAACAGCGAGAGAGACAACAGTTTAAGGTCACGGGGTCAATATCCTACGGAAGCCGATGCGGGGCGTGCTACGTCCGCTTTTCCGCCCACACCCGAGGCGCGCAAATATGCCCCGATCGGAGCACAACGGTAAAGGGTTAACCAAAAATATCTGCACCACTCGGCTGAAGGTTTACGTGCACACACGCAGAGACAGTGGCATCAGCTTTGCAGTAAACACACTCCACAGGCTTATTTTAACCCTTTACCGTTGTTTGGGTCCTTTTGGACCCATGCGGGGAGCTCGGCTGTCACGCATCTCGACTGTTGCACGCGGAGCTCGAAACTGCGAGTAGCTACCCGAAAATTCGGCCACAACAGCGAGAGAGACAACAGTTTAAGGTCACGGGGTCAATGGCCTACGGAAGCCGATGCGGGGTGGGCTACGTCCGCTTTTCCGCCCACACCCGAGGCGCGCAAATATGCCCCGATCGGAGCACAACGGTAAAGGGTTAACCAAAAATATCTGCACCACTCGGCTGAAGGTTTACGTGCACACACGCAGAGACAGTGGCATCAGCTTTGCAGTAAACACACTCCACAGGCTTATTTTAACCCTTTACCGTTGTTTGGGTCCTTTTGGACCCATGCGGGGAGCTCGGCTGTCACGCATCTCGACTGTTGCACGCGGAGCTCGAAACTGCGAGCAGCTACCCGAAAATTCGGCCACAACAGCGAGAGAGACAACAGTTTAAGGTCACGGGGTCAATGGCCTACGGAAGCCGATGCGGGGCGGGCTACGTCCGCTTTTCCGCCCACACCCGAGGCGCGCAAATATGCCCCGATCGGAGCACAACGGTAAAGGGTTAACCAAAAATATCTGCACCACTCGGCTGAAGGTTTACGTGCACACACGCAGAGACAGTGGCATCAGCTTTGCAGTAAACACACTCCACAGGCTTATTTTAACCCTTTACCGTTGTTTGGGTCCTTTTGGACCCATGCGGGGAGCTCGGCTGTCACGCATCTCGACTGTTGCACGCGGAGCTCGAAACTGCGAGCAGCTACCCGAAAATTCGGCCACAACAGCGAGAGAGACAACAGTTTAAGGTCACGGGGTCAATGGCCTACGGAAGCCGATGCGGGGCGGGCTACGTCCGCTTTTCCGCCCACACCCGAGGCGCGCAAATATGCCCCGATCGGAGCACAACGGTAAAGGGTTAACCAAAAATATCTGCACCACTCGGCTGAAGGTTTACGTGCACACACGCAGAGACAGTGGCATCAGCTTTGCAGTAAACACACTCCACAGGCTTATTTTAACCCTTTACCGTTGTTTGGGTCCTTTTGGACCCATGCGGGGAGCTCGGCTGTCACGCATCTCGACTGTTGCACGCGGAGCTCGAAACTGCGAGCAGCTACCCGAAAATTCGGCCACAACAGCGAGAGAGACAACAGTTTAAGGTCACGGGGTCAATGGCCTACGGAAGCCGATGCGGGGCGGGCTACGTCCGCTTTTCCGCCCACACCCGAGGCGCGCAAATAAGCCCCGATCGGAGCACAACGGTAAAGGGTTAACCAAAAATATCTGCACCACTCGGCTGAAGGTTTACGTGCACACACGCAGAGACAGTGGCATCAGCTTTGCAGTAAACACACTCCACAGGCTTATTTTAACCCTTTACCGTTGTTTGGGTCCTTTTGGACCCATACGGGGAGCTCGGCTGTCACGCATCTCGACTGTTGCACGCGGAGCTCGAAACTGCGAGCAGCTACCCGAAAATTCGGCCACAACAGCGAGAGAGACAACAGTTTAAGGTCACGGGGTCAATGGCCTACGGAAGCCGATGCGGGGCGGGCTACGTCCGCTTTTCCGCCCACACCCGAGGCGCGCAAATATGCCCCGATCGGAGCACAACGGTAAAGGGTTAACCAAAAATATCTGCACCACTCGGCTGAAGGTTTACGTGCACACACGCAGAGACAGTGGCATCAGCTTTGCAGTAAACACACTCCACAGGCTTATTTTAACCCTTTACCGTTGTTTGGGTCCTTTTGGACCCATGCGGGGAGCTCGGCTGTCACGCATCTCGACTGTTGCACGCGGAGCTCGAAACTGCGAGCAGCTACCCGAAAATTCGGCCACAACAGCGAGAGAGACAACAGTTTAAGGTCACGGGGTCAATGGCCTACGGAAGCCGATGCGGGGCGGGCTACGTCCGCTTTTCCGCCCACACCCGAGGCGCGCAAATATGCCCCGATCGGAGCACAACGGTAAAGGGTTAACCAAAAATATCTGCACCACTCGGCTGAAGGTTTACGTGCACACACGCAGAGACAGTGGCATCAGCTTTGCAGTAAACGCACTCCACAGGCTTATTTTAACCCTTTACCGTTGTTTGGGTCCTTTTGGACCCATGCGGGGAGCTCGGCTGTCACGCATCTCGACTGTTGCACGCGGAGCTCGAAACTGCGAGTAGCTACCCGAAAATTCGGCCACAACAGCGAGAGAGACAACGGTTTAAGGTCACGGGGTCAATGGCCTACGGAAGCCGATGCTGGGCGGGCTACGTCCGCTTTTCCGCCCACTCCCGAGGCGCGCAAATATGCCCCGATCGGAGCACAACGGTAAAGGGTTAAGGTAGATCAGGTTATATAGAAGATTGAAAATTTTTAATAAATCTTGGGCTGTTCTATGGACTAGAGATAAATGCTTTCTGTACTTATTGTACTTATTTTTGCGAAAGGGATGCTGACAATTGATTTGACTCAAGGACGTTCTAAATCTGCTACACGCTCATGAGAAATCCCCGTGGGTAGCAGAGTGAACTGCACCCCACCACATGTGTCCAGAGAACAACAAAAGTAAAAAAGGCCGTGGCCGGCTCGACTTGAACCAATCGGTTGGAAACTGGGCCGTAAAACTCCATCTAACTAACCAAGTATAACTGCATCCTCCGAGGGCTTTTTTACGCACATGTACAAGGCTATCACACAGTACGTGCCAGTATAGCTCTATTAAAAATTTGAAAGCACATTCCGTTTATTACGCTATGTATACCTTGGTTACCCGAATTGTGAATCGGCATTGTTTCAAATTTTCTCTCTATTCTCGACTTCCCCCTTGCCCCAAACATCCTTTTTCCATCATCACACCACAATGTAAGTATCTCGTCAGGAAGATTTTTTTTGTAATTTTAAAGCAGTCACTTTGGACATGATGGTCTTTGCATTAAAAAATAAGACGACAAGGAGATTTGAAACGTCTGAAAGACTTCGACAAATAAGTGTTGGAAAATTTGCGTTTCTTAAAATAGTTTGGAATCGGTGTAACAAATACAAAATAACGTGATGAAAAACCTATTTTTAAATACCAATTTAGGCTAACAATTCCTGTAGTCGATTTTGCTTTGTATTAGTGAAGGGGTCTTTCACTGGGCCTCATATACCATTGTACGACATATATGTTTTTCTTTTTTTTCCCTATGATATGCTAACCTGACGTTAAACCTTGTTAGTTTTCCTTAGGCCTTGTAATAGTAACCCTTTCAACATCTTTGAGTATGTGTCACGGACTTTCTATACATGGACAGAGCATACTGCACGGTATATTGTCGCTACCGTACGTGTGAGAAAAAGCGAACGAAGATGACCGTCTCGCTAAGGTTTTATGTGAAAGTTTGGACTTGCTCAAGTATATTCCCATATTTTGCAAGAAAGTTGATTTTTTTTTTTCGAAATATGGCAAGGTAAGGTCAAAATCACTTCATATATAACAGGAATATGATATTGTCCCCCATTCAAGTTTAACTTTTGCTTAAAATATTACAGAGTCGTCGTCAAATCAGACGATTTATAGGTTCACGGCGGCCATCTTGGTGCGTCTTTTTTGTCCCAGTCGGTGGCGACCAGCTATGGATAGGACGTATACGTTACATGTATGTAAGTCCGTGGTGTGTGCACATAACCTGCATAGTTAGTTGTCTCTCTCTCATCAACCATCAAGTACGAACACTTTGCATCAGACCTAGCACTGTAGAAAAATCGTTGTATGCCTGTTGCCTTTTGCCGTTCAGCGACCTACTGGACGTTCACGACAGTGTGTTACAGTCGTGTTTGTCGAAAATAAAAACTACTTTGAAATCATTGCTAATGTTATTGACTCCATAACGTCGTGACACACAAGTAAAAAGTTGTTAGGCCTATATAAAAGTAACGTCAGGCGTTTTTCTTCAGTAACTTGAAGGACCAATCCTCTCACCCCAACCTACAATTCACAAGGCTATAGGGGTTTATCGAAATTCGCAAAATTGGCTCAGCTCTTTGATTGACTGACTCTGAATACAGAGTACCAAAGCTCGTGTTACACAGCATGAACTCTACTGGGAGTATTTCGATTATAGACATTGAGGTTTTCTATATGCTCACCCTGAAAAAATAAACTGATATTGTGTCTAAATGAGGATGAATTTCAGACAATTGTGGGAGGGGCTTAAGTGAGAAGGTAAGGTGAATTGATACTGTTTGGGGTGAGAGATTTTCAGTGGCTGTTGTTTCTTCATATATTTTTCGCAAGGTAAAGAGTATGTTGTTGAGGTTTTAGGCTTGGTATTAGTCCTTACGGGAACTGCAGTAGTTGTGTTAAACCGATAAATCATTAATTTTGAAAGTGTCCCAAAATTAGTTCTGGAACTTTCATTTAGGTAAAAAATTATTTGGTATTTAAAAGGGTGCAGGGTCAATGGTGATCTAAACCTGGTGTGGTTTCTCTTTAGTTTCACTGGGGAGAAGATACCAAGTATAATTTTAAACAGAATATTGTATATTTGTTGTATTTGTGAGTTTATAGATGTAACCTGATTTCAAAGTGAGTGTGAAATCTGGGCCCAGATGAGAACTATAATCAGATAATGTAGTAAATGGGATGCAGTTAAGAGTTTTTGGCGGATCACATGAGATTGTCATCCTCAGAAATTTTAATGTTTGGGTTAAGGTAAAGTCCTCTGTTTGAATAAAAAATCAGAGACTTGTCTTTCAGCTATAGTTAACTGAAGAAAACGGACTTCCTATAAACATGGACAGAACATGTAACGCGTAGGCCCTATCCGTACATTGTCGCCACCGACTGGGACAAAAAAGCGCACCAAGATGGCCGCCGTGAAGCTGGGGCTGGTGTATGGTTGAGGTTTGAATATTCAGTGTGTCTCTTCAAACTTTTCCTCTTCCTCGAACCCGTGAGTCCCCGACTGAGTGATTTTCCCCCGATTGACTTCGGAGGTGGGGGGCCTGTGTCCCGCCCACCCTTTAAACACGCTTCTGGTTTCTCAGTATTGTTCGGTGGCAGTGCTTATTACGGTTCTGCAGTTCAACCGGATCACTTGTATGTGAATGCATCGCATGCGGAGCACCATGCACAGCGGCAATAGGTTCCATTTTTAGAGTCTTTGGTATGGTTCGACCTGGGAATCGAACTCCAGCCTTCCGCGTGAGAGGCGGATGCTCTACCGTTAGACCAAACACGTGTCCTTTCTTTGGTTGGATAAGTGTGCTATCTAGTAGGTCTTTCCCCTTTTAGTACGTTTGCTCAAAGGAACCAATTTAAATTTGTCTTACAAGATTGTTATATCTAATTATGCCATGCCGCCAAGTACAGCTACCGATGAAAAAATCTAATGTGGGAATATTTACAAGATGTAGAACAAAAAAACTTGGGTTGAAGTTAACTTAGCTATTTAGATGCGGTTAAGCATTATAGTCCATGAAAATGGCACCTATACTTGACTTTCCACTGAATAATATCAAAATCTCGAAATGTTTTTTTTTTTTTTTTTTTTTTTTGTCACGGTGGCATTTGATATAATCGACTGTATCACATGTCGTCACCGGCAAAGCAAGTGTCTATTGGTAAAGTTAATTCATGTTTCAGTTCAAACGTCTAGGCCAGAAGGAAACTACGCAGTTACAATTGCGCAATATTCGCATCCGGGAGTCCACGTTATCTTATCCGTTCTCTATTCCTAACCCTCTATGACGGTCTTCAGTTCTCAACAAAATAAATAAAATATCACTTTATTTTGTCTGTCTTGTTACAGTTAGACCTAAAAGTTGCTTGATTATGAAAAGAAATCACCCGTTTGATGTTTTCCTAATAACAACACCTAAACTTTTACCTCAACAGATTTCTCGGATGCACTCTAAAATCAAGAGAGTGAACTTAGTCACTCTTTGATAGAGTGAAAAGTGTAAATTCACTCCATTAGAGTAATAATTCACTCCAAGAAGATTGAAATTCACTCCAAAAAGAGCGAAATTCCCTTAAAACGAGCGAAGTTTCACTCTTGATGGAGTGCCCACTCTTATGATGGAGTGATCACTCTTAAAAGAAAGAGCGATCATTGCAGGCACTCCGTGGAAGAGTGAATTTTCCCTCTTCCTGTAGTGAGTTTCACTCTTTTTGGAGTGAGTTTTACTCCCCTTGGAGTGTATTATCACTCTAATAGAGTGAATTATCACTCTAATAGAGTGAATTATCGCTCTAATAGAGTGAATTTACACTTTTCACTCTATCAAAGAGTGACTAAGTTCACTCTTTTACTTTTAGAGTGTGTTTCAAACTGTAAGAAATGAAGGGTAACGATTATGTCATAAAGAACGGCAGTTGACAAAAACTATAGATAGGGCTCCTCAGAACCCCATACAATATCGTCCCAACAACCATGTTATTGAAATATCCCTCAGGTAATATGCCTCAACGTGAATGAAACCAGAGATATCCTTTAAATTAATTCCCTGTGTTCATGGTTACCGCCTTTTAATTTACAAAAGCTTACAAAGTAACAAAACCAACTAGACATAGAATGAAAACAATGTAAAAATTTAAACATTTTAGTCAGTTTTTACTCTCGAAGTCCAGCTAAACTAACCTTTTAAAGGAAACAAGCATTCCGATTAGCCTATACGGTCACGTTCAGTGACTAAGCTTAAAAACGGCTACGAATCACAGGCTTCTATTTCAACAGAGCTAGGCCTGTGTCAATGTTCCCAGACTGCCAGGGTTTGATTTTCCCAGGCTAAAAACATTGAACACATTTCTGGAACATCGAACCCTGGGAACAACGTACCTTGTAATCACTGGCAACCATGATTGTACGAAAACCGGAAACATCGAACCTTGGGATCAGTGAACCCCCTGACATCGAATAAATCCCATGTCAAAAAGTGCCTAGTTGGCCTATTATCATGTCTTGGCCCTGTTTAACCGTAAAAAGTATTGTTAAGGTCCGGAACTACGTTTCTAGTTGAAACCTTGCGACCTCGGCTTGAAAGCTAAACCCCTTGCGAAGTTTTGTCAAAAGAATCCATAAAGTACGGAAGCCGAGAACGGCGCGGTAGGGAGAAACTGCAAATCGTTTTCTCTGTACCATCAGTCCAACCAAAATAAGAGGGCGTACTTCAAGAATGTCTTGTTACAGCATGAAATGTACTGCAAACATCCTCAATATTAATGGACGAGTCTGAATGCTACTAGAAGACAGAGTCGTTTAGACAAGAACGGTGCATTCGTACCAGTTTTTGTTTGCAACAATATGAAAATAAAGGGAGTAGGCGTTTTGGTATTGGTAACTAAATGCGAGAACATCAAGTATCAAAGGCTCCAAAAATAAAGTATCACCTAAACCACCCGGTGTGCTCATTTACTCTTTTTCGAGGGCTACCTGCTAAATAACTATCTGGTATACTGACAAATTTCTGTGTATGGTGTCATTCTAAAATCTTTGTGTTTAACTATGTATTTTTGCAACTTTTCTTAGTTGGGCAAGTTTCTGACGAAAGACGGTAAGACCTGCAGTAGAGTACAGGTATGTTTTAACTATCGTGTGCATTCATTGTATAGTTAATAAAGTAGGCGGTAGCATCATCTGATACTACGTATGCAGTCCCTTATTCAAGTTTTGAATTTTAATTTGTTCTTAACAGGTATTCCGTCCTGTAAATGGAAAGGTAGCAACTTTGTGCTGTGGGATGGGAGTACCGCAGATAATTTAAAGTACTGCTCAGTTAGGTTTCTAAAATAATAATAAAAAAAAAAACTGAGAGGCGGGTATCCAGGAAAGAACAGTGAGGAGGGGTGGTGGCAAATAAGAGCGAGAGCAAAGACTGAAAGAAATGGGAAGAGAAATGGAAGAAAGGAGAAAATTACGAAGAGGCGATGACGAGAGCAGAGCAAGGAAAAGGACAAGGACTGTGAAATTGAAATGCTAACTAAATAATTTGTGACGTCACACCGACGGAAAGCTTTTGTCGGACTTCCGTTGTCGGATAAAAGCTGTATGTCGGTGAACTCTAAACACATTGGGTAGGTTTAACCCATATATTGTTCACAAATTAACCTATCTTTCTCTGGTTAAAATAACCAGGAAATACGGGTTAAAATTAATGATTTCATTCTTAAAATCGATGAATTATTTTGAATTGTGCTCCAAAATCAAAATTTTATAATAAATTTTACCCAGTCTTCCTCGGTTATTTTAACCAGGAAATGGTTGGTTACATCTCTTTCCGTCTTTTCTCCAAAATCTTTCTTATTCTGTTTCCTTGTTTGTTCTCTTTTTTCATTTTTCTTCGAGGTGGAGATGGGGGTTGGGACTTTGACGCCACACGTACAAACGCTTGTTAATATATTGAATTACTTGTCATCAGCCATAGTGATCGTATGGTTGTACCTAACGCGCTAAACCTATATAAGTCTCTCATTTATTTGGAAAATTCATTCCAGACAAAGCTTACAACTTCATCCTCTAAACGAATATGGAATCCTTTTAAAATATGCACCGATTAGGTCAAATGTATGATACTAATGATGGGTCACGTTATTAGCAAATTAGAGCTAAGTTATGTTTGAGGTTTATGGTTTTCCTTCTGTGACAGTTTTTAATTTTTCCTTCTTTATTTTCATTCCGCTTTCTTTTTCCTTTCTTTTTTCAACCAGGAGAGCCCATGCCCCAACAATCTCCAAATAAATCTCTAAAATAATCAAAAAATATCAGGCCTTGGTTTTCTTTACTTGGTTAAATAGTTAGACAAGGTTCAAAGGGATATTCCGATGACTAGGTTCAAAAGCTTCAAAAAATCAGAGTAGTTTTATTCTCTGTATTGGTGAAAATTGCGTCTCAATAGTATGTTACGTTCAGAGGTTAGGACTTTTTAAAAAAAAATATTCATACCACAGTAACACATTGCACTGTGGGGAATCTGTGATGTCATACCCGCAGATTAATTGAGCTTTTTTGTATTTTTATGTAATTTTCATACATGCAAATGAAATATGCGGACACTTTTCAGCTTTTAGAGCTGTAACCTTTGTGCTCACAAAATGTTTAAGCCAACCTCAAAGTAACAACACTATTCAATGTTTCACTGGTGTGAAGTTTCGAGGTCAAATTAGTTACTCCCATTTGAAACAAAAAAAAAAAAAAACTTTACAAGAAATCTTCCGGTATTACAAAGCATTTTGCAACATTGCAGCAACTAGGGGTCTGTTTTGACAACGATGACCTATCTCTGAAAAGAATTATCTTGAGTTATGAACAAGCTATGGAGTTTGAAGGGAGTGCGATTGCAATATTCTCATTTATTTGAGACCTTATGAAATTGACGCCAGGATATTCCTTTCACGACACACCAACACGAATGTGCTATATAGTGTCAGTCAACTCGATAAAAAGTTTAAAGGTTTAAATTCTTTCTTCAGTGTGGTTCAAGTTCAATTTGGTTTCCCTTTAGCCGCCTCTTACGACAGGCGGGAAATATCGTTGTCATATTCTACAATCTCCAGCCCATAGGGTAGGCAGATGGTCTTTACCTCCTTTTGCAAGGAATAGACTGCCATTAGCATGATGGCTCTCGAAAAATGAGTACCGTACTCGAGCAGAAAGGCTAGCTTAAACGTCTTTTCAAATACATTGCTCGTTTCGTTATCTGGAATAGCCTTTTTTATAAACCTTCGAGTCCCGTGCTCTTTGCACTTATTAAAAAGACTTGTTTCCCAGTTTTTCTCATGATTTTCTTGTTTGTTTTATAAAACGGTAGAATAAACGGAACCAATAGCATTATTCTTGTCTGAAAGACTCTGTTTTCTTGTAGCCCTGAGACTCGTCCATTTATTTTGAGGATACGCAATACTTTATATGCTATAACAAAACGATCTTGAAGTACGCCCTCACTATTTTGTTGGAATTCATGGTACAGAGAAATCGTTTTGCGTTTTCTCCTTACCGCGCCGCTCTCGGCTTCCGTAATAAAGACTCGCAAGCGATGGTGCTAAGTGAACTGCAGTTGGCTTAAAGGCAGTGGAGGCTCTATCATGATCACCCCAGACTGTTCCAATTCTACCAACCTACATTCTTCGAGTCCCTCCCTAAAATACTTTCAACTCATCCTTATCCAGATACAATCCTAGGTTAGAGTATGCAAGACCCTAATGTATAATCAACTTACTCTAAGTATACATGATAAGCAATATGAGCTACTGCATTTTGTTTTAATTTGATGTCTCTCAAACTGTAAAAGAAATTTGCCAATTGAGCCTCTTGTAGACTGCCGGTAAAATTGTAGTTTGGGTGACGAAGTCCCGACTGCATTTAAACAGTGAAAGCAATGGAATAAGAAGGCATTACTCCACGCTGGTGTACAGCGTTAGACGTGCTTTGGTTAGAGCAACTCTCTGTAAACTAGATCGAGTTCGTTAAGGAGTGACATTATTTTACCATTTTACTTCTAATTGTGAGAAAATTTGAGGGCGCTCTTTACATTGGCTTCGATTGGCAGTTCGATTTGAGGTGAGTTTTTCTTCTAAAATTTTTAAAGGACAAGTTTGGTAACACCAAGAATATGGAAGTATTTTGTTTAAAACCACAGTATGGATAACTCAGTTTTTACGTAATGATTGTATTGTTGTAGGCTTAAGGTTACATACACAGTTTATCTCTTAAAGGGAAAGAGCAGTCAACTTGAAGTGGTGTAGTCGCCTGTCCTTTTTCATGATTGAGAATCTATAGTGACAACATTTGAGAGTCTAGCAGCAACATTTTTTTCTCCTCAAATGTAAAATTTACTACAAGTAATTGCTTGGTTTACCTTGCATATAATGAAGTCATAAAATATTATGAAGGATTCTTTGAAGAAGATAATTCTGTTACTGAGATTTTGCTTCAAAAGAAGTTGGGGGACTGCTTTTGACCTTTAAGTACATATAAAAGTAAAAAGAAAAACAAAAACAAAAAATAAACCAAGCAGCAAACAACCAGCAAAAATTATAGCCTAACCAACTAAAGGGCCAAGCAAGAAACCTGTGCACTTATCCATACAATAGCTTCCATCAACATATAAATTTCAGCGACTCCCTTCAGGCCGCTATGGGTCGTCGAGAGGCAGAGTGGTCTATTCCAGCTGCTGTGTACCAATGTGTTTGACATGTATGTGCATGGGTTCAAGTCCCGCTCGATGTACGTGGGTTTTTCTCCGGGCACTCCGGCTTTCCTCCCACTTGGCATAGGCTTGCCACTAAAATCGGTTGCCCAGGCCGACGAAGTCGGTTGCGCGCCGGACTGAAGTACCATCGGGTGGACCAGTTAACCAGCCGACTTTGCTTTTTGCTTCAGGCCCCTATACCCGACACCGCGTGATTAAAACTGCCCCGATGCCCAGGCTGCCCCATTTCCCTAGCACCCTGTTGTAACGACTATGTAATTTTTTGTCATTGGATCATGGTTACCCACAAACTGATAACAGGGCTTACACTAAAGCTTCTAAATACCGATATTAAGAATTACGTCGATAGAAATTGTTCACATAGACAAGAGACATTACTAGCTAAAACAATAATAGGCCTTTAGTGTAATACAAATTTTCAAAACTGAAGTCAACTTACATGCTACTCAAACAGGTCTTTAAGTGTATTCGATCTCTATTCGAAGGATCTTGGTAACAAAAACTTCCGGCTCCCGGATTCTTGTTTGTTGTAATAAGCTTTGTACAAGGATCACTTAAAACCCAGCCTCCGTAAAATCAAAATGGCAGCAACATATATCAGTTTTTCGATTATGTACGTCACAATTCCGTCAAATTTGTTTATGTTTAAAATGGCGGTCCTGAAACTTTATCCACAGGTGCGGGTGGGTACAGGGCACGTACACGTGACTCGTCTGTCTTTTCAAGCAACGTGCTTGCTTTATACCATGCGATAAACATAATCAGGTAATAAATTTAGTCCCTGTGCAGATATGTAACTTACAATTACATTATTGTTACACTCCCTTTATAAAAGACCCTATGAAAGAATGCATATTTGCCTGAACCATAGTGGCTCTGAATCACAAGTGGTAGCATGACAAAGAACCATTGACGCATGCACTTTGTGGGGCATGGATGACACAGGAATTCTTATACTTAAATGGTTAATCACTAAGAGCATACAATTAAGAATCTGCCATGTACTTGTGTCAGTACCCCAAAGACGGTAAATTAATCGTACAGATGCTTATCCGCGTCACCACTGGACACTAGACGGGAGAAAAAACCCCTACCACTTTCAAAGATCTTAAACAAACACCCCACACGCGCACACACGCGCACGCAACTATGCACATACACAAATTCAAAGATTAAAAACCCCTGTTCCCAAATGTTAAAAGTTTGGAGTACTTTCCCTTTGAATCTTTACGCATCAATTGTTTTGAGGACTTATTAGTTTTTCCCAGTCCTATCCCCAGCCCCCTACGTGACGAGCCTAAATATTTCGCACTGGCGGAATTTGGTGATAATGAATATGCACGTGGTGAGATTTCATACTCGAAGCTTGTCCCCCAACGTAGCCGCACCACTGATGCAAAGGCACGTCTGATATGTTACGATAACCACCCAAGTCACACGCGTCTAAAATTGGCGTTTTAAATTTTTGGTGGCCAAGAGCTGGGGGGGGGGGGTCGGATCCCCTGGACTCCCCCTGGATACGCGCCTGCTGCTTGATAGACATAAAGCGAAAATATGTAGCTCATATTTCACAGCTTGCACTGAGAGAGTTCTGATTACCCATTAGGGTCTTGTATGTTCCTCATGGCATGCCCTGAAGTGGTCTATGAAAGGGGTTAAAGTAATTAGGTTGGGAGATTTGGGAACTACCTGGGGAAATGAGTGGGGGGGGGGGGTTCTAACCCCCCCCCCCCCGCCCCCCCCCCCCCCCCGTGGTTACGGCATTGTTTGACTGTCATTCATTCAAACAAAGCAGATGCACTCTTGTTAGTCAGCTGTGCAATTTCGCACCAATCACATTGGTTCAAAACTTCATGTTCATCCATTGGTTTCTCTACAAAAACACCAAACCTACCTCTGACCGTTTTCCTCTAGTAGTTACATAGCAACCCACTTTCCGTCCAGTCTATATCTTTAACAAAGGGAAATGTTAAATTCTAAGCCCACGATTGCCCATCTCTTCAACTCAACTTAAAGGCCCAGTTCTCTCATCCCAAACAGTACCGATTCCCCTAACCATCTTACTTAGGCCCCTCTCAAAATTGTCTGGAATTCATCCTTATCCAGTCACAATCTCAGTTTATTGCTTCAGTGTGAGTATAAAAAAAGCCTCCTGTTTGTAACCAAAACACTCTCAGTACCTACAGTTCATGCTGTGTAATATAAGCTTTGGTAATCTGCATTGTTTGAATTAACAGTCAATCAAAAAGTTGGGTCAATGAAGAGTTTCTGTACCCTCTACAAGGGGTGAGAGGATTGGCCCTTTAAAAGTTGCTTACACTGGCAGTATCGAAATTCAAAGTCAAAATTTCTTTAAACCGCTTCCCATATAGTCCCACTCCTTTCCCAGGCCTCTGTGGATAATCAGAAGAGTAAAAAGCCCAAATATCACGTATGTAAACATTTAGATAATGCATTCTTGCATGCAACACACAATGGCACAGACACAGTTTTAAAACCTAGCAAATGTAACTGCATTGTCGCTAAAGGTGACTTAAGGGGTTAGACAGTGAACCTAATTGCACAATGTATGAAATTAAACTTGAACAGTACTTGATACCGTGATTGTACTTCAACTTTTTTTATTAAGATAACATAACATAACACATTCGTGTATGTTGTTTAAAGGGCCAAACCTCTCACCCCAAACTACAATTTTGGTACGGGGGTACCGAAATTCTCAATTGGTTCAGCTCTTTGATTGACAGCTAATTCAAACAATGCAGAGTACCAAAGCTTATATTACACAGCATGAACGGTACTGAGAGTGTTTCGATGATATAAATTGAGTTTTTCTATAATCACCTTGAAGCAATAAACTGAGATTATATCTGGATGTGGAGGAATTTCAGACAATTGTGGGAGGGGCTTCGGTAAGAAGGTAAGAAGAATTGGTACTGTATGGGGTGAGAGAACTGGGCCCTTTATCCCATTTCAACCAACTAACTGCACTTTATGGCCCAACCGTTAAAATAGGTTAGCAGAAGCTTTAGACTTCGCTTCAACAAACATGCACACAGTAGGCTTTACGTAGAAACAGAATTGGCTTTCCGGAATAAAACACTTCAATCTTTTCAATCAGTTTATCCAATCACATTAAAGATAATATTACAAAAACGCAATAAATATTATGCCGGATTCTGGATGACGTCACATCACACCATTGTCTTAAATTCGATTACAAACCGAATCGATACACTGTATACATCTTACATCTGTGATAGCGTGTAGAAAACGTTTGCATAATCGAAGGGTGCATCAAATCAGTTCATAATCGAAGTTAAGACAATTGTATGCTGTGACGTCATCAAAAATTCGACGTACGTTTTTATTGTATACATGTGAGACGGCGACAGGCCATCTTTAAATGTGTCATTTTATTTGGAAACTTTAGAACAGCTCAAGAGAAAATCAAGCGACTCTACATGTTAATAAGATATAGCGCCGTTGTGAGGGCAGTAGGCCTACATATACCACGACGAAGTACTTCTATATTCGTGCAACATAAATTTCTCAGTTAGATACGGATTTAATGACACTCCAGCATGAGTGTGTTATATAGCACCAGACCGCCAGCTAATTGGTAGGTACGTAACGTTTGACGTTCGTCAGGTTCATGTACGGTTCAAATCATCGCCTTAATCACCAGACGGGGAATACAGTGGGCAAAGGCGTATGCTACAATCCATTGGGAATGCATTCGTATTCGTATTAATGAACTCAGTCTCACGATACTGTTAGTTGTACACAATCGTTTTTTTCGTTCGAAATATTTTTTTATTTATTCTACAGTTTGAAAGGCTTCATTGATATAAAACTTGCTTTGAATTATTTCTCATGGTTTGTTTGTACATGTAAGGGGAAATTTTCAAGTCACCAAGTTTCAAAAATGATTTTTATTGAAACTTGGCCATATGCAAGGTACAGGTCAGGATTCGACAAGGTGTCTACCCGATGTTCCCGGGATTCAATGTTCCCAAGGTTCGATGTTCCCGTCTTCGTGTTATCTCGATGATTTGACGACAATTAAAAGGTTCGTTATTCCCGGGGTTCGATGTTCCCAGAAACATTGAACCTCGGGAACAGAGAACCTTGGAAATATTGACATAACTGTTGCCTTGAAATTGATGCATGCTTTCATATGAATAAAACTATATGTGTTGCTCATACCAATTACGAACCTTCGGTCCAGTCAACATGCCGAGTTGGGCCCTAAATGGGCTCTTGCTCTGCTAGTTACTGGCCACAGCTGGGACACATTCGTGTTTATTAGGTGTTCCCACTCGGGACCCAACTAGGCTAACCTTTACCGGCTGAAGCCCAGTCGGGCCCCAGCTTTGCCCAAGATGGGCTTCAATTCCTGAAAAACAGACTGGGTCCCAAGTGGGACCCCACATGAGCCCATTTCGGGGCCAAACAGGGCATGTTGGCCGGGAGGACATAATTTCAATAGATTTAGGATAACAAGATCAACACTTGGTGGGATCGTAGTTTGAGTAGTGTTACAGGAACACTTGAATTATGAACTTCTGGTGTTGCATGCAACCTGCATTGTAATGTCAAGCGCTGACTGTTTGTCAGTTTAGGCTTTAAATTGAGCATGCTGTACAATGACCTCACTTTGGGATGTGAGAGCGGTTCCAGTGAGGCTGAGTCAATGAGCGGCTTTCAGCGTGAGAAAAAAAAAATAGAAATTTAAATTACTGGAGGACTTTGAACAGAATGTAAATTTCTAATTCGAGAGTTTCGAAGAAATGAGGATAGTTAACAATATTGTCGCTATGGCAACAAATGAAATAGTGACACATTTAACGGTCCGCGAAAATGGGAAATCGATTAACGCGACAAGGTTAACTAAGGATACGCTACAATTTGACCTTTCCATTGTTTTGATTCGGTAGAGAATTAATCTGAACATTAAAAGGTTGTTTTGCCTTGATTACGGCAAGGCAATGCTGAAGTAGAGGGCACAAGATTATTTATTACTGCGTTGAGCAGTAGCAATACTTTGTGACACTATGTAAGGAATAAGAAAACCTCTGTGTCTAAAAATGTGGGTGTATTGATAAATACGGTACAGATCTATTCAAAGAATTGGGGTTTTTTTGGAGCCAAGCAAGTTCTTTTCGTTAAAGGGTTTCTATAGAACATAACTTAAAACGTGCTTTCGTAACAATGACTTCAGGTACATACTACTAATTACTATTTGGAATATCATTCGAAAAGTTGTTTCTGGAATGGCATAAACAGTAAGGACGGCTTTTCGTTTGGTGTAAGCGGCGGCGTGGTTAAGGTGTTTCCCCGGGTACACTATATAGAGGCTTTTCACATGACGTCATAATACTCTCCAGCATGGCGGTTCCGTGACGTAATTGCAAAGCCTCTATAGTAAACTATCTATGAGTGTCATCTTGTAACTTGAAACTCTTGAAGTGGATGTGGGGCGCACTCTTGAAAGAATAAGAACTTTTCGGGGTTTTCCCTGGCATTAATTCAAAAGCAAGAAAACTGTCAGAGGAATCGAGGTTTTGCATGTTTAGGCCACGTAAGCACTAAATGTGTCACACACTTTTCAAACCTAACGAGCAAAATATTTTATCAGAATGATCAAGATTTAGAAAGCATATATAAAATGGGAAACAGCTATGAACCGTTGATCACATGCTTTCTCGTGAAGAAAATTACTTATTACCCATATGATCATATCGCTGCGTTAAGGATATATAGTTCACCTTCCTTTTAACAAGAACATTGCAAACCTTGACTTACCAGGTTTAAGAGAGAATCGTGTTCCCGTCATTGTATAACGTAAACAGTTATTCAGCATTAAAGGGCCAAACCTCTCACCCCAAACTACAATTTTGGTACCCGGGTACCTAAATTCTCAATTGGCTCAGCTCTTTGATTGACAGCTAATTCGAACAATGCAGAGTGTCAGAGCTTATATTACACAGCATGAACAGAACTGAGAGTGTTTTGGTTACAAAATTGAGTTTTTCTATACTCTCCCTGAAGCAATAAACTGAGATTGTGTCTGGATGAGGATGATTTCAGACATTTGTGGGAGGGGCTTCAGTAAGAAGGTACGGTAAGGAGAAATGGTACTGCATGGGGTGAGAGAACTGTGCCTTTAACCTAACGGCCCTATTGAATGCCGTTTTAACATTTATTCATAAATTTCAGATATCTCGAATTAATTTCAGATATCTAAAATTATGCACTATAATAGATATCTGAAATAGAATTTAAGATGCATGTCTATAAGTCATTTCGAGATATCTGAAATAGAATTAGAGATATCTAAGATAGAATTAGAGATATCTGAAATTGAATTAGAGATATCTGAAATTGAATTCAAGGTATCTGAAATTCTTCGTTATTTTGAGATATCTAAAATTATTTTAAGATATCTACAATTATTTAAAGATACCTGCATTTATTTGAAGATATCTGCAATTTTAAAAATATCTGAAATAAAATTTTAGATATCTGGAATTCTTGAATAAATTTTTATAACAGCTTTCCATACGAGGCCTTACTCAGCCTTGTGAGATGACTAAGGTCATTTTGCGAAGTCATGTGGGTTAACGATCTGTAGGCTTTCTGCTTTTCGTTTTGTCCTGTTATAGTCTCGTGAACGACTCGTTCAGCTCATTGGTTGTTCAACTAGATCACCGAATGTAACAGATCACTTAATTTTTCCAAACCTCTTAAATTTTCTTCACATGCTAAAGGCCACTTGTCAAACTTTAATAATGCCCATATCCAACATAAAAATACATTTGTCATAAATGAGTGATTGAAGATGCAATTACTTTTTTTATGGTATTGTTACACTTTTTCAGATTATGCAAAAATTAATTAACATACAATTTGAGATATATGAATATTCAAAATTTCAACATTTTGCATAACTATTGCGTGCTAATGTTGACTAATTTTTCTAATAATAGAAGTCTTTTTGGTAACACCCTTTAACACGTTTCTTATGTTATGGATATCAACTCAATTTGCCTCTTTAAGCAAACTTAGGCCTATGTTGAAAACTAAAACAAATAGAGCAACACTCTAGTCCAGTGACATGCCGAGATATTTATACTTCGCAAGAAGATCAGTATCTAACACGATTAGTCTATGATGAAGCATATCAGTCTGCGTTCCGAGTGTTTGTTTTATACTGACATCTGCCACTGTCACACCACAGACTTATGAAGTAAAACCTACTGCCATTATGTTTGGTGCCTAACAAAAGCAATGAAATAGGGAAAACAAGGCAGTTAGCCTGGTTGACTGGAAAAGGGCCTCAGTCGGCCCGACTTAAACCAATTGTTTAGAAACTGAGCCAGGGGTGGCGCCAGCGGGGGGGGCATGCCCCCCACCCCCGTCGGGGAAGGTCGGTGATTTCGTCGGGGAGGCCTAAAAAAAATTAAAAAAATAATAAAAAAAGAAAAAGAAAAAACGTACAAGAAATGAAATTACTGGATGGGTGAACATATTTTTTGTTTTGAAATGCTATTTGAAATACATATCGGAATCGATTTTCAATCGCTTCTTCTTTGCTCGGTTAATCCTCATTTCATGTACCTTGTCCTATCTCCTCCCCCGTCGTGGAAGGACGGCAATTTCCTTCGGGGAGGCCTAAAAGTGAACGTAAAGGACTGAAGTTACTGAAAGGATGATAATAAACTTTTTTTTCTTTTTGAACTATTTTATTCTTTTTTAACGGTATTTTAATGCCTATCTGAATCTATTTTAATCACTTCTTACTAGCTCTGTTATCCCTCATCCCATGTTCAATCCTCAAGGTCATGCCCCCTCACAATTCTTTATTTTCCTGACAAAAACAGACGAGAGGTTGTTCAGGTGCATCCTGTGCCTAATGTTCTGCCACCTGGCCTGCCCCTACAGCAGAATTCTAGTAACGGTAATGAAAATCAGACAGGTCTTTCAGCTACACATAGGCTGATGATAAACAGTAGTGTAAAAGTGTCTCCCAGTAAGTCTGACTGAAAATTCATTTGAAGCCACCTTGTAACGTGACATATTTTCGAAAATTCAAATACATAGGAAGAAAAATCATTTATAGTCTGGAGTTCGGGAAGTCACGTAGAAAATCTCATCTTTTTAGCGTGCCTTGCAATGGACTACAACGACGATTCCTTTACAGAGTTTTCCCCCGAAAAGAGACAAGAACATTACATCTAATTAATTGCAGCAGTACCCTTTTATCTGGTTTTTTATCGTTTTTTTTCTATTGAAGTGAAACTTTCATTTTAAAGGAAAGCTCAAAATAACGACTTCTTCATTTCTTGTTACAAGTCTGGGAAATGCCTGTTCCGGCTGTCTGAGGGGTTAGATTTTTTAACAATTTTCTGTACGCTCCGCGCCAACTGATGGTGGCGCTCCGCTTAGATAGAGTGTTTTGGTCGAACAGATTACTTAACAGAACATTGCAAGCTTGCAAATTGTTCTTCGTTTTGGGACAATATTATGAAGTGAAAATTTTATTGCGAAAGAAAGTTCAAAATAATGACTTATTTTTTTTTTAGGTACGAGCCCGGGAAATGCCATTTCCTGCTGTCTGGAGGTTCTTAATTTTTAAAAATTTCTGTCCTCTGCACTTTGATTGTCGTTCGGGCAAAATTACATTTTTTGGATAAAAGAGACAACTCTACACCTCTGAAACGTCTTTCCCGTACGTCTATGTCAATATATAAAATATAAAACTTCAAATGTATGGGAAGCCAAGCTGTTTCCGCGGGGAGAATTTTCCCAATATGGTCCTAGGGCCTTTATCTGCATGATGATATTCAGTAACCCCAACCAAACTACAGATCACCCCCTACTTGATTTTCTTGTAAGAAGATTAGATTCTTTCATAAAACCCTTAAATCTGTCATAAAATTACATGTTTTCTCCAGTATAAGCTTCAGATTGTTAAAAGTGGCAAAATTTTCCAATTTCGATGGACACTCCGTACAATAAATAACCAAAACCAACTCTGTTGATCACCCCAACATTCTATACCTAATTTTGTTCTTGAAGTCATATCACTTAATAAAAAACCCAAATATTTCATAATAACTGTACCCCAAACCAAATTTTCTTCAATTAAATTCCAAAATTACTCCGATAAATGAGCTCTTAATTTTCAAATCTTCGTTCAAAAAAGGAAAAGTCTTTTCGGGCAACCCTTTCTCGCTTTGAAGCATTAGTACGTAGGCGTGGTACGATTAAATGCGTAACCCCAAAATATTTACAGCTTGTCGTCTATATAACGTTTTTTTATTTTTCCCATATTGGGGACAGATAATTCAATAAACACCCCAATTTTTAATGGTCCTCACAAAAGCAAAATCTATTTAAAAAAATTTAAATTTTGTCTTCAAAATAAACTCCAGATTTTTAAGTTTTTGTTGAAAAGAAGGCCAAAAATTTCGCGCGCTGCGCGCGCCTCAAAATCTTAAGTCACGTCCTACTTGGACTAACTCAAAGCCTTTATCGGGGCCTTGAAATGCTGGCCCCCTGTCGGGGAGCTTGCCCCCCCCTGTCGGGGAAATCCTGGCGCCCCCCCCCCCCTGAACTGAGAATTAAAACCATAACTGACTAAGTACTCTGTCATCTGAAAAACTCAACCCCGCAATACCTTAAAAGAAAGTTAGCACACTTATATTAAGTGGTTGAGAAAAACCATGGGATTACTAACTAACATTCTGGAAAATTTTATTATCCTCACCAGTTTTGAAGTCTTATAAAAAGGATGGGAATCGCGTGAAGGGGATTTCTTTCGCACGCTTCCCCACGCCAGTGGGGGAGGGACCTAGTATCAATAGAGGGAGCGTATGGTTGAATTATCCTGTGGGGGGCCGGCAGGAGGTATGGGGTGTTCGACCCCCCCCCCCTTTGGAAAATGTTTTCTTCATGAAAAGGACTGAGACGCAAATGGTGCTATGCCTATTTGTGCTATATTTAGCACATTATGAAGAATATTTGAACACGTATGACTAACATAAAATAGTCCGGCAATTCGCATAGAATTGTGGGCAGGTGGGGCACAGCGTGGGGTACACAAGCCGGATTCAACACAAATTGTACGGCGTTCCCTTGTTTCGTGAAGCACGTGTACACAACACTAGCTTTGTATATATGACTTCCCTACCACCGCCGAAAATATCACTACAATCACTATGGGCACAAATTAGTCAAGTGGTGTCTGAAATGACCAACCACGTTAGACACTCATATTTGACTAATTTGTAATGATATCTGATTAATTTTGTATAATGGACTGAATAATATTAGTCAAAACTTAGTCAAGGCGGCTGAATATTTGTTAAAAATTAATTCAATTGGTTCAAATATTAGTCAGTATTGTTGCCTAACGTAATTAGTCAGTTCAGGCACCGCTTGACTAATTTGTGCTTTCAGTGATACTTATATATTTTTTTTTTGTCTTCAAGAAATAAGACCAAAACCTGTACCAAAATGGAAAAGTTTTGGTTCTAGAAAATCTTTAAACAAAATCCCATGGCTAAACAGGCCCGTAGCCAGCACATATGGAGGGGTGGGTCTTTTTCCAAAATGTGGACCTTTTTCCAAATACGCAGGCGGCTGGAGCGTGCCGTAAGTATGCAGTTGCTAGGGGTCCGGGCATGCTTCCCCGGAAAAGTTTGAAATCTGCAGATCTCCTGCAATCTGGAGCATTTTAGGACTTTGGAACACAGCAGAAGTTCTTTTCCCCAGGAATTCCACACAGTACACCACTTTTGGGGAAAAAAACCATACATATAATCTGGTATATGCCAAGACAAAAATATTTCATAGCAGACCATTCAAACACAGGGCTGGAAAAATGGACCTCCCTTAAGTTGGGGTCGGTCGTTCGAACGCTCTGACCCCCTGACTACGGGCCTACAGTTAAAGAGTACAGTTATCTGTCATTCCCTTAGGTAACGAACTCTTCAATTACAATAACTGACTGACTGATGAAGCCATTAACAGGCCTAACCCTCTCAAACTAAACCAGATTTTTGTAGTCCACAGAAATTCTCAGTTCACACTGAAAACATAAATTAGTCAAGCGGTTTCTGAATTAACTAACCACGTTTGCCACTCATATTTGGCTAATTTGTGATGATATATGTCTAATCTGCTAATGGACTAAAGAATATCAGTCAAAACTTATTCAAGGAGGTTTCATATTTGTTAGAAACTAATTCAGCTGGGTCAAATATTAGTCAAATATTAGTCAATATTGTTGAATAACGTGATTGGTCGATTCAGGCACTGTTTTACCTATTCGTGTTTACGTCTTTACAGTAAACTGGCACAGCTCTGATGGACACCAAGTTAAAAAAAATGCAGAGTACAGAAGTTTATATTACACAGCAAGTAATCTTCAGGGAGTGTTTTGATTAAACATCGGGGTTTTGTGTATTTTACCTAAGGTAATAAATTGAGATTGTGTCTGGATGAGGATGAATTTTAGACAGTTGTGGGAGGGGCTTAGGTAAGCAAGTTAGGAGAACGTGTTTGGGGTGCGGAGATTAGGTCTTTAAGTTCTTTGCTTCCTGTCAGGAAATTGGAAGTGATTTCGGCCCTAATTATAAGATTTTTTTTATTCCGTGTGACAAAAGTTTTAGAGAATAAATTGCTTTGAACAGTAGAAGGCACATAACCCGAAAGCATTGGATCAGTCAAAATTGTACCTCTGATTTTTAACTTGCAACTTACGTCGCCGAAGTTGTTGAAGTTTGACAATATAAAGTACCACCATGAAATTTTAAAATAAAACCTTAGAATAGATGTGACTCAAACAGGGCCATCGGAAGCGGGGGGGGGGGGCGGCTGCAGCCCCCCAATAATTTTGCCATATATAGCTTTTTTTTTTTCCTTTTTTTTTTTTTGAAGTGAACATTTTATTACAACGAAAGGTCAAAATAACGACTGCTTAGAGACTATTAACAAGCCCGGGAAATGTCATTTCCAGCTGTCTGAGGTGTTGCGATTTTTCAAAATTTTCTGTACGCTCCGCGCCAACCGATGGTGGCGCTCCGCTTAGATAGTCAGCCCGGGTCAGCCCCCCCCCCCCAATCGAAAATATCTTTCCGACGGCACTGTCAAGAGGGATCTAGAACCAGGGAAGTGCCATTCCTCTAATCCGGGCGGGGGGCATATTCTGAAGAAAAGAATTTCCTGTTAGCATACGAAATCCATTACTTCCAGAATTCTTTGTCCCGGTCAAACCTACGAACAGCCTCCGTCTCCCATCCCTCTGAAAATATTGCCCGGGCAGATGTGATCCCGGAAAACTCCACCCGGGAAAATTCTCAAAAGGACAACGTTCAAGGTGGATTGTTCTCACCTGGCGATCCCCATACCAGATAACAGGTCAGTTCTAAATTATGTGGCGATAGGAATTTTTCTGAAGGAACGAGTCACTCAATTTCGCAATAGAATCTAGTCATTCACTACTTTTAATATAATTCGAGCGGAGTCAGTGACTCCCGTCATAATTGTAATTTTTCTATGGGGAAAAAATTAATGATGAGAATTTTTCGGACCATTTGCAAATTAGTGACTCTAGTCATGACTCGTTACAACTCTGTTGGATAAATATCATATTTGTGAATTTGTCGGTGGGGATCAATCTGAGGGAAGGTGAAGTATTTCTTTGGAATTCATCCGGGTGGCAATGACCCAGTTCAGAGTTGCAAACGCGCGCACACGAAAGCAAAGCGTGGAGACTACAAACGAGACAATCACTAATGGAGTTTTTTCTGCACTGGCAGTTTTCACTCACACCATCAGTGCACACTGAAACCTTAAAGGGGGAAATGCAGCCATCCCACTTGAATCAGTGGCCATATTAGACTGTCATGTTTCACGATTGGTATCAGAGTCATGTGACAATATTCTTTCTACTCCAATGTGACATTTTGGCTTTTCCTCGAATATGTGAAAATAAAGTCCCTAAAACAGTGTGAACGATACTATTTATCATGCCCATGTTAGCAGGAAAGAGCTCGGAAAAACAAGCTTTAAGTTTGACATCATCACTTAGCTCTGAATCGCTTAAATGTCTTATTGTCAGGGTAAGACGTCATTGTACTTTAAAGAATTTTAGGCTGTCGGGGAACTAAATTAGCGTATTGCAGAATATTGTTTGCCAAAAAAGACAACGCAACGTCCTACGTTGTGGAGTTAAAAAAGTCTTTTGGAATATATTACTATTATGAAACTCATCTTATTGACTTATGTTGGGGAATGGAAGTACTTTACTTTCTCTGGTTGTAGGCAGTCGTGGTCGCTTGCCTCAGGTCGCAGCATGGGGGTACTATAATTTCATGGTCGCAGTTACCCCGCCGAAAGGACTCGGTTTGTTCAGTACCCCCCTCCCCACTCCCTAATCCACTATGGGTGTCACCTATATGTTTGATATTTCTGACTCACGACGATGACTGGCTTATTTTATTGGGGACGCTTTCGGGCCCTGAAAGAAACTGATTAATAACAGAACCAGATGCCAAAGTGTAAGTCAGCCGGTCTGCAAGGAGAGAGAAATTTGCAGGTTAACCGCAACGAACAAGAAATTGGTTTAGTTATGGTGGTCACAGTCACTACCATATAGACCGTAGTATGTTTGACGAAAAATTGGCGTGGACCAGACTGAGGCCCATGCTTAAAAATCACAATGCAATAAAGTTGTAAGGTAGGCTATTTATAAGATGAAGGTATCCTTGGAGTACTTCTGTGATCGTGAAGTGAGGTCATGGAAAAACTGAATCGTGCAGTTGAATCTCTTTACCCATCTTATGTCATTGATGCGGCTATTAGATGCTGTTCTCAGAAGTGATGAACACTGTTTCGGAGGGTCGCCGTACGGGGTCCTTAAGGGGGGTGTGCCCCTTTCCACTGTAAAATACTTTAATATTTGAGGGTCCTAAGATTCAACTTGGTGGGCATATTTTGCAAACTGTAATAAAACAGTTACTTCAAGTAAGCGCCTGTTGCCAGAAAACAGGTGGGGACCAAACTGATAAGTCTTCCTGCACACGGTATTGGTGGTATTACAAAAGTAGCAATGTATTGAACTTTATGTCCGTTTCCTTAACGTCACGAGGATCAAACATGAAAAAACCCGGGTTTGTAGTAATAGTCAGTTTATTATTAACTCTGTTGTTGAGGTAGTAATGTAGCTAAATGTACAACATACTGCAAAGTTATTAGTTTATTTTTCTTTTCTTTGTATTAATTTAATCTGACTCTAAAAGTCACAGACTCAAGAGTAAGCTTTCCTGTCTTCCCTCGATACCTCACTAAAACGTGTTAATAAATAATATACGAAACAACTATAGTAATAATGATAATTATAATGATATTGACAATATTAACAACAATAACAGCAAAAATAAATAACATACGATTCACTGTTAATTCTGATTGCACGTCGGTTAAGTTAAGGCACGCCGTTTGGGACTATAGGCAGCCTCAATATTATATTCAAATTTTGTTGATACTCTCTTTCGTCTTCGTCTATGTAGTCTACTGGTCCTACCATACAGAAATTTCCGGCCGAGACCACTTGTACATTTTTTCTCTCTTTTGTAAGGTTCATGTAACTTTTTCAAAAGGAAAGACATTTTCTAGCAGACTACGCAGTCTAAGCTCAGATTACTCTTTTTGAGATATTTCAACAATTGTTAACATGTATTGCTAGCATCCGCAATGTGAAAAACATTATTCCAATAAATGAATATTGCCGTTTCCATGCTAAGCGGCAGGAAGCAAAATTCCCCCCACCCTCTCCCATCAATTCTCCCCATCAATCCACGACCGGTCTCTGCTCCAGTTCTTGAACAACCAAGGATTGTAGCTAACTTAAAATGGTTGCGGTTTTATCTCAGAGACTTTGGGATGTTATAACCCCCCCCCCCTCCCAAATAAGCAGAAGAAACAGTTTCTCCAGACGTGAAGACCTTGTACGTTACAAATGTTACCAGGTCCTAATATATTTGTTAGTTTTTTCAAATGTTAAATAAATAGGTTCATATTTTCATATCCAAAGTTCATTTTCATTCAGTTTAAAAACACTTGTTTTGAAAGTGGATTTACCCTATTGCAGTTTTAGTTGTGACAGACGAATCATGTGTTCGCCCACGCAAAACTTTCGACAAACGATCTACTGTCCTTTATCTGGAGAATTGCATTCATTTCCAACTTTGGATCAAAAGAATCATTTATCAAACTACTTAAACCATTCCCCACCCTTTTAATATTTTTTCCTTATTTTGACGTGGGATTGCTCTCGAAGCTATCACCGTGAGCTAGTTCTCTTTCAAAACTCTAGGGACTTGTTTAGCCAGTCCTGAATCAAAACTCCCGCAGATCGTTGGCTGGTAAATGTCCGTACCTAGATATCAAGGAAAACGCGGATGAGGGAATTCCCCAGTTTTGTCCTATTTAGACATGACCAGCTCTATTGCTTGCCAAAACATTTCTCTGTATCTTAAACAAGGATGTAAGGGGACTTCCTCGTATGTACAAATCTTTTTCACAAGTGAAACGAAATCTTGTTAAGGAAGTCCATAGATGCACACTCGTTGCTTTATGTATGATCACATGTGAAACTTATCGAGGGTATACATAGTCTGACCCTGGAGAGTTGATATTTCAATCAAACCCAATTTTCCCTGAAGTGATGGGTAATATTATCGGGGTCATAAACTTTCCGTAACATTATGACGAAATAGATAACGTACTTGGAAATTCCACCCAGTCTTACTATATAATGTGGATTAATTCCTCGTACTTAGAGAAAAAAAGAACTTAAAAGTAACAATAGTTGTCCCAAAGTCTTACCCGCCATATGGAAAATCTACACCCGAGAAAGGTACCAGCCATTGTTCTTTGCCGTTTATGCTACAAATCTTTCTCAGAACTATAACAAAGAAACCTTTAACTTGAGTCAACCTCATGCTTGTTAAAGGTAACCTTAGATTTTTGTCAAAGTAAGATGCGGGCTTGTACATCATTCACATTATCACTGACTCCCAATAGCTTGATGAAAGATAATACATAGACTTGACTTCACTTGTGTTTTACATAGATCGTTGGACGGACTAACACTCAACAATAGAGTCATTTTCTTACCATCAATAAAAAAGGAAGTTCCTATAAAGTTAACTAAATTTCGAAACTTCTAAAGTCTGAAATTACCCCATTTGGGTTGTTCGAATGGTATTTTTTACACTCATTTTGGTAATGTAAAGACAATGCTAATAGTCTTGTTCTCAACTACTTAAATAATTTGAGAATAAATCTTTCCATCAACTGGTTTGGAATACTTGTGTTTACAAACTTCAGGGGAAGGGAGAAAAGATTTGTAAGTTTACAGATTTGTCAAAGCAAACTTAGAGTGACTGCATATCCCTTTAAACAAGTTTGGTCCCATGCTTGAGCAGTGGTTGCCTGCGTAGCAGACTGTTGGGCATATTCCTTGTTCAGTCATATCCCCACCGGTGGTTTGCGAAACCTTAAAGGGGGAGTGAACAAACCGAGTTCGCTCCGCGGGGTAGAGCAGTGGATGCTCCAGAATGTCAAAAATGGGAGGGGGAAAATAAGGGCAAAGGATAATGTTGGCGGGCCAAAATTTTTCGGGCACAGGGCGAAACCGAGCCCAAAGCGTCAGCTCCTGGGGGTGGAGTCTAGGGGCGAGGCACCCGGAGGCTCTACCGTTTTAGCATATCTCTGCATGACAAATTAAGTCTCAAGACAGGTGCATTATGTATTTGTTCGGTTAACCCAACTCCTAACTGACCAAACTTGGAATGGTCCCTCTTGCCCACCCCTCCTTAGCGCCGTCACTGTGATTGAGAATGTGGTTTAATTTAAGTGTTTTAAATTAGGTGAAAATTTACCTATCATGTACAGCTTATAACACACTTTGTGTATTATTCTCACAGGCAATGGGGGTGGATAGCTTACATAACGGTTTCTATCTTACAACATACTTCTTAAAACGAATGAGCTCGACTTAAATTATAATATTTCTTCTTTGGTAGCAAATTAAATTTCAACCTGTCAGTTGCAAAACTAATGTCAAAAAATTTATAAGTGCTGCGGTTATTTCAATTGTTAACAATATTAATACAAAATTGATTGATATGAACCATTTGTTAAAATCCCACGGTGTAAACAATACGATTCTCAAGCGTAGACTCCAACAATCAGCCGTTCTTTGCAGTTTCACTTATCACCATCTCTTTAATTTTCATTGATTTCTGTATCCTCAAGGTTAATTTCTGCATGACACCTACACAGACATAAGCAATGCACAAGCCCTGGTTTTTCCTAATGCCATACACGGTAACTGATTTCAACGTAGTAGGATGGGGACAGGCTACCAAGGTCGATTTTTGCTTTTTAAATCTGTGTCGGAAAGGCTGTGGCGTCGATTTACAAGCGCAACCTGTGAATTGGAAAAAAAAAATGATACAATATAAATGAGTATCGATAACTTATATACAACTGTGTTCGAGACTGGAATGAAAACAGAGGTTTTTAGACCTTTTCACTAAAAAGTTATAAATATAAATCACAATTTGAACAATTGCTTGCCATAGCATCTTTTAGATTAATTCCAAGTGTACACAGTACACAACTCTTCCCCAATTTCACTCACTTATCCATGGTTCCTTTTGTTTTCGATGGATTTTATTTATAAAAAGCCCCATTACCAGTCCCCCTAATAATTGAGTAAACTGATCTTGGAAACCAAATGCTCTCAGTTCGCAGTAAAGTCCCTCGTTTCTGCGTCCGTCGATCTGCTAGCTGCACGTACTCCGCCAACTAACATGCTAGATAAATATTTGCTTACATTGTACATCTTCATAAAATAAATAACTCAATATAAATAAACCTTGGCTAGTTTTGAAAGTTTGTTAAAGTGCTGCTAACATTAAGTCTTGCACGAGGGTAGCACAGATTACAAATGGTACAGTCGCTAGTCGCTGTATAGCGTACTAGGAAGTCGGGCTCACAAAGGTTGTGGGAATGATGTCAATGACGTCCTTAGTTTCACCAGCGATATGGACATATTCCATTTCCCCTACTTTCGCCATCATCCGAATTTTTTCGCTAAAATTCCCCGAATGAGCAAGCGCATTTATTCATGATACTTGTTGCCAAACATTTTGTGGGTATGTAGAGTCTACTTGATATGAGTTCAATCAAACTCTCCATCCTAAGGACGAATCCAAATAGTCAAGTGATGGTCTGATTTTGTCGGGCATAACGCGGGTCTATCCATCAGCTTTAATCTTTCAAGTTCTTTGCTTCGACGAATCATGGATCATTGCACACTAAAATAGTCACTGATTCCATGAATGTCACTGACTATGAGGGTTTACAATTGTGTATAGACAATAAAATTAAGACGATTTAGGGCTGGAGGGCCCCACTAATAGCGACCTTCACCAGCTGCTTGAATTCGTCTATACGAATGCTGACATGATACAGAGATGGAGCAACCCCAACAACACCTTGGCCCCAAATAGTTTCAATGCACCAAAATGTAAGGCTCAGCGACTTAATGTTACATTCCCCTTTTTGTATCCTCATGCTGACACGAGCTGTTCGCTCGAATGTTGGGGGCATGGGCTCTTTCATCAAAAATTTACTTTATATTGTGGGTGTATTTCCAAAACGGGTCACGATGTCCCCTCAGGATTGACGCCCATGTCCCTGACTAAGCCATGGTTTCAATGGGTCTCCAGTCTCTAATTTACGATGAAAATTTCATCCCGTTGCTGAAAATAAAATAACACTATGAGCGTTAAAATTAATGTAGGCCTACTTACATTCTGGGATAACTGAGTAAGGATGTATGAAAAAGTCGGCCGTCTTTCTGGTTGGAGTGCCCAGCACTCTTCGTGAACACGCTGCAAACACAAAATGAATATAGGAGTATAATTAAAGATTGCTTGATTTTTGTGTTAATTTTTTGGGGGACTGAGCCTGCTCGACTTAACGAAGGTAATGGGAATAGTTGGTCCGTTGTCAATGTAAATATAATAGTGTTATTGTCTTTTGTTCACTAGTGATAAAGAGGATTGTGGGATAGCATTCTGGAAGGGTTCGTTTTGACTATTTTGACAAATATGATGATCTCTACCAAAAGTTTATCCCACAATGTTTTGTTATTGCTATTACTAAAAACATGTAAATTAATTTGAAAAGAATGAATATTCAAGCATGGAAATTTACCTTTATCGCATGTGGACATCGAACACCATCCAGGCTTGACCTCTGCCCTGTACAAACTTTGTAGACTATACTCTCCAGACGTTCCATCTGGAATGGGAATCGGCCAGCAAGTATTTCAAATAAAAGAGTTCTGTTGGTGACACAAAAAAGATGGACAACCTTATTTGAAGGCAACTAACATGCTGACAGGTATAGATACTTACAAAATAATGCACGAAATCTGATGCATATATATAGTGCTATAAATCAACATCGATCGTCCGATTTATCGCTACCATCAGTTGTTGGAAAACAAGGAATCATTTATTAGTGCAGTATTCTATTACTTGCTTTCAAAGCATTTTTCACATATTTCCTTCATTTTAAACTTTCCACGGTCCCACGAATAGACATACCAACGAGTTTTGCAGCGGAGGGAAATCCCGTCTCCGCAACACAGCAAATCTGTAATGGATCGATCGTTTTCACAGACAAAATTGCAATTTGCTACGATGCCTTAATCAAAATTATTGAACGAGGATAAAGGTTGATATACACTCACCCGAAGGCAAACACATCAGAAGCAGTAGTGTTGGCGTTGTTGTACATCAAGTAGGGAGGTACAACTGCAGCTTCACGGAGGGTCTCGGGTGGGAAGTACTGTATAGCTCCTTTCTGAAGGCAGGCATAGTTTGGTCTAAGAAAAAAAAGAAAAGAAATAAGTTTCATTCATATCACTTGGATTCCATTTTTTGCTTGAAGAAAATCATTTATTAAGCTTTAACAGCCGCTGTAAGTGACTATTATAGTTTTGTTCACTACTTTGCCGGGGTTATCACCATGACGTCGTACCCTACCATATAAATAATGTTCTGACAATGACTACTTTTTTAATGCGGATGCTAATCATTTTCCCTAAATAGCTCAAAGTAATTTGAAATGGTCATTCCACAACTGAAAACTACTTGGGACTACACGGAGGGCAGTTCAAGATGGCAGTAGTACAGATAGGCTCTGGAGTATCTGAATAAAAGAAAGTTTGTTTCTTTTTGTCATCACAAAAAAGCATTCATAAGAAAAAATGAAAAAAAAAAACCAACTCCATGAAACTGAAATACAAATGACAATCGCAAAAACGCACCGTTCACATCCATCTGTCAAATGGGTGTCTCCCATCATGCAAATTTTGACCTTTGACTCCAGGAAGATGCTTCTAGAACTAAGGTGCGGAACCATAATGTCTTTCGCATGAAGGTAACTCATTCCTTGAGCAATCTGACGGGCTATGTTAACCTTGGATGATAGAGACATTTTGCCGCATTCCAGATGAATCCGCTGGTAGAGGGACGGGCCTTTGTGTAAACTGAAATAAAAAGATGTTAAAAATGTTTATTGCAATGCTCCGCCAGTATTAAAGTAGGGCATAAATGGTCAAATTTTGGAACTGACTAACGCGATGGGTAGGCCTACACTTCCAGCTTCAGTTCTATTTGCGCTTGACAAATATCATTTCACCTTGAGAAAACTATTATGATCGATTTAAGTTTGGAAATACGAACGGTCAAAAATGAAAATCAACTGTGACAGATAGCAAATAAAAATGAGCTGCTACAAGTAAAATTTAAAATAACGAAATGTCAAGTTATGGAAAGTTGATTTAACCTTTCCCTAAACTTTAAGCAAGTGACAGAATTTACAACATTAACTTTGGAAATATGAACCTAAGGATGTCGCATCCACATTTTGGGGCATTTCCTGAACTTTTTTCCATCCAATCTCGTGTTTTGCCAGAGTCATTACACATTCACTCTCATTTAATGTATATACATTATATAAACACCGTGATCGACCCCTCTCGTGTACCCTCCAACTGTCAAGTTTGAGAAATTTCTCACGTTTGCAATATTCCCACACTTTTATTTCATACACTGCTTGCAACTGTATCAGGGCCAACATAGCGAGCAGGTGCTTTATGCCGAGAGAATGGTCTAATTTTTTCAGTTGAATAATTGATTCTCCATAAAGTTTGACACAAATTTACGAGCTGGTTGCATCTAGTGATCTATACATCTGTTGTATAACCATGCTGCCGTACGTGGGCTGGTAGGCGAGTTTGCTGAGTACGACTTTCACAGTCGAACCCACCCATTAGCCGTAAACAATAAACGACGTAGAAGATAAATATAGCTAATCACCATATATGGCAACAATTTACGAGCGGTGCATATTAAGAAGAGACTAAAAACAAAATCCTACGCAATCTATAAAAAACTCTTGTTGACATATGGATGTTCCAGTTTGTTATAATTTGGATGGGGTTAGTGTAGCGATAGTGTGCCCTTTCGATTCAAATTGTGAACTACTGTTGAAAGGCTACACATGCATGCTGTGCAATATTCCAATGAGCAATGATATTTTTTACATAACTTTCAGCAATAAGCTAACACAGTAGCAAATTTTCTGATATTGTTAAGACTGGTTACATTAACTATCTTTTTTTTTGGGGGGGGGGGGGCGCAGTGAATGGAGGGTGTGGGAGTAAGTACCCGATAATATATAACAGATATTTGCAATGGTCGAAATGCCAAAAAATGTGTAAGGGCAGGTAATTACAACTTTAAATTTTCCCGTGGGCTTTACTATCCTGCCCCCCACCCTCACCCGGCGCCAACACCGGCACCCTGATCCCTGGCTTGTTAAGCACATTTAAAACTGAGTGCCAGTTAAGATACATTCTATACAGGCCTACCGTCTACTGTTTCTTTCAATGAAATTATGTTAATGCTGTCGCACGTGAAAGCCTATATCAGAACGAGCCTTCGCACAACCTGCACGGTAAGTACAGAATTATCATACACCACAAGATACGGGCGAAACTCGAGAGTGGAAGGAATTTAACACGCACACATATGTACTATATTATATTAGCAATGATGACTGGATATTACATCAAACTCGCGTACCAGCACTCTTGTCAAAGAGCCAAATACAGTCCCCGGATGCAGCCACGCAAAACGGAGAGCAATTCTGTTGTAACGTGGGCCAGTTATGCCTGCATAAAATGTTAGTCTAGTATCAGAGCATATATTGCACTGTACAACTGCAATATCGTGCTTTATTGCTGCTTGCACAAATTAGCTATCAGCCTATCACAACCGGCATAAAGAATACAATTTTACTCGTTCCGAAAATTTTACATCAATGAACACGCTTATATGTGCTTTTGCATTGCCTATATTACTTTCCTGAATCCAGAAAAGATTACAAAACTCTCAAGGTCAAGGTCTTCACAAAAGGTCGTGTTGTGGGTTGTGTGAGATATCAATGAAATGAAAAAATATTCTCCCGTCAATTAATTTTTTTTCTTTTTCTATTTGAAGGTATGAACATTTTGCACGGTTCATCATTCGGATCTTATAACACACAAAACGATATGTTATACCTTCTCACGATCGTTCGTGGTAAGTCAATTTTGAACAATAAATTCATAAAATAAACTCACCTAGTAATAATGGCCAGATGTGGTTCGTCTATACAGGCTCCCATAAACAAGGCTACATTCTCGTGCCTTATCATACTCAACGTGGCGACTTCGTCCAAAAACGTTTCCAAGTTTTCAACATCACTCCTTGTATGAATCAGCACCTCACCGTGCCATTGACCTCTGTACAAACACAGAAAAAAATGAAAAGCCGTAAAATATGAAGAAAGCAAAAACCAAATACCATTTACTTTTTTTTTGAAATAGCCTCAAATTTGCCACCAGGTGTTGTACTGTTTGAACTTATTCCTTGAGCCAAACTTAAAAGTAATAAATCGCAGACGTGCTCCAGGGAAAGTCCCTCGGTATTTCAAGTTGATAATTCAAAAGGTCTTGAGAATGTGATTGGTTCGTTTAAATGCCAACATTTCTACCGATAATTCGGCAACATTGTTTGTATAAATTTGAATGGATTTTTTTTTTCGAATTTTACTGCCAGACGAACAAAAAAAAAATAAAACTGTAGAAATAGTTGTTAGATAAATGGTAGAAATCTCGAGCTTATCAATTTAGGTTTAGGTTTGTACATAAATGTTTGTTTCTATTTAAAATGATATCACAGTTATATGTATGATCTATCATCGATAAAGCAAGAACACGTGAGAAGGAATCCAGTTTGCAGGATTTATAATATACAAATTCAGCATTTCTTTACATGAAATTATTCAACAAATGATAATTCATGATAATTACTGCAAATATTTTGACCGATTTTTCGTTTTTTCCGAAACAAATAGAAGCTTAATTTGCAAACATATAGCGTAGGAGTAAAACGACAATATGACCAGATGGTTAAACTGATGCCAGACGAAACGAAAAAAAAAAACACGAAATAAATCCTTCTAGAACGTATTAGTGAATGAATAGTGATACTTTGTATAAACTATAATCACATTAATATGCTTACGGTGGGGTTATTTGTGAGGTATTATACACACCTGTACAGCGCACTTTCACGACCTTTCTGAATGCATTCTCCGAATTTGAAGTCGTTGTGATTAATTGTCCATTCTTTCAATCTTTCCCTGGCTTCTGAAATTGAGTTACTGAAAGAGCAATCATAAAATATTCTGACATTAATTTACAGACAATAAATGAGTTTGTTAAACTATGGTAGTCGACTTTGACTATTTAAGTCCTTTTCGCTGAACAGGGGACAAGTCAAAATGTTTTTCCCTTTTTATTCATTTTATAGTCTTAATTGCAGAGCAGCAGCACAAGCAAATTTGTCCTTGTTTCAAAAGTTGCATTCATGAGAAAATTGTTACAGTGTTGTGCTGTGTCATTATAGGCTCAAATGCTGGTGCTTACAACCAATCATGACGCAAACACCCGTTCGCAACTATACACACAGTACGGCATATTGAAGATACGTACACAATGAACTCTGGCAGCGTTATCACTGGTACTTCTTCAACTCTCTTCATTTAATTGGATCGTTTCTGTTTTTATTAGGGAAAATTTATTCTTGTGCTACAGTTACTTATAGCAGAATTTTAATTGATTGCAAAACCAGATAAATGCCCACTGAAACCATATGATGCATCATTCGTACGTAGGAGGGCGCACCTTAGTTAATGGGCTCACTTAAGCTAAAAAAGAAAAAAAAAGGTAGGCGATATCAGTACTAGATCAGGGGTTAAATGAAATTGTGAATATGATCTGCCAAATTTAAAGGGCAAGAGCAGTCATCCTAATTTGAAGTAGTGTAGTAGACTGTGTAATTTCTGGAAATATACTCCGTATACCTTGATTTCTTAGTACTCTAAATCATAATGTACAATTAAGCCATAAAGGCAAATCATACGGAATAAGTCATGAGGTTTCATCACGAGCTCTCACAAGGTCGAATCGAAAAAAGTTTACTGAACAAATCAGGCCTGCCAGTGGAAAAAGATGTCAGTCAGCAAAATTTTTCTTTTTTACTTTGGTATTTAGATTATCAAGAACAAGATGAATGACGGTGTGAGCTAAATTTCCATTCCCCTGAATAAGTCACACAAAACAAAAGTATGAGTTGCACAAACAGCGTGAAATCTAAACCAAGGTTTTACTATCACATTATTTTTGCCAATTTGGCTTACCTTGACTCTTCGCTCTGGTCACCCCTCAGCCATTCGTTAGCCCTCTTTTCAAGATCGTCACCTACATCTGAAATAAAAAGCAGGCATAACATTTGATTTGAGATCTGCTGCAATAAGATTTTTTTATAGCCTAACAAACAAACTCAAGCGACTTCACTTTTATCTATAAACTTGCATGGATGAAAGGTGTTTTCACGTAAACTGTCAGTCAGAGGGGAATGATGGAAGGGGATCAAAGAAGTTCCCCCAAAGGAGTAGGATTTAACCCCCCCCACACACACACACACATACAGTTTCGTCATTGCTGCAAACGGTTACTTCGATATCTCTCTGATGTGGAACATATGTTGGAAATATAGCTTACTCTTTAAACTGCATTAACTTATTTTACACATTAAATGACTAATGATTCCCGGAGATTACCGGACAGCTAATATAACACAGAAACCCAAGCAGCGTTTACACACTAAGCAATTGCAAGAGTTTCAGCCCACAATATTTTGGTAATCCATGAACGCCTACAACATCTTGGTTGACAGATGAGTATAATACAAGTGTAGGTGACGCTTCAACAAACAAGATTAAACTGCCAATATCAGTTCGCTTCCTCTGGCGTGTCCTACCACACAAGGCCAACCTGAGCCTGGCATATTAGAAAGGAAAATCGTTTAATTTTTTTTTTTTTTTCAATTTGGGGTTAAAATCCCGCACCACGAATTTGCGATTGAAATTTACTGCTTCAAACAGTTCCTTCGATACCTGTCTGCATGCATGTAACTGACAACAACCTTACGTCACAGCACATTATACCCAGTCACGCGTGGCGGGTTATGACGTCACTAAGTCAGGCTTGGCAAACGATCGCTTTATCCATCCTTCAATCAAAACATGTGCACATGAAGAAACAGCCGGTTGGCATCTGGTAGTGTTTTTAAAATTCAACAATGACTTGTACACTACCTGCCGCTTTCAAATTTTCGATCTACAATATACAGAAGAAGTAGAAATACGTTGAGTAAATTTGGTATGTGGGTTTAGTTCGTTGTTCAGTATTCTTGTATTTGATAGTGTAGTAGACTCTGCTTGGGACATATGGAATGCCGGGAATACAAAAAACCTCACAGCGTACTCGGGCGCGATTTCTCGTTCAAAAATTAAAAAAAAGATAACTTAGTTGAAAACTAACTCACCAGCTAAAATTTGATGACAGTAAGGATCCGTTGGCCATGTCCCTGTACGTGAAAGACAAGCAATTTGCGTGGTCCGGTCACTGGCTTCAGACGGTTTCGTCGGTGTGTCTAAGGTCTGCACTCTGTTAGTTGCTTTGGACCAAACTTTTCGCCTATCCTCTGCACGCAGACAGGTGTAGGTAGTTGATCTGGCTCTGTGTGGCGTCGGAGAGTCATTCTCTTGCCATGCACTTGTTTCGGATTCCGAGAGGGAGCAATATCCCTGAGACAAGGAAGAATGATTCGAGTGTTGGGGCTGTTCGGCACAAAAGAAGACGGTATTTTCGTAAAAGACTGAGTCAGCCCCTGGACTTGTAATCCCGTGTTTGCATGACGTCACATGAGAATCGAGCATAGATCCCTCTGATCGGCTTCCGGCTAGAGGTTTTACGAGATTTGCGTTTGGAGAACGAGTATCCGACAGAGACCTCTCACACTGTGCTTTTCTGTTCAAAAGTTTGCTGTGGGCCACAAAGTCGTCAACTTTTTCTCCAGAGGCTGGAACTCGCCTGTCCCTAGGTCTGGTTACCCACTGATCAGCTAAATAAAGGAATGAAATTTTCTGTCAATAGAGCCCTTAAATCAGTGGTGAATTATCCAAAGGGCATGAATTCCATATGCATAAGGTACCCCCAAGCATTCAGATACCAGATTAAAAGGACTAAAAGGTAGGTACGATGCCGGAATAGAAACTCAAAGATATAAGTACCCACAGGCCACACACTAATCAGTATCTCTTGAAATATAACGTTATAACGGTTAAACAAACATAGAAAAGAATGACCTTTCATCAAGTTATTATGGATCTTTATAACAAAGTAACCTAGGCTGAATAAAAATATGACAAGACAGACTGACAAACCCCTACATATACAGTGCAACACAAATGCAGATTAGTTTAAGCGTTCTGCATAGTTGATAAGTAATAAGACTTACTACTTTGCAGTGCGTCTCCTTTCGGAAGTTTTGGTGCTGCCACGAAGCAGGTCGCGGGCGCATGACGTGCACACTTCCTGTGGTAGTTTTGCCTTAAAAAAAACAAAAACAAATAAAATGATACAAACATTAAAATTCATTGATAGATTTCACGCATGCAGATTGTTTTAGTGTATTATCCCGTGATGATTTCGTTTAGTTAAGTGAACAATTATCATTGAGATGACCAGGGATCACATCTAGGTTTTTAAGGATGGACACGGTCATGGAACGCCAAAAGGGATGACATTTTCGATAGTGAACTGTAGTAATGTAGTTATTAATCATGTTTCAAAATCATTCGTGACAGAAGCAGCCATCTCGTCGTCCAGCATTCAACCAATAACCTTTTTTCGCTGGGCCAATTTCTAAGTATGAAAACCAGGCCTGACGGTTCGCACGCCATGTTATTTTAATTATGCCGGGAGCCCTTCATACTACTTATAGGCTATAATAAAATACAGACTACCTGCATTTTTTTCAGACCCATTGATTAAGTCTTTTATGAACGCAAGTTCGGCAAATTCTTGTCATGCGGTTGACCTTCATTCCCTTGTAGCGAAGGATATTTAGTTACTGAAATAAACCTACATATCAATGCACCTATACGTTTAATCATATTTATATCACACTAACATCTGATAAACAAACTGGCAAAATGGTGGTGTACATGGGCTACCATTAGGATATTACACAGACACTGCACTTGAAATGTACATATCTTTCTTGTTAAGCAGTGCGTACCGCCGCCATATAGCCCTAACCAATAACGTCAATGAGGGCGCTTCCTGTCCACACCCTGTCGTACAAGTGCCTATAATCTCCATTGTGTTTTATATTATGAAAGCCAAAAGGCTGATGACCGATATCGTCTATCGGTAATGTCTAGGATTCAGGAAGTTTTTATTCCCATAATTGGCTCTCTATTTTATGCCATTCATCACTGCGGGCTTATAGTCCTATTCGAAGGAAACGCTGCCAAGCACAGAAATTCCCACAACCCGGAAATGGTATATATGACAAAAGAATACTATAAGCCCTATTCATAATTTAAAAGAAAAAATAAAAAACAATAGCAATGACACCAAGCTACCAATACTAGATAAAGGGCTTGACTTTTTTCCAAAATTTGCTGCAACATTACCACTGAAATGTACCTACCTACAGCCTTTGCATCGAAGAGCCACGAAGAATAGAGATTTTCGGCAAAAATCGCATTTCTTACTGGTGACAATTTTGCGGGAATAGCTGTAGAAAGTCAAGAAGAAGAACAAAAATGTCAGTTGAATGAAGTGGATACAAGGTGGACCAAGTAAAACAAGATAAATTGAGGCAAATGTGAACACGAAAAAAACATGACGAGAAACTATACGATAAATTGTATGTTGATACTTTCAAGTTTTTTTAAGTGGAACGTCAGCATGAGACGATGCCAAGCGCGAAGTCAGTCAAGTGAGGGGAAGAGGGTCTCCATGACCAGAGCGCCAGGACCTATACTCCCACTCTCCTTCTCCTATGGGAATTAGCGGGTATTGGGTACACCGACATCTTGACAAAACTGAACAACCTCAGTTCTCTATCCCTCACTGACCAGACTCTAAGACATGTTTGTGTTTGCAAAAGTATAGCGATCCTGCTCTGTGGGATTAGCCTGCCCATGCACATTATCTCGTTACTGATTGGCATTAGGCTCCATACTCATTGCTTATTCGGTCTAGACAAAAATTACAAACCTAACTTCGCGACCTGCTGTAATAGTTTACGAAACTTCCGCAATCGATAAGTCTTTGAAGTAACTGAAACAGGAGGAGGATGATTTGTGTAAAGGTAACGAATGTAGTCAACATACGTTGACTTGCTCACATAAAGGATAATTACCCGAAACACTCAAATATACAAAATGCTTCATCATCAATCAGTGTCATTAACATAACGAAGATTAATTGTCAAACTGACGAGCGACACTCATATACGCCATCATCCCCGCTTCTGTACCCCGAACTATGTCCTGCCTTATTCAAATTTGTGAAATTTTACCTAGCAAATTGGCACTACGGACCTGCATATAAATGTGCATGTCATGTGAACAAGAAATAAGACTTCACTGCAAATTGATACAAAAATGATTGTTGATAGCAATTATATTGTGATTATCTTTGTCATAATATGTGGGTTGCTTAATACTTGCTTGTAGGCTGGCAGTGAACATTTTAGTACATTCGGCAGCTGTTAATTATTAGACTGAATAAAAAGCAATTGTTTATTAATTATCAACATAAGTGGGAGCGTTCCTATTTAAAAAGGCTATCATGTTGGTTTGTAAGTTAGCACACCTATAAAATAGACTTATAGACAAGCTCCTCTTGAAAGAACATCGAATTTTGATTCACCTATGACATTATGTTGCTATGTCAACAGAGGCCTTTCGGCAAGAGAGTTTCTACTCTACGGCAACTCCTTACGAGGGATACGTCTGGGACTTATACAGATATCGAGAACACCGCCCGTACAATGTCACTGCACAAATCTGTCGATAGCCAAAGTCGAATCATTTCTTCCAGAGGATACATCAGGAAAAATAGTATGTAACTCCCTCGTTACGTCTCACAGCACGTGGCTCCTTAACCTCTTCGCTTCTCTCTTATTATCTACTCACTGCACTTCAATCTATGTGTCTCCGTCATGAGACATGTAACTATATCCTATCCATTAAAGTGTCACAAGACTGTGACGTCAGCTCATCTGGCTACTTTACATCACTTGTAGCCTTCATGTAGACTACATCGCAGTTACTCTGTTTCGAAGCCTTGAAAAGCGTTGTTTTCCCTTTTTTGTCACGTTTAATCAAGTACTGTTAAAACTACTACTACACGTTTACAGCAATCATCAACCTAAACTACGTTAACGTCTACTGGTAACCCTTTTTGGCGTATACCCGCACAAAGTAAATATCCAACTCTTTAATAATTGTATAAACACTTGCGAAAGTGAAATATTCATTTTAATAGTAATCGTGTTTTGCTTCAGGTAACCTGATTCATAAAAGGTACATAATATTGATTCCTCGGCATTTCCACATAAAGAAACCGGTGACTACTTTCACATTTGAAAAATACCCAATACAGCGACTAATATTATGGGTAGATACGATAGGCAAAACATTGTCCTTGGATTTAAAATCCGCGTATTGCACAATCACTTAACTATTACAAGCAAATTTCTATACTGCTTTTCACAATCTTATGCAAGTTGTACTTTGAGCCTGGATAAAACCTACGGAACTCCTCTAGCTTGAACCAAAATTAGACTGTTCAACTGTTCAAGGACCAACTTTCGTGATTTAAATGAAATGGACACAAAAAGGTGAAGAACGCCATCCCTTTCACCTCTTCATGAGGCCAAGGTCACCCCGTTCCGTGCATGCGTGGCCATGCATTGGTCAGTCATTCCTGATTAGCGGATACATCATCATGCTGCCTACTACAAGTGAGCAGATAGCACATGAACCCAGGAAATAACATAGAGTATAGCAATCAAAGAACCACCGACTATAGCCCTTAACCGTTTTTTGCTCACATGAGACCTTCTTCTGCATGAATTTTGAAACCGGCAAGTGAGACTTACGGAGGCGTTTATAAGATCTGCGACAAGCTTAGGTTAGGCCTACCCCTTTACCCCTCCCACTGAACCATAAGGAACTATTGTCCCTGATTTATCAGGTTTCAATACTTACAATAAACATGACACAATCAGCAAAATTTAACTGTAAACAACTTTCTTACAGTTGATCAATATTTCATGACAAACTCAAGTGTTTTCTCTCCGGGACAAATAAACAAGTCAAGTGTTTTCTTCTTGGAGACAAATAAACGAGTACGGTATCCTTACAGACATTTCAGTTTCATGATAATTCAAACGCGCATGCGCTATCACCGTACACTCATTAAATGTTCTCTTAACAGAGTTGAAATTCTCTGCAACTGGTACCATGTACAGCACTAGAAATAAATAATCACACATAGTACGGTACGATTATAGTCCATGCACGCATGCACACGGAACCATGATCCATCCGAATAGGAATCTACACAATCTGTGCAATACGTATACATCATGCATCGCATACACAGACTGATAAGCGGTGTTTGTTATTATCACGTTGTCATTTAAGTAGGTAGTCATGCTATTGACGCAAATGAATTTCTGGGAACAGCAACGCGATCATGACATGGATAGTAGTCGTTGTTGTAAGGACTTTGAAGTGGTAGGTCAAATTTCTATACTGTGTGCAACATAACTAAAGAGAATCCATTCTGAAAAGCATTTTAAAAGAGTTTCAACAACATTAACCTCGTCGTTAAAAGCTGGCAACTAAATGAGGTATTAACTTGTGAAACTACGAAATAAAGTTGTGTATTGCGATTTTCCCCTTTTCGTCATTTCTTTTTCTTTTTTTGTTTTCAGGTCAGGCATTTTCGCCTCATTTTGCCTACACCATTACGTTCACAATTTGCCTACACCTTTACCTTTACACCTTAATGTTCACACAATTTGTACATTAATATACATTGCGTATCTAAATGCAACTACTTGGTTTCCCGTAGCTACCTAGACGTCAACCTGAAAAGCCTATAGCCTATTTGTCGTTTGTGTCGCAGGGTGCTATAATTAGTGCCACTTTTTACTGTTAGTATTATTATTCTGCTTTTTCTGACTTTTCAGCCTCGATTCTTTCCCTTATTCAAAGACTGTTATGCTCGTTACACTGATTTGAATGTATCTAGACTTCAACTTTGAAAGGTCCTACTTTTGGGTCATAGTTTGGCATAATTAGTGTCTTTTTTTATATGTCTTTCTATATTTTTATTGTTATATTTTATTCTTCTTCTGACCGCTCGAGGTCTACCCTAGTTCTCTTACTCAAACATTTGTTATTGCCAGTACACTGACCTGAATTTAACCTCACGTATTACTGGCAAATTCCCCTCATTGTCGTTAACTTTAAACATTGCATAAAGTATTAAAACCTCAACGCCATTTGACCGAGAATTCAACCCACTCCCTTCAGTCCTGTCATCCAGGGTTTCAACAGGAATCTGTTTTACTCAACATGAGTGCGTGACATGTAGTAATGCGCCATCCGCACTTATTCTGGTTCGTATACGTGATGACCAAATTCCCAGGCCAGTCTGACAGAAGCTTGAATAATGTCCCCAACTAAATGACCCCTCGGTCAAGCTCCAAGGTCTAGCTACAACTTAGCTAGAAGGAAATAACGACATGTAAACGACTGAGAGACGAAAAATTAAGAAGACCGTGCTCAATTTGACAGCTTCTTGGGAGCCTAAAAAAAGATTTGCATGTCCATTTCACGTAATGGAGCTTGGAAAGGCCTTGAACTACGATTCACCTATAGCGAGGGTCAGTAACGGGTTTATACGCTAGACATGGACAGGTGTGAAAGTGTGTCCATTCTTTGGCGACACAGAGAAGATTTCTTAGTTAAAACAAGTACAACAAAAGCTCTACGTTTGGTGATATGGATATAATGAATGCAAAGAGGTGAATCTCCAAGGGCTATCTAGGCCAAAGGGTCACGGCTTAATAGTAAAGCCCCGCGGTTAAGTGATTACTGAATGAGCTTAACGTATTGTTAGAGATGAAAGGATACGTAATGAGTTTTGTAACAATGAGTACGCAAAATCGAATTAACACGCCCCTCGATGAAAATCTGAAGAAAGCATTTAAATTTGAAGAGAACAGAATACTTTTGTTATTGAAGAAGAGACAGTTTTATTAGACAGAAGACCGTGAATCATAATTGGCAGTTTTCAATATGAGGGAGTTGCCACCAAGCCCAGATGAGGTGCATGGCAACAAAGAGGGAGAAGATGCTGATTGTCAGCTCGTCATAGGCCTGGACTAAATTTGGATGACACAAGTAATGCAATTGCGGTTGCTGGTGCAGGGATGTGTTACTGCACAGTCTGTGACATAATGATGAGTAACTACAGTGTGATGTGTCATGCAGTACGACGGACATACCATCCAGAAACAAAATGGTGACGAGTTTAGAAGCATCTTTTCTTCCTAAGATATTGATTCTGCAAAATGACTATAGTTTTTTGTCACGCACACCAGGTGAGGTGTTGATCCGTAGAAGTAACGACACCTACGTGTCCCCGGAATGACTTACACTGCGCTCTTCACCTCAGCACAACCTACAAACATCATTTATTAGAAAACAAATATTCGTAGCGAAGGGACTTTGCTTCAACACTGTAATGTAAAACAAAGTTTCGAGTCTCTATGATACAGTAAGTCCTGTTTCAGGGATCGCGAGCCAAGTTCCTCGTATTCAGTCAGCTGACGGAGGAACTACACGTGACTCTTCTTCGAAAGTCATAGTCTTTGCCTGAACCTCGCAATACCAGGAAATTAACATAGAACGTCACTGGCTTTATTCTCATGACCAACTCTCTCTAGCATGATCACAGCTGGGTAAAACAGCCTTATTTCCTTAACATGTAGATTCAAAGCTGTGAATGAATCAGTCCTCAATTTAGCAAATAGGTCACCTCGTATGAGTTGTGCATAGCGCTGCTAATTTTAATGAAAGTTCTTTGGTACTCTATAAGCATTGAAAATCGACTGAGCCTGTGTGGGGGGATAGGGTGTGAAGCTCAGCCATTGGGAATGGGCAGAATCCATACCCGTGTTAAACGCTATTCGCAAAAGCCCGGTCTACAGTCAGTGGCCTTTTTCGAAATTCCATGGGCAGAGATTTGGTACCTGACCTGCCCCTTATCCCCAAATTTCTTCAAATCACCCCAGCACTCCCCGGCCCCAACCAAGCCCGCTAGGTCCAACTAGTAGGGAACATTCCTCTTTCCTAATGGTCAGATTTCCATGAGTTGCATACAGGAGTATTCCGAGCAGCGAACTAACTTTTGACTTATTGCTGCGGAAAGAAAAACATTAGAGGGTGCGCGTAAGGGTGCGGCAGTGATGATATTAATACCACACACAGGGCCAGCTGCACTCCTTCGACATCATCGCGAAGTATAAAATAGCAGTTAACATTTACATATAACTTTAATGCGCTTGCACTAAACAGACCGACCAATGTCGGATTCCTTGAACTGGCTGGCCCTGGTGAGTTAACTACCCCGCCCTGCAGCACGAAGTTGGCTTATACACGCTTATTTATAAAAAATACATTTTACACTGTGGCAAATTATCATCTACAGATAAAATTCGGACCTAAACTTACGTCAGCCAAGCTTATGAGTCCCGCGATAATCGTAGGCCCATCAGGTATCGAGCTGCTAGTTCTCAAATAGCAATTCTGTGGACCAATAAAGGCCCACTATACACTAAAGCTACACTTTATATAGGTGTCAATAAAACATAATCATGAAAGTGTTACTTCCCTCGGGATGGGTCTGACATCGTTGCACAATTTTGAAATATTAGGATGGATATCATGTAGTAGAGGATGTATGAACACGAGTTGTCGGAACCCCCCCCCCCCCCCCGAGCCTAAAACAAGTGATACCAATATCACATTTAGACAAAACACGGTTGTGGATGAAAAAACATGTCAAGTTGGAATTTAATTCGTTCGTTCGTCGTAGGCCTACATGTTGTAGAATTCTAGTTAGAACCATCAAATCCATGCATGGGAAGACCTATCAATCCTGGGACGGGAGGGGGCACGAACGTCCCTCACGCACATTTTTGAAAAAGGCCAACACTCATTGACGTAGTTTCTACACAGCATTACTTTTGAGGGGAGTGGCAATTTCCAGTGTTGATGAGTGGGTGTGATCATCACACCCACTCATCAACCCCTCCCTCACCCCTCCCCCTCACACACACACACACACACACACACACCTACACACACAGACGTTTGAGTAAAGATTGACGCTAATGTAATTCCAAAAAAAAAAAAGAAAAAACAATCAACATAGGCCTATTAATATCAGGGCAGTAATCTGAACGCACAAGACAGTTGTGAACATGTGGAGGGTCCCCGTTGCACTGTAGACCTATGATATTCTTTCAAACATACAGGCGTACCTTGTCTAATCATATTGAAATAGACGAAATAGAAAAAAATATAGAGCAAGCATATTATTTCAAATGTATTTCAATTGTTTTTCCCTTCTCCAGCTGCAAATATAAAAAAGTTAATCACAATGTCAACATTCTCCCATGGTTCTAAAAGAAATAGCGTGACTTACCAGTGGGATTCCCGCCTAAGACAATTCTCTCGTATAAATTCCACAAAGCTTCTTCTGTTCTCTTCCTTATCCATCAGTACGATTTCCAACACATCGGTCGCGAAAAAAAAAGAAAATTTTGAGTAGCTAGTGTAATTCCAATTTTAAGTAAGTCGCGTACGGTGATACATCCAACCGTTCACTCACATGTGCTTCTGCTATCTGAGCCAATATGAACAATTATGACAATACACACTTAGTATTGTAGTAACAACCCGCTACACACGCATCGCTCTGTCATTGACTGAACTAAGTTTATTAGTTGTCCTGGCGGCACGTGGGTAGGCGTGGCTTACGTGTGTAAACTTTACGACATGTAACAAGCGTGGGTCTTTGTGTACATGTACGTTCAGGTGTCTAGAGATGTGGGCGGGGCCATAGTTAGGTAAATCCTTGACACAGACAAAGGGGAATTTGCCAAAAAGCAGGACGGTTTCTGGGGATTTTACTCGCTGTGTGGTTCTTTGTGTATTGCGAACGATCGCAGTGGAATGTCTTTGTGCTATTTTCGAAACTGCAATTGCATAGTACAGTGCCTACCCTGGACGACCGGTGAAGGTCGGCTTTGTCGCAATAAAAAAACGAGTTAACACGGAGGCTCTGACTTCTAATGAACCCATAAATTGGCAACACACTCACATGTGACAATAAAAACTCCCCGACTTGCCAAATACAAGGTACAATGCATAGGGTGCAGTTATAGATCAGAGGTACAGAGTTGTGTAGTTATTGAAAGTTAGTTGCAAGTTTTCAGTTCCTTGAAAACACCTGAAAATAAAAATAGCCAAGAGAAGTCCAGACTCGTGAAAACAATTGCAACAAGATTGACATAATGGGAGAACCCAACAGTTTGTGACTGATATGACACGGCAAGTGTGAAACTAAAAAATTATGGCGATTCCAAGTTTTTCTCCTTTTTTTTCAAAAAGGGGGAGGGTAATAAATAAATCCAAAGTTAGTATGATTCCGCGATCTCTTTTAACAGTTTTTTCATCACTTGCAAGAGATGGGATTCGGATGGTTTCTAGGAATGTCGGATTATTATATTTTTTTGAAAAATATGATAAATATCCTCCATGTAACCAGCCTGCACCATTTTTCACCCGCCCAACAGATATTTAACCTATAGACTGTGGAGTTCTATGAGACTAGCGACGATGAGGAAAATTCTTCAAGGCCCCTCAATCGTTTACGCGTCGTTTTATTTAGGCTATAAATTTATGTCAAAAGAACGATCTCTGTAAATTACAGTTTTCGTGGGGACTTTACTATACGGCTATATGTATAACCGAAACCTCCACTGAAATTACGAACTACGAACATTCTTAAATCATATGAGTGAATTTAGTCACTCCTTAACAGAGTGAAAAGTGTGAATTCACTCAAGAGCGTTAATTCACTCCAAGAACAGTAAGATTCACTCAACTGAAAGAGTAAAATTCGCTCAAGGGGGAGAGAATTTAGGGAAGAATGATTTTTTTTTACGGAGTGGATTTCGCTATTCTTGGAGAAACACTCTAATGGAGTGAATACACACTTTTCACTCAATTAGAGCAGTAGAGAGTGACTCTGTTTACTCTTTGATTTTAGAGTGAAGATGTAGTAGATGAACATAAATCTGTCTGTAGTGAGCTCCCGTATAATGTAACTCCTTACTCCGTGGTTGTCTCCGCCCCCCCCCCCCCCCAAATCACTACTTTTTAGTCGGCCTACGCCGTGACAACAAGGACGGAATGACCACAAAACACATGCAGGTCCAATCAGACAATGCCTGATATATATGATCTTACATTCACGGTAAAATATGGTAAAATTGCAGAAATCAGAGACTGATATAAAATGGACCCATGGAAAAAGTACACGACAAATTTCCAGAGCAAAGTCCATGGGGTTGAAATACAGTCCCGTTGCTGTCTTTTGAAAGCACAAGCCGGAGTCAAAAAGGCTTGTCAAAATATAGGGGAAAACAGAGTGTGCTTCTTGTTCAAACATTGCCAGCAAATACGGGTATTCAAACGTGTTTAGCAATTAAAAACTTGGCGGCGCCCTTTCAGTGCAAAGACGATTAAATTCTAAACATGTTTAGCGGTTAAACATTAAATGTTTAGTAATTAAACATGTTTAAAAGCGAAATGTTTAGGAATTAGACAAGTGTGTTTAATATCTAAACGTGTTTACAAAGTAGGGGACTAAAAGTGTTTACCAAAGCGTTTAATTCCTAAATATATTTTAAGAGTGTTATCGTATTTAATTTCTCTGTGAACTTTGACATCGAACTCTTTCCTTATGATAGTATGGAGTTTTCAATGGACTAAACTGACATGAATTCAAATGATTCTAGATGCAACGTATAATTGATCTCACGGTCAGTAGACAATAATAGACAAAAGATATATCATATACCATTATTATGTAAAATACGGTATAATTGTTTTTTTTCTTAAAGTCATAACTTAAACTCTAAAAACAAGAGAACAAACTTAGCCACTCTTTATTAAAGTGAAAAGTCTGAAAGTGTAAATTTACTCCATTAGAGAGTTAAATCTCTCCATGAATAGTGAAAATTCACTCCACAAAGAGTTCCTGCAGGGATCACTCTTTGTTAAGATAGTCCCCGTAGGCACTCGATCAAAAGTGAATTTTCGCTCTTCTAGGGTTAATTTCACTCTTCTTGGAGTAAAGTTCTACTATTTTGGAGTGAACTCTGTAACTTTCACTCTCTTCTTACAAATTAAATTTCACTCCTTTTTATTTTTAAAGTGATATAGAGTGTTGGTGGCAGAAGCTACCCTTTCATTCCCCACAACGTAGCGTTATTGTCTATGTATATACTCCTACAAGTTTTTAGGCATATGCCTGTAGGATAACGAAGTATCAATCAGACAAAACAAACAAACTGAACTTGAAAAAGCATAAACACGATATAGGTTACAATTTATCATCACAAGTTTGAAAACAATTTCCTGTTTATGACTATTGGTAATCTATTGTTTCTTTTAATGATGACTTCCTGTTCTTGGGAACAATGTTTTTATACTTGGCATACTCAAACTCAAACTCAACTCAATGTTAGTCGATTTATCAAGCTTATTTCGATCAACATATCGTACAAACTTATTGGCAGTTATATCATGAAGGATGGTATAAGTTCAATAACGTGTCAATAAATGCTGTATAATCTTTAGTCCGCTCGACGGACGTTTATTACTTCTGCGCACCTTTTTTAGCTGCACTCCTTTTACCAAAAGGGGTACTTATTCGACACCTGATTTGAATAAGGCAATACATGTTTACAAAACTACAGCTTTCTGTGTAATTCATAACGTGTACATTCATTGCTGCTATTCTATCGTACATGACTTAAAGCGGCTCATTGAGTTGGTTCATGAAATTCCACAAATTTTTCCAGACTTGTTAAGTTTTCTTCACATACTAATGACAAATGGTCCATCTTAGACAATCCCCACATACTACAAACAAATAACTGTTTTATGTGTGAGAACGTAACGGTTCATTTCGGTTTTCATAAATTCGTGACCAGACACTTTTTCAAATTGTGCACAAAACAGTTACAAGTCAGGACATCAAAAAATTCAAAATTTTAGCTTTTCCCGTAACTATTGGATATGAAACCTGAGTTATTATGCTATGTATAAGCATTGTCATGTTGTAGTGACCCTTTATCAGTCTCATTAAGTTATAGATATCAACTCAATGAGCCTCTTTTTAAAGCATATTTTACTCGAGTGTTAGGTTTGTAGACTATAGTTTGGGCTGTTAGTATAAGGAGTTATAGTCTTTTCAAACGAAAAATTTCTAATAATATCATTAAACACCGGTACATTTGCTACATGCGAATTGCAAGATTTAATGAAAATTTTGAACTAGTGGACTTCGATCGGTTATTAGTTGTAATCTTCTGCATGTCTTACAGCTTAAATAACCCAACAACTCACTTTACGACCGATGCGTGTGAACTCTTGCGACTCCAAGCTGCCAAGTGGAACAGAACGTTGACCTCAGCTACAGGTGGTCGTATGAGTTCTGATGATGTAAGAAGCCTCGTCACCCTAAACCTTGCGACCACTTACGGCCAATGCTGCATTTAAAATTACGGTTTCTTGCTGATCTATTGCGACTGGTTGCGTACCAACGCTCTCTCACAAGGCGAACTTCTCGAGTAGTTAGTTAGAGTTTAACGGCCCAGTTTCCAACCTATTGGTTTAAGTCAAGCAGGCACCGGCCTTTTTTACCGATTGTGGCTCGTTGACTTGTTTTCTCTAGTCCATTTCTAATGCGGAGCATCGCGCACAACGGCAGTAGGTTCAATTTTTAGAGTCTTTGGTATTACTCCACATGGGAATAGAACCGGGGCCTTCCTCGTGAGAGGCGGATACTATACCTTCTCGAGTAGGCATGAGGTAGCAAGGAATCGCAGGAGCTCGCAAACATTGGTAGCAAGGCGGATGACGGCTTTAGAATGCCACAAAACAACTAAGTAGAGCAAGGACCTGTCACTGTAAGATGTCACCCAGAGTTTCAGATTTATAAAACGTTAGTCTCACACTACAGTCTGACAGTATCAATACAATGTTGACAGTTTGTTAGCAATTCATGGGACAGTCGGAAGTCTACAAACCCGAGTACAGACGTAGTACGTAGGGAGAGATAGCTATTACGACCAGGTAGGAGATGTTGCGTGGAATACATACAGCCATGAAGAAAAAAAACTTTTCTATACCCTTAACCCGATCTGACAAAATTAAATGTTTCTTCATAGTATTTACTGCATATGGGCTATTATTTCACGAAAAATTTATGTAAAATTAAATGAGATAAAATGTTCATGCGCTCTAAGGGAGTAAATTTACGGGCATGCGTGCTTAGAAGGGGAACCTAATCCTGGACACCAACGAAGGTACTTTGTTTGCAATTGTCAGGGGCACCCAACCCATGGGGCCCTGGGAAAACTAAACCAAAGTTACGCTACTGAGGTTTTGTTCAAGTACCATGGATGTGTGGATGTTATGGTGTTTTCGGTAAAGGCAATTCAACTTTTAGAACTAGAGGAATATTTTGAATACCCTTACATGTTCAGTGCTACGCCTTAATCAGGCAAACACTTATAGCACTGGGTTGGATTGTTTTTTTTTTTTTTTTTTTTTTGTCAACATTTATTGTATGGCACTTATTTCGCTTAACCGTAAAATGACGGCAGTCTTTTTAGCAAAAGCGTTGCTCATGAGTAACGTTTTTTGTGTGTCTATGTGAGAGAGAGGGACCTTTAAGGGGGGGGGGACAGGGAGTATCCAGGGGACGAGTAGAGATGTTTCCTCTATGGCCTAATACAAGAACACGCGCCCCGAGTCCTCAGAAATCAAGTAAAACTACATTATTTTTAACTACCTACCTATGAGCTACAGGCTGTATCTGAATTTTGGAGGGGGTCATATATAATTGGGTTGGTCTTTTAACAGTAAATTCCTTCACCTTTTCCTGTATTCATTCCTAATGGCACGAAAACTTACTGAGTCCCAACACTTGAAAGGTGAATTCTGTGTTGCTTTCATACGCAGGTTATAAATACTCCATCTTTGTGTGTGGCAAAAACGTACGGTTCGTGACTTTACCCTTTAAGATGAGTTGTTTCGTCTGAGGAACTCCAAGCCTACGTGAGAAGATTCAGGAACATGCCTTATGGCGACGTCTTCTCAAATCATATGAACATCACTTGCAGGAGTTATTACGACACACCCCTTTAGAAATGTTTCCTTCCGTGCATTCAGCATGGGTACTATCTAGTTAAGGACAATAGCCTCCGTTCGATGCCTAGTGATCTCCTCGGGTAATTTGACATTTGAGATCATTACATTATGATGGAATAAAGTTTATGAGAGTTGCCGGTATTTTAGCAATAGCTGCACAGAACATTGGATAATTGCAAAATGCAGAGTAGGGAAACTTATGTAAGATTACCACGGTTTACTGCTTGACCGTTTGACCTCTCCTACTTCTCCGATTGTTAGATTTAATGTGATGTTCTTTCTGAACAATTAAATATATACTACAGCGACTCACAAGTCTCTTGACGCACAACTTGAAAAAAAAAGAACTGTTTGCTTCGCTAGATTAAATCAGCAGGTTATAAGCTGGGGCGAGAAACCTTATCTGACCTATCTTTAACCTTGATGTCGTTCGAAAAAAATGACAGACAACCTGCGAAATAAAAAAAGAGACATTGGACTGCCATACACCAAAATTAAAACGGTTGGTGCAACCTTACGTGAATGTGTTAAGGGGGCTACTTCATAATCTCTGAACCTATATAGGAACATCTCCACATCCATGGGCAGCGATCCTGAGTAGGAGAGATGTCTCCACGGTTTTTGAGAAATTGCGTATTGACTGGTTTTTCACTCATTTTATTCTTTTGAAAATGAGGTAATGTGGAATGGCTACCCTCAGTTATCTACATCTCATTTGTAAAAGCCTCACGGCGACTTTCCATCATAGTTGACATGAATCATAACAATATTATCGGTATGTTTGATTACCCCTGACTTGTGCAGATGGTTCAAAAGTGTAGACAGTCAGTGGCGTCCTGGGTCCACCCCTTTTGAAAAACAACCGTTGGTTAGTAGTTAAATGGAGTATTACGGTCCAGTTTCTCACCAATTGGTTAAAGTCGAACCGGCCACGGCCTTTTCCAGCTGCGGCTCACTGGCTTCTTTTTCTACTACATTGCTTACCGTATGTGAGCAAAAAACGCAAGGGCAATAGGGTCGATTTTTAAAGTCTTCGGCATGACCCGGCCAGGATTTGAACTCACGACCTCCCGACTGCACTAGTCGGATGCTCTAAACACTTCACCATGCAGTCAGAAAACACAAGGGGATCATAGAATAAGTCTTATATGTGAAGACGTTAGGGTCTGTATTTGTGTCTGTTGTCAATATGATGGATTTATTTTAATGATATCCTATTTCATGTGGTTTTAACCTCAACCATCGTGAAAACGAAGGATCCCTACGCATGTTAAGATTAGCATGCATTCAGGGATACATAAAACTACACGGATCATGTAGACTTGTGGAGGACGTTTGTCATGTGGTTCCTGGAATCCCCGTTCTAAGTGGCGTTGCTGTTTCTACGTAGAACTCCAATTCCAGTTACAATTTTTCACTGGTCCTTAAAAAATTATTCTGAACCGGACGCCTCTGTACGTCTGTGTAGACAGGTCACGCACATTAAAGAGTGGACACTTCATTCACTGAGCGATTTAAATTCGGTTAAGTTATGGTGCATGGTATTATACATGTGTTTTTTTCTTCAAATAGAAAAGTGGTCTAGGAGAAAACTGATTATGGGGCATTTTTCCTTCCTTGGACGGATTTTATTGTTACCTGAAGTGCAAGACTCTTAAATTGTCTAAATTATACCTATCGACGCAGGGCGATACGGTGCCAAATCCGTGCTTAATTAATACTCAAAGGTGCATACAGCACAGCTTTTGAATTAAGGGACAGCCCCATGGAAACGATAAGATTTCGAAAAGCTATATCAGATAGCACTTTAGGACTAAACCATGCATGGTACATAAAGAGGCCTCAAAAGGATGTACATATCTGTCACGCACCTTGAAACGTATAATGACTGTTCCGCTCAGGCTGAGATATGGTTACAGCTGTCACTATACTGCAACAGTTAACCTCGTTGTCAGGTTGTAGAATATTCATGCGTGGATCCAGACATTTCAAAGGGAGGGGAGGCTGAACTAAGAGAAAGCCAGCAATGGGGACATACCAGTGGCGTACGCAGGATTTCTCTGAAGGGGGGTCATGCGCTGTGTTCAGTGATCGCCGCCGTAGGGGAGGGTTTAAGAGGAGGGGGTTCCGCCTTCCCTTTGAAAACTTTTGGGGTTTTCAAGGAACCTAGATGCAAAATGGTACAAGGTTTTCGCCAATGATGGGAACAGTGTTAAAAGTTGAATTGTGGTGGTTCATGAGGATAAAACTGTTCAAACTTCTGTGTCTTGATATCCAGTCTTATTCCAATTACGGTACCTTTCGAAGTAAAACTTGTCATTAAATTGGCTTACTTTTAGGAGTCAAGATAAATGAGCATCGATCGGTATGGGCGAACGGGAGCATTTTAGTTTGTGGTTTTGTCTTGGCACTCAAAACGTTAATCTGCTTAAGGATGATCTTAGCGGAGCGCCACCATTAGTTGGCGCGGAGCGTAGAGAAAATTTTGAAAAATCAGACCCTAACATGGCCGGAAATAGCATTTTCCATACGAAGAATCTAAGCAGTTGCTATCTTCGCTTGTCGTATGAAATAAAATGGTCACTTCAAAATAAGTTCGCAAACTGCAAAGTGAACTGCAAAGCCATGGTCCAATGCCCTCCCCACCCCCTTCGTACGCTACTGTTACGACGTACGGTGATTCCCTGCCTGAAATATCTAATTCTGCATGAAATACCAAGCAGAGCGCAACCATCTGTTGGCGAGGAGCGTACAGAAAATTTTGAAAAACCACAACCACTCAGACAGCCGCCGGAAACGGGATTTCCCACCGACTTAAAGTAGAATCTTAACAGTCGTTATTTTTGCGCTTTCGTTTGCAATAAAATTGATCCTTCAATAGAAAAAATGAGTAAATTGTAAAATGATCAGAAAATTACCAGATTCAATAGGGTGAAATGGTTATGTAAAAACATCTTTAGCAAAAGAGCTGGTATGCGCATTTTACAAAATATCTGACTACCTTGCGACATAAGCTTCAGATAAGTATAACATTTAAAATTCGAGCAACTACGATGACCGGCGAAAATCCCTTCTGAACTTCAAGGGAGGATGACAACGCATCGCATGCCGGCTACCTAGCCTTTACAAGTTTAATCGAACTTAACAAGGATATCATGTGTTTGAGCAGCCTGTATGATTAGCTCAGACTCAGAGGCTTACATGTCCGAAGTTTACCTGAGTGGGAAATTGCATGAGAATAATCGGCTCTTCCAAAACCGACCTAATTTTCGCGCGTTTACCGCGCAAGGTAGAAGCCTGTATATACATAATTATATGCTAACCAAGCAAACGAGGGCAAGTTGTTTTCTAGCCAACAAACAACCAGTCAATATCAACGGTTTCTGCGCACTTGATCCCTCCTACAGACCGTACGCATCAAATAAAAACATACCGGTGCGAGACGAAAAAGAAATCAAAATCAACGTATAGCCCAATTATCCGTTGTCAGCATCAACAAGTATACAAGGGCTACAATTCTTACGTGTCGCATCATAATTAACACACTTTAAACATTGTAAGATGCGTTCTGTGTTTGTTTTTGATCGCTGTCCCTCTAGATATACCAGGGGTATGCATGTGGGTCTTGGCACATTGGGCAATCTAACGGGGGAAGGATGGGGGCAAGTGGTGACGGTAAGACGCCACCTAATATACATCTATATCTGCTCCAATGGGGCCACCCAGATGGACACAGCACTTACATGATTTGGTCCAAAAGTTTGCACACCCCTGCACTTTACCATAATGCACCACCGATCGCAACTGAGACAAGTCGAATGTGCTGAACGATGAAAGCCACTACATACATTGCACACGTGGGCTGACGTGCGACTGTGTAAATATAGTTCAGTCGGTAACGCTCATCACCTGATGACATATTGCCCGGCAGCTATTCAAATCTTCTTGTTGTGGCCAAGGGGTTGCAGCTCCCTGTTGTGGGGAGAAGGCAAGAGGGCAGAAAACTAAGAAGATAGCCTATTCACACGGACTTAACATCATACTAGGATCGTGTATTTGGATTTGTATTGTGAGGGAAAGGATGAGCCTGAAATAACCCCCTTGAATATTCTCGAGGATAAGCATTATGCTTATTTTAGTGTATTTGTTATTGTTGGTGTGACGAAAAAGGGGGCGCTGAGGCCGTAAAAGCCCCCCCCCCCCTTGGATCCGCGCCTGATATTCCATGCTGGAAGTATTTTAAGCCTTGAGAGTTTTTACGCATGTTTGCGGATTGTTGTCGGTGGCGTAAGAGGTTGAGTGTGTGTGTGTGGGAGAGGGACTTGAAGGGGAAGGGGTGGAGTGGTGGAGGGAGAAGGGGAATGAATAAGTTGTGTCTTGTTCATCTTAAAAAACCAACTAGAAATTTTCACTTACACTTTCACGACCAATCAACTAATTTAGGCACGGTTGCTATGTATTATGTACGGTAATTAGGTACGGCAGTACAGGGTCCGCTCTATAGTCCCCGTCTCATTGGTCCCCCGTCTCATTGGTCCCCCATTTAGCGTAATTCGTCTCATTAGTCCCCGTCTCATTAGTCACATTAAGATTAGGGTTAGGCGTAAGGGTTAGGATTAGGGTTAGGGGACTAATGAGACGGGGGGCTATAGACATTATCCCGGAAGGACTAGTAAGTACGTATTTTCCTTTGGTTACGCAAAATCCCAAAACTTAAAGCGTTTTAGTTGAAAAAAGTTGAAATATTGACCTTCATTGTGTAATTTTATGCATGGAAACACACGGAGTCAAATGGAAAATTACAGTCAATTCTGGACAAATGTATCCGGCTATGGGGTCCTATTTTATGAAGGGAAAGATGTACGGGTATGACTCTGCGAAATCATTGTGAAAGTAGGCTATTTGTCTCAATAATATCTCATTGGTTTACCTTGAATACAAGGGTGGAACTAGGCATTTTCGTCAGAGGGAGAAGAGAATGGCCTTCAATGGCGGGCTAAAGAAAGCTCCTAAAAACCTAAAAAGGCTCCAGCAATCAATTTTGGTTAGCCCTATTAACAAAATGGATGCTCCGCTACTGCTTGAATAATAACCGGAAGTGCGCAATCTTTTTGTTCTGATTTTCATTAAGAATACAGTAGTTGAAGTAAGCTGATTTTGAATATGAGATTTAGCTTATTTCGAAATAGGGTTTGGGAAACTGCCTAGGAACGACGCCCTTAAAATCTTCACTTTGCGGTCGTATCCCTCCGGTTCGACTTCTCTGAAACCTACACAAATATTCATCCACGTGCTCAGCTATACTGGTGCACTCAGCTCGGAGAAACCCTGTGCAACAAATGTTATTATAATCAAATGCTGTTTCGACTTCTAGAGTATTATGATAGCTTTCTTCGCAAAACGTGACTTCTAACAGTATACGTTAGCAGGTTGTTTCCAGTGTTCGTCAACGCATGTACGACATCAGCTGACGCATTAAAAAGATGACGGCTTCACAGTCACATCATATAGGTCTTTAAATGTTTACTTATTTGCTATTTTCTCTAAATATTCATTTCCATAGCAACAGAGTCTCTTGATTCGAAACATTTTTAAATATTGCAATAGACAACAATGACAACTGCATGTATGTTGCGAAGCATTTATCCGGAATCTTTTTTATACAACTTGAGACGTGTAAAGGACAGCGGGTAGTGAAAAATGTATGCGTTGGTATAACTTACGTCCCGTCAGGTCTTTGCATTGAATTCTTCTCAACCTTCAGCAAAAAGGTTTATGCCTTCAGCAATCAAAGCGTCTTATCGTCGAAGTGTAATCCTGGTGCCAATTTGGAGGCCTCCTGCCGATCCACGGGATATTTGACAGATACGGGGAAGAGAGCAGTCCAAAAGCATGCTGTCTCACATATGAAAATCATAAAGCCTTGTTGTGTGTGCATAAGTGATGAAGTGAAACAAGCTTACACCGGTAGTTTCAGCGGTCCCTGAGCTTTTTGTCAAAAAACAGGATACCGTGGTCGGGTGGTTTGCGCAATAAGAGATCACATGACTATTACGAAACAATATGACTATAGTTCATTTTACCGTCAGGTCATTTCATAATATAAACATTAAAGTTTGAACTAAATGAAATGCTATGCATTCGTTTATTTATACGATAATATCCCGATAAACTATCACATTGTGATAAAAAGTGTTTTTCTGATTGTTCTGACCTCCAACTTGAAGGGTCACGCTAGCCTGCAAAACCGACCAAGTTTTATTTCTGCGAAAGAAAGCACTCTGAACCGGGAAAGACGAAACATGCTTGCCATCTGTATACCACTGCGAAGTCGAGGGCGAGGTCAAAGAACGCGCCGTGAGAACGTAGAAGAGTATTTAACCAGGGATTTAACAGAGCGGTCCCGGTCGATTATAATCCGCATTAGGGGAGGGGGTATACGCTGACGCACGTCTGTATGCATGTCTGTATATAAACTGCGTAGCAGGCTGTGTAGGCATATTCCTTGTTCCGTCATATTATCCATGGTCCATGGATCCATGGTTTCGAAAGCTGAGGAAAGCCTGGATAAAGCATGAAGCTCACACTCCTTTCCATGCAACTTACACTCCTGACTCTGCAGAACGTGACAACCTTCCGTGCGGTTTTGTAAGCTAAAGGAATGGTCCCGGGCCAAATGTATGTCGGATATGTGCTGAGAACAAACATGTAGGCCTATTGTAGGTATTGCGGTGAAATTTTTAGTCATTTTTCACTGTTCAATTCTGTAGAAGTTGACACACTTTCTACAAGAAGTGAATCTGAAGTAAGCTGGTGGTATGTCATAAATTCACCATTGTTGGCCAATGTTCTAGTTTTCTGCAGTTTGTTAGTTAGAGTTTACGATCCAGTTTTCAACCTATTGGTTCAAGTCAAGCCGACCATGGCCCTTTTTCCAATTGTGCTCACTGGCTTGTTTTCCCTACTCCAGTACTCATGCCGTTATGAGTTATGCGGAGCATCACGCACAACGGCAGTAGGTTCCATTTTTGTAGTTTTTGGCATGACTCGGCCTGGAAAGCGAAACCGGGCCTTCCGCGTGAGAGGCGGATGCTCTTACCGTTAAACCAAACACGCGAGATGGCCTGTTGTCTCAAGTGCAATAAAAACTACATGCGGGATTCTAGATGAGGTGTCATGAAAAGGACGAAGTTGGGCATTTGATTTAAAAAGCGTTAAAAACCATGAAAAAAGCCACAATTCCCATTAAAATCCGTCAAAAATTGACCATCTTACAGTTAAACAATATGATCTGAATATGCAAATCTTGTGATGTCATGAGGGGGAGATGGCTAGTGTTATCCTTTATTTTTACAATTTCTATTTCAAGGACAGTTGTAACATTAGTTCATCCTGCAGAAGGTTTTATTTTGGAAATTAAAATTGTGGCTTGAGCATCAATCACCAAACCATAAACTGTTAAAATATCTGATAAGTAATTAACATAGATTTAACCAAAAATTTTTAACGCTGTGCGACACTGCACGTGACAAATTTTGCATAAGAGAGAAGGTGCTTCAGAAACATTCAAACTTTGAAGAGGTATATTTTGAGAACCGCAGAAGATATCGATTTTGCCTTAGAAAAGTTCATTCTTCAATTGCCAACTTAAGTGCAGTCAGGGTATTTTGCTGACATGGCACACACTCTTCAAATTCGATTGCAAACTGATTCGATTCATCGTCGAACGTTTTCGATACGCTATCGGTGTTGTGACTTTATTGATCATTATCAAATCGTTTCATTAACCAATGTTAAGACAAATTTGGGGTGCGGTGGGCTTTCATGGTTTTGCAGGGTCTAGCGGAAACGTGAAATGGAGGTCCCTGGTATCCTGACAACCAAATAATCATTTTCACAGTGTACCAGTGGCGTAGCTACGGGGGGGGGGGAGGGGGCAAGTTGCCCCCCACCCCTGGAAAAATTTGATGAAAATGGGGAAATTTGATGAATCTTCTTATTATTACAAAAATTTCAAAAAAATTTCTCAAAATTTTTGTTAGAATAAGAAATTGTGAGACATTCTTCATACATAATTCTTTATTTTCATGCAACAAATTAACTCAGATTTCGTCAGTGTCGCATGAACCGGCCCAATTCGCGTTCCACAGAAATGTTCTCGTCGCGTAGCAGATTGAATGTTCTCTTGTGCTTGCATACGCACGGGGTTATGATCAGTGCATTTCAGTGCACATGAAGCTGTTATTCAGGTGATACTTTGGGAATTCATCAGTAAAAGGATGTGAAAACTGACAAGTCACTACCGTACACCCCCGAGGTTGTTATGTTCTTCTACAAGCTAGCAGTAGTTGTACGATTTTACTCTGTGTACATAACGATGGATCGGGCTGAAACAATCCATGGCCAACGATAAACTTAAAGTTAATCTAGAAATTAGAATTAACGGGATCCGTTGGCACACTTAGATTTTGTTACTTAGCCTAATCCTTGGAGGCTTACAAGCTAGTTCGGGAAAATAGCTTTCTGCTCACTTTGAGTGTAACAGTAAATGGACAATGAGTACCTTGTAGCCTTCTACACATAACAGACTGCTTTTCCCACAGGATATCCTGTGTGATCGAGCCACTATTAGGCCTCCTTAGGGGCGTGCGAAGGGGAGACCATTGGGCCATGCCCCCTCACAGATGCCGTTTTTTCTTTGTTCTTAAAAATACGTAGTCTAACTTTATTAACACAGATTTTACTTCAAAAGATAGCATATGTGGCACCAGATTGCTTATAAGGACACCAAATTTTTCAAAATTTTCCAAAGGGGAAGGATTGTCCCTGCAAGGTCTTTCAGTGATGCCAATTTTTTTAATTCCTACAAATAGACCTAGGCAAATTCTGTCAATTTCCAATTTTACTTAAAAAGGTAGACTCTGTTTCCCACTGGTGGCATCGGTAAAAACGACTACATCTTTAGATTCTCTTTACAAGCATAAATACGCTATTTTGACCAATATCTGAGGGGTCTGATTGTTCGAAATTTTCTTGACGCTCCGCGCCAACCAATGGTGGCGCTTCGCTCGGTCTTTTGGGCAAAATCACATATTTGGAGTAAAATTAGCTCTTAACTCTCTGATCACTTTGCAGTTTGCGAACATATTTTGAAGAGAGCATTTTATTGCAAACGACAAAAGAAGAAAGCGACTGACTAGATTCTTCGTATTAGCCTGAAAAATGCTATTTCCGGCCATCTAAGGGGTCTGATTTTTCCAAATTTTCTCTACGCCCGGCACCAACCAATGGTGGCGCTCCGCTTAGATAATCTTTATGACAAAATAACATTTTGTGGCCAAGAAAAACCACAAATACCGATCAATGCTCTTTTATTTGGACTTTTAAAAGTGTGCAAATTTAATGACAAGTTCTACTTCGTAAGGTAGCATAAATGGCATAAGAGTGCATGTAAAGACACAAAAGTTTCAGTTTTATCCTCATGAACCACCACGATTCAACTTTTAACACTGCTCCCGTCAAAGTCGAAAATCTTGCACCATTTTGCATGTAGGCTCCTTGAAAACGTCAAAAAATTTCCGGACACCCCTCCCCTTAGGCCATACCGCATGCCCCTCCCCCTTCAGAGAAATCCTGCGTACGCCACTGCTTTAGTACATACAAATAAACCAAATATTGTTTACCAAAATAATATACTTTGTTATTTCCGATTGCTCTATGTTATACTCTAAGATTAAAATGCAGGTAATATTACAAAATGACATGGTAATGTTGTTATACTTGTAAGTTTGCATATTTTATATGAAATACATACACATTGACCGGGAAATTTTGGGGGGAAATTTCATACCTTTGCCCCCCCCCCCCCCCCCTTCCTGGAAAAAATCCTAGCTACCCCACTGCAGTGTACATCAGCTTAGGTCCGTCTTAAAGGGGCTGGTGGCGAGGAGGGGCGAGGAGGGACGCGATGGGAGCCGAGAAAGCCACTCTACATTGTGTGTGATTAGTGTACAATGAAGCGGTACTTTAGGACTGTGTCCACCTGTCCACGGTTACACATCTTTACCTGAGATTGTGAGAGCTGGAATTTTCCACGTTGTTCAAAATACGATGAGTCCGATGAACTTGCATGAAAAATATCAAACATGAACTAAAGGGTGTCTGATTCGAAGCAACTACAAAGGAAAATATTTTTTAATTCACAGCTATTCGTTATAACAGCATCACTTATGCAAGAAACAAACAACATGCCGGCCCACGTCATCCCACGCGAATGTACATGTACTGCACATAATCCGTTATTTTACATGTCCTGTGTGTGAGGGTTTTAATTTTTGCTCGAATTTTATCCAATAGTGATTATGAAAAAAAAGCCTTTTAAACCTTTATTCTACTCCAGGGGAGCATTTTATCATTTTTTAATCGATAAGTCAAAAATTTGTAAACTGTTTAGTTGTATATACTATCGTAACTATTCGTTTGATACTGCAACTAACAACCCGCAGTTAGTAAAACGGCTTGAGAAAGTCTATTTTGTTATTATACCGCAGAGCCATAACAAAAAGAGCATTCTGTAGTTCAGTTGTTTTCATAACATGATCCAAAAATATTGTCTTTGATGCGATAAACATTCTAAAATTGTTGCTCGAAGACTGTTGCTTTTGTAAAGTGATGAGGCAGCTGTTAATTTTGAATAATATTCAAAAAATTGACAAATAAAAGGTACAAGAGAAATAAATATGCGAAAATTCACAACATTTTGCATTGTTTTAATGTCTTTAAGGGTTTGGCTTGCGCTTAATGTTATACTGTTGGGTGTTGAAAACGAAACATGTTTGCTTACGCTAATTGTACGATTTTGTAAGTTCAAAAATGAACTATTAGTTTGAAGAAAACGAAAGATGAAAGGCAAAAATCTTAGTGAAATCAGGGGGAAAGTGGTCTTCGTTGGCGCGTTTATGCGTGTAAAGGTATAGCATCTGGGGAGATGGCAGGTAATGTTTTGCGATACTTTTAAGCTAAACTCGGTGAAAGTAATTAAGTATAATCCACAATAGCATTTTCTCGGGTTGTCTTAATTGTCTGTTTTGTTTTCGCGCTGGAATATGAAGCAACCTTGGCATTGTTACAACGAAGCGACCCCCTGTCAAGCTTAACAAATATTTAAGATGGTTATTAAAAACCGACATTTTAAAATAAATATAAAAAAGAAGACTTCATTGCGTTTCCATAGATTTTGTCATACATCTATATAAGCTTCATTAGTAGGCTACTCGTCTATGAGTTATTGTTGGCTCTAGTGTAGACGACCAATTTTGCGAAAATATTAGGTCGGTCGAGCTGACCAGTGTGTTTTCATTTAACGTCATTGCTTGATTAGCCACGCCCACTGTCGGGCAAAAATCTAACCTGACAACAGTCTTCAAGTCGGTTTTCAGCTGCTTGTCAGTATTAGCTACATACTTCTCCCTACTTTTGAACCTTTGGAATGACAGTCAAGAAGGGGGTGGGACTCGGGACGTCAGGGACAACACTCTATACTCCTGCAGGTTCAAAAAGTCAGACAAGTAATCGTTCTTAACATGAACTTAGTAATTATTACTTACTTGAAATACATTCCAACCATGCACACAACGTATCGGTGGCGTAGCCACAGAACCCCCCCCCCCCCCCCCGAGCCAACTTTGTAACGCAAAACACCTAGAATAGCGGTTTTTTTCTCTCCATCCTCAGACTTTTCCCTCAAGTCATGCCCCAACACCCCTCACGACACCACACACCCCCTTCCCCATGACACAATCCTGGCTACGCGCCTGCAGCGTGGAAGAGATGGGTTGAGCTGCAAGTTTATAATTTCACTCTTTATTTTGACAGTCGGACGACCGCATGCATACTGTGCAAAATAAGTAGTAAATAGAAAATGGAAACTTTCTCAATAACGTGAAAGTAATGTTGTACAATGGCTGTTAAGATGCGACGAAGATAAGAAGCGATCGAAATATAAAATGCTTTGGCTAGTATCATAAAACACCTAGATTTTTATTCCTTTAGGCTTCATCGAGGGACAATTAAGAAATAGGTGTGCAAATACTTAATAGGGTAAACATTGAGATATTAATGACTTATTAGAACGCTTTTCGTTCATAAAAACCGCGGATATTTTGAACGTTGCACCACAATTTGAATGTGGAATTTTACTAGGTTTACGATAAAATATGTCTATCTGTATTTTGACATGACACCGGATACCTCGCTTGGTATCAGAACATGCGGTACCGTATATATACATTTGTAAAAAATATATATACGGATTACACGCGTGAAAATGGCTCATATCTAGTGGCTGCACTAAAATGTCAAAACTGGGATGCGATCAAACTAAAGACAAAGGATAATGATGAGGGCAAAAATTTTCAGGTGCAGCGCAAAACCGAGACAAAGGCGTCAGTTCCTGAAGGTGGACGTCCAGGGACAAACACCCTGAATGCGCTGAAGTTTAGCACACCTTACCGTATCTCCGGATGAAAAATTAAGTCACAGTAGAGGTATATCATTTATTCGTTATTTTTTCAGTAAACGCAACCCCCAGATGACCAAACTGGGGGGATGCAAGTGGGGGCAAGAAAAAAATATGGGGGAAAATGCCCCCTCTTGCCCACGTAGCGAAGCCATTGCTCATATCAACCAAACCAATTCTGTTCCCTTTTAAAGGTCAAGAGCAGTCCCCCGAAACTTATTTTGAAGCAACAGCTGAATATCACAATTTTCGTCTCATTTCTGTTCAAAGAATCTTTCATTATATTTTATTACTTCAATATAACATATGAAAGATAAACCAAGCAGTAACTTCCAGTAAATTTCACATTTGAGGAGTAAAAATGTTGTCACATGACCTTCAACAGCCAATCATGAAACAGGGCAGTCTACTTCACTACTTCAAGTTGGGGTGACTGCTCCTGCCCTTTAAGGTATGCATTGCTAACTCTTTATCATTCCCTATTTAACAGTGTTGCACTATAAGGTTAAAAGTTAGAGACGTCATCACCCCCAGTGGCGTAGGTAGGATTTTTTTCCAGGGGGGGGGGGCAAAGGTATGAAATTTCCCCAAAACTTTTTCCGGTCAATGTGTATGTATTTCATATAAAATATGCAAACTTACAAAGTATAACAACATTACTATGTCATTTTGTAATATTACCTGCATTTTAATCTTAAAGTATAACATAGAGCAATCGGAAATAACAAAGTATATTATTTGGGTAAACGATATCTGGTTTATTTGTATGTACTAACGCAGTGGCGTACGCAGGATTTCTCTGAAGGGGGAGGGGCATGCAGTATGGTCGAAGGGGAGGGGTGTCCGGAAATTTTTTGACGTTTTCAAGGAGCCTTCATGCAAAATGGTGCAAGATTTTCGACTTTGACAGGAACAGTGTTAAAAGTTGAATCGTGGTGGTTCATGAGGATAAAACTGAAACTTTCATGTCTTGACATGCATTTCTTTATGCCATTTATGCTACCTTACGAAGAAATACTTGTCATTAAATTTGCACACTTTTAAGAGTCAAAATAAAAGAGCATTGATCGGTATTGGTGGTTTTTCTTGGCCACAAAATGTTATTTTGTCATAAAGATTATCTAAGCGGAGCGCCACCATTGGTTGGCGCGGAGCGTAGAAAAAATTTGGAAAAATCAGACCCCTAAGATGACCGGAAATAGCATTTTCCAGGCTAATACGAAGAATCTATCCAGTCGCTTTCTTCTTTTGTCGTTTGCAATAAAATGCTCACTTCAAAATATGTTCGCAAACTGCAAAGTGATCAGAGAGTTAGGAGCTAATTTTACCCCGAATATGTAATTTTGCCCAAAAGACCGAGCGAAGCGCCACCATTGGTTGGCGCGGAGCGCAAAGAAAATATCGAAAAATCAGACCCCTCAGATATTGGTCAAAATAGCGTATTTATGCTTGTAAAGAGAATCTAAACATGTAGTCTTTTTTGTCGATGCCACCAGTGGGAAACAGAGTCTACTTTTTTAAGTAAAAATTGGAATTTGACAAGATAATTTGCCTAGGTCTATTTGTAGGAATTGGCATCACTGAAAGACCTTGCAGGGACAATCCTTCCCCTTTGAAAATTTTTGAAAAATTGGGTGTCCCTATAAGCAATCTGGTGCCACATATGCTATCTTTTGAAGTAAAATTTGTGTTAATAAAGTTAGACTACGTATTTTTAAGAACAAAGAAAAAAAGCATCTGTGAAGGGGCATGGCCCAATGGTCTCCCCTTCGCACGCCACTAAGGAGGCCTAATAGTGGCTCGATCACACAGGATGTCCTGTGAGAAAAGCAGTCTGTTAAGTGTAGAAGGCTACAAGGTACTCATTGTCCATTTATTGTTACACTCAAAGTGAGCAGAAAGCTATTTTCCCGAACTAGCTTGTAAGCCTCCAAGGATTAGGCTAAGTAACAAAATCTAAGTGTGCCAACGGATCCCGTTAATTCTAATTTCTAGATTAACTTCAAGTTTATCGTTGGCCATGGATTGTTCAGCCCCATCCATCGTTATGTACACAGAGTAAAATCGTACAGCTACTGTTAGCTTGTAGAAGAACATAACAACCTCGGGGGTCTACGGTAGTGACTTGTCAGTTTTCACATCCTTTTACTGATGAATTCCCAAAGTATCACCTGAATAACAGCTTCCTGTGCACTGAAATGCACTGATCATAACCCCCGTGCGTATGCAAGCACAAGAGAACATTCAATCTGCTACGCGGCGAGGACATTTCTGTGGAACGCGAATTGGGCCGGTTCATGCGACACAGACGAAATCTGAGTTAATTTGTTGCATGAAAATACGAATTATGTATGAGAAATGTCTCACAATTTCTTATTCAAACAAAAATTTTGAGAAATTTTTGTGAAATTTTTGTAATGATAAGAAGATTCATCAAATTTCCCCATTTTCATCAAATTTCCCCAAAAATTTTTCCGGGGGGGGGGCAACTTGCCCCCCCTGCCCCCCCCCCCCCCAGTAGCTACGCCACTGATCACCCCAAACTACAATTTAGCAGTAAAGTCAACATAATTTCTTACAAGTGCAGCTCTTTGATTCATGTCACACTATAAAAAAAAATGTAGAAAACTGTAGCTCATATTTCAGAGCATGCGCCACACAGAGTGTGTTCTGACTGTACAATTGGAGCCCTACGCACCCTTAATCAAATAACTGAGATTGTTTCTGGATGAAGAGGGGTTTTAGACAGCCTTGTGGAAGGAACCAGAATTAAGGTTGGCAGAATTGAACCTGTCTGATACCTTTAAGGTGTAAAATTCCAGCAAGTCAAACCAAACGCTTGTTAAGAAACATCAACAGCTTGTTTGACGGGAAGGTTTAAAGGAAAGAAAAGAAAACAACAAAGAAACGACGGAGTCTGCACATTGAACAATTACCGAATATTGTCCCAAAATGCTTTGCGGTTTACAAGTAGCTATATAGGCAGGCAGTTGACTGGCCATTTTATACCCATGCCGGAAGACATGTGAATATAGACTACACGTGAAATTTAGAAAACTTAAGTCTCCCACAATTTCCCCAGCGCAACCACTATAATACAGGGGTACAGTACACTGTAAAATATGGCTCTGGCAAAACCGCCTTAAATTTTCAGAACAAACCATAAAGAGAAACATAGAAACTGTAGGAAAATTCTGGTATTATTTATTTATTTATTTTATTGATTTATTTTTTTTTTCTGTTTGCCACATCTACCGTATTTTTACAGTGTATTTAGCATTTTCGATGAAGCGAGTTGAAAGTCCTCCTTTTTTAGCGTCACGTACATCATAACAAGTTTATGGACTCCTTCCCCGGCAGCGTTGATTAAAATGGATCCATACGGTAGAGAGAATTGGAGATTTAGAACAATGCGAGAACACAGTACAAAAAATGTGTACATTTCCTCTATATGACTCATGAAACACGCACGCGCGCACACACACACGAGCATGCACGCACATACAAGTCGATTTTACGCAATCTGAGGACATGATTGTGTTTACCTTTGAATTTCCTTCCTTTAACCCTAAACTTAACAATAGACTGTATAATTCGAACTTAAGAGGACTCAAGAAATCTAATCCCCATCAGAGGACCTGAAATCCATCGTTTAGGTCCTCAATCTGAATTAAAAACAAGTGATGTTAGTAAAATACTTACTCAAACATGCTTGCCCACCTAACCGTTCGTAGAAATGAGACAAACACCTTTGTAGGGCAAAGGTGAAGGGAGAAAGTCACATTTAATATCGGCGTCGCAATTGGGAAGGGGAACTCGGGCAAAGGAAAATGTTGGGGCAAAAGATTTCCGGGGAAGAGCGAACCTGGATGCTAAGCACGTGCTCCTCCGGGTCGGATCTAAGGGCAAAGTCCGGCTTGGGGACAAGAAAGAGGAGTCCGCGGAAGCTCTGATGTTTAAGCACATATCCCTGGGTAAAAAATGAGTGCCAGGAGATGTACATTATTTATTATAACATAATTTCTAACTAGTTAATTGACTTAAGTAGCAGACTAGCGGGGATACTGGGTGTAATGGAGGAATCTGAGGGCCAAATACCGCCCCTTGGCGCCACCACTGCATTTGAATGAAGTGTTTTGGAAAAAGAATCAATGCCTGAAAGTTTAAGGTCTACGGTATGTGCGTAACAGGACAAACTTTGCACATGACCCTTGTAATGTCGTAACCAAACAAGATTCTCAGAGGAGGGGGAAATGAAGTGACTGAGAGGCAGGGGTAGCTAACAGTTCATGCAGAGATGTTTCAGGTAAAAGTTTCAGATAAATTCAAATTTATTGATTTTAGTGGCAATATTACGATTTTTTTTCCAAAGGCACTCCCTCCGCCTGCCTTTTGACCCCTAGCTTACCGACATAAACCCTTTACCTCCCATAATTCGGCATATACGGCAACCTGTAATAATTTGATAAATGTCATTCCACTGAAGTTTTTGCAATTTTCTTCTTATACCACAGCAAGCAAAACCGTAAAAAATCAAAGGCCTTTATTTATTTGTTGGACTAGGGACTCTCAAAGCTCTCCACCTCAAACTGTGAGCCGCCTGAAGGCCATGACTCTGAGCACGTGAATTTGTTATGTCGATGAACTAAAGACCCCCAATATAACAGACAAAGTTCACAGAGAACTATGCCATGCATCATTTAGTCTTAAAAAGAACAGGGTATGACAAAAACCCCAAAGCTTCACCTATGCCTTAAAAAACAAAAGACAGTGTTATGGTATATGCCCGGAGGTTCAACGACATAAGTAGCTCACGGAGCGGACGAAGTTTTCTTCGTTCACTTCATTGCTACCAAAGGAGGCGGCATCCACAGACGCGCTATGCAGGCTACGGCTTAAGCGGCCAAACAAATGTCACGTTAAGTTCCACGAAGCTATCGCAACAAACAAAAAAGAGTGCTTAGCAAGCAACACATAACATGGTGAGACAATGAAACCACTGAACCAAGTTAAAATAGATCAGTAAGTTATCAACCTTTTTGTACTAAAAATATCTTGTTTAGTTTTATTCGTCGAATTTTGTCAGAAAGGCTTAGTTATCAGTATTCCACATATTCACACATCAGTAACATAACATACAACCTACCATCTTTTCATTCTATGGCTGAACTGGTGCAATCTTGTGCCATCGGATCCCCCTTTTGTGAGTCAAATTGAGTGCCAAATTTTCAACATTACCTTGAACTATCAGCCTCTATAAACAAGTATAATTATTTTCCAAGATTAACCAGGGAACATCGCCATCTTGTATACATTACAAAGGCCATTTGACTGTCGGCCAACCAGGAAGTGCGAAACAAATGCATTCCTATTGAGCTATATGAAAAGGAATACAAAACAAAAAAACATTCTGTGAAAGAATCAATAAAGATATACATCAGGTTTTTAGATTTTTTTGAATGAATATCTGAAAACAAGGGGAGTTCTAAGTGGAAAGCTCTCTCCCTAATTTTCCCCGTATCTTGGAATCTTAATCACGCGGTTAGACCGACTCGAAACACAGGTGAATATGGAAACACCATGAAGGGATCACGTAATTCTGACATATGTATGCCTATGGGCAGGTGCGTGCCCGTATGGCCGTTGCGCGTGATGCTCCACATAAGAAATGGAGTAGGGAAAACAAGCCAGTGAGCCACAACTGGTAAAGACCGTGGCCGGCTCGACTTAAACCAATAGGTTGGAAACTGGGCCATTAAACTCCATCTAACTAATTAACTAACCTATGGGCAGGTGATGATCAGGGGATCAACTTAATTCGAACAGATGATACGATTACAAGATGGTCGCCGCGTAACGGCCCGTTATACGGCCCACGAGAGCGAAGGTTCACGAGACCGGGGATACAAACTGAACGTGACTGAAGATCGAAGAGGACCCAAGAGGCAGAAGGTTTGCCAGACAGAAAATAAAAAAAAAGTAGTGTAACCGAAAGAGAAACGGGGGCCGCACGAGACAAAAATCCGTGATAGGCAGGGCGTTGATTCTTGGGGAGGATAATCGCCCCACCAATGAAAATATTGAAGGCAAAAATATTGTTTTGCTCCCAATAAACAACAAGCAGAATAAACATTCGTGACACCAGTCAACTACAGTGTGGTTTTCCTAACTCTGTTTCATAAAAATACCGAATTCTCTCCAATAACTTGAAAGCTCAATATTTGTAATTACTTTTTTTTTTCAAAAAGCGAAATTTACCGCGAGAGCTGCAATTCCTAATCATGCAGTGGTGTTCTTTCATAAATCAGTTTGGTAAACTTTTCTAAGCTCTGGAGATGACAAAGTTGGAAATTTACCATATGTGACACCAGATCATCAACCGGCAACTACAGTGCTATTTCTATATATGTCCTTTTACAATGTTCCAAATTTCTCTTCACATCATCCAACAACGATCTTTGGTTCTCAGATATCAGATTTGCCAATGAGAAATGCAGATACTTCAGTAATCCCCCAATATATCAATTTTTTTTTACAGGAAACCCAGGATCCAAAGTTGTTTGCAATGCAAGCTCCATATTTTCAAATCTTTGCCTAAAAAGGGCAAATCACCCTCCTTATTTTTTTTTTGAAGCTTTTAAAAAAGATCGGGCGCTCCCCCGCCCCGGAAAATGTCCAGCTACGCCACTGAATGTACAGATGACTTTAGGACTTCAAGGCAACATCAGTTTTAGCTTATTTTAAAGCAATAATACCGAATTAAATGCGACATCTGTCTCTTTCAAAGTTGTGTTTATGCGAGTGTCCGGGTGAGTGTGTGTGCGTGTATTTTTGTGTGTGTATTGTGGGTGTATGATTGTGTTCGTGAGCGTGTTTTTAGGTTGAGGCTGTTCGAGAAGTTTTGCTCCCCTCCCCACAATCTACAAGCTTTTTTCTTATCGTGAACCTTCTTTTCCATTTTCTATACTTTTTTTCTTTGTCGTTGTGTAATGTCCCCATTGCCATGCACGCAAGTGACGATGAATCTACAATACGGCCTGCTTCAGGAAAAAGAAAAAATGAAATAATCTGAAGAATGCCTGTTTCTTGAATTTGAACTTGTAAAATTGAACTCTTTCTGAATTATTTCAGATTTTTCCAAATCTAACGAGAGTGAACCACCTGAGCAAGTCCAAACTTTCTCTCACACAAGACTCTTCGTTTCTTTGTTGTCCTATTCTGTATTAATTTGTTTTTTGTTTTGTTTTGTTTTTTTTTTCTTTTTGTTAAGGAGGACTGCTCGCATAAGCTTTGCTTTTTCAGTCCTCCTCCACCGCCTTGTTTAAATGTTGTATCATTTTGTATTTTAAACTGTGGAAATAAACTGAAACTCAAACTATAGAAGTTTATGCACGCAAATGACGTACCGTTAAGACCATCTACCCATAACACATTACCTGGTTACAGTTTAATGCTCTATACATATGAAGGAAATCCTTGGATACAGATGACTGCATCTACTAAATATCGGGGACAATGATATGCCGAGGTAAGTAGGTAGGCAGACTTGCTTTGCCCTTTGAATTTTTGGCCTGACCCTGAACTATGAAAACATGCTTAGCAGTGTGGAAAGAATTCTTCAAAAGTTGTTGGAAGGTATTTACCCAGAAATATACCTTAGTTGTGAAATATGACTTAACATTAAACGCTTGCTCTACCTTTGGCAATTATTTCTTTTTCCAAACAATCTTCTTGCCTGGCATCGTGAGTATGGGGGAGGGGCACATAAGAAATCCTTCTCTGGGTGCAATGAACCTTGCATGACACTTTTAAGCAGGGATACCGAGTCTGGTATTCTGTAGAATTGAAATGTAATTTTATACATTACTTTAAATTTGTGATTCAAATCCTATCGTTTTAGCAGAGAATATCACATGCGAAATTGTCGAATGTCACAAAGCCTATAAAATTGGATAGAAGAATGCAAAGTTTGCTTATAACGTTCAGGTAATGTCGGCCATTGAAACTTATTTCGACGGTTTGAAATGGTGTAGCAGCGGAGTGCCTCTAGAAAGCTTTGTTTCTGTACAATTTCCCGGCACGAACTTACTCAGCCTCCCGTATGATGTTTGAGTTATGAATGATATACTTCACCAACCGATGCAGTGACATGGACTACCCACGATACATTGCAAGCTGAACGATTCAAATAATTGCTGCCTGGAGTCTCCACCATTTGAGAAATTTTGTCATGAAATAAGCTATATTTCAAGAATATTGAATCACCCATATGACATTGTTCTCCAAAATAAAATGGAGAAACATTCCCTGCATTTTCAAATGTGGGACATAGGCCTATCACCCGGTTTTAGTCTCTCACCTGTAAAAGTCATGCTAACAGCTAACCAGTTCCAAATATTGATCTCGCGGCTGTCAAACTACGATGTGACTTTTGTTTTAAGTTTTTAATACAGCAAACACTAAGTTATACATGTGACCTTGACACTCTACATGTATGAAGGATGTAATTGGCATAAAGCCGTTTCAAGTAACGAGGCAAGTCTTTGTGTGATTGTTCTTTTCGTTGTCTTATTTCCAGGGCACTTGCGCAGAAGCGTTAAGGATCCATTAATTTACCGAACCCATATACTAATTTCCGTGAACTTTTTCACAACAGACTCTTGAAAATCATCCTTTGGCGTTACTCACCCGAGTAAGTAATCGATTGAAGGCGCCATTTTGATTGGCATTTCGTCCTTCTTAACAAAAGGACTATTCTCGAGTGCACGCGCCAGATGTCCCATGATACCGGGCACGCGAGCTTAATTACGGTTGCCATGGTGATAATCCAGGGGCTTAGAAACTGTCAATGAAATGTAAGTAGTTTTACCCTGGATGCGAGAGAATGATTCCTTAGGCTACGAGAGAATGTATACATATAATACGTGCTAGATGAGAAGAAATGAAAGGTTGTTCGTTCTTCCTTCTAACCGTCTCAGCTGCTTAGGAAGATTTCTGTAGGGTCGTGGAACATCTTGAATTGAAATGGATGCATCTCGTGTACTCCATCACGGCTTAGTCACGGAACACTAAGCTGCCGGCTCAGTCAAAATTAGTAGCGTGATAATTGCAGTCATTATACCGTAATGGACTAGAATAACCCTTCAATTTTATGGATACAACCTGAGTTAGTGTAGCATACTACCACAGAAGGTTTGCTCACATCTAAGGATAAGAAAATGAGCAAAATAAAAATAAAACAAAAGAAACAAAAATGAAAGGAACAAAGGGAACAAATTGTTTAAGATGTGAAATACTTTAATGTACATGATGATCTCAAAAAGTAACGCAGTGTAGAACTTGCATAAACACAAACTCAGTACTATAAAATGGGAACTGAAAGTGCATTCTGTGTTCGCTTTTTTAAAAGCTGGGGAAGGGGGTAATGTCACTAAAATACTGCACTTGCGGATGTTGAATCACTTGATAATTCCGAACCTAGGGGATACATGTATAAGAAGTGGGAGTGGAGGGGCAAGGACACCGTGGTTGAACTCTGCTTCAGCTCATAAAGGGCGTGTAAGACACGGACTCCGGCACATGGCCATACGAGACAATTTCTCTGAGGAGGTGACCTTTGTCCCGACTTTCTAATCCAAACCACGTCACAATCTCTGCCCGATTGAAGCACCAAAGTCTTCCCAATTCAGTAAGTTTTTGACTTATAGGGGGCTTCAACCCCCGTCCCTCCCGTACCGTACGGCCATGCTTCAGCAGCACCCCATTAGTCATCAATTAAAGAAAAATTTCGTCTCAGTAAAGCTTGCAAGTCACACTACAGCGATATTGGATCGGATTACGCTCCTATTTTTGTGAGTTTTTATTAATATCTCCTTCATTTTGGTCGAAGGAAACAAAAATTTTGCCAATCTTTATAAATGTAAATTTTTTTTTTTTTTTTTTTTTGCAGGAACTACGAATATCAAAATTATGCTAATTCTCCCGTGACGTCACAGTCACAGACAGCTTTTACCGGGTACGCATAGTCCGTTAAGAAGCTGTTTGTCAAGGTCATGTCACAGAATAATTATTTCACATTTTATTTTTATGTTCCTCTCATACAAATCATATGTTTACACAAGATGCTAGGCCTATTTTTTTTTTTTTTTTTGTTATTCTTTTTGACAATGGTTGAAGGAGATTTTGCTGAAAACTCACAAAATTTGGAGCATAATGCGATCCACTATCGCTGTAGTGTGAGATGCGCTTAATTTTTGAAAACTTCGGGCATTTTCTCCGGCAGTAAATTTCTCGGAAGTAAATAGCTTCTTCTCCACCAAATAAAAAATCCGGTACACTATCAACTTGAAAAACTAACATTTATCATCCAGGCAGTCTCAATTCTCAAAATAAATAATTTAAGCTCCTCTTGACTGCTGTTTAAAGCTCATTCCTATCCAGACAAAATTCTTGTTTGTTGCTTCATGGCTTTACCTGGTGAGAATACAAGGTCATACAAATATGTAATTAGAACACTCTTAGTGCTTGTTGTGTAATATATGTTACTTGGCATTTTTCAAATTTGATGTCAATCAAGGACCTGTGTCAATTCAGATGCTAGTTAAACTGTAGGTAATATTGTAGTTTTGTATGACATGTGACTCACCTACCTTTAATGGGTAAAGTTTCCATTCTATATTCTTTGTCCGTCTCCAGCCATCCTATCACACGGTCGGATGGGTGTGGTTGTTCAGTTTTTTTACTAGTATTAATAATAAGATTAAATATTTATAACAAAGAATGTATTACCTTCACAAACGTCGTTTGTTGTAGACCTTGTGCATTGACGACACACTGTCGTCATCCGTGGGGGCAAAACAATTGAACCCGTGGCCACACACATAAGATTTCGCCCTACACGTGTGACAGACTATGCGTATTCGACTGGTTGACAAATCAGCTGTCTGGATTTGTCTGTGTAGGTTTGTTTTTGCCATATATGCACAAGGTCTATTGTTTGGCAATTAAGAAATATATAACTACTGTATTTACACTGTTAGCTTGAAGTAATTATCTTTTCCAGCATTGGAAAATATCATACGGCAGGCATTTATAAAGATTTAACCCTTCCCCTCGAGAACAACCACGTCTGATCTTAGCTTCTTAAAGTCATGCTGTCATCACCCCAAAATACATTTTAGCTCATTTGCAGTGGTTATTTATCTCAGTATAGTTAAAACTCATCTAAGTAACTAACTCTGTAATTGACACGAATCTCAAAATTCAAAAGATGCCACAGGGCCAGATAGTAGCTTTACATTCCACAAAATGCAGAGAGAGTGCACGGATTACACATTTTAGCCTCGTATGTTTACCAGGGCATGGCCTAAAAGACATCAATTCGTCACAACAAACTATAATATTACCAGTGTCTTACAGAAAAATTTTAAATTGGCCTATCTCTGTTACTGACAAAAAAATAATAAAAAAGGCAAGAGTAGCTCATACTACTGAGCATGTACTGAGAGTGTTCTGATTATACATAGGGTCTTGTATAAATCGTTGATGGGACTGTGGCTGGATAAAGAGGAGTTTTAGACAGTTGTGGTAGAGGCTTGAAGTAAGGAGGTTTGGAGAATTGGAACTGACTGGATGATGGACAGATGGATAGTTATCCATCATCCAGGCAGTTGTCTATAACTAAGCAATAATATAAGTTTGTACTGAATAGGGGGCGTTTTATGCAGTCACGGCATGGGATGCGCTACAAATTGTACAGTTGGGAGGATTGGAACTGACTGAGATGACGAAAATTGCTCTAAGGTCAAGAATAGTCCCCTAAACTTATTTTGAAGCAACAGCTAAATATAACAATTCTCTTCTCATTTTCCTTCAAAGTATCTTTCAATTTATTTTATTACCGGTACTTCAATGACAGCCAATCATGGAACACGATAGTTGCTACACTACTTCAAGCTGGGGTGACTGTTCTTTGCCCTTTAAGATCTCCAATAGTACCAAAAGTTTTACTGTCCAAAGTAAACACCAACGAAGGGTCATTTTCGGACATCACTGACTAACTGAAGAATGCACACGCCAACTGCCCGAGACAGATCCTGTTCACCTGTTACTTACGCGTATATTAATAGTATAATTATCACAGCTAGTTTGAAAGCAGTCGTGTGTGCTATAAATAAACAATATTTTTAACCCACACATTATTGGATTGGAGAAATCGAGAAGTATTTTTTTCTAGTGCAGCCAATACAACAAGGGTAGGAGTCGGCTGCGACGATGCTTGACAAGAGTGTCTATCGAAGTATTAAGTTAATCTCAATGCCTGCGTTTGGCGTTTGCTTTCCAGCAGGGTTGAGTGGGGAAGTGGGCTCAAGTAATTTGTCATCAGGTTGGGAAGGTTGCGGCCCATTAATGGAAGATGAGGCTCCCTAGCCTCATGAAGAATAAAATGTTCTTGCTCCCCTTCCCAGTGAATATTTTTGGATCTTCATTGACTGTCCAAGGAAAAGAATTGAAGAGAATTCCCACTAAACCGGATGGTTGCAAACCGAAAGGAATAGTAAATGGGGTTATTTCAAATGGGAGGACTTCATTAGCAGATTATCACGGCCGGCGTGATCATCATTATGATAGTTCTCATGTGACGTCATTGATGTTTTTCACGTGGTGTGTTTCAGCCATGTTTGTGTACGCATAGGTGTGTCCTCCATTGGTGTCCTCAGATATAACATATGCTAATACCTACCTGTGACGTCACTGGGAACTATTATCTATACCAAAGCACGTATACTAGAAAACGAGGCGTCAGAACACGGGGGGGGGGGGAGTATAACACGTCAGTTGTCTCAATACTCTTGGCACCTCATGCGTGATGCTCCGCATAAGCAACGGAGTAGGGAAAGCAAGCCAGTGATCCACAACTGAAAAAAGTCCGTGGCCGGCTCGACTTGAACCAATAGGTTGGAACCTGGGCCGTAAAACTTCATCTAACTGTCTAATTAGCTAAAAAAAAAACTCGGCACCTCATAAAGAGTTTTGACCTTACGAAAGATCGAAGAAAAATCTTTCGTAATTGTTCCAAACTGATTGTAATCGAGGGTGCTTCCCCTCATATCCCCGAAACTCTTTAATCCATTAGAATTAGATCAAATCATTTTAGTATACTTCCCCCTGCCCATGAAGATATTTATCGCCCCGGCTCATGGTTACATCGGTCCGCATTTAGGTAAATCTACGAAGGAGAGAGGATAGAATATAAACAAATCGACCATTTTTGTAAGTGGGTAAGAAGAGGGGGAAGCATAATCGGAGTAATGGCCGAAATGGGGCTTCAGTAACATTATGTTCACACGTGGCTAGTGGGTGGCTATCGCGCACAGTACCCTCAGGCCGGTGCCCCAAGCTCAGGCGACTGCATGCATCAAGCAACCGATGTAAAGGTTATTGTGAAAATATGAATAGGGAATGAATAAACAGCGGTTACATTATAGCTGTAAAAACGATTTTTTAAAGGCTCAGTTCTCTCACCCCAAACAGTACCAATTCTCCTAGCCTTCTTACTGAAGCCCCTCCCACTTTTGTCTGATATTCATCCTCATCCAGATGCAATCTCAGTTTATTGCTTCAGGGTGAGTATAGACAAACTCAATATATATAATCAAAACACTCTCAGTACCGTTCATGCTGTGTAACATAAGCTTTGGTACTCTGCATTGTTTGAATTAGCTGTCAATCAAAGAGGAGAATTTGGGTACCCCCGTACCAAAATTGTAGTTTGGGGTGAGAGGTTTGGCCCTTTAAATGGTTCAATTCTATCCATCCACCGTCATTTTTGTAGATATTTTACTAAGTCAATAAGTCAATAATACGCCCTCCGGCTGTTTCTACAGGTGGATTCAGTATTCGAGCAAAGACATATGTGAATAAGATTTATATGTTTAAATCTGAATAATCCTCCCCTCTGCACCTCCCCCACAATTACTTTCTTGGAAACGGACTTTACATGTAGCCTAGTCAACGACAGACAAATCGCAACCGAGGAAACGATCGTTTAACTGTATTATGACAGCTAATGGGCTTTATTACTTGTCATAACGAAGAACCCACCGTCACCACGTTTAATTAATTATGTACCCATTTTTTCACCCTCTTCGAAATGATCCAATCTTAATTATTATTCGCTCAAAGGTTAAAATAACTCGGATTGAAAAGTAGTGCAATCATTACTTTGCTCCGTGATGAGCGAATGCTCATGTGTGCAAAACAAAGTCTATTTATAGACGTGTGGTCATTTTCATTGACGGCTGTCTAGTTTACCTATGCCTTTTAAACAGTGTCAAATTATAAATTAATAGGCTCGTATAATGAAAACAAAAGTCACGAACAAAGTAAACGGTTTAATTAATCTCGAAAGCATTGTGTTCGAGTGTGCACATGTGCTACATTGCGGATAATGTATACTCTCAGGGGTGAACGGGGACGATTATGACGTAACAGTCAAAGCGATTGTGATTACTTTCGACAACGCTTCAATGTACACTAGACATGAACAGGGGACATGAACGCAGTGTGTACTTTGGCAGTAAACTGAGGTCTCGAAAACACTAAATCCACACCTGTCGATTTGTAAGGTATCTCATTTTAGTCTCGAGATTTGTATATCATACCTGACACCATGTTTCAAGGTAAGGTTAGAGTTTCAGAGATGAGGTTAGGTTAGAGTTACAATTTCTTGAGACTAATTATTTTACATGATATACTGTCAAGATTGAAGGCTCGACAAAGTGCTCCCTTTGTTTTATGCATGACGCGATGAAATGATGACACGTGTGTGTGCTTACACCCGAGACATTCATTCTGTTATTTGTGGAGTATGCAAAAGGGGGATTTACATGTCAATGGTCCCTGTGTTCCATATTCACAGGCTTGAAACATAAAACACATTGCTTCCAACATCCAACTCAACTCTGGAAAATCATCGATCGCAGGCTTTTGAAAAATACGATTTTACGGCACTACGGTAAACATCGAACCTTGGGAGCATTGAACCCAAGCAAAACGGGTATTGCAAAGGAAGAGGCAATTTTGTTGTGTACCCGTCTCTAATACATGTATGTGACGCATTTGAGAAAATTAGAAGACATACGGTGTCTTACAAGAAAAGGGGGGGGAGGGGAGAGAGGGGGACATTCCTCCATTTTCTGGACCGGCAATCCCTTCATGAAACTTATTCACAGATCCCACTAAAATGGTCAACCTTTATCTGTTACACAGTTCATATGTTAAACGCCCACGCATACCCACAAAGTCACTTGAGAGTGCGAACTCTTATTTGAAAAGGGGTCAATTGCCTACCTAGAGATAACCGCGTACAATTCAGGTTGCATGGAAAAGTATAGAATTTGGTAACTTTTAATGTTACTTTAGAGAAGATGATTAGCCTTATAAATCGTTCTTTTGTGTATGATTACATTGTTTGGTAACTTATGGCACCATCTTGTTGTAAAACAGATCCCATTTCTTTGGACTAAAATTGTTTGTTCTGTAGGAGACCTGCGACTATTGCCTCAGTTCTGTGTTATCGTGTCTTCCTGGTAAAATACCTTTGGTAAGGTGACGAGTTAACTACTCATTCTTCCGCCCCCTCACACGTTTGTATTGAATAAAGGTTACTGACCCCTAAAGGATGAGAGTCTAGAATATGCTGGAGCTCCATTTTGATCATCTCTGGATGGTATGGGGAAAAGTTAGTATTTAGCGTAGAATCCGTTTGAACTTAATTTTCCAAGTGTTAGTATTTCCCAACCACTGCCATTGTGCATGGTGCTCAGCATAAGCAATGGAGTCGGGAAAACAAGTCAGTGAGCCACAACTGGAAAAAGGGCCATGGCCAGCCCGACTTAAACCAATAGGTTAGAAACTGGGCCGAAACTGGGACTCCATCTAACCTGACGTCAAAACTTTTGAGAAAGTAGTATAATTGCTTAATTTCACTTCTACAGCATTACAAAGTTCGCCCGACGGATTGCACTGTTAAAAATTTGTGTAAATTTACAGACTTTTTTTAACTTAAACTTTTTGTATTTTACTTTTAATAGAGATTTTCTGTATCTTTACAGACACTTTGTATTGCTACAGCAGAAAAAGGTTGTTTAACATGTATTTTCTGTTTATTTGAAAAACCATTTCTGTCTGCATTTTTAACCAAATTTTACTGCTTTGTAAAACTTTTTCTGTAAATTTACAGAAATTTTAACAGTATTTTGTATTTTTCTGATTTCACATAAATATACTGTCATTTAACAAACTTTCATTTTGTTTTTAAGCTGAAAAAGAAACAAAAATAAGCCCAAACAAACAAATAAGAAATAGCCAGAAAATTTTCAATATATAACATGCATCGTTCTGCGAAGTTTCAGTTTTAAAAAAAAAAAATTTTTGGCAAATTTATGGCCCTATTTGAAAATTAACTTACATTTATTATAAAAGCAAACTTAGTTATTACGTTCTTAGTTATAAATATCATACAACTGGTGTTTTGTCACACATTTTTTGTCATAAGTAAAAAGAAATTGTAAGGCCCTAATTTCAGAGCACTGACAATTGGTATACTGATGTCAACTCATCGCCACAGGCGCTCATGCACTTGATCGGAGCAAATTAAAAACGTTTCACAAATTTACTTGAAAGAGTCTGTAAATTTACCACTTTATGACGTAAATCTCATTTTGCATAAATGGGTGGAGCTTATTTTGTAGGCATTTTCCTAACAAAAGGATTGCTGTTGCTTTGAATAATATCTTCTTTGGCGTTTTTTAATTAGGAAGTGATAAACTTATTGTTTACCTTGTCTGGAAATGTTTGCAACCAATGTATTTGCATTCTTTGTCATATTTATTTTAAAAACAATTATTATATTGTACAAAAAATGTGACTTTCCAATTACAAAGTTCCTAGAGATAGCAGTCTACTTGACAACAATATGACAACAAAGCATCCTCAATGTGTTTTGATTGGAAACTCCTTTGTAACGACACATTACGTTGATGAGCAAATACCTGATCTACGTAATGGTGAAGTGTATGTTACGTAATAACATATGAAAGGTGAAAATGCGATATTATAATAAATATTAAAGCGTCGGGAATGGAAACAGTAGGCTGTAAATTCACATAAAATTAAGGTAAACAAAACAGAACAATTCTGTAATTCGATTTTACAGTAGACTTTTGTAAACTAATTTACATGTAAAAACTGTAAAGAAAAAACAAACCCTTAATGTTTTTTCATGATTACAGTCTGGCTGTAAAAAAAACATTATTTGGTTGGAAAAAAATTTGCCATAAAAATTATGTAAATTTACAGAGAAATTTTTTAACAGTGTGGACAGGATGGATAAAGAACTGTATGCAAGTGAATTACCATTTTTGTATTACGGATTTCTTCGAGGCAAAATATTCCTTTCATACCATGTTCGGTATCGTAACTTCCACTTAATCTGCCAGTGAGGATGCATTTTTGCGATTTGTCCTTCTCTGTTAAGTGGAAGATATCATTCTCATAACTTGGGCTTTCTCATTCGCTGGGGATATCGCGACCCCCACTGAAATGCAGTAGAGCGGACATTAGATGTGTCCCGTTAATTTAAAGTGCATACGTGCCGACACGAAATTGCTCACACTCTAAAAACTGTTGTGTAAAAAGCGTTGGGCAAAGTACAAAATGCCCAACATGGGCAAATTATTGCCCAACAAAATGGGTACCCATATTGTTGGGCAAATTAAGGTTGGGCAAAATCCAGGTGTTGGTAAATGGTGTTGGGCAAGTTTTGAAATACCCAACAGGTGGGTAATATGCAATTGACCAATCAGATGATTGGTTAAAGATCAGAAGATCAGTTAAGTTTTACAGATAATTATTGTAATATAAGTGGTTCATTATAAGATCTCATGGTTGAATAAGGTTGTATTTGGTAAATAAAAAGCTAACGGTAGAATAGCAGTAAAAATCTGGACGAAAGTACTTAAAGAGCAATGGTCGCATAGAAAAAAGAAGTTTTCATTGCTACATAATTAATGGGAGAAGAAATACAAAGTTCGCGATTGAGTTTGATACTTTAAACTACACACTTCACTGTTTACCTACCAAGTTCATCGTCGCTGGTGCCCCATCTACTCTTCTTCTCGGCCTTTTGGCTAAGATCATCATGTCATGTGTAGTATCTGTTCTTTTCATCCAGTCAAGAATGGAGCCATACATGACAGACCAATGATGAAAATGGTCTGAAGGCAGCGAGGTTGGTCGTTAAGTGTTGTCCTTCAGTGGACGTAATAGCTTCTTCGGGAAGCAGTATCTAGTTTGGTTTCGCCGAACGGCCCTTTGCCAGAGGGTCGGGAGGACTTTTGAAAAAGTATGATGCCCCATCTACTCTTGGAGGATAAACGGTGTATGTGTTAGGGTACTTTTTAATTACATATCAGGTTATATTGTAATTTTTGAAATCCAAACAAGCACCCAACATACTGGGTAGCTGCATTGCCCAACACCTTTTGCCCAACAGTTGGGAGGACACATATATACCCAGTGTTGGTTAAAAGTTGGTCATTCAGTGTTGCCCAGCTGCTGGGTAATTGCATTGCCCAACAGTTTGCCCAATTGTTGGGAGGACACATATATACCCAGTGTTGGTAAAAAGTTGGGCAAATATTTGCCCAATATTTTTTAGAGTGCAGTCATTCTGTCTCTTTGTCCTGTCTCCGTGATTCACTCCCTCATACTAATTACTTAATTTAAATTAATTTTTACAATGTAAAGGATGCTTTGGCCCTTTGGAGTTATGACTGGAGACTGAATTACTGCCTTGATTTTCGCCGGAGAAACATTCAACTTCCTAGGAGTCTATAACGGTATGATATATAAGTATGCAACTCTCTGACGACAAAACATCGGTCCCAACTTCAATTTCTTAACTTTCACGGCTGCACGGGAGCTGGTCCTCCGATAAAATCGCCAGAGTTTTTAAACTTTCCACAATAAAAATCTCCTGGCAATTTTTCAAAACTTCTCTCATAAGCACAACATTTTGCTTTGAAACTAAGAAATCTGCCAGACAAAGAATTAAGTGACAACGTTGAATTCTCGTCTCATCCCAGCATAGTTCTACCGCATTTTCAAATAGTGTTAAGTCTTATCACAAGAAAAAGGCCGTGGCCGGCTCGACTTGAACCAACTGGTAGGAAACTGGGCCGTAAAACTCTTATCTAACTATCTAAATAACTTGTATCACGGCATTTTCATCTAGATTGAAATGTTACTGTGTTACGGGTATATACTCTTGTTATTATAATTATACTTCGTTACACCATTCTGCCATTTGTACGGGATCGTGTGAGAATATTGATGCTAACTAGTATTGCATAATGCTATCATAGTACCGTACTCAGCAAATGTGTTAACTGTTTACTCATATGCTCAAGACTTAGAATAGCAATACTTTTATTCTTGACTATAAACGGTCGAAACCACACTATTAGAAGCCTGTTGGTAAGTCACATAAAATTTAATCGGCTAGCATATCTATACGACCATCTTAAAGTTTTGTGAGTTATCCTAATTCGCAAAAATGACGATTACTTCATTCAAGAAACATTCCAGGAGTTAAAAATAAATTCAATTGTTTTAACCGCGAACAAGTGCATGAACTCATAGAGTCGTTAAAATAAATTAATGCGGTATCACAACAGATACACTATATAAATAGTGGTAATATTTCCAGAGAGTAAAGTTGCGTTTAATTACCTTTACAAGTGACGTCGTTCGCTCCGTGTTATAGTGAAAGTATTTTTAAAAATAAAAGTAAATATCAAATGAGATTCTTCACTTTGTCTGTTGGTAGCAAGTGAGTTTATAATTCAAATGAAAATTTTCCAATAATTAGGTTTTTGTTTTTTCCGCAGGCCTGAGGGTTTAGGCGGAGAAACATAAAATAAAAGGTCAAGTTTAATTTCAGGATAAAAAATAAAAAAAAACGCCGCAAGAAACGATTACAACTAAAATTTTTTAAAATAAATCATGAAAAGTAAAAAATCATGCACCATGTTTTGCCTAGAAAGCTTGAAAAGGGGAGGGACTTGGGACTCCTACCAGCACTCTTAAAAAAAGTGGGCAAATTTTGCCCAACTTTTTGACCAACACTGGGCATCTATTCAACAACCTAAACAGTTGGGCAAAACTTTAACCAACCAAATTTGGCAAAGTTTGAACCCAACTGTTGGGCAGGAGATTACCCAACTGTTTGGTAAATTAGCATTTAAAAACATACCCACTTGTTGGGCACTTCTTTTAATAAGCTGTTGGGCAAATGCATTAACCAAATGTTGGTTATATGTTAATCATCTTTTCCTTAACCGTTGGTGCTTTTTTTACACGTTAGGTTGTAGGTTATGGCAGGGAGCTGCCACTGCAGTTATGGCAACCCATCGGTCCCAGTTTAAAAACCCTGGCTTAATAACCTATTTGGTTTGTCACTGAGTTCGGTATAAGTCGTCCAAAACTATCATTTTTTAAAAGGCACTGTATTTTTTAAAAGGCAGCAGGGCGACGAAGGTGTTATGTTTTCTTGAATAGACTGTATGCCTAACTACGTAAACTTTTTAGAGCTAAGATGTCGATTGCAAGACATTTCGTATGGATGATCACCGAGTTTGAAATTCCGATTGTCTGACCCCTCGACAACCCCTTTCCCCGCAACCCCACCCCCCCCTCCCGCAAAAGAAAAAAAAAAACAAAAAAGAAAAGAAAACCAAAACCATCTTATTCAAGTTGGGATAAAAACTTGCAGGGACATTGTCATCAGTTCATGGTATTTTGAACAATTAGATTAACACACAGTTTGTAAGAATAACAAAGACAACTCCTTTAGGTCCTTCAGCACCTTGACTTCACCAAGGGCTTGTCAGGTAGTACACCTAGGCTACCCAGTGTAAAGTAAAGGGACAACCTCTCATCCCAAACTACACTTCTAGTATAGGGTAACGGAAACTCTCAATTGGCTCAGCTTTTTGATTGACTGCTAATTCAAACAATGCAGAGTACCAAAGCTAAATATTTCACAGCATGAACTGTTCTAAGAGTGTGTTGATAATATACCTTGAGCTTTCTATGCTCACCCTGAAGCAATAAAATGAGATTGTGTCTGGATGAGGGTGAATTTCAGACAATTGTGGGAGGCGCTTAATTAAGAAGGTTGGGAGAATTGGTACTGTTTGGGATGAGAAAATTGGGCCTTTAAAGGCAGTCACTCGTCACCCCAAACTACAGTTTCAGTATACATATATCAAAACTCTCAATTGGTACAGCTCTTTGATTGGCATCACATTCAAACAATGCATCATAGCTAAATTACACAGCATGGGTACTGAGAGTGTCTTGATTACACATTATGGACTTGTATGGCCACTGGGACAAGCCATGAAGCAATAAACTAGGATTGTGTCTGGATAAAGATGAGTTTTAGATAAATGTGGGAGGGGCTAGAAGTAAGTAGGTTGGGAGAATTGGAACTGTTTGGGATGATGAAAATATGCCTTTAATCTAGAGTGCAATCCGGCCGGTAGTCAGGTAGTCACCCGCACACTTAAAAATTTTCTCTATATGAAGCCATTTCGGAAACCTTTTAGTAGTACCTTGTCAGGCTGAGAGTCCGTCGAACGGAAAATGTAGGCCTACAAGCTTGCTCTACAGTATACAGAGCATGTTCTATCAAAAGCAGTATTTTGCTCAAGAATTACAATTAACAATCATCATATTCTAGTTAGTAATTTCTCATAGCAGCCAGCACTATTCGTGTGACGAAAAACTCTTACTTGCACTAGTAAATTCAGTGCCTCTTTTGCACCCCATGGGTTCACTTAAAATGACGTTGTTCCCCATGCTACCCTCTTTAGGGAACATTTTAGCATGTAACGACCGTGCTTCAACATCGTGGATGTTATCAAGAGTGATTGGAATAATAGAGCTTCTCGTAGGAAGAGAGGCATCAGACACACATGCAGGTATTAACGTAAAAATCGCCGAGACGCTGCATGCATCCGTAACATTTATCTTCACGAATCGGATGACGTCACGGTTAAAATCTCACTTCTCATCGCGCGAGGTAATTTCCGAAAAGCTTACAGAATACTGAGAAATCCGATTTATTTATAACACAGGAGTTGAGACTTGATTCATCGAATCGTACAACGTAAACAAGATAGTAGGCCTACTTATTTCAGTGAAGATTCCAGATAAATGTTTGAAAAATATCTCAAGATGTCAACGACCTCTCGATCTAATGATGCGGAGGAGTTTTCATGAAGTTCTTGACTTAGCATGGAATTTATCTTTCCTAGTACCAGCCATCCCCAACGGCCTTTTCACACTCTAAATCATTTGGGGTAAATTTTTCATGTTACCGGAAACCACCTGAAGGGAGACAAACAATAAAGGTTTGATAAGGTTTTTCCCATTAGTGGTGTCATCCGACCATGAGATAATGGATCGGTCATTTTGAATGTCACATGAAGTCATACCATACCACAGTCGAGATCGGGGGCGTGGAAATTTGTGGATATGATGGGAGCTCCAGATGGCCGTATATACGGGACTGCTGGAGGGAATTCATCCCCCACCCCATTGGTCAAATCTTTGCTGAATCGGGCAGACTTCGCGGTGCCTCAGTAGGGCAGAGAATGGGAAAGGGGTGGGATCTGGAGTCGAGCGAAAAGTCACTGCCCCGAGAGAAAGAGTCTCGCATGGCTATGGCTCTCCATTGGCATGGTTTAAACATTAAGCGGTCCAGGTGGGACCCTCGGTCTGTGAGTGTTATTTCTAATGGCAAGTTTTCCGATGTTGGAACCACGAGGACACCGTCTTCACGGAGTAAGTCCACACCATGCGGTGCCAACAATTAGACAGATAGGGACCCCTTGTTGGTCTATATGGCTCCATGTGGGTATGTTTTTAGCCTCTTTTTCACATTTAATGCACTCTTTTTGTGTTTTTAAACACCAGTAAGGTTCAATTCGTTTCTAGATTTTGAAGACACACCAACACAAATATGTTATACAGTCTTAGTGTTAGCTAGAAAACGACTAAAGATCTGATCCTCTCACCCCAAACAGTTCCAATTCTCCTAACCTACTTAAGTAATCCCTCCCACAACTATCTAAAAGTCATTCTCACCCCCACTCAATCTCAGTTTATTGCTTCAGGGTATACGAGACCCCAAATGTCTAATCCGAGCACTATCAGTCCAGTAAATGCTGTGAAATAAGAGCTTCAGTACATTGCATTTTTGAACTAGTTGTCAATCAAATTACTGAAAGGGCGGTGCAAAGTTGCGAAGTGCAAAATTGCAGTTTGGGGTTAGAGGATTAGCCCTTTGTGTTCAAATGCGGTTCAATTTCGTGGGGGGGGGGGGGGATACAGTGGGTATCTTCTTCAACCCTCGCGGGGTCATCACTAAAGCTTTAGCTTCATTGATTACTCTTGAGATTTTCATGCGATACAGACGAATCCGAGCAGCTAGTGAAGGAGACCATTTTGAGGGTCCACTAGCTTTCAATCATCTATATGCAATTCCTAACCTTCATATACACTGAAACCGTAAGGGACGAGGGGGGGGGCTTCTCTCGGATCGAAATCCTGTCTGAATTCGCATAGTGTGATCGGTCGCTTCTCGGCCTTTTGTCCAAGATCATGTGTAGTAACTGTTCTTTTCATCCAGTCTAGAATGGAGCCATACATGTCAGAACAATAATGTAAACGGTCTGAAGGCCTTGAGGTTTGTCACGTATTGTCATTCAGTGGACGTAATAGCTTCTTCTGGAAGGAGTGAAAGTTTTGGTTTCGTCAAACGGCCCTTAACCAGAGCGTCGAGGAGATTGTAGAAAAAGAGAAGGGGCTCTCGGCCTTTTGACGAAGATGATGTGTAGCATCTGTACTTTTCATCCAGTCTAGAATGGAGCCATACTTGACAGACCAATGGTGGAAATGGTCCGAGGGCAGTGAGGATGGTCATGTATTGTCCTTCAGTGGACGTAATATCATCTTCGGGGAGCAGTTTGAAGTTTGGTTTCGTCGAACAGCCCTTTGGCAGAGGGTCGGGAGGACTTTAGAAAAAAGCACGACAGAGGAAAAACTTGCCTCAGCCGGGCAGAGATTATGCCATGGGTGGGATCATCTCAAATGATTCCGTAGCCCCCCGCACGTTACATTTGAATGAAGCACAAGGGTATAAATATGGAAAGTGATGACACTGAAGGTCCTCGCATGAGCTACGGTACTCCCCTCAGATACTCCGTTTTATATTGTCTCTTTGTTTCAACGCTAGCGAAAACTTTGGTTTTTTTCTCCTCACAGTTACAAGAAAACCACTTTTGTAAAAGAATCAGAAAAATCCAGAAAAGAAAGTTGCCGAGGAGAGAACAGGAAGGAACATAAATAAAGTATTGGAGAATTACGAGAACTGTGCTTCTAAATCACATTGTATAATACCTATACCAATTGGTAGCACGTAGTTGTTTCACATCTTACTCGTTCCCTGATACCTTAGGCAGTTAAGACGGTCTGATCAAATAGAGCCGGCTGCGCAGGATGATACATAACATTGTATTTTTGGAGCTGGTAAAACATGAAGGTAGAGTGCTTTTAGTAAAGACATAGCCTGAGGTCCTATTGATTGCTGTAAAATTTTATTGCCAGTTCTTAACTTAGTAAACGTATAAATAGAAGACATTAAATTCGCAATACAGACATTTTGGCAGTATATGGTTATTTTCAATGAAAGATGAAAGGAGTGTGTAATTTTATGTCTTCCGGAGAAAAAAAATACTGGTGTTTAACCCTTAAATAAATTCTACTCTCAAGTTTACAACTTTTCGAACGACGCAACTTACAGGACTCTTTGGATGCATTACACTTGGAAGAAAAAACCGTATGCATCAAAGTTTACTTTCTAAAAAGTGTTTAGGAATTAAAATTTTTCTAAACAATTTTTGCCCCACTTTTTAAACATGTTTAGGTACTAAACAGGAGTGTCTTATTCCTAAACATTTCGTTTTAAAACACGTTTAATTGCTAAACATGTTTAGAATTTACACGTGTTTACAAAGAGGGGTAAAAGTAAGTGTTAATTTCCTAAACACGTTTTGTAGGGTGTATTGACGAGAGTGATTGGTTTAAACGAATCCGGACAGCAAGCGATGGTCTGATTTCAGAGGGCCATAACTGAAGTCTATCATGCATGGATGTGCACTGCACTGCATATTGATTCCTCCAATTTCACTTAATATGAGAGTTTGAAATTCATGTAGACAATAAATGAAGACGAATTAAGGCCGATGGACCCCACTAACGGCTGCATACAATCACTAAACCAAGCGCTGATCGGAATCGTCTTTAGTATAATACTCGGAAATTATGTTGGTGAAGTATTTCCCCTTAATTACTGTAACTACCTTAATGAAACGAAATCTTTGAACGGGAAGAATGAGCTTATGCATTTGCTCAGGCATCGATCAAGGGGGATCGTTTCCGGCTTTGCTTCTACCAAATTTCAGCCACCATTTTTGAACAGTAAAAAGTTTTCCAATGACGTAATGAAGAGGTGTATTATAAGAAATGTGACTGCCAACCTAAGGTCGCATTTTAGACAGTGAGTCGGTAACCGTCGCGCGGGCATGTATAGGAAAAGACACAAACCAGTAACAACCGATCTAAAGTTTAGCTGCATTTGGGTTTATGGATGTTGAGGATGTAAAACATTTAAATTTAAACAGAGGAAACATTAAAACATAAGAAACCGAGGACAGAGTAGATTGTTCACTTGGTCATGACCCGCCACGTTCGGCCACCGAAGTGCGAATAGTCAAGAAGGCCTTCTTTGGCCTCCCACCCGCAGTTGCCATATGCACCAGTACACCTTCAAGTTGACTTTATTTTGCGGCAAGCTCCGACAAGACACATAAGCCCATCCACATCGGTTCTCGTTTTAGTCCAGGATCAAGGTTAGCGAAAATTGTAGTCTCGCTTCAACCACAAAGTGGAAGTTTTGAGACTTCCCGTATTATTGATGAAAGGCACTAAAATTCTCAGGTTTTTATTTTGCCCCAAGTGTATTTTGGACGAAAAATTACTAGGGGAGGGGAAACCCCACTGCTAAACATTCCCTCCTGTGAGCGAAACGAACTCGAAGCGAAGAATTCTTTTGAGATTTTGCTCCTGCATTATATATATACCTGCATACCTCCTTATAGGACCATTCCGCCATGGTAGAACGGGTAACAGCCTTTCCCCACCAAAGTGAACAGAATGACACAAAACGTTTAGAATATGCAGGTATCACGAGAAAAGGGCGAACTATCAGATCATAGATTTTGATTACGAGCTGTTATCTGATTGTTTTAACTACCCATATAGTGGAACTTGAACGTTTGGGAACCGTCGTTAAGAACAAAAATCCAAGAAAGTCTATAGGCGCACCACCATGTTACGCTCCATTGAATTAAAAAAGTGCGGTCTAACCGATCGATTATTAATTGTATGGTTTGCGGAAATTGTTTTCAGAAAATTATCAATGTACAAAATAATATTCCTTGTTTACAGCGATTGACCAATTCTCATCACACAACAAGCCTCATGACAAATTCGACAAACAAACAAAAGCGGTTATAACCAGTTTTAAAAAATATCTGATGCCTTTTGTTCTCGTGAAAGCCCGAATAGATTTTATCAATTTCGTACTTCAAAGAAAAGTTGATATTTGTGTACATTAAAATCTAAATGACTGCAATCCGTGCAAAGTCGCATGATTCTGCAAGATCGTTCTTACGAAACGTGAAAGACACTCACCCTGGAGACAAAGTTTTTTTTTTCTTTTACGAAATCATCCTTTCGTCACATGTCATATCGTCACATTTAGACGAAGCAAATCAAATTGGAGTACTAGAGTTGAATAAAGTTGCTATTACACGGAAATTCTCTTAATTGGTCTCCGTCAGGCTCGAGAAAGAGAGTATCTTCCTTCAAGAAGAACAAGGGGCAAAATTTTGTCGGAAAAATAGGATGACGTATACTTGCTACGAAGAATGTTGCACTGCACGGGTGCGTTCGTTAAAAATGGCACGTAACTTGTTCTGTTGCATAAAATACTAAACTAAGGTCAAATAGTGGTGCATGTTGGCGATCCATGTCACTCATGTTTCGTATGTTGGGGAATCTGTTCGACTTAAGTGGCAAATTATAAAAACCTTCAATCCAAAAAATTGGTAAACTTGAATCGAGGAAATTACTGGAGGAACGAAAGGAAAGACACTTCCTTCATTTTTTTCACACTCTGTTTTACCCCCTCCCCCCTCCCACCAAGCATAAGTAACACTTGAAATGAATTAAAAACTAAGCATAGAAGACGTGAATTTATATTTAAGTTGGCTAAGTCATTAGTTATAATTATATTGATATTTCACGAATGCCTCAGCCTCGTGATTCAACGGGGAGGGTACGGATATTCTTTCGTAAAATATTTGTTAATTGCATAATGGTATGGTTTCGTGTGCATCAAATATTTGTTCAATATTGAGGGGAGAGGTCTTAACAATTCACCTTGCTTAGGGAATTAGAAATGAGAGTAAAACATACGAGGGACTCTCCAAAAATGAACGATCATATAGAATTCTAGAAAAATGCGCAAAGATTTTTCGAGACGTCGATCACTTGCATTTTAAAAACAATTCTACTCTGATGAATACATGCCCGCGAGCACTGTTGCTATCTGGTGCTATTTTTATCATATACGCGGAAAGGTATGAAAAGGATTGTTTTGCTCGAGATTTCAAAATCTCAAAGATATGTAGCATTTACGATCCAAGGAACTGATATAGTACTGTTGAGACCTTTTGAATGGTTTTGTGCTTACGAAATTGATTTTGAGAAAAAATAGTTCCATGCTTCTGTTTTTTTTTTTCAAAAACAAAATGTAAACAAGTTCTTATGTAATTCCTGTTTTACATATATGGATTACATATACAGTATGTATATAGATTTATATACATATATGGGATTAACTTTGTCTGCTGGGTTTTGAACGAATAGCTTACAAATATCACTGTCGAACTTTGCATACCCTGTATTGGAGTACGGTTTATGAATTCGGCAATATTGTAGGTATACCGCCCAGGGCCCTATAGTTTAAGATGGTCTTAAACCCTTATATGTACAGTATTTAGAAAGAAAGCCTCGATTCATTTTAGCTACATACTGGGTATGTATTCGAACAGTCAAATATTGTGTACTTATGTAGCCTCTTATCATCTAGTCCTTCGCAGACAAAGACGTAAAGCAAAGGTGCTTCAGTCCGGCGCGCAACCGATTTTAGTGGCAAGCCTATATGCCAAGTGAGAGGAAAGCCGGAGTACCCGGAGAAAAACCCACGTACATCGGGACTTGAACCCATGCACATGTGAGACAAATTGGTACACACTGGAATAGACCACTCTGCCACTCGACGACAAAGACGTCAACGTTTGGTATATATAAAGGAAAAGCAACTAAATTTATCCTTTACCTGTAGCAGCTTAAGCATTCATTTGTGTAAACAGGATAAGTCTGAACAGGGAGGTGGCCTGTTTAGTTAAACCCTCAAGCTTTATCTACCATTGTTCCATGGATACTACCAAGATAATCGATATGTTGTCATCTACCGTTTCGGATTATCTTTTCGCCACAGCTTGGCTGAAAATTCTTTGTCCTCTTCTGCTTTTGATGACTACACAAGTACCTTCCAGGCGGTGGTTTTTATAATAGGAGCACCTCATTTGCAACCCTAATTAAACTTTGTATAGGCCGTGATGTGTGGTTATTTGCTTCACGGGGAGTCGTCAATATAGAACAAAGCTATCTTGTAGCAAGTTTCTCGGGGCACGCGCCTAACAATTACTTCGTGACAGGTGCCACGCGCCGTGGATTTTTCTGACTAGTGACAAAGGCTTTATCGATTGATACTATCATTACAGGGTGCCTGCAATAAAGGCGAAACCATGATGGGCTATGTCGAATTAGAACGACTGGCAACTTTAAAAAAAAACAAGTAAAGGCCCACATCAAGATAATACAGTAACAGCAGTTTACACGAACAAGTCAACACCCATGGTGAAACGCGATATTATTACGACACAAGCAACTTCACTAGGGTAAACTTCCCCAGGACCACTAGCTAGCGAAGTTGGCTGACGAGAACCAGTTTAAGTGAATGCAAAAGAAATAATGGTCTGGCATGATTTTCTCCAAGGGCTCATTTCCAGTAAGAAACTGGTATAGGCCCAGGCTGTATGAATTTGTGGAAAAGAATGGAATATAACAACACTGAAGTAAATTTTTAAATTTCACGAATTTGCAAAATTCATTCCGCAAATACCGACGGAAAGTTGGGTACTCTGTCGGTGGTTGTTTTACGCAGAGATAGCAAGAATTTTCCGTATGCAAATGAACGATCGTTGTTTGTGCGCTTTGTTCTTGGTCAAAACACTTTTTTATAATATTAAAGGCCAAAAAATTGAGCCGCCAAAATAAAATTGGAATTTATAAAAATGGGTTCGAAAATCATTCAAAGATTTATTACAAGATTTCAATTTATAAAAATTGTTTCATCCTGTTATGAGATTTAAATAATGAAGAATGTAAAGAATAACTCTCTGGCTATCTGGGGTACATTCCAAAGTGGGCAATTGATGTTTGGACTCATAGGTTATTGAAATACGTTGCAGCCTGGAGGTCTGGAGAATTACTCCAGCTAGGTGGGTCATACCGTAAACTTGAAAAATGAAGACTTCCGTTATGTTTGGTGCTCAGCCTTTGATAAGCAGTGGAGTAGGGCTAACAAGCCAGTGAGCCTCAACTGGAAAAGGCCGTAACCGACCTAAACCACTAGGTTAAGAAACTGAACGACAAAACTTCATCAAACTCCCTGAGGGTCAACTCATTGAAATGCCTATGAAATAAGGGACAACTGTTTCAAAATTATTTGGGATGGCGAATTTTTCCCTTTAAAATTAGAGACATGCCATGATATAAATAAATGGTCCTTAATTTTACATTCCAACAGCAACATGTGCAAACCAGGACATCAACCAAACAGGGTTAGCGCCGTAAGGTACAAGTAACTTACCGTACCACAACCTCACCACCACCACCACCAACTAAAGGTTGGCTGCGCCAGTGATTTCGTAAGTATGGTTAGGCTTTCATCCAATAGTTCCTTGCCAAAGACTTATAAAAACTATGTTGGGCAAAAAATAGCCCCCACTCTAGTCACCATGTGGCCTTATGATATTGATGAGTGCCGCAGGAAATCCCCATGGGCGGAATAGATCTTCTGGAACTTGGTTTGAAGATGGAGGCAGGGTGGGAGAATAGTAGGCACATATCGAGTGTCAAAGTGTACTCATAATCTACAGACCCTGTAAATGTCGAGGGACCTTTTCCTGTAGGTCGAAAACGGCAAGAAATTGGGCGACGTCACTTGTTTAAAGGCAGTCATTCGTCACCCTAAACGATAGTGTCAGTATACATACATCAAAACTCTCAATTGGTACAGCCCTTTGATTGGCATCACATTCAAACAATGCATCATAGCTAAATTACACAGCATGGGCACTGAGAGTGTCTTGATTACACATTATGGACTTGTATGGCCACTGGGACAAGCCATGAAGCAATAAACTAGGATTGTGTCTGGATAAAGATGAGTTTTAGATGAATGTGGGAGGGGCTAGAATTAAGTAGGTTGGGAGAATTGAAACTGTTTGGGATGATGAAAATATGCCTTTAACTTTCTTCATTTTTCAAATTTATCGGCATAATAAAAGGTTTATCTGATTAAATGGCTTGAAGCGTGTCTCGCTACTCAGAACAGAGTGAGTTCATGATGCTTCGTTTTATTTAGATGTGTGACGAAATAATAAACCAACGAAGACACATTGCAATTGCCGAAAAGGCATCATATGATATTTTCAAACCATTTTTAGATTCTTCATTTTACGATATCAAATTATCCACATCAACTCTTTCAAGTTCAAGAGTTCTGACCCTCACAATCTACCCGGACAAACGCAATTCGCTGTGGGTTTTGTACTCAAAAAGGAGGGCCTTTTCATGTGACAAAGCATGGCCAACGGTATGTAGCTTCATCCAACGCGGTGTCAGGTCGGGGAGAGGCTACAACAGGCGTCCTTTATTGGTCATCATGTGTGGAATAAGGGGGCCAAAATAAATACCTGAAATACGGTTTTGCCTATTATCACACTTCCAAAAGCAAGAATCTTCCAAGAAGAAGGGAGGAGCACAACACAGGCCCCTCCCCTAGGAGAGTGATCAGTTAACCTTTCCCCTTGCTGGCTGTAACCAAGCTACGCATTTTCCACATCAAACGTCATCAAACGTCCTGAGACGGGAGGGGCATGCTACATTGTGTATGCTGTATGTTTACGTATAGAGTTAATTTTAGCAGCGAATCTACCTAAAAATTAAAGACAATCACCTAAAAGTACAATTTCACTGGTAGTCTACAGAAAGTTCTCAATTGGCATGCACAGTTCTTTGTTTGACATCAGATTAAAAACTTCAGAGTAGCTCATATTAAACATCATGTACTGAAAGTGTTTTGATATATACATTAGGGCTTTGTATGCCCACCAGGGTTTTTATCATGAATCAATAAAGAAGTGTTGTATCTGGATAAGGATGAATCTATAGGACAACTGTGGGCTGGTGGGAAAGGCTAGAGGTAAGAAGATGGGGGAAATAAGAATTGTCTGAGGTTAAAATAACTGCCTTCAAGGAAATCGTTTTAGAAACGTGAGGTAAAGATTACCAGGGAGGTGTCCTAACACCTCCCTGAGATTACCGTACTTCAGTGCCGAGGTTCGGAATTAAGCCTACCGTGAAGATGTAAATCGTCTCGCTGGTTGCATACAATCCGTGGACCTGATGTTCCCTGTCCACCTTGGCATACCGTCCAGGAACTAATTTAGATCTTTTGACCCCATCAAGCGAAACGTAACGTTGGCTATCCTCAGTGGTGGGACCGGGAGGGCGACCAGCCGCCCAATAAAAAATGTCGGGTCATTTCATCCCCATTAATATTTGGAAAGTGCTGCATCAAGGAGTGGCGACCGCATGGGGAATTTTAAAGTAACCGTGCTTACGAGAAATTGCAGGCATGAGATCATATTTTAAGGCTGGGTGCATGCAGCTCAGAATACTCCAGAAGTGGTGCTTCTTGCCGCCTGAGGGAGGGGGTTGCGCTCCTCCTCAACTGATGGTGGCGCTCCGCTTAGATGCCAGTAGTCTTGCTGGCACTCAGCCCCCAATATTATTCCGTTTCTCATCCTACGTTGAAATATCTATACATGATATTGAGCTAGTATTTTATAAACTGATCAATCAATGTTTCTATTGTGAACTAATTAGATCTATCGAGAGTTTCTCTGTGACGTCACCTCTGGGCTTTAGCAACCCTCTGGTCTAGGAACAAGCCTGTACCTACATGGGTTGCCCAAAAACGTGGCTGAAATACGCCACGTGAAAAGCTCATGTGACGTCATGTGAGAACCATGGTAACAAAATTCAAACATTGTAACTATAAACAAGTCGATATGATGGAATATATTCATAAAATTATGACTGTAGAACACCCACCCAAATAAGAATATTTCAGGCACAAACAGTTACCAGCAAGTGGCAGCTGTTTTAGTATACTGTACCCGCATGTATAGTCACTGTACAAATAAAGGTCGGTTCATTACCTAAAATACACTGTGGCTGTTCAGAAGAATAAAGTTATAAACGCATATGGTCATAACAATCCCCTGGTTAAACTGTGTCTATGGCTCTGGGATATATTTGGCCTTGGCTAAGTGGCGCCACTTTCTCAGTATTACTATTAGCGACCCACGCATGGTAGGCACGAAACTCCTTTGACAAATATGTGGTACATTCAAAAAGTCGTCTTCAAAATGGGCTCTCAGTAGAAAATCTTTTCAAATTTTGATTAGCTTCGGTTCAAAATAGAATCAATTCTAATGATTTCGAAAACTTATCTATCGAAATATTTGAATATATTTCCCTTTCATAAGATTCCTTTTCAATTTGAAGAGGTATTTTTGTACCTTATAATGGGACTAGTTTCCGGCAAACCAGAGAGTTGGGTGTCAAATTGTCTCACAAACTGGGAAGATAAACACACATATAAGGGAGGGGAGGGAAGGGGACTGAAGGGGGGAAGGAATGTATTAACCGACAGTCATCAGTGCCTGAGATGGATTCTGCTTTAAAAACGATACTTACCATACCGTACACGGTATTTCCATATAAGTTGAAGGCTCACGTTCGAGAAGTACAATCTGCCTTACTGGTCGACACCTTGTGCCAGAAATATTTATAAATTCCCCACTTATGTGGAAACCTTTCCCAAACCGGAAAATTCAGAGGCTGCATTATTTTACAGGGGAGAACTTTACGTTAAACTTGCGACTAATCGAATCCTACGCATTTTAACCAAAAGTCATTAGCAGTGCATATTTACAACAAAAAAAATAAATAAAATAAAAATAGAAAAATAAAAACAAACAAATCTATTTCTTCAAAATAAGAACTGGAAAGGGGACCCCGGACGAATATCAAAGCAAGATCCCAATACCGATTATTCTATGCCCTATCGTTTCACCTATATAGCACGGATTTTCATGATAACGCCCTCCCCCTTAACACGCCCCCCCCCTTTCCTTAAAGGACCAAACCTCTCACCCCAAACTTCAATTTTGGAACCCGGGTACCGAAATCTTCAATTGGCCCAGCTCTTTGATTGACAGCTAATTCAAACAATGCAGAGTACCAAAGCTTATATTACACAGCATGGATGGTACTGAGAGTGTTTTGATTATATAAATTGAGTTTTCTATACTCACCTAGAAGCACAAAAGCTGAGATTGTATCTGGATGAGAATGAATTTCAGACAATTGTGGGAGGGGCTTAAGTAAGAAGGTTAGGAGAATTGGTACTGTTTGGGGTGAGAGAACTGGTCCTTTAACACACACTCACATAGGCCTGGCGTCCGCTTCTTGAACGGACTGTATTAGACAAAATCACGTGCGGTACATCTCGGTAAAAGTCGATCCAACCCTTCACACACACACCGCATTTCTTTTTGCTTATGGTGGATCCATGGTTCCACCCCTCATTACCTAACCCACGCCCCTTAAACTTGAACAAAAGGCTGAGTTTTGTCCCGCTAAGATCAGTGCTTTTCTTTCAAAGCGGCGGGTCGTTAATTAGGCAGGTCGCTGGCCACGAGGTTTAATTGCCACTAAGAGGACAGCAAACACATTTAGCAAGGTTTAATTACGTGTGGACGTTGGACTTTTATATACATGAATCCTTTTCTGGGATTTCCCCCTTCTCGAAATGATTTTACGCATATGTTCATTTTGTTAATTTTGCGCATATGTTCATTATACTTATTGCGATATGATTTATAGTCAGGGTCCGTTCCTGAAACATGAGAAAGCTGAAAACAAAGGATTACTCATCCTCTATGACGGGTGAGAATTGCATAAGAGAGAAAGTAGTAATAAAAACACTTAATGCTTATTTGACAATTTGATGGGCGAGGCTAGAAGTACATTAATGGAATTGTGGGAAACACCCTCAATTTTTCAGCAGAATGGAGACAGAAGCGGTAATATAGTATGTTGCTTAACATGTAAAGCTGTATATTGCTTTGCTTGCACACACACACACACACCCGTCTACACCCACTGAAAACCACATAGTGAAAATGCTGAACAGACATGTGTGTGTAATACTGAACAGAAAGTCACCCTCCCACGCATTTTGTATCCTTGTAAATGGTTTCTCTTTCAATAACATTTCCTAGTATTCTAGGCACACCTGAACGAGCCTGGGGAACCTGGTATGCTGTCATTGTTTTCCTTCTTGCTACATCATCCGAAAATATGAAAGTACACCGCGATGAAAAGTGTCTGTCAGTTGCGTGCTACACCTGTACACGGGATACCCCATGAAAAGTGCCCGCAGGTATACCTTCCTGTGGAAATTTTGAAAATTTTATTGGCCTTACCGGGAGGGGAGAACTCAGAAATTGTTCCCAGGGAGAGGTTCGTGACCACCAGGCCCTACGAAACATCCTGGCTACGTCACCACTGGTATCAACCAATGCATGCCCATGCGGCGATGGGGTCTTCAAGTCAGCTCTACGATTGTGGGTGGCCCAGGAAACACGTTTGGCATGATAAATGAGCAGATGTGCAGAGTTTGAACTGGTACAGCGTGCACTTAGAGCAGTGGCGCAGCCACCGGGGGGGGGGGCCTGGGGGGCCTAGGCCCCCCAGATTTTTTGGCTTCCTGATATAGTATTTGAAAAAAAATTAAAATGTTTGAACGAAAATAAACTTTCAAGTATTTCTTTCAAAAAGAGTAAGAAAATAAAATGTGTAACAATTTAAAAACATGCATGAATGTATGTAAAACACATTTTGTGCGCACGTATGAAATCAGGTAATAACTTCAAAATGCCTACTTTCGCTAATTTAGTTAACGTATATAATCTGCACCGTCGTTTATTGCAGTTCACTTCGTAGATGAAACGAACGTCTCGACGACAAACTCGAAGGAGACTTTGTTAGGTTAAGACCCCTTCTGCATTTCGGACGGCTGGTTGATTTACTGAAAACTAGGCATCATACACTGGAAACCATTTTTACACGACCATTCCTATACTTTATCATGCACAAAATATGCCATAAGGGTAAGGTACTGCCTTCTAATAATTCTCCCCTTCCATCCTTAACAAGTAGGCCTATGTCGTGCCCCACTCCTGCCTATGACAAGTGCCACTGTGCAGCTGTGGAACGATTTTTTCGACAAGTCCTCTTTTTACTAGTTGGCACTGGCTTCAGGGCGGATTTGAAAAATGTCCACATGGTCCGGATTTCATATGTTTCTGGCACAGGGACCCTACTTCTGCTTTGCGGTTTGATATTTTGAGAGATTTACACGTAGTATTTTAATTTTGACTACGTAGTGTACCGATGATTTAACAAATACGTACTGTACCATTTTGCATCTAGACACCGCTGAAAACCAGAACACATTGTTTTTTGGTAGTATGTATGTCATTTGTAAAATTTCTACAAAGACTAAAAATGAGTATTTTGAAATCTTCCATGCTCCCCAAAAAGGAAAATTCTAAAACGCAGGTCTATAATCAGTTCAAAGTTTTGCCAAACATGGCACCATTTTGCATGTAGGAAATCTAACGCAAAGAAAATTTCTCAGAGGGGGGCACAACTACTTTTGGTCAGTTTCCTATCAAAGCTGAAATCAATTCAAATATTGCCGCATTTGTAATCTACGTCCTCCTGAAGTTTACAATTTTTCCCAAGGGAAAGGTAGATACCGGTTCCCTGTAGTCTCATCCCCCAGGCCACAGATCAGAAATGCCCAGTTTTGGGGTCCCTAAAAATGTATGTATGAATGTATGTATTACCATTTTCATAGATTATTTTTTATTGTCATTTTTTAAGAAATGGCAGACATGAGATTAGTATATCAAGGCTATATGTACCAGCAGCTTAAAACGCTCGGAAAGTGCCGTTTCCGGCCATCTGGAGGGTCTGCAAATCCCAAAATTTTCTTGTACGCTCCGCGCCAACTGATGGTGGCGCTCCGCTTAGATAGTCCTGCCACACCTGACCCTCGGAGGTACCAGGCTCCCCCACTTGTTACCTAGGCCCCCTAAAAATTCAATCCTGGAAACGCCACTGATTTAGAGGAGCGACACCCCCTTATATTTTCAAAGGGTATTTTTTTTTTACTTTCGTGGATGGGTTATTTTGCCTTCTCGATTGTACTTCATGCACTGTCTAAAAATTGTTACAAAATAACAGCATTTTTCATATGAAGTTACAAAACGGTAATATCGAAGATTTAAACCATCGGCGGACGAGGAAGGGGTGCGAGGGAGACTGATACCCAGACTTCTGCAAGACTTGAATTTCTAGCATAGCCTGGGGAAATTCGCCCAACGATTCCAATCTTACCTCTGGTATGATTTAATAACACAAAGGACTCCTAAATTCCTTCAAAAATTTGCTCGAAAAATATCATACTCAAGGCAAAATTTCGATAACAATTCCAAAGGACTACAAAAATTCGGTACGCATTCTGATAGCTTGTGCATGAATCACAATTTCTTCTCAGTCAACCTCACTTCAAAGTCTTGCACCACACTTTGCCCCAAATGGTACAATATTCGGACGAAAGTTGTTTAGAGTTGTTTTATCTGCTAGATTATATCTAGGGAAGAGAGGGTGTACGTGCAGGTGTTTAAAGGTCAAGAGCAGCCCCCCCCCCCCCCCAAACTTATTTTGAAGCAACAGCCTCATATCACAGTTTTACTCCTATTTCTCCTTAAAGCATCTTTCATCATATTTTACAGCTTCAATATTGCGTATTCAAGGTAAAACAAGCAGTCACTTCGAGTAAATTTCACGTTTAAAGAGTAAAATTGTTGTCACATGACTCCCAACAGCCAATCATGCAACAGGACAGTCTGCTTCACTGCTTCAAACTAGGAGGACTGCTCTTGCCTTTAAACACTGGGGCCATTTCGAGGAAATAAGGGCGACATTACAGGGGTGCCCTTGAATCATAATTTGACTCTAAACATAAATTTAATTGAGTTTGTGTTCATTTCCACAGTTTAAAAACACAATGATACAACATTTAAACAAGGTGGTTGAGGAGGACTGAGAAAGAAAAACTTATGCGAACAGTCCTCCTTAAAAAAAGAAAAATCGGGACAAAATAATACAACAAAAAAACAAAGAAATTCAACGTATATCAGTGATATTTTTTGTAGGTTTTGTGTAAATAAACTAAAGAAATGTCACTAGTAGATACTGGTCTGGAAGTAATTTTTTGCATAATTGAAAATGCCTAAAAACAAAAAACGTACATTTGATAATTTTCTTATCATTTTGCAATATGCTGTTTTATTTAAGTGGACATTTTCTGAGAAAAACTAACGATTAATTTGATTTTACTAACGAGGCCTGGGAAATGTCTCTCAGGTTGCGATTTTCAAAATTGTCCCATTGCTCCACGCCGATCAATATTGGCGGTCCGCTTAGATAGTCTTTCAGGCAAGATAAACAATTTATGCTCAGTCAAAAATGTCGTCCTTTTTTGACTGTACATAAGCCACAGGCTGGATCTACCTGGGTCGGACTTTTCTTGGAATTGGCCAGTTGGCACTCCTTCTAAAAAGAAATCTTAGACCAGCCTTTGAATTGGTACGTTCAAAGTTTTGTTCTAGTTTTTAAACATAACATGCATTAAAAACGTTATTAAAATCAAAATACAAACAAAAAATCTGGGCCCGAGAGTTCGATTGTTTATGTCCGTACTCAATTTCGTTCACTTTTCGCAAGTTAAGGAAAAGTGACGTAGGCCTTTGCCGTATAGGCCCATATTGAACCAATATGTCTGCTTCTTTTTTAATATAAATTAATTACGCCTCCAGTCGAAGCAAAGTAATAATTATTCGCTGAAAAATTAATAACCCGATGTTTGATATAGTTCCCCGCAGACTAGTAATGTGCCTATGACGTCATCGAATCTCGCTTAAAAGGGATAAGAACAAAATGATCATAAAAGGCATCTCACGTACACGCATGGAGTTGCGTGTGTTGTAATTGTTGTAGTAAAATATGTAGTTTAGATTAAAAAAAGATACAGAATACGCCTCGATTCGTACTTAAGAGACGGACAATCTGTTAGTCATATGAAGTCAGTCATACGTTCAATCCATCGATCATGGTAATGATGTTTGCGACGGCTAAATGTTCACAATATATTAAGGCAAACAAAACGACACCTGGCTTTTCTCTGAAATGATATAGATTATTCCGTGAGGTTTCAATATCGCTTGAGTATTCTGTTTTGAATCAGTGAAAAATCAAATTTCGGTTATGCACTCCGGCATGCATCAGTCTACATTATACCTGAAGTAAAGCTTCAGTTTCGAGATACCATGTAGAAGTTAACAAGAGAAAGTGTATAATATTTCAGAGTCCAGTTAAATGGTATGTATGCTTGAATGACAAACTAGGAATGGAGTAGCCGCTTGGTTAACAGAGATTAACCCTTAACTAATCATCCACCCCTTCACTATGAGAAACGGAGGAATTAGAGCCTATTTTAAAGAATGCGTGTGTGCATACGTGCTTGTGTACGTATGTATGTATGTGTATGTGTGCCTCCTGCCACAACCCTTAAACTTATCTGTGGACAGATTAGCAGAGTATAGGCTACGCTTACTACCAATATGAATATCGTTTGTGCAGAGTGTATACGCTACTGCTTTGCACGAAATGACGAATTTTGTTTGTCCACAAAACCTGATGATTTGTATAATGCTCATTTATATTGTTTAAGTATGTAAGCAAATACAATTAACTGCATCCACAAATATTTCTAAATATACTTTTAGCCAGAACTGACTAAATAGTTTATTGTTTGAATGCAAATGACGCCTTTCTAGGAAGCATACATACGGCACTGCGAAGTATTTCAAAACGCTGTGATCAGAGTACGCTCATCTGGTAAGGTGTCAAAATCAGTCGTTGTACTTTTTTTAGAATTCAAACCAAACGTCTTAATTTAGTCTACATCATCTGATCATTGGATACCCTTTCTTAGTATACTATATTTAGAATAACATATTCAAAAACTGACGGGCGTCTTTAGTAGGCCTACGTGTTCTAAAAGGTTCTTTACAGGGACGCTTCCTAAATTTAGAAAATGTGTATCTGCTGTAACGTTTTGGATGGTAAACTTCTCACTCCTCCAAATTGCGGACAAATGAAAAATATATAGGGTTCCTAATATAAGTCGCTATTTCCCGTTAAGGTTATAAACTTGTGAGGAGTCATATGATACTAAACAATTTAAAAAATTTACACACCGCCAGGAATAATTCGTTGCTAGGAATTTTCGTCGCATCCTCTGGACTCGAAGAATAAAAGGTTATTGAGAGGTCGACATAATACCAAGACACCCTTTAGTATGCATCACTGGTGTTATATTTACTGTGCATTGAATGAGAATTCAATCTGAGTGTTCAGTTAGATGAAGTTTTACCACTTAGTTTTAGTAACCAATTGGTTCAAAGTTGGGCCAGCCAAGGCCCTTTTTCCTGTGGTGGCTCACTGGCTTATTTTCCCTCCTGTACTTATGCTGAACACCAAGTACAATGGCAGGTTCTATTTTAAAGTACCCGGCATTACACGACCATGAGTCGCATATAAATCCTCCCAACTGCAACTCGGATGCTCTAACCTCTTGACCATGTAGTCGTCTCTTCATGATGTGCCATCATACGTCCGGTTCTCCACACGTCATGGTAGCGCTAGAGAGCTGCCCTCCAATTGCAGCTTCCTGGAGGTGTATTATGGTCGAGCACCACCACCACCATACAAGAGATGCATGTTTTCACCTGAAGGCAGTTTATTTCACACTGAAAGGTCTGTTGGAATTATATCAATACCTGTTAATCTATTAATGTTCTCAAGATATAACTCCATCAAAGTTTGCAGTCTCTGAATAAGTTCCATTCTTTTGCAAAAGTAATGATGCGGAGTCGTTTGGAATGATAGAATTTCTTTTGTTAACCCTATCTTAGTAACTAATCACATAGAGTGGTAGAGCTGTGTTCCAGTTCCACGAGAAAGCGGTACCCCTAGAGGACCCCGTGGAAATTGAAACGTCTGTAAAACCCCTATTATAGTTGTAGAGAATTCAGAAAATGTTACCACCATGAAAGGTTCGTGACCCACCCCGAGTTCCCCAAGCATAAAGCCCGGGCGACGTCACTCATTACAAAGTCCACAGTTTGGGGGAGTCCTATTGATATATTTTGAGATTGACCAATTAAACTTTACAAACAAATCTTACGGGACGTATGTCCCTCCCATGACATCACAAGATTTACATATTGAGCTCATATTTTTACATGATTAAGTGCAAATCAGAAATAAACCTGTAAAATGGCCAATTTTTAACCGATTTTGATGGGAATTGCGGCAATTTTTTTGGTTTTTAATGCTCTTTACATCAAATACCCAACTTTGTCATTTTGGTGTCACACTACCTTTAAGACCCTCCCAGTTCCACAGACAGGGGAAACTCCTGTAGACTGACTGACTGGCTGGCTGGCTGGCTGACTGGCTGGCTGGCTGGCTGGCTGGCTGGCTGGCTGGCTGGCTGGCTGGCTGAAGTATAGTTACCTTCGTTTTTTCCTGTCCTGTAGGACACTCGTTATTGCGTTTGTTGTATGTACAAACATAATCTGCATACAAACGTATAAACTATCTGTGATGAATATGAAGCTCACAAGAACGGTCAAGTTATTTATGCTTAGTCAGAACATATACTTCCTTATTTAGTTCTACAAACGTGGGATGGGACTTATGACTGACTTAGGGCGAGGCTGATTTTTCAAAGGAATAATTCACTTTCCAATCTCATGTTGTCAATTTGAGGTGCAGGGAAACCCCCTATGATGTTTATTGTACTCTTTCAAACTGTGGGCTTTAGGAGCACACATGGTACAAGTTTGTCTTCAAGAAAGTCACACATAAACTGTTTTTTCAACTCCGACTTGATGACTTGGGTCATATAGATCGACTGTAATATAATTTGTAATAAATTTTCGCAGACGTATAGGTGAGTAGCCAGGATTGCGCAATGGCGCGGGGGGGGGGGGTGTTAAATGGGAAGATTCTCCCCTCCCCTTTTGAGAGAAAATGATCTTTAGGTTTCCAGATGCGAAGTGCATGGTGCATTGCCTTAAACGTAATAGAGTTTGCAGAAATCACATTTGAGCCCTTTTTCGCTATTACTTTTTCCAGCTTGGGTTATGGGGTCTTTAACACCCATGCAATTTTGTAAAATGAAAGCAGATCTACTGCACTAAGACCAGATGTTAACGTAAGCATACACTTAACTCAAGTCGGTTGAGAAACATTGCTTAGCAATAGCCTGTTGTAGAGCATCCCTAAATTTTCATCGGTTAAAGTTTTTTCTACCCCGGTTGAATTTTCTTTCCCCTTATAATTCCCTTTTACATCCCTTTCAGGCTTTCACTCGACCCACCATGCTGAATTTGGGTTGACGGTGTACGTGTCTGAAGAATAAATTGCAGTCTTACCGACTGCGCTCCGACTACACTCCTACTGCATGGCCAAGTAGTTAGAAAATCCGAATCGCATGTCTGGAGATGTGGAGTTCGAGTCCCGGCCTGGTCATACCAAAGACTTTAAAAACGGAACCTTCTGCCATTGTGCTTGGTACTCAGCATAAGTAATGGGGTATAGAAAAACAAGCAATAGCCTCGACTAGAAAGGTCTTGGCGGGCTTGATTTAAACCGATTGGTTAGAAACTGGGGCATAAAACTCCATGTTACTAACTAACCCACCCACTGCATGATCAAGTGACTCAAGCGTCCAACAAACCGGCAGCGGAGTGTCTGGAGTTCGACTCCTACCGGATAATACCGAAGACTTAAAATTGTACCACACTACTACTGTACTTGGTGCTCAGCATATATGTTATGGAAAACACGGCCAGTGAACCACGAATGGAGAATGGCCATGTCGGCCGGCCAGGCTTAAACCACTTAACAGTTGAATGTTAGAAAGTGTGCCGTAATACCTCATCTAACCACTAGGGCTATTACTAATATCCCCATGATCAAAATAATTCACCAGTATTAGCAGGTACCCATCGGCGTCCGCAGGTATGGGCAAGAGGGGCACTCCCCCCCCCCCCCCGGAAAATCAAAAATTTGAAAAAAACGTATAAAAATCAAAGCAATAACCCGAACAAAACGTGTTTTCCAAGTTTCCATGCGAAAAATAGACTTAAGAATGCCATTTCCGGCGATCTGGGAGGCATTTTGGGCTGAAATTTCCGCATGCTTTGTTTCAATTCACGGTGACTTGGAGGTTTTGCCCCTCCCTAGAAATTTTGCCCCCTGACTTTTTTTCTGCGGACGCCCATGCAAGTACCATACGCACAGCAGGGATTTATGGTTTTCGAGTCCTGACGGGACTTATCGAAGACTTTAAAATGGAACTTATTGTCATTGTGCTTGGTGATCATCATAACCAATGAAGTAGTGAAAAGGCCCTAGTAAGTGAGCCACAAGTGGAAAACGGTTTTTTCCCGGCTGGACCAGTTGGTTAGTCTGGGGTGTTAAAAAAAACTCAGGTCCAATAGGTAATGCTATACCGGTTTTGCAGCATGTTATTATGGACCAACTCGCAGTTTTCGTTTGTTGAGTATAAAATTGTAAGACTATGACCTTATGAACCGTTTTACTAGAAAGCTCAGGAGATCATTGAACGAAGGCTATTTAGAGTGCAAGTAAGAGAAGACGTTATCGGTTACAAACCACTAAAATGGAGGCTTCAAAATATCAACTCGAAAATAAATGCACTAAAGACATACCACACAAAATCCAGGGGCGTCGTGCAATAACGACTTGACTTCCTTGTAAGAAGGCAACTGTGCATACTTGATTTTTATCGTTGTAACATCTGATCTTATTGCAAATTTGCTTACTAACGAATGTGGGGGCGCCCTGAACGTTTTACCGGACAGTTCCCTGGTTTTAAAACACCGTGATAGGGAGAGGTCTATAAAAGCCTAGGGTATTCACTTCCGCGTGGGAATGCTTTGAATATGTGAACGCCCTTAAATACTAGTTCATGCTACACTTTGTTTAGTTGTTGCAGAACGCTTGTGTGGAGAAGTTGCAAAATACATGTGTTGTAAGAAACCACAAACGCCGACACTATCATACACCACCCATTCAATAACATCTTAGCCGAGCGAGAGAATTCATTGACAATTGAGGCAAATTCCAGCATTACGTTGAAATGAAGAGACTTGTAAGAAGGAAAATAAACTAATTAATACAAATGCGGGTAATCAAATATTCAATTAGAAGGGCAAGAGCAATTGCCCAGACTAATTTTGAAGCAACAGCTAAATCGCACAATTTTCTTCAGATTTCACTATAAATTATCTTTCATAATATTTTCGGACTTCAATTTTCACATTTTGAAGAATTTTCAAATTTCATATTTTGAAGAGAATAATATTTTCACATGACTCTTAAGAGCCAATCATGAAACAGGTCATTCTATTGTCACTACTTCAAGTTAGGGTGATTAAATTCCCCCTTTAAAAGTACGTTGGGAATGGTAGAAGATGCGAAAACTCAAAATGCTAATATATTTGCCTTTCAGAGATGCTTCGATCCTAAAGTATTTTCATCATTGAAAAACAGCCAAAGAGTGCACTATATGGCACCCGAGAAAGTTTTTGGGGAGAGGGCAGATTTTCAATCCAAACCCAGATAGCAATCGGAACCTACCGCCGTCGTGCTTGACTCGGCATAAGCAATGGGGTAGGGTATAGCACGCCAGTGAGCCACAACTGGAAAAGATCTTGGTCGGCTTGACTAGAACCAATTGGTTGGAAACTGAGCCGTAAAACTCTATCTAACCTAACATAACCTAACCCAACCTAACCCAACCTAACCCAACTTAACCTAACCTAACCTAACCTGATAGGAATCATCTTCTTCTACTTGTTTAGATAGAATTCGTTTAAAGTTTTGCAAATGGATTTGTTTAAATAACCTTTCACTTAAAAGGCTAATCCTCTCACCCGAAACTGCACTTCTTGAAGGGGGTTACAGAAACTCTCAATTGGTTCATGCAGCTTTTTGATTGACTGCTAGTTCAAACAATGCCGACGAGTACCAATTAAAGCTTATATTACACGCCATAAACGGTACTGAGAGTATTTTGATTACACACATTGAGCTTTTCTATACTCGCCCTGAAGCAGTATAAACTGATATTGTGCCTGGATGAGGATGAATTTCCAAAAAAAAAAAAAAATGTGGGAGGAACTTAAGTAAGAAGGTTAGGAGAATTGGTACTGTTTGGTGTGAGGAAATTGGACCTTTAATGTAAGGAAGACATTTCGGTTTTCGTCGTCTTTGTCAAAATGTGCTAGTCGACACTTGACAATTCAGTACCCAAGTATCGCTTTCTAATTTTGTCAGTTTGGAAAATTCTCACAGGTAGACTATTGCATCTTGGGAATAGGTCAAAGATGATGTTGTAGTTACACCCTAGCGGCAGTTTCCCGCTTATGCTACATTCCAAATTTGGACACTCTTGTTATAATTCAGTCAATGGAAAAACATGGATACATGGATAGTACACTTCGCAGAGTTTGCGAACAGTGGAACGCAGGCCTTAAAGTTTTAGAGTATTTACTGTCCTACAAATCACACTCCTCGTGAAATTAAGCAGTGTGATGTTTTATTGAACTTAAGCAATTTTAAAGTCTAACTCTTTCACCGAAACAGTATCAATTATCCTAACCTTCCTCCTTAAGCCCCTCCCACAATTTTCTGAAATTCATCCTCATCCAGACGCAATCTCAGTTTATTGCTTCAGATAGAGTATGGAAAAGCTCAAAGTGTGTAATCACTACTCTCAGTACAGTTAATGCTGTTTAATATAAGCTTTGATACTCTGCTTTTCTTGAATTAGCTGTCAACCAAAGGGCTGAGCCAATTGAGAATTCTGGTATCCCCCTACAAAAAATTGTAGTTTGAGGTGAGAGGATTGGCCCTTTAAGTGAGTTCCCATCTTCATCTAAGTCCGCAAAAATACTCTTCTCAGTGATCTGAGGAGGGTGTTGTTGTGTAATCTCACTCACTTTCCTTGAAATTCAAGGTCTGAACATGGTTGTGATGATACAATATTATTTTGGCCTAAGTTGCAACCCAAACGAAAGTGACGAATGTCCCAACTTGTCGCCTGCTAATACTTATCTTAAAAAGACCAAGTTGCCTTAGTTTGAAGCCACGAAACTATGGAATAATGGTCGTCTACTTTTTTCTTTGCCTGTGATAATTCTCATCAACAATACTCACATTCTTCATTTTTTATCATATTGTAATATTGTTTGAAGTTCTACATCCTTTCAGGTATCTCAGTATCCTTGAAACAAGAGTTGTTCAGTTCTTTAATGAACGCTATCTTCAACGTACATCCCCATAATTCAGAAAGTTGGGCCCGGTTTGTAAATTAACGGTGTAAATGGCTTTCCGGCGCTATTCTTGCTTCCAATTTTTAATAGGAGTTTACCTTTTGTTTAGGAGATCACTTAAAGACGTGCTTCGAGGTAAAATTACGATTGCTCTCGCCCAGACTGGGAGGTATTACTAATCACACCTCCCTGCAGGCAGCCTGGTCCAGCTAACCGCTTGAAGGCACCGCTTTATACATGCTCGAACTTTGTTATATTCGTTACTTTGCTATAGTTGCAAATTCTCTTTCCTTCTGGGTAATTCAGTAATATATAAATGATTCTTTCAAAGCAACGGCCTGCTCTATACTTGAATGCAATTGGTACTTGAGTATCCGTGATCCGACTGATGCTATCGGGCACTTCGGGGGTTCGCAGGAATTGTGAAGTGGTGGCTGACGAACAGTTTATTGCCACCCTACCCGATATGGGGTAGGTGTATCCTCTTACCGTTGGGAAATTTGTTCTTGTAAGGGGCTGAGATGCAAATGGTGTTATTTTTGAAACATGCATGACGACCAATAGGTGACGTGCAGCCGTTGCTTTGTCAGACTCGTTCAGATTATACCCAATAATTTCTTCGACTAAGGCGATTCCCCCTTCCGATTTCTACCCCCTTCCTCTACTAATCGTCCGACTCGCCCGACTTGTTAGTACAGAGAGTTAATTGCATCAGGAAGTGGCAGCTCCCTGATTGCAATATGTATATTGCCACTGTTAACAGTCTTTGCAGTGGAAGCTCCCTGGTCTTTGTCCTTGTAAATTTCAGGTCAGTTCCGGTTTTGTTGGGGACTTTAATGCCCACGTGTCAGTTTCCAAGCACGTTCTGCATCTCCAAAGTTATGTATGAGAAGATAATATACTTTCTTGTCTATAATGCATTCTAATTCTGCGTACCAGCCAGTGAGCCACAACTGAAAAAGGCTGTGACCGTCTTAAATTAATTGGTTAGAAACTGGGTACACTCTTAAAATGTTCTAATCAAAGTTGGATAGAATCTAATCATAAATCGGGGCATGAACCGGAATCTTGTCAAAACTTTGACTATAGATTCAGCTCACAAATGAAACGAATAGTTTCATTTTTTGACCATTTCTAATGAATTTTGAAACAAATCTTGTCAAATATTTGAGGATACTCGGTTCGTGCTCCATTTGACCAGATTTTTAGAGAGTATTCCCAGGTCTACCAACGGCCGGTCATGTTGTCGGCCTGTATTTAAATGACGGAAATAAAATTTGTCAAAACTGAAAAGCGGTCAGTCTGGACAGCTGAGAACTGAGATTTTTTACCACAAGGAGATTCTAATTGATCTATACTACATGTCAGTAAATAGCCTCACTTGAGGCGCATTGAATGACGCAAGTAACAAGCTCTAAGCCAATGTTATTAACGAATTCTTGTTACGTCATTGAAATCAGATAAATAAAAATGGTTTATATGTCAAGTAGGTTATAACGCTAACGCAAGATAAAATGTGATCATACCATCTACGTAGTTATTGATAAATCGGACACCCTTGACTTCTAAATCCAGATCTACTATGACCCTTGTCACCTCTCACTCTCGTCTTCACTTTTGACACTCATCTTACTCCATGAAACAGACTGCACAGCTGGATAACATACTGCAGATAACAACCGATGAATTTGACCTTTAAAATTATCTTCCTTTTAAGACCGCACTGACGTTTGTTGTGAAAATGTGAGATTAATTACTTAACAGTCTTGGTAAGATTTCAGAAGCTATGAAAATCGTTACGTCATATTTATTGACGGTAGTTGAACTATAAGCTGATGGAGAGAAAGATATCATGGACACTGATTTTACTTCAGGTGCCGAAGAACCCTTCACAACGGAAGGACATCAAAAATTTCATTTCGAGGCGATTCTGAAGTGTTAAAAACTAGATCATCGTATACCAACTCCGTTAAATGGTTCTCTGAATTGCTACACTTCAAGTCAGTGCGTATAAGTCCTTTAAATTTACTAGAGGAAAAGATTTTATTCCACTGGTAGAGGAAAAAATCCTGTTTATTGTAAAACCATGAAATAAATTGCTTTGCCATTGAAATCATAGAAAATGAAAAAAAAAAAACAGTGACACACATTAAAAATGCAAAAAAGTTCCTCATAAAAAAGCCCTGTATATTCATGTCCAGCATCGCTCAAATTTCACATAAATTACCTACATAAGCCTACATCTAATGTTTTCGTACAAAACCTCGGATTGGTCAGTTGATCCAGGTCCATATCCAAGGAAACTGTCCGGCTGATGCGCCTCGTTAAATATTGAATTCCTTGATTGGCTGTTGCTTTTTCGTTTTATCGATTGAGTTCTTTGTTAGAGTTTGGGATTAGGCTTGGAATTAGCTCAATCGTTTGCTAGTTAGATTTTTTGTTTAACAGTGCACACCGGCTCAAACTGTGTGTGAGCTGCCAGTGTTCTACTGAGGACTGATTCGCACGTTTTTTTGTCCAATCAGGACTCACTTAACTTAGAATTAGAGCGCCAAATTTTACTTTTTGAAAGAACGTGACATTACAAAAAATACATATACATTGAACATTATAACGATAATAAAGGGCACATGTTTGATACGTAGGTCTTTTTGAGTGTACCTCAAGACTAGAGTTTTAAAACGGTATATTGTAGAGGTTGCAAAATGAATCTTATTTAACCACCTCCCATTGTCATAGCTTGTTCATTGTTGAGATATTAACTGTTGAAATTTATTCACTAAAAGCAAATTAGTCCATTGCGCGATAATTTGTGACTTTTTTGTTGTTCTACTCACATTAATGCTTTGTTTCCTTTTAAAATTAAAAATATTTTTATGACCTTCAACACTTCATGTTCGCTTGCATGTTGCACATCATGTTGCACAGAGAGAGCTGAATAACATCACCCCATAAGAGTTAAGAGTACTATCACACCTTGGTACAAGGTGCAGTAACTTTTCAGAAAAATAAAGAAATAATTTGAGCAGTACGCAGTGACCGCGGAGACCGGGGGGGGGGGGCTAGGGGCTTCAGCTTTTATGACTGTGGCCATTTTGGGCCGCCTCAATCTGCATATTGGGCCGCCTTAAACTGCATTTACTTTATTGGACATATTGGGCCGCTTCGAAGATTAGCCACCGCACTTCAAAATTGGCTCCGAGTCGGTCTCTGGTACGACAATGACATCATCACCGTCGGCTAAAAAATGTCCTATGAAGACGGTAGTTTGACTGCTTAAACTCTTTTTCCTGCTCTTAAGATCTTTAATATGTATTTTTGACCTTTTTTTACTTGAGGTACACTTGAAGTTTGGAGTGGTGTTTTTGTCAAAGTTCGGGAAGAGTTGAATTATATTTGGCTGTGTTCCAGATAGCACAAAAATTATGAGGAGACACTACGTTTCATATCCCATTGAATCGATCAAATAATTTATTGAACAACATTAATAAAGGCCTATGTAACCTTCATAAAACAGGTTAAAAAGTCACTTAAGACTGCTCAGCTAATCTTCTGTCGTCATAAACATGCACTTTCAATTATCAATGTTCCTGATCTACCTGCACTTAAGTCCTGATGACCAATTGCACGACAGAACTAATGACAGGGACAGAGTGTAACGTTGTTTTAAGGAGTCATTATTGGGAGAGCGCACTTCAAAATGAATTGCTTAAGTTTAACGCAAAACATGTTTACTGAAACAGCAGTTTGTTTCGATTATTCATAGCATTGTTTATTTCGTTTATCAGCATTAAATTGACAAGTATTCAAAAAAAAGGGAAAAGGAAAACATGTCTTTGTAACCACACATAATAGTAACTTCCAATAAACTAGTACGGTAATTCGTTGTGGTGGCTATGCACAGGCGCACACCCTCTGCATAGTCGGAATAAACAAACCAATCGATCACCTACAACGCGTTATCCCAAATTTGAATTTGCATGAACATTTGGTGAAATCATTTTCTAAATCCATGACATGAAGAGGGATCTCAACTCTGGTTTAGTGCAGTGAGTTGTGTTTAAATTTGCATTTTAATCTGCCGTAAAGTAGGACTGAGATCCCATTTTAGTTCGAGCTTGCTAGACACCGTTAGAGAGTGTTGTATGCACTTACACTTCATGCTGATCTCGCTTTGTATCTTCCACGCTGTGTCCCACAATTCCATGCGGCAACCAATTGCCGAACTCGGTTATATTATATACCCTAATATAAGCGACCAACTATTGCGAACATTGGCGATCACCAGAGGACTGGCAGGGTATGTATGTTTGTTTGTAATGTTTGTTTGTTTGTTTTCATTTGATCATCCCTTATGGGAACTCGACAACACCTCAATTAACACCAAGCTGGCAATGTCAGTCTCGTGAGACAAACTCACTTTTACGATTAAAGGATAGCAGATAAACTACAACCCAGAAAACTAGACGACAATTTTAATGTAAAAGCTGGGCCTTGAACTCACTACCTCATGACTTGAAGACGCAGATCATTACCATTGTATCACATGCTCCTCACTTGCTATGTGCTTTGAACTGGTCGCAAAAGCACTCGTGAAGTCGCAAAATGTAAATGTGTATAAAATTTTAGGACCCCATGTGGCCATGGTTGGCAAAGAACGACTTCCTGTGGCCATCGTGACAAGATGTGAGCTCCCACTAAACACGATTTCTTCCTCCATGCCGCGACCATTGTTCTCTAAGTGAGCGGGTTCAATTGGCTTTGCCACTACGGAACTGAAGAATGTAATCCACTTTTTTGGTGTGGGGCAGAACTGACAGCACTGCATGCAATTAACTATACATGATTGTTCAGCGGAAATGACCATGTACTGGCATGCTCCAATGCTAGCTACGCAGTATGTACGTTACACAATGCAACACGATTACTATTGTAACAAATGATCAGACGGTCCTTAGAAGGGAAATTTAAAGTTGGAAGGATTCTCTCAACCCCTTTCCAATGCCCTTACTGAAATTGTTTTAGGAGATTTCCGTATTTCTTAAAAAGCGAGCAAATCTTTGATGACCTGTTGTGGTCCTTCAACTTATTACCGGAATATAAAATTAGTCTTCATTAGTCAGGTGTAGTGCAACATCAGGAAAGAATTAAGCCATGGACACTTTTAAATCGTTTCTAATTAATATCTGTACACATATCGTTTATTTCATTGAAGTCAAGAAGTCCGTTTAGCTGTTTCAATGCCGCTACTTCATTGAAAAAAGACCCAGTCATTGAGTATACCGGTTATATCTCGTTTTCCTCCAAGGATTGCACAAAGTTTACCAAAACTTAACAAGTCTTACCCTAGTGCGACAAAGAAGGTATCTTATGTATGACCTCGGCAGGTCATTTGGAGAGAAGGGTGAGGCCTTGTTTTCAAAGGGGACAAATTAACAACCGGGTATTACTGAGTTTGAGGTGAGGGTAAGGTCCAGCAGGTACCATGACCTTGTTTATCGTATGAAATGCTTCCTTCACCTTTCAAGCCCAACGGAAATGAATTAAAATGCAGCAAGTTCCAAACGATACGTAAAAATGGAGTAAAGCTCAGGTCACACTACAGCGATATCGGATCCGATTACTGTCCGATTTTTGTGAGTTTTAGTTAAAATTTCCTCCATACATTGACGGAAGCAACCAAAAGTTTGCCATCCTGCGTAAATGTATGATCGGTATGGGTAGACCACGGGAATCAAGTGTAACCTATTTATTTCATGACGTTATATTTACAAACAGCTTTTATCGGACTACGCGAATTCGATAAAAGTTTTCTGTGGATGTGACGCCACAAAATTTTTAGTATAACTTGGATTTTCGCAGTCCTCCGATACAAATCATACATTTGCACAAATTGGCAATTTTTTGTCTTTTTGCAACCAACTATGGAGGAGTTTTTAAGTAAAACTCACAAAAATCGGAATGAAATCCTATCCGATATCGCTGTAGTGTGACCTGGGCTTAAAGCTATCCTCAGTCTATTTGTATTCCAAGAGGTCTTAAAGCAAGTTACATAAAACATTAACCCTCTACAATCGACTATTCATGCAAGTCTCAGATTTTATAACATAACAGCATGATGTATTGTTTCATTCTTAGGCTAAACTCCAGTGGTGATATTTGACATAAATAATAAATATCTGTAAATAAAGTGCACTGAAATTGAGAAAAAAAAGCCGTAAATTTCGTTAAAGCCTTTCAAACATTAAGTTTTGCATGGTTATTACAATTCCAGCTTTCTCATTAATAATATATATATATATTTTAATATGCATGTTTGTGACATTTGAAGAGGGACATACCGAATATGGATGTCGGATTAGGACACTTGTAACACTTGGTTAATCCTGATTCAGTGGTGGCGCCAAGATTTGCCCGACAGGGGCCCAAGCTAGTCGTGGTGGGACGTCACCTGGCAGGGTTGTAAGCGCATAGCGCGCCGAAAATTTCGACTTTTATTTTAACAAATATTTAATTTTCTGAGCTTCATTTGAAAAAAAAATGAAATTTTTGAAAGAAATTTGCCTTTTTGTATGGACTATTAAAAAGAGGAGTGTATCAAAATACCTCCCTTCATATGAGCAAAATAAAAAAAAAGTTATTTGCGCAACAGCTGAAATTCGTTTGGGGTTACGCATGTAATTGTACGTTCTAAGGCTGAACGTTCAGGCTAGAAACTTATTTTGAGCTTTCCTTTGCAATAAAATTTTCACTTCAATAGAAAAAACAATTTTCTAAGTGATCAGAAAATTACCAGATAAAAGGTACCACACTACCACTAGACGAAAGAGCGGCCTCTTTTTCGGTTGAAAACTATACAATGGAATCTACACCATGCCAACCTTTTTAACTCTATTGGGAATCTTCGTTGTATTCAGTTGCAAGGTCCATTGAACTGATGAAATTTTCCATGTCACTGCCCGAACTACAGACTGTTAAAGATTTACTTACGTCTTTGAAAATATGTTACGGTTACGAGATGGGCTCAAATGAATTTTCAGCCAGGCAAACGGGGAGACATTCTCACACACCGTTTATCATTATGTGAAACTGAAGACAGCCTGGCCGATTTTCATTGCCGTTGATTGAATTCCACTGTGTATTGAAGGAAGACAGGTGTACCTGGGCAACCAACCTCCTTTTTGTCGGTGAAATTCCAAAACCTTTTTTCAACCTTCGCTTGAATATTTTACCATTTCGGGAAAATTTTTTTGCAATTTTTTACAGTATGAAGTGTCGCTGAGAAAAGTTACTTCCATGGGTGTCTTAACCGTCCGAATGTGCCCCAAATCTTTATAATCATTTTTATATTTTTGAAAATTTTCCTTCATTAAGTTTGTGGAAATTTTAGGGCAATCTGTACCCATTCTGGTACACGCAAGTATATTGAAGGACTTTTATGGCAGGAAACTTAGAAAAACGGTTTTGTTTACAGAAGAGAATTGAAAAAATTGGAGTCTTAAGCACTGACAACCAATCTGCCAAAAATCATTACTGAAGTTGGTTGAGGTATCATGTTTTGTCATATGGTCAAAATGGAAAATTTGTTGATGCTCTTAAAGATCTGGAGCTTATACTGAAAAGAAAAGGATTTTTGTAAGGAAAATGGGGAACATAATTGCTTAAACCTTTGTGTTTCAATAATGGGAAATGAGTATGAGACTTAAAAAACAGAGATGCAAAATATCAGTCTTTTCTTGAAATCTTGTTTTTCAGTTCACAATTTCATTAACAACATTATCACTACAATGTCCCAGTATTTCTGTAGACATGGCCACATATAGTAAGCAGTACAAAATATGATGGAATCACTGATCAGTAAATTTCGAAGCACATTTATTTTTGATGCTGAACAAATCTCCAATAAAAACAGAAAAACACTTCTTTCCCAAGGGTCAAGCTTGGAAAAGTTTGGTTAATACTTTAAAAAAAATTTACTTGAACAAACATGTACCAAAGGTTGCAGGTTGTGGAACTGAAAGTTCCCCAAAGACTTCTCTAAAAGAAGAGGCCTGTGCTGGAGTGTTGGAGTGTTGGAGATCCCCTTTACATTTCTTTGCCCCTTCAGTTTAAAGTTTGCCATTGACTTCATACAATCATACAATTCTACACACTGCTTCTTCTTGTGGGACCCACCCATCTTCCCCCCCACCCCCCTTCACCCCCATAAGCTCAACCTAACAAGGACACTCTAAAACATTTTTCATTTTCCTTTTAAAAAACAAAAGGAAGCAAGGAATTCTGCAAGGAAGTTGGCAATCTGCATAAACCTGCAAAAGTTTTAGCAAACTTGATCTCATCTTATTTGAGAGCCACAGATTTCTATGTCAGTATTTCCCAACTAGAGATATACCATAGTGGTAGCAATTCAGATGTGGTGGATCAATGAATGAAATTTGGATGTGGCCTTTTAGGGCATCGTCACTACTCTTGGCATGCCACAAACATATACTGGGATTGCTCATTGTTGGGATGACATCTATCTGTTATGATGGTTCTAGAGTAAGGATAATGGTTAGTTCTAACTTAACCAACTGTTCCACATCATATTTGAATGAATATATGTATCGAAGTAATGATATCTACTAGCTCTATAAGGCTTTCAAAATTAAAAGCAAATGTTACTTCAATTTACATGGAAAATTCCCATGAAGTGAAATCTCTAATCAAGATGGGAATTTTACTTTTTTTCAATGAAAGTATACATTATCATATCTCTGATATACATAACAGATTTATCATTGTACTATAAATTTTGAGTGATTTAATAACTGTGTGACTGTCTTCAGATGTCTAAAAGTTGCGATGAAAAAACAGAAACTACCACAGTGAATATTTTGCTGTTGCTTCTTTGAACAGAAAAGGAAGTTAAAAGCACAGAACTGCCATTTTTAATGCCAAATGCTAAGAAGGCAAAGGTAGTCATCACCGCTTCACACATACAGATCATGTCTTTCCATAATAGCTAATCTTTCTTCATTGTGGAAGGGTAACTGTAACTATTGATAACACAGCAATACTTTAAAAATTTGTCTCAAGAAACATACAAAAATAAGGCTGTAAGAAATGGTAGGTGTGGAATGCATGATGCCTTGTCCCATTGACCCAAACAAGCACATGCTACAAAAAAAAAAAAAACTGCCATTCAACTTGAACAATTTGACATGAACATTTCTTTACACTTCTCATTCCTGTGTTCCTCCACAATTTTAATCCCCCTCCCCACACCCCTTCCCCATCTCTTTCAAACCAACTAAATCTACACTCTCTTAGCAATTGCCCACTTAAGTAAGAAGAAAGAATGACCTAGTAGGAATGAAGTAAATCCTTTGTCCCCTTCCCCCATCCCCCACCCCTATTCCCCCCTCTCTCATGGACTAATCTACTCTCCCTTGTGGCACTTTTTTCATATCCAGAGGTAGTGCAAGACAAGTATTAAGCATGACAGAACTGTGGAATCACAAAACAGCAGTAGCTTGGAAGAGACCAACAACACCAGCACACGCACAAATAATGGAAACACAGAGGTGTCATCATCAGTCTGCTCCTTCCATTGGCCCTGTGGGGGCCGTGGCTCCATGGCCCTCTTCCCCTGAGGCTTTCTTGGATCCGGAAACTATGTCATCGATTCGCAGCAAAAGCATCGCAGTCTACAGAGGAATGAACCAGAGTAGGTTAGTTAGATGAGGTTTAAAGGCACAGTTTCTCAGTTTAAGTTGGGCTGACCCACAGCAGTATCTCTAATTGCAGCTCACAGGATTGTTTTCCCTACTAGTAGGTAAATGCTTCAACATCCATCAGTACATTTCAACTAATTTATGACCATTTCATTTGATGAGATCTCGGACAACCATGTTATTAGCAATAGGCCAATGGGCTTGGGTGATGCCACCATTATTCAGTATTGGGAGTCAGGCACACATTTTATAATTTGCTCCACAAATTTGACCTGGACCAAAACATCTTCATTTTCACCATATGATTGAACCGACAATTGGATACTGTTAACATTGCTCTGACTATTAACTATTTATTATAATAGCAAATTGGAAATGTGGTGGTTACATACAAATAATGAATCTTTCACATTTGTGCAATAGTATGTATTAGTTTCATTCATTGAAAGATTGATGGATCTATTCAACAAAGTGAAGCTTAGATGAAAAGATGTTTTAACATTCAACAAATGAGATCCATGGGAAACATTTATTTCTTTCAGAAAATAGCAAACTTCTTAAACAGAGTTTTGGTCAAAATTTGAATGTATGTACCGCCATGATGGCAGATGATACCACTGTGGTTTCATCTAAACTAACCCATGACTATGGGTAAGTGCAAATAATCCATGACATGTGGCCATTAATCCTACAATCAGATGAAAAAGAATGAATAAGGTGTCATATAGAAACTTTCAACAAACATATATCAATGTTCTCTTACCTCCAAAGCAGTTTTGTAGGTCTGTGCCTTTACAGAGAAAGCATCCCACACTCCAAGGGTGTTCATATCTACGATGGTACCCTTTTCACCATCTATGCCCCAAGTGAAGTTATTTGGGTCTGCGTGCTTAGCCTGAAATGATATTAAAAGTAGTGTGATGGAGTCTGGCCAGTTTTGATTTCAAATTCTTACTAACTCTTTATGAGGAAAGATACCAGAAAGTTCAAAGATTTAGCAATTCCTTGACAATTTTGGGGGGTTTTGCTTCTGGTCTCTGGTAACCACAGATGACAGTTGTGAGAATTCTTGTTTTTTAACCAATGAGGACAGCAGATGATGATCTTTAATTTTTTAACTAATGGCCAACTCACTGAATGGCCTTATCCAGCATTTCTGACAATTGGGATAGAGGAGGGGCTTCCAGCCCCATACAATTAGGAGAGGGACAGCCATCCCCTTTTTGCTCAGTTACATTTCTTGGGATTTTCGAGACTGTCTCTCCATCAAGTTTTCTTTGAAGTGAAACTGATTTACTGATGGACTGATGACATTAAAAAAATTGATATCAAATAAAAGATACCATGTATCAACTTTCAACTTTTTTGTTCATTTCTACAACAATTGGAAACAATGTCACTGGGCACCTCTTGAAACTCAATTTCAAAACTACGATATAAATTTTCCTAAAAACCTTAAAAAAGTATATTCAGTCTGCAACACTGACCACACAAGTTTCCCTTACCCAATAAGATCCCTTGTGTCAGTTAAGTCAGTGTGGTGGTGCCTGTTTAGGAAAATCACAAAACTACACATAAGTCAAAGTGCCATTGCTAAGTTAGTTGGTTAGATAGAGTTTTACGGCCCAGTTTCCAACCTACTGGTTCAAGTCAAACTGGCCACAGCCTTTTTTCCAGTTGTGGCTCACTGGCTTGTTTTCCCCGCTCCATTGCTTATGCGGAGCATCATGCACAATGGCGGTAGCATGTACCATGTACTATTCTACCTTCATTTCTGTACATTGTATCATTTCCTATCAAATATTGTGAAAAAAAAACATAAAATGCAACAAGGGAGCAATGCAGTTTGTTTCCAAGACCATTCTCCTATGACTCACCCTAAGAGCTGTAAGAGTTCTGATGGTATTACCCCCACAGTTCTGTATTAGTGTTCTAGGGATGACCTCTAAAGCTGATGCTACAGCCTTGTATGGCCACTGCTGGACACCTGTAATAGTCTTTGCCTTCTCAGTCAATGCCTGGAAGAAAATAAATACATTTCAATGGGTGAGTGACCTGCAAGATATTGAAAATTAACAACCATTGGATGATCAGTTTACACTTCTATAATTCCTACTACTTTATAAATATTTTTTTCTTCATTTGGTAGAGATATAAACTCACCCCTTCCTCTCCCCACCCAATAAAAGTGTGAAATCTCTGCCTCACCACCCTCAAAGTGATTCTTACACAGTCAGAGCAACCAAATCAAGGACGACTGTAAATCAGCTCCTGGACCACCTAATAAGGGGAACCATAAATACCTTTCCCTGTTTGATACCACTTTTAAGAAGTCCATTTAAAAACTAATTGAGAGCGTGTATTTCCTTGGGTAATATTCTTCTTTAGGATGACACAAACAAGCATACTTTTTATTGCACCAAAGTTTGACATAACGTTTATTACAACACATCAAACGTATGCTGTACATTGTTGTCATTATTTGAATATCATTTGCAGGTGGGACAGCCCCAATGTTTTGCTGACCATGTCATTAAAGGGAAACATACATTATCTCTAGTCAAATTACATTTGCAAGGAATAATTTTGCAGGGGAGCATGTAACACCTAGTACTTACATGAGTCAAGGCCATTTCCACTGCTCCACCACCAGGCACCAAGAGAGGTTCAATCATGACATTGCGAGCAGAATTCATGGCATCCTGCAAATTACGTTCAACCTCATTTAGTATGTCTTTACTGGCCCCCCTTAACAAAATCGTACAAGCCTTTGGGTCCTTACATTCAGTCACAAAGGTGAAATATCTGAAAAAATAGGAAAGGGACACAAAATCCTTTAGGAATGATAAGCGCACTGTCACCTTACTCACTTGTTACCCACTCCTCATTTCCTGCCCTAAATAGCACTAAACTACGAAGTATTTAGCATTTTTCAAAAGTCATGTGTGGAATCCACATAGAGTTCCCAAAATATCAAGAGGGATTACAAGCTATCAACATTGTTTAAAGGTATTTTCCAGAAGCAAAATTCATTGACTTCCAAAAATATGCTGAAAAATGTTCTTTCTCAGAAGGTGAAAGTGCATCTCAATTGCATGTACCATTCTGAAGAAATTAATTAGTAATGCAGTTGTTTCTTGAGATTAAGTGCATTAGGGGGAATGTGTGATGGCATTGCTGCACATCAATTTGACATTGCATTCAATGTATTTGCATTGTTGATATTGCTGAAGTAATGTAAAGCAGCATTTTTCTACGCCATACATATGGTTAAGAGTTATGCTAGATCTACAGGATAAGATCCTCAAACATTCCAACAGTATCAAATTTCAACGACAAACAGGACAATCAATAATAAAGAAAAAGAAAGGGAATCTGACACAATGTGTCCACATTACATAACTCTCTGAGGATTTGCTGTAGAGGCATTTTTGACATTGGCTGATTGAATTGGTTCTTGAAATTCAACCAATTTTTTCCCAACCTGTTAAGTTTTCTCCACATAACATTGACAAATGGTCAAACTTTGACAACAGAAGACAAAAAAAAATGATGATAACTGTTTTAAGCCAGGTTATCACAAACTTCTCAATTTCACTTTTCCTATAACTACTGGACATTAAATCAGACCCATCATGCTAGTTATAGGCACTGTCATGTGGAAGTGATCCTTTGACACTCATTAAGTTATCAATATCAATGCAAACAGCCCATTCAACAAAATTAACAACTTACAAATTGATTTTTTGAGTTAGGAAATGTGTATTTTGACAGCATTTGGAAAAAAATAGTGTGAAATATATTTCGAACAAGACCCACATTAAAAGTTACTGGAATATACCCTTTAATGCTTAATCCCTCATTTCAGAAATTGAAATCTTGAAATTGAAAAAGACAAAATTAACTGATAGAATGATAGCATGATCCAATGTACCATGCAAAAATCACTTCAATTTAGCATTTTTAAGGAAAAAAACACACTGCCTACCCTTGCAAATGAAATATGTAGGGGCTGCATGAAACATCCTCATATATCCTGCCCCAGCTCAAGTGAAAATCTCTGTAATCTAAAGACTAACTCTACTAGCTCCTGCATCAATATGTAGGGCTCACTCCATTCATTCTTTACTCCTCAAGCCGCAAGTCATTCTACAAAGAATTTTGATTGGATTTCTGATATTTATGAGCGTTAATTTAATATCTTTCAAATCTCTGGTTAAAATCCCCGAAATTTTCCAAACAGTGTAAATACCTGGTTTGCATCAAACATCTATGAAAATGAAATTTTGACTGATTTTTTTTTTTGCGATGTCACACTGACATACAGCTTTTATTGGACACACACAGTACGATAAAAGCTTTCTGTCCAAATGACAACAAGATGTAAATAGTATGAATTTTCATACATTTACACAGGTTAACAATTTTGGGGCTCTGCCTAACCAGAGATAGAGCAGGTTTTAACAAAAAACTCACAAAAATGAGATCTGAATAAGATTCAAAATAACTGTAGTGTGACCGTGGCTTTATTATTATTATTATTTATTAGAAAGTTAAACTTGAAGAATTCTCCATCTCCCTTTTTTTTTCATTTCTGATAATTTCAAATAATTCACACTTGATACAGATCTAGTTACTGCTGGTTACATGCACAGTTTTACAACTCAAAGTCTGTGCTTTGACTTTCCCATTTAGCAGTGAAAGGTGCATGTCAATAGTTTTGACTGAAGTTCTCTCTACAAACCTTAACAGCAACACAGACAGAAAGTACTACAAACTATGAGTGAACCAGCTGTTCAAAATCACAAGGTCATTGCCTTTAGCCAGATGTTAAAAGGTTTTTGTTAGAAATCGATGACACCCACAACCTTTAGTTCCTAGCAGGTGAATAAGCCAACCTACATATCTTACGCTATTATGAGCTATAAACTTTGACAGTTATTACACTATGTAACCTTAGTCTTCAATATAAATGGTGCAATGAATGACTTTTCAATAGTAAATCTATCCATTGCCCTTCCAAAAAAATGGTCAGAAAGTTTAACAACTACATTGACTTCCCAAAACCAGGGAGCCAAAAGGCTTCGTGATTCCTTGCCGCTGAAATGTAAGGCCTTTTTTCACATTGACATTGCTTTGCAATGTTGTTCAATTAACAGGGCTCCATAATGTGCCCACAAAGTACACATGTAAGGCATCCAATCTTCCTACATTGAGATCCCCCTTGCCCGTTGTGAACCCAAATATCATTTGACCTCCACCAAAAACTTCTGGGACCATGTATTCACTATGTGCTATCTACATGAAAAGTTACAGGACCCTACAAGTGACCTTTCTTGAAAGACTGTACAGGAAAGCTTGTCAGGCTTTGAACATGCTGACAAATGAACTTTGACCTTTGGGAAAATCAATAGGGATCATCTACTCAATATGACCAACCCACACTCTAAATATGAGCACAGTCACCTGTACCGTTCTTGAGATATTGGGTTTACGGAGTTTTGACCTTTTGACCTCTTGTCTCTTCCTATCGATTTTCGTGGAGGTCAAAGGTCGTTTGGGGTCACGAGAGGTCAATAGGTAAATTCCTTAGAAATTGCTTGTAAACAGGGTATCTCAAGAAGAGTAAGTGTGACTAATCTCATATTTGGTGTGTTCATTGGCCATATTGAGTTGACGATCCCTATTGTTTTTGGTGGAGATCAAAGGTCATTTGGGGTCACGAGAGGTCAAAAGGTCAAAACCTTGTAAACATGATATCTCGAGAATGGTACATGTGATTAAGCTCATATTTGGTGTGTGGGTTGGTCATATTGAGTAGATGATTCCTATCAATTTTCGTGGAGGTCAAAGGTCATTTGGGGTCACGAGAGGTCAATAGGTAAATTCCTTAGAAATTGCTTGTAAACACGTAGTGTTGAGCCGATAACCAATAGGTATTATTGGTATCGGCCGATAATGGCGTTATCGGTAAGTTATAAGTATCGGCACAAATGAAGGCTGTCTCTAATAATGGCAACCGATAACAAGTATTTCATCATTTCAACAGTAAAGAGCTTAAAGTACTTGATACGCACTTAAATAAAATACAGATCATTGTGTTAAACATAAAATATTCAACAAATTCATTGCAGTGAATGTACACAAACTAGATCAACTACGCCGCAAGCCCGCAGTTTGTAGTCTATAAAACATTAAGCGCAATCCCAAAGTTTTTCAGTTTGGAAGCAATTCGTAACAAACAACGCTTGCTTGTTGTGTTCTTTCAACAATTAACGTACACACCCATAGCAGAGTGCAGGCACCGTAATGTGCAAGCTATAGTCAATTCGCTTTACAAATCCGTTGTCCGTTTACGCAAGTCAAATTCTTCCGAATCCCACAACAAATCTCAATGGAGTTTCACTGTGTAAATTTCGCCAAGTGCAGTAACTGTAACTCAATGGGGATTTCCAACACTGTGTACAGCAGAGCAGCATGCTCAATGTTCATGATCGTGAACGTTCGATTGAAAGAGCTAACTCAAGAGACCAATTCCTGTGACAAAATGCACGATCTCATGAAGTATCATAACCGCTTTTAACGCGCGTAGAAACGGGCACAGACAAACAAATAAAAAAACCCGTACCGAACCGGATAAAGACATAAACTGTGAACTGTCGTAACCAGTGAACGATCAGCGCTGTGTAAGGGCGATAGGGATCATCTACTCAATACAACCAACCCACACACCAAATATGAGCATAGTCACATGTACCATTCTCGAGGTATTGTGTTTACTAAGTTTTGACCTTTTGACCTCTCGTGACCCCAAATGACCTTTGATTTCCACCAAAAACGATAGGGATCATCTACTCAATGTGGCCAATGCACACACCAAATATGAGATTAGTCACACTTACTCTTCTTGAGATACCGTGTTTACAAGCAATTTCTAAGGAATTTACCTATTGACCTCTTGTGACCCCAAATGACCTTTGACCTCCACGAAAATCGATAGGGATCATCTACTCTATATGACCAACCCACACACCAAATATGAGCATAGTCACATGTACCGTTCTCAAGATATCGTGTTTACCATGTTTTGACCTTTTGACCTCTGGTGACCCCAAATGACCTTTGATCTCCACCAAAAACAATAGGGATCATCTACTCAATATGACCGACCAACATACCAAATATGAGCATAGTTACATGTACTGCTCTGGAGATATCGTGTTTACAAGCAAAGCGTCACATACACACACATACACACACACGCACGACATCACCATCGCATAGATTCCTTGGCCTACGGCAAGGAATCAATTACACAATAAAAGCATCTCACTAAGTTAAACCGTTGAAGTGACTTACTCATCTCCAAATTTTTGAACTTCAAATAAACCGGCCCCTGTTCCAAGATCCTCCTCTCTGATTTCATCAGTACGACTGACGATGGTTGCTCCACAAGCCCTAAGAGAGAGATAAAGCAAATATGGTCACAACAAGTACAGTCCAAAGCTCATGGATTAAAGCATCACAGTTAAGATATGTTACAAACTTTTCATTGTCAGTCTTCATTTTCTATATGATGTAACCTTTCAACATAAATGAGGTGAACTTAGTTTTGTTCAAAAGTTAAAGGGACAATCCTCTAACCCCAAACTACACTTCTAGTATAGGGTAACAGAAACTCTCAATTGGTCCAACTTTTTGATTGACTGCTTATTCAAACAATGCAGAGTACCAAAGCTTATATTTCACAGCATGAACTGTTCTGAGAGTGTTTTGATAATATACCTTGAGCTTTCTTTACTCACCCTGAAGCAATTAAATGAGATTGTGTCTGAATGAGGGTGAATTTCAGACAATTGTTGGAGGGGTTTAATTAAGAAGGTTGGGAGAATTGGTACTGTTTGGGATGAGAAAATTGGGCCTTTAACTATAGTAGACATACACCTCATGCCTTGCCCATAAATTAGTGCTCAGCCTAGTTTCAGTGCCCCATACCTTGAAGACTTCAATAGCAACATACACCACACTATGCACCATTCAATTTTTCTAATTATTGATATACAGGATGAATATTTCTATAAATTCATTCTCTTTGGAGAAAAATGTCTCGTGTGGCTGTTGCTGAATAAAGACAATAGTAATTTGCCAGTGTCGACCTTCACAAATAATGGACCAAACAGGGTTAAATTCTTGGCTTTTTTTCAATATGCAAATATATGATACCAACACTAGTTCTTCATGAGTAAAAACAATCCAGTGTTAGTTCTTATCCTAAGTAACAACGACTTCTTTAGGTAAGCACCTCTAAATATACATACTGTTTCAATCTCTTTAATCATTTCTGCCAAGAAGTGCTACTTAGGGGGACTGGCTGACAAAGAGGTACAAGATTAAGTTCATTTCTCATTCACTTTTGCTCATGACTTTTAAAGGGGGAAACTTACCTAGCTATCCTGTTGTTATCAGATTTCCTCACACGGCGGAGGGCAGTTATGTTGGCCTTCAAAAGAAAATGTTGTGCCAAATCTGTTGAAAGGAAGTTGTCACAATGAAAATGCAACACTGCCATCATGTTCATCCATGTATGTAACATTAGCTAAAGGGGGATGATGTGGTCATACAATGGCAAAGTTGTTTACTCTGCAATACTGTACCAATGAGTTACACAAGTAGATGAGTTCCATTTCCACTCAAGATATACCTTCTCTCTGTTGTTTTTAAATCCCCTTTTGCATGGTTTGTGATCAGAATTGTTAGGCAACCTGGTGAAGTGGGTTGCATGACAGACTGAAGCAGCTGATGACTGTGTCGTTGAACTATCAATCTGCTCTAAAAATGTGTTGCATTTAATCCTACTGGCCCCCCAGATACCCTGTAAAAACCCATATAATAGAGAGACTTGAATGCAACTTTACATGGGTTAAGGGCCAGAACATCCCTAATCAATCCAAGGTCAAAATAGTACAATGAAACCTATAAAAAAAATACATTGGCAAACAATGTGAATCTGTGGCATCACACTTACTTGTTTTATGTTCACTTTTTAAAGAAAATGTGTTAAATTGCCATTATCTTGACAACCCAACATGGGACATAAGTGATACTTCCACCAGAATACTTAAAATATGTTCCTCTGTAACACATCAAACATAAATTTTCTTCTGGATTATTCTTTTTTTAAAAGGGAAATATTGCTCATGAAATGCTCCAACAAAGCATTAAAAGTAAACAGCTTTAGTCATTTTCAAATCATTCAGTTTCAACAATAAACCTCAGCAATAGCTTCATCTGAGGGAAACTTTATTGCTTGAAAAGAAGGCTGCATACTACCTTATTTGTAATTATTTACCACATTTTGCCAATAAATATTGGTTTTAAAAGGATGAAATTTCTTTGTAAAACAAATAGAATATTTCCCTTTTAAGTCCTGATATTTGAAGTTAGTGAGACAGTGTCAGGGAGTGCAATGTGTATGCTGTCTTTGAGGTTCTTTACCTCTTATTCAGTTCATTGCACAAAACACTACACATTAACAAAGATAAGAGTATGCATATATTGCGGACATATGTGGTAAACACCCCCATACATCAAAACATTATATGAACTTCAATGCACAATTATCATCATCTGATAAGCTTCAGAAACATTTCTTGTTAAGATGACAATCATATTTCCAATAAACAATTAAATATAAGGATCTCTATTCACAATCTTGGGGTATTTGCCAGAAATGCAACAGTTTTTGATCACAGTAAGAATCATACCTATTTTGAAATATTCTCTCAACTGCTTGCAACTGAGAGTAAATCATATCCAAACAAATTTGAAACTTCAACAACCATATCAGAATTTTTCTTTCAGTAACTTTTACTTACCAGAAATGCCCTTCTCTGTAAAGATAAGATCTGGTTTAAATTGGATAATATCCTCACAAATCCTCTGTATATATTCCTCCTCCATCTGTAGGATGCGGGCAAAGTCTTGCTCCTGACTGATCTCCAAGTTAGTCTATGAAGACAACCAAATACTTGACACTTGAAAATATTCTAGTTCTAGGTCAGTGTTTTTAAAGGTGAAGTTAAAGCAAATGCTAAATTTCCGTATGTGAAAGAAGAACCAAACCCACACAATGTGGTGAAACTTTCATTCAAATCAGACGCATTTCTCGAGATGTCAGCAAATGAAGTTACTGCATTTGTGTTCCAAAGTGAGATGGAGGGCAGCAGAGGTTATATCACTCCCTCACATTGACAAGGAACACTTTGTTTCCCTGTATTTTTTCAGACTGTTGTGTAGACCTTTACATTGAATGGAATAGGACAGGACCTCCCCATGAGGATTGCAAAGTTTGAAAAGTTCTCATGCCACTTACATAATCATATTTTGATAATATGGGACTGTTGAGGGGAAAATAGGGTGTACAGTTTGGAGAAAAACAAAAGACTGTCCATTTAATGTGTGGGATATGATGTCATATGTGCTTGCTTCAAGTTTACTGAATGTTGAAAATGTGACAACTTTACTTGCTCACATCTCCAGAACCACACCTGTAATTTCAATGCAAATTTCACCAAAATGCTTCGAATAAGTACCTCTCTAAGATATCAAAACTTGATATGACCTTTAACCCTCCTTTTGAAGGTGAAGTTAAAGCAAAGTTTTAATTTTGGTATCTGAAAGAGGAACCAAATCTACACAATTCGATGAAACTTTCACTCAAATTGGACATGCCTTTTATAAAGATGTCAGTAAATGAATTCACTACATTTGTGTTGAAAACTGGAACTTTAGAGAGCATTGAAAAGGAAAGGTTCATTTCCATTTGTTTTTCAAGCCGCTGTTGCATTGATCTTAAAGTCATTTCATTTCATTTTCATTTCATTTATTGATTCATTTCACAACAATATGTCATACATGTGAGAAAGATCAATTGAATCAAATAAGAAAAAGTCATGAAAAGGGAAGTGTGGTAAAAAACCTTTGAGGAATTGTCTAGAACACACTCCCCAGAAAGCATTAAACCAAAATAAATGTTTTTAAGTACACAGTAATTACAAAAAAAAAAGTTAATAGGAAGGAGATCTCTTTGTTGGGAATGCAAAGTTTGTGAAGTTCTCACACCACTGATGCAAACATATTCTGATAATATAGGACTGTTGAGGAGAAGCTGGCTGTCAAGTTTAAAAAAAAAAAAACAAAAGACTGTCCTGCAAAGGGAGGAAGTGATGTCATATGTGTTTGCATCAAATTCACTTTTTGTTAAAAATGTAACAACTTTACCTGCTCATATCTTGAGAACCACACATTGGATTTAAATGCAAATTTCACCAAAATCCTTCAAATGAGAACAACTCTAATATATTGAAAGTTCATGTGACCTTAAACCCTTCCTTTAACAGCACCCAGGTATATTCATACGTTCAAAAGACAAACTCTTACATACATAATGCAAGGATGCAATGTGATACTGATAATGTTGATGGCGAAAAATGTTGACACTCACCTGGCTTTCTCCTTTCTTGTACTCTAAGGAGCAATCCAAGAGAAGTATCTTTGGGTTTTCAATTCTCCTCCTCATCTTCGGATGGGTGACATCTTTGTTCAGCATCACACCAGTGAGAACCTTAGAGTCTTCAATAATACCTCCTGGGACCTTAATGGGTAAATGAAGGAATGGTCACCAGCCATTCACCTTGGTAATGACTCTTTCAAGTCTCTTAAAAGTCACAATCATAATGTTAATGAGACAATGAAGCAGGCCTTGAGTTCCATTTTCACCATGTCTGCTGCAAATTAAAATCTTCAGGAAATTCAGGGGTGTGGTACATGTGCTGTTTTTGAAAATTTCATGGATCAATAGGAGGTCCCATTCTTGATCTCAGTGTGCCAAACAATTGCAGTGATTTGCCTTGAGTAATGGTGTTTAGTCACACTTGCAGTTGCACACCTAATATTCAAGGCCTGATTCAGTTGAAAGAAACCAAGAAGTAAACTTAAGGTGCACAGCAATAAATTTGTCAAGAGGCAAAAACCTGTAGACAGACTACCTAAGCGTAGAGCATGATTAGCATGAAGCGAACAGTAAATTTTGGCACAAAATGAGCCCCACATAAACAGATATGGTGCTTTCCTGAAATATTTACTGCATTTAAGTAGGTGAAATTTTTACTGCATATAAATTGGAGAAACAATAGCCATAACAAAACAAAAATATGCTCAAAGAGAGGGAGAATTTCAACTTCACCCCCCCCCCCTCCCTTAGTTACATGCCAGCAGATATTGCTTTTCTAGGGAGATGGGATTGATTTTGGCATCAACTGATTTAACTGGAAAAACAAATCAAGGTTACTATTGAATCTTAATTAAGTATGAATGGTATTGAGGGAGTCATCATCTACCAAGGTAACAAACATACAAAGTAACAAATGTTTTCATTCTTAGCAGTATACTGAAGCAACTAAAACTACTGCAACTTTTGACCACGGTATTCTGGCATTCCTCTTTCTGAGCCTAAGCTCTATTCAAAGTAAGTGGTTTCACATGTAACATGACACTTTTCTAACTGAGATTTCTTTTCAGAATACACCCATTGAGCAGTTGGGAGGAGAAAGGTATAGCTTTCATGACGTAAGAAAATCTTGATAGGTGTAACAAGATTCAAAGTCATCCTCTTAAAGCCTCACAATACAAAACTCAAGGGATGCCAGTTACGTCAAGTCTTGGATTTCTAGGAAGGAACTGACGTTTACACTGGTAGGCATCTTCAAACATTTTGGTGGCAGCACACTGTTTCTGCATTCCTGGATCTTTGTGATTTAACAGGAATATGATTCACAGTCTGCAGTTATTACATTAATAACTGTATACATAATGAATATTCCCTCCTACTCTTTACAGCCAAATTTCCCCCAGACGTATTTTTACCTCATAATAATTACAGTAAGAAAGAAACAGAAAGAGAAGAGTAGCAACAATTTTTTGTTTTTTACTCTGACCCTCCCCCATAATCCCTCTGTCAATATAAGTGAATATTGCACACACACATCTTACCTTTTCTACTTTTGCATATCTTTTAATGTCGATTTCTTTTCTACCATTTTCTTCTAGAGAAACTGTTTTCACTGCATCATAAGCTATTTGACAAGCCAAGTCACCCCTATGAGGAAGCAGAAAGTAAACGTTTAACATTATTAAAGCAAAATACTTCACTTAAGTGAGGTGCTAAGTCGCTTGTGATGCAGGAGAAACAAATGCGATTTTACCCCAAATGACTACAAAAACCTGACTATCTATCTACTATATTTTTTTTTTCAATTTTTGCTTTCTACCTAGGGGAAGGGAGCACAGCCTAACATGTAGACCATTAAATATAATACATTGGGACAAAACAGTATCCATCTCTACAATAGGAGAAATGATGGTGTGATTAACTCATAAGTTTCAGAATAATGTGCTGCTGCCATTTTATGCATCTCCTGAAAAAAAGTTGGTCTCTATGTTAGCAACCACTTGGGATTCCATTCCCAACCCCTTAGAGCCAACTACTTTCAAAAATTTTTGTATGGGAGAATTTATGATACCAACAAAACTGCTCCTACTATGACATTGGTTTCCAAATACTAGGACAACTGAAACCAGCAAGGGGGCTTCCTTATGCAGTAACAAAGATGTCTACTCTTTCATCTTGTCTATGATGACATCGTTGAATCACAATTTGAACATGTGTATGATGTTTCAATCAACTAAGATCTGCAGCTTTCTCTTTCTTTTTTGGTAATTACTCTGTTTTCGTAATCACTCTCCCTGAATGTTGTACCATTCAAGTTAATAATCCAGTTTAGGAGTTATTACTGTGCATGCAAATTGCTTAGAGGGGATGGGCAGGCCTTGCATTTTGAGGCATGTCAGTGCAATCACACACTTTCACTCACCTCAATTCACTGCAGGGAGTGCGATTTTTTCCACACCTTGATGGAGATTTGCTGCTCATATAATTCTACTGAAGTTTAATAAAACAGCACACCTTAGGGTTTCACGGTACCACTGAAAATTGGTACCGTCGGTACCGCCACAAATGGTACCGGTATTACCGTAGTACCGGTACCAGAAGAGTAAAAAAGTAGGATTTTTATCACATGCAAAATATCCGTAAAAATACCATGCATTGACATAAGTGAAGTCTTCTGATAATCCCTGCCTCCCGTTTCAGTATTTTTTATAACATTTAGTCACCCCACACTAAACAAATCGGTAAACAAAAAAGAAATAACCTCTCTGCAAATTTAGCGTCCGATAATTTCGGGACACACAATAAATCAGCGCCGCATGTCCGCACCGGAGCTAGACCCCACAAGATGACAAGAGCACTCAGGATTGTAATGAAGATTGCAAAAATAATTTCTGCAAATAATAACAACCCCCCTCCTATAGTATAACCAAAAGATATTAAGTAGAACTTTACAAAAATATTTCCATAAAAGACTGATTCATCAAGCTTTCTTCCCGCCGAGTTATCGCTATCAAAACTAAATCAATGTTCTTCAAGATTGAATTTACGAATGGATCGCGCAGCAATCCGTTGTACAATAACACTATACTGTTCTTCAGTACGTAGAGCAATACAACAAAGCAAGTGAGTTGATCAGTTGAACTGAACACGCGAGCCAATGATTTAAGCGGGATTTACTGTGTGTTCAGTCCCATTGCTTCACCGTGTTACAGTAATTTCTGAAAGAACGTTCGTTGCGTTCGTGCGAAAGTTTTTCTCCCACAGACATAGACAGTGGACGTTATGGAACGGTCCCACTGAATCACTGTGTTAAAATTAGAAATCGTCGATGCAACGTTATGTCAGAGCTTGCAATGCTATGACTCTTTGTCTGCTTACAACGAATTTCGCATTCGTATAATGTTGTGTGCTATCGTAATCAAGGTGAATTTTTTCAATCAACGCATAGTATCTATTCTTAATACACCATGTGAAAGCATTTGCTGATGAGCAGCGATCGTTCGGGGGTTGCGCAGAATGTCAAAAGAAAGCAAGGGCCCTGTTAGTGTGGAAGGTACTAGTTCTGCGAAAGTAACGTTAAACAGCACTTTCCGAAATTCGTAGGTGGATTTGTGACTGAAATAGCGCAAAACGATTATCAAGTGAATGTGCCCTGTTTGCATTGCAATCCTTAGAGACACGGCGCATTTATCAAATGGGTTTTTGTTTCATTCAAGTATCATTCAAATTCAATGCTTTATTTTTGAGAAAAGATTTTCACCGCAAAGTTGACTAATTGTGTCCGTCTAAATACACAATGTGAGGGCGCGGGCGAAGCTAGCGCTGGCAGGGATCGTTCTGAGATTGCGCAGAATGTCGATAGAAAGCAAGTTCCTTTTTAGTGTGGATGGTGCTAGTTCTGCGAAAGTAACGTTAAACGGCAATTTCCGAAATTTTTTAGGGGGGATTTGTGACTGAAATGGTGCGAAATGATTATCAAGTGACTATTCCCTGTTTATATTATAATGTTTAGAGAGTTTAGGGGCATTTATCAAGTGGACGTTTGTTACATTTTAGTATCATTCTAATTTAAATGCTATAATTTTGAGAAAAGATTTTCACCTTACAGTTGAGTACCGAGTCCCCACGATACTTCGGTACCTTTAGGTTGGTGGTACCGTACCGTACCGGTACCGGTACGTACCGGTACTTACGGAAATACCGGTATACCGTGAAACCTTAGCACACCTATGATCACACTCCTTAATTTTCTTTAGAGTGTGACTTGTAGCATATCTGGAGAATCTAAAGCTCAGGGCCTGGCAAAGGTCATACTGGTACATCATACAAGCATTCAGGTGCAGCGTGGAGTTCTAAATGAATTTAAGTAACACTATTAAAGTTGTATATTTCTATTTGTACTTTTTCATACACCTAAAAATATTTAACACAAGACTTTTAACACGAAATATTTACAGTGCAGAGTAAAGTTACTGCTGTGCAGGGCGCACAATTAATGAACCTACTGTAAGTTTTAAGTATTATGTAGCCTAACCCTATGACCTACAACCTGAAGCCAATTTAGGATCCTTTAAAATAAGCTGGTTCAGAGTTTTCATTGTACATGATTACAATTTGACGACCGCCATTGCCGTCATACATTTCCTTTCTGCCCTGGTGCCCAGGTAAAATGATTAAAATTCACAGCCAAAGTTGCCTTCTCACCCCTCGCCAAATAGCTGCAGTGCCCTCAGACCTAATTATGAAGTTTTAACTTATCACTAAAATGCATGTACTGTAATACATGTTTGGTGAACATACATAGAACTTCAAAACTTCCTAATACTCGGTGCTTAGTCCTGGATAAAAAAAATGCTATTTCTAAATTTTTTGAGTTTTAACAACGAGACATAGGCCTTGGCAATGCAGCACTCTGCAAGTTAATACTCTCCAAAGCATACTCTCCGTGTCGCAATTTAAGGTCCACAGATAAAAACCTTCTATCCATCCCTAGATCATCCACAACTGCTGGAGATAACACCTTTTCTGTAGCTGCTCCTAAACTATGGAACTCTCTTCCACTGAACATTCGCTGTTGTACTTCTTTAAATACCTTCAAGAATACTCTTAAAACTGACTTAACCTTAACTTGTACATTTGTTATTTTTTCATGTTATTGTGATGATCTTGTATACGTCATTAGCACCTCGGATTATTTTCAGATGGCACTTTATAAATGCATTATTATTATTATTATTATTATTATTATTATTATTATTATTATTATTAAGCCATGTAGCCCGATCTGCTGTTGCAAGCTGAAATACAACAGAAAACCTACATAAAAAGCACCATGATTGGTTCGACATTACCCAGCCAACCACAACCTCTGATGTCGTCAATGGAAGTTTAGAGTGTAAAAATCCCTGCATTGTGATAAAGTTACCTTGATCATGTGCATACTACATGGTGGTGGGAGACTTTAGTTTCCTTTGCTGCACGTGGATATTGACTGTGGTATTCAGATACATTTTGGTCCGGGTTGGGTTCCTTTGTTTCTCAGGGTCTGTTTATATGTACTAAAAAAGCCCACACTACACACACTGTTGTTTTACATTATTTCGGTAAGCAAGGCAGTTCATTCTGTTTTGTAAGATGAAAATAATTTTGCCAATAGAGGCTTTTCACATGACGTCATAATACTCTCCGGCGGCCATGTTGGAGTACATGTAACTACGTAGTAAACCATACGGGACGCGCTTCCTTGTTGAATTTGTACACACCGTGCACATCACAGTGCACACTTTGCAGTGCGTTCGGCGCAAAGCCACGTGTATTTGGCATGAATGTCCTCCAGCATGGCGGTTCCGTGACGCAATTGCAAAGCCTCTATACTGTAGTATTTAAACAAAATCAGTCTGTAACTGAAGCTGAGTCTTTCAAATGTGCTTATGATCTGGGCACCTCCAATTTGATATTGATATCAAAGTACATTGGTAAAAGAGAATTTTCAGGGTGGAAGGGGGGTGATAGCCAAGCCCTGTGAGTCTAAGATTGAGCAGTGTAAGTCCCACAACTGAGAACCATCTGAGAGGCAATTTGTGCATCTACTGTAAGAGTTCAGGTTAACAAATCCCTTGAGTTGGTGTTTGCTAAATTTATGTTTAGAAATTATCCTTGTGCCCTTAGAAAAATTTGAAAATGGCTGTTATGCCCAAACTAATGGCCTTGATGCCCTAAAAATGGAAAAAAAAACATGGAAGGCCAAATGGCCGTGCCCCTTAGGCCTGTAACTCTGAACTATCTTATTTTAAAGGGCTGGAGCAGTTGTCCCAAACTGAAGTAGTGTTGTAGACTGTCTTGTTTCATGATTGGCTGTTGAGAATCATGTGACAACATTCCTTTTCTTGAAATGTAAAATTTACTCAAAGTTACGGCTTTATTTAGGTTTACCTTGATAATGCAATAGTGAAGTCCACAAAAATTTCAAGAAAGATACTTTGAAGATAAATAAGAAGAAAACTGTGAGATTTAGCTGTTGCTTCAAAGTAAGTTTGGGGAAATGTTCTTAACCTTTAACACAAGATTAGGATAATCATATTTATGTGATACATTTTTCATAATTTTTTGAAAACTTAGTAAACCTACCTCACAAGGAAGTTAAACAAGAGCCCAAGGGCACTATGGTTCCTTGTGTTTCAGGTGATATTGTATTAAGGTAGTCGCAAAGTAAGGCATAATTTGCACCTTTAACCCCAATGACTTTTGGCCATCACCCAAAAACAGAGGGGCACATTAAATTTCAAAATCATACAAGCACTTGCAGTTTGAGAGAAATGGAACACTTAACTTTTCAAGTTATCACACTGCACACTGCCCGCTTCCATGCAACAAATACACACACACACTCATCACCTGTTACTAAAATTTCATTTACTTGAGTCTGGGGTAGTATACTGTAGGAGGGTAGTTAATTGCCTTTTTGGTCAATCTCAACAATTCAAATCCAGACCTTACAAAGAAGTCATAAAGGTCAAATACAGTCAAAGTAGGTCAAAACTGATTTTAAATAAACAAATCCCTTTTGAACAGTCATCTGGTCATTCCTGACCACCAAAATTTATGATGGATGACTAGAAATTTTGTCATGCTTGTCCTTTAGACTACCTAAAGTGTTTGCTCAAAAGCAAAAATAAGGAAAAGCCCACAAGTCTGCTACTAAAGGCAGCTTGAGAGTGATTTATCACCAGTTTCTTCTTCACAATTTGGCTAGAAGACCAAGAGACAAACATAGCTCAGTAAAATCTAATAAATGACTTTCAACTTGACCTTTTAACCTAAATAGGGTGTTAGAAACACCATTGTAGTCCCTAGGGTAAAAGCAGAGGTAAAGGAGAGAAACTGCTTTCATATTTTACTCTCGAAATTGGAACCACAACTTGCATTGCAAACAACTTTATTCAATACTGTATGCATGAGGATAAGGTTTTTTTTTAATAACCAGAATGCAAAAATGCATTGAGGTTTCGATGATGCATACAGAACATGTTCTTTTCAAAAAATGCTGCATTTATTGTAACACATGGTGACCCAAAGTGACCTTTGACTCCACCAGTAAGTAACTGGTTTTTCTTTTAACCAAAACACTTCTACAATGAAAACCCAAATTTCATGCTGTGCCTTAAGATAATCTATCCTATTAACAAAGTTTTCATAGTTTGATCTCTGGTGACCCCAATTGACCTTCAACCTCCACCAAGGACAACAGAAGCCATCTTCCAACCATCACACATCCACATTCTAACTTTGAACCCTCTCTAATTTTCCCACCTTGAAATACAAAGTAGGAGTTTTCAAGGTTTGACCTTGGATAACCCCAGGTGAACTTTGACCTTTACCAAAATTAATAGGGTCCACCCTCTCGTCATAATTCATTAACAAACCAAGTTTGAAAAAATCCAAGCTTCCTACCATTAGATATCATGCAAACAAGGTTTTCGGGGTTTGAGCCTCCTGTGACCTTGGATGACCGTTGATCTCTAACAAAATCAATAGGGTTCTCCCTCACATTATGATGCATCAACATACCAAGTTTGAGATTAATCCAAGTTTCCTACCTTGAGATATCATGCAAACAAGGTTTTCGGAGTTTGACCCCCTGCAACCCCAGATGACCTTTTACCCCTACCAAAATCAGTAGGATTTTTCCATACATCAAAACGCATCAACATATCAAGTTTGAAATCAATCTAAGCTTCCTTGCTTGAGATATCATGTAAACAAGGTTTTCAGGGTTTGGCCCCCTGTGACCCCACATGACCTTTGACCTCTACAAAAATCAATAGGGTTCTCCCTCACATTATGATGCATCAACATCTCAAGGTTGAAATCAATCCAAGCTTCCTTCCTTGACATTACGTGTAAACAAGGTTTTCAGAGTTTGACCCCCTGCAACCCCAGAAGACCTTTTACCCCTACCAAAATCAGTAGGATTTTTCCATACATCAAAACGCATCAACATATCAAGTTTGAAATCAATCTAAGCTTCCTTGCTTGAGATATCATGTAAACAAGGTTTTCAGGGTTTGGCCCCCTGTGACCCCACATGACCTTTGACCTCTACCAAAATCAATAGGGTTCTCCCTCACATTATGATGCATCAACATACCAAGTTTGAGATTAATCCAAGTTTCCTACCTTGAGATATCATGCAAACAAGGTTTTCGGAGTTTGACCCCCTGCAACCCCAGATGACCTTTTACCCCTACCAAAATCAGTAGGATTTTTCCATACATCAAAACGCATCAACATATCAAGTTTGAAATCAATCTAAGCTTCCTTGCTTGAGATATCATGTAAACAAGGTTTTCAGGGTTTGGCCCCCTGTGACCCCACATGACCTTTGACCCCTACCAAAATCAGTAGGATTTTTCCATACATCAAAACGCATCAACATATCAAGTTTGAAATCAATCTAAGCTTCCTTGCTTGAGATATCATGTAAACAAGGTTTTCAGGGTTTGGCCCCCTGTGACCCCACATGACCTTTGACCTCTACCAAAATCAATAGGGTTCTTCCTTACATTATGATGCATCAACATCTCAAGGTTGAAATCAATCCAAGCTTCCTTCCTTGACATTACGTGTAAACAAGGTTTTCAGAGTTCGGCCCCCCTTTAACCCGAAATGACCTTTGACCTGTACCAAAATCAATAGGATTCTTCCTTACATCATAATGCATCAACATAACACGTTTGAGATTAATCCAAGTTTCCTACCTTGAGATATCCTGTAAACAAGGTTTTCCAAGTTTGACCCCCTGTGACCCCAGATGACCTTTGACCCCTACCAAAATCAGTAGGGTTTTTACATACATCATAATGCATCAACATATCAAGTTTGAAATTAATCCAAGTTTCCTACCTTGAGATATCATGTAAACAAGGTTTTTGGGGATTGACCCCCTGTGACCCCAAATAACCTTTGACCTCTACCCAAAATCAATAAGGTTCTTCTTCCCATCATATTGCATCAACAAATCAAGATTCAAATCAATCCAAGCTTCCTACCTTCAGATATCGTGTAAGCAAGATTTTCTAGGTTTGACCCTCTGTGACCCCAAATGACCTTTGACCTCTACCAAAATCTACAGGGTTCTTGCTTACATCATAATGCATCAACATCTTGAGTTTGAATTTAATCCAAGTTTCCCAACTTGAGATATCATGTAAAAAACGTTTTGGGGGTTTGACCCCCTGTGACCCCAAATGACCTTTGACCTCTACCAAAATTTGTAGGGGTCATCTACCCATCATACTGCATCAACATATAAAGTTTGAAATCAATCCAAGCTTCCTACCTTAAGATATTGTGTAAACATGGTTTTCTGGGTTGGACCCCCTGTGACCCCAAATGACCTTTGAACTTGACCAAAACCCATACCATTCTTCCTCTTGATATGGGACATCTATGTACGAAGTTTGAAAACTTCCAGACATTTCTACCTTCAGATACTGTGCTAATGAGTGAAATGTAAAGTGTTTCAAGTCCTATGAACATTTCTACATTGAGATACTCTGTTAGTTAGTTAAATGTATAGTGTTTCGAGTCCTTTGACACCTGTCCCACCAAATAACCTTTAAACTCGTTGAAAACTGATATTGTTCTTTTTCTTGATATAGGACATCTATGAACCAAGTTTGAATACTTTAAAACATTCATACTTTCAGATACTGTGTTAATGAGTTAAATGTAAAGTGTTTCAAGTCCTATGGCATTTCTACATTGAAATACTGTGTTAATGAGTTAAATGTAAAGTATTTCGAGTCCTTTGACACCTGTGACCCCAAATAACCTTTAAACTCAATGAAAACTTATGCTGTTCTTTTTCTTGATATGGGACATCTATGTACCAAATTTGAATACTTTCAAACATTCCTACTGTGCCATATCGTATTGTAAAGTGTTTCGAGTCCTTTGACCCCTGTGACCCCAGATGACATTTGAACTCCACCAAAAACGATAGGGTTCTTCCTCTTCATATGGGGCATCTAAGTACCAAGTCTGAAAACTGTCAGATATTCCTATCTTGAGATATCGTGTTAACGAGTTAGTTGTGTTAAATGTAAAGTGTTTCGAGTTTTTGACCCCTGTGACCTCAAATGACCTTCAAACTCGACCAAAATCGATAAGGTTCTTCCTCTTAATATAGGGCATCTATGTACTAAGTTTGAAAACTCAGCGGCATTCCTATCTTGAGATATCGTGTTAACAAGCAAAGTGTCACAAACACACACACACGCGCACACGCACACGCACACACACACATACATACACACGCACGCCATCATGATTGCATTGGTTTCTCTTACCATCGAAACCAAAAATTGCATTACTCTCCTGATTGTTAGGTAAACTGCTTTTAGACTGAGAGGGGGTTATAATTCTTCTTCTCTTTTATACATTGCATTTGTCTACAGGCATTAAACTTCAGCTGGACTTTTAAACCAATTGAACAAAGACATATCACCCAAATAGTCTTCACACGCACTTTACTTAGACGAACACAACTTTCTATTATGCCATCCCCCTGTGTTACTTGGTTATTGAGTTATTGCACCGCATACCTGGCATTGCAATATATATGACCTAAACACTAACTAGCCTGTCACTAAAATGTCAGTAACTCAAGTAAGGAACATTGTAGGAGGGTAGTGTAATAGCCTTTTCGGTTTGTCTGATCAAGACGAATCTAGACATCACAAAAAAGTCACAAAGGTCAAAATGTCACATGAGGTCAAGTGAGGTCAAGGGGGTCATCACGTGCACTTCACTTAGACGAACACAAATCTCCATTACACCACCCCTCTGAAATGTTTCAGTGGCAAGATATCAATAAAACATTACTTTTTGACCTTTTGACCCTTTCCAATTATTTTGGTTAATGTACCAACATTTTCACCTCCTACCAATCTAACTTATCCTAAAATTATGCCACTGTTTGACCAACGGATACCGAGTTACAGCTACTAACAGAAATTCACTTTTTGACCTCTGGTAATCACCAGTGACCTTTGACCTCCACCAAAAACGATAGGGCACATCTACTCCACAACAGCTACATACACACCAAGTATGAAAAAAACTGATCACTCGGTTATCGAGTTATCGCACCACATACCTCGCATTCCAATCCGTCACATAGACACACATACACACACAAACATACGCCAAGGTGACTGCATAGGTTCCTTTGTTACACAAGGAACCAAAAAAGAATAAAAGAAAATAAATAAAAATAAAACATGGAGATTAAAAAAATTCAGAACGCAAAACAAAACAAATCATTAATCACCATTTGTTGATAAACTTGGTTCCAACACAACTCTTTAGTATCTTCATCATCTCGCTTCTGTTGTTGATATCCACTTTTACACTGTGATTGAAAATAAAGAAACGAGGTACCCTTAAATTTTGCAGGGGCAGCACATGTGTTATACTGGGACACAAAATCATGCATAAATTATGAGCTAAATATGTAAATCAGGGACATAGCATATGGCTTTCGTTATTATTCATTTCTTTAAGGACAGTGGTAATACCATAAGGGAATTATTTTGAAAGATTAAAATGGGTCCATGAAAAGCATCACCTACCAAACTACAGTTGTGTTCTGTCCCAATTTAGACTCATCCGCGTCACGGACGAAATGGGCAGATTAGGGATGTTTGGGTCAAACCAGAATGCAAAAATGCATTGAGGTTTCGATGATACATACATGCTCTTTTCAATAAAATGCTACATTTCTTGTAACAACTGGTGACCCAAAATAGCCTTTGTCTCCACCTGTAAGTGACTGGTTTTTCTTTCATACTGTGCCTTAAGATATTCTGCAAACAAGGTTTTCAGAGTTTGATGCCAGGTGATACCAGATGACCATTGACCTCCACCAAAAACAACAGGTACAGTACTTTCAACTCACCATAACACATCCACATACTAATTGGGAAATCCATCCAAGTTTCCTACCTTGAGATATCCCATTTTGACAAGTTTTTCAAAGTTTGACCGATCATGACCCCAGATGTCCTTTCACCTCCACAAAAAATAACCTTATACAGACCATCTTCTCACCATAATTCATTTACATACTAATTTTGAAATCCATCCACCTTTCATACCTTGAGCTATCCTAAACAAGGTTTTCTGAGTTTGACCCCTATGACCCCAAATGACCTTTGACCTGTACCAAAATCAACAGGGTTCTTCCTCCCATCATAACCCATCAACATATCAAGTTTGAAATCAATCCAAGCTTCCTCCCTTGAGATATAGTGTAAACAAGAAGTTCGGAGTTTGACCCCAAGTGACCCCAAATGACCTTTGACCTCCACCAAAATTTATTGGGTTATTTCTTACATCATAACCCATCAACATATCAAGTTTGAAATGAATCAAAGTTTCCTACCTTGACATATAGTGTAAACCAGGATTTCGGGGTGTGACCCTAAATGACCTTTGACTTCCACGAAAATAAATTGGGTTCTTTCTTACATCATAACGCATCAGCCTATCAAGATTGAAATGAATCCAAGTTTCCTACCATAATGTATCATGTAAACAAGGATTTCAGGTTTTGACCCCATGTGACCTCAAATGACCTTTGACCTTCACGAAAATAAATTGGGTTCTTTCTTACATCATAACGCATCAGCCTATCAAGATTGAAATGAATCCAAGTTTCCTACCATAATGTATCACGTAAACAAGGATTTCAGGTTTTGACCCCATGTGACCCCAAATGACCTTTGACCTCCACGAAAATACATCGGGTTCTATCTTACATCATAACGCATCAACATATCAAGTATGAAATTGATCCAAGTTTTCTACCATGAGATATCATGTAAACAAGGATTTCAGGGTTTGACCCCATGTGACCCCAAATGACCTTTGACCTCCACCAAAATCAATAGGGTTCTTCCTTACATCATAACGCATCAACATATCAAGTTTGAAATTAATCCAAGTTTTCTACCATGAGATATCGTGTAAACAAGGATTTCGGGGTTTGACCACGCGTGACCCCAAATGACCTTTGACTTCCACCAAAATCAATAGGGTTCTTCCTTACATCATAACGCATCAACATATCAAGTATGAAATTGATCCAAGTTTCCTACCATGAGATATCGTGTAAACAAGGATTTCAGGGTTTGACCCCATGTGACCCCAAATGACCTTTGACCTCCACCAAAATCAATAGGGTTCTTCCTCTCATGCTAACGCATCAACATATCAAGTTTGAAATTAATCCAAGTTTTCTGCCATGAGATATTGTGTAAACAAGGATTTCGGGATTTGACCCCATGTGACCCCAAGTGACCTTTGACCTCCACCAAAATCAATAGGGTTCTTCCTGACATCCTAACGCATCAACATATCAAGTTTGAAATTAATCCAAGTTTTCTACCATGAGATATCATGTAAACAAGGATTTTGGGTTTGACCCCACATGACCCCAAAAGAACTTTGACCTCCACCAAAATCAATAGGGTTCTTCCTTACATCATAACACATCCACATATCAAGTATGAAATTGATCCAAGTTTCCTACCATGAGATATCGTGTAAACAAGGATTTCAGGGTTTGACCCCATGTGACCCCAAATGACCTTTGACCTCCACCAAAATCAATAGGGTTCTTCCTGACACCCTAACGCATCAACATATTAAGTTTGAAATTAATCCAAGTTTTCTACCATGAGATATCGTGTAAGCAAGGATTTCGGGGTTTGACCCCACGTGACCCCAAATGACCTTTGACCTCCACCAAAATCAATAGGGTTCTTCCTTACATCATAACGCATCCACATATCATGTATGAAATTGATCCAAGTTTCCTACCATGAGATATCGTGTAAACAAGGATTTCAGGGTTTGACCCCACGTGACCCCAAATGACCTTTGACCTCCACCAAAATCAATAGGGTTCTTCCTTACATCATAACGCATCCACATATCACGTATGAAATTGATCCAAGTTTCCTACCATGAGATATCGTGTAAACAAGGATTTCAGGGTTTGACCCCGCGTGACCCCAAATGACCTTTGACCTCCACCAAAATCAATAGGGTTCTTCCTGACATCCTAACGCATCAACATATCAAGTTTGAAATTAATCCAAGTTTTCTACCATGAGATATCGTGTAAACAAGGATTTCCGGGTTTGACCCCATGTGACCCCAAATGACCTTTGACCTCCACCAAAATCAATAGGGTTCTTCCTTACATCATAACGCATCAACATATCAAGTTTGAAATTAATCCAAGTTTCCTGTCTTGAGATATTGTGTAAACAAGGATTTTGGTTTTTGACCCCCTGTGACCCCAGATGACCTTTGACCTCAACCAAAATAAATAGGGTTCTTCCTCTCAGTATGGGGTATCTGTGTACCAAGTTTGAGAACTGTCAGATCTTCCCTTCTCAAGATATCGTGTAAACAAGCAAAGTGTCACAAACACACACACACATACACACACACATACACACATACATACACACATACACACGCACATACACACATACATACACACACACGCCATCATGAATGCATAGGTTTCTCTTTTCATCGAAACCAAAAAGGGATGAGATGGATGGAATAAATAAGTGTAGAAAATGCAGGGCAAAAATGGAACAGTCCAAATAAACTCAAAAGGGACGAGTTACTGAACAAAAGGCAGTTTCAGATCTTGCGGTGGCCAAAATTTCTTGTCTATCTTACAAACGCGCTTTGTCTCCAGCAGTGGAACGCCCGTATAGGTTAACCAGACATTTGGTTCCGATGTATAGGATGACCACTTTGTGAGATATTTAGATGATTGCACGTCATCTTCCACTACCCTCGCTAGCAACCATAGCAAACTGGGTCTAAAGCTTGGACGGATGATTTTACAGAGAAGGTCGTGATGCGTGTGCAGAGGCAAACTTTCAAATGAAAAGTAAACCTTTCACTTTTGACCGAGGGCAATGTATGACACATAATTTTCCTTTGAAAAATCCTTCCTTCATTATCCCCCAAACACATGGTTCTTCAAAAATAATATCAAAGACAACCCCATATCAGTGCTATGCTTGAGGACCAATTTTCAAAGGCCCCCGGCATCCAATAAACGGGACCGACAGGCATGATTAGGAGAAACGGGGCAAGAGCCTGTTATCGATCACTACTCAAAGACTATTGAATGCCCCCATAGGAAAAGACAATCCCTGTGATCGACCTATTTCAAGTTCAGTTAAGCGATTGAATGGAATAGTCAGGATGGGGAAGAGCCACAAGTTGTTGTTTATTAAACAATTTGTTAAGCTTTGTATTACGGGTGTTCAATAAACAGCTTTGGGATGTTTGAATTATTTCAGATGAAATGTGAAGGCCAGATTCACAGTTACAAGCACCTCAAGGGCACTTCCAAACAGCTGCAAGTAAACGTAGTTCCAGAAGTTCAGACCAACGAAAGAGCGGAAATGAGACAGTGCCCGCAGTAGTAGCAGAAACTTTGACTCCAGGCAACTCAACCAATGATGCAACCAACCACTTGCCTAAAAAGCGTCTGAGTCGGAAGCAAAAGGCAGCACCAAAGACAGTTCAAGTGAAAAAGAAGGTAAACCATCATCATCATATTCTTCTGCACTGTATGCTGTACTGTATGAAAAAGATCCGAACTCACAAAGTTTGAAATTCCTCAGAAGGCCCACCTGACGAAAAGTGCAGTTCCGCATTGGGAAAATACTGTATGCAATGTGTGCTCAAGCTCTGTTGACGGACTTGAAAGGATCGGGCATGACAGTCTGGATTAGAATCAATTTGAAATAAAACATCACTTTGTTGTTTTCCTACTTTGTTGTTTTGCTTTATCATATCGGAACATACCCCTACCGACTCTCCGAACTCATCCTTAACTGTGTACTGCAACTGCCATTTTTGCCACATTTGGTCACCAAAAATCATTCGTTCATCCTATCATTCCACTTTGCACGGAATTTGAATGTTTAATTTGTGTTCTTTCTACCAGTACTACATTTTTTCTAAAAGTGTTTAAGAAAACCTATGCGAAATTTGAATAAAACAGTGAATTTTTACCATTTGTCAATGGGGCCAGTCGTCAAAATGCTTTTTGGCAGCATTTTTACTTGTTCAAACTGCTGTAACTTTTTATTGCGGTCTGCTAAAATTCTAGTTCGAGCGGAAGCTGAAAGTGTAAATGTTCACAATCATGGGTACCAAATTTTGGTTCATTTGAATAATTAGAACCTTCAGCAAAATTACAAAGCAAAAAAAAAGTTTCACTTTGATTGCAAGCTTTTCTTTTGTTCAGAATCATCTGTGTGGTGATGTGACATCACAGGCTTCAGTTCAACACACACTGTTCGTTCAGAACAATGCACAGGGAGATAAACTCTCTCACAGCGCTCCCATTAGAGGGGCAGTGAAGTGTGTTAAATGCAAAGCCGGCTGTGCGGCTGTGCAGCACAATGAATTTCCTGCTACAGGAGGTGGCATTTTGCCTAAAATAGTTCAAATTTTTTTTTTTTTATGGTGGATCTCGCTGCCCACCTGGGAGAGCATCATCCCCCACCAGTGGGCCATGGCCCACCAGTTAAGAAGCGCTGGCCTACATGAATGTTTAGTAGCCCCATTTACTTTGGAAGGAGACAATGCAGATCAAGTTTACAACTTTTCGTAGAAAATTTTAAACAAGTTTAAGGCCTAGGACCTTCAAGCTAATGTAATGACCGTAAAGTGCATAGCAGTTTGGTAACGCTTCAGATTGGAAAATGGAACCCACTGTTGCTGCCTTTCTGACATTTGTTGGTGAAGCATTCAGTGACCAAACTATTTTTTCAAACTTTAGAACGGAAGTTTTAATTTAAAACGAGCCCTTGAAGTAAGGAGGCATTCCCAAAAATGTATTTCGTTTACACAAAGCTCGGATTGTAATCCAATCTGAAATCGCTGCAGGGAGTTGCTATTTGACATAGCAACTCCCTGGTTAAACCTCATGTAAACAGACAAAAAGTTTGTTCACAACAATATATCTTTACCAATCACCTCTTTATTTCACTTTCAGAGTTCCAGCAACATTGGAAGAGGCCAATGTGGGGGTCAGACATATTTGAAACTGAAACAGCCATGGTGGTGGACGGGGTGGAAGAAATAATTGCAGACGTCATGGAAACAACGACTACTGATACACCTGCTCATGAGTACTGTTTGCAGGGAAAAGAAAACAGGCATACCAGCTATGTCTACAGTGCCGCTATGGAGGTACTAGATGATCAGAACATACCCACCACACCTGTTAGACGCCCGGGGAACACTGAAAGATTGGTCCTTCGCAAAGTTGCCCCTCCCCAAAAGCCACACACCACAGACGAATTACCCGAACACCACATGACTGTGATGACAGGTACGGAGACGATCGTACTTCTATAGTTAAGTACTTGGTGAAAGCGATTTTCACACACAAAGAGTGTGTGAGTTATAACTCCACCGGAAAGTATGGTTATTTGAAACTCGACGAAAGGCAGCTCGAACAAATCAAGGGAGCAACATTCTTGACAGCTCCTGTTTCAGCACACCAGGTGGATGTCGAATGGGAGCATTTAAAGTCCGTCATCAATCTCTTCAACCATCACTTCCGCGATAGACTGAAGAAGAAGAAGCTCCTTAGTATGCCTACATCAGATTTCCTGACAATTATTTAACTTAATGAAAACATTTCTACTAAAAGGGGCTCATTGAGTTAATATCCATAGCTTAGTGAGAGTGTTAAAGTGTACTACCATATAACAATGCTTATAATAAGCAAAATTAATCAAGTTTCATATCCAGTAGTTACGGAATAGGTTAAATTTTTTAATTTTGTGGTACCCTGCATGACTTGTAATGGTTTTGTGCATAATTTCAATAAGCGTATGGTCACACTTTCTTTTAAAACTGAATTGAACTGGTAAGTTCTCACTCATAAGACGGTTATTGTATGAGCAGCATGGGGATTGTCTAAGTTTGACCATTTGCCATTGCTATGTGAAGAAAACAAACAGGTTTGGTTGGAAGGAGAGGGGGGATGGGCATTGACTTGAACTTATTGAAGACCTGAGTGGGTTTGGTTTGTTGGAGTTTTGCACCTCAACTTCTAAACTTCTGGTTTAACAGATGGGATGTATTGTGGGAACCGATTTTAGAATGCAAGTGGTAGTGGTGGGAAGGCTTTAATTTATTTCAAAGATTGACAAGCATATAGCTAAGTAAAGTTTTCAAAGAACCTTTGCTGATCTCGAATGATAATGTAATGAGATAGAGCATTATCCCTTACAGCTAGATCTAGAAACAGTGGCTACGTATAATACAAATGCATGATACTACTATGTATTCCCCGCAAGGAATTCGCACAAGTTTCTTCTTGCTCATCGTACAAGTGGCGGAAAGCTGGAGCAGGCAGCAATCTCTAAGAAACAGGTTGATGACGTCACTGGAAAGTCCCATTAACACCTCCAAATCTAGTACTTTGATTCACTGTCCGTGGTGTCACAACCTAGCTCATGAAATTTTAGGCCACGGTCATTGGCAGGCTCAGTTTCTAACCAACTGGTTAAAGTCAGAGCAGCTTTGGCTTTTCTACAGTTGTGGCTCACTCCCAACCCATTGCTTATGCTGAATATCAATCACAATAGCTTTAGGTTCAATTTTTCAAGATTTTGGTATGACCCGGCCAGGAGTCAAACCTAGGACCTTTCAGATGCAAGTCAGATGCTCTAACCCCTTTATCATGCAGTCAGTCTGACCAAGCCGTACACATGCATGTAACATCTCTTTCTCAGCAAAGCATTACCTGAATTTTTCCTTCATAATTGCCAACATATCTTCCATGGCCTGCTGGTAGGCACTAATAATCAACGTAGGGTGCATCTGTTGCTCAAGGAAGGGCTCTGCTACAGACATCATTTCACCAGCTGATGAAAAAGTGGAAACCACAACTATTAACTCCTAAATGACATTGAACAATTTACACGAAACACCAGATTGATTAAGGGATACTACACTTCATTTCACTTATTTATTCCATAGCTTTCCATAAACAGGACTGGAAAAATGTTTCCTTCATGGAAGGGCAAGGTTTCCACCAAAGATGAATTTAAGGTGGGGATAATCCCTCCCGCACCTTAGTTTAATTTCGTCAGGAACATTTTGGAGGTTATTTTTCCCCATAACATCCCCTGAAGAGAGATTGGGTTAACCATGATTGATGGTATTCCTCTTCTTGAAGTGATCACAATCACCTTTCACAACCTCAAGACCTTGGTGGCAATCTGGTTTGGTAACATCACCACTGCCTCCCATCCCACCCCACAGGCAGTTTCTGAATCCTTCCACTTAACAACATGCATTTAGTGACTTTTTCCAATCTTTCCAAACTAAAACTTTGCTCTCTGATTTAACCTTACACTTCATACATGTAAGAAAGGGGTTATTTATATACAACCAAGAGTGAAATAAACCAGCTGTCAGGTGCTGTTTGTGACCCAGGTTGCCACGTTTTTACTAACATCAGGACTCGATTTTCATGGTTGTCCAATTGTCCGGGACAACCAACATTCCATGCAGACAACCAAAGGTTAAAGGTTGGTTGTGTGATGGATGACCATTTTCTCTCGGACTGAAGAATTATACTGGTGACTGATTGACTCTAGCAACTTTTTTCATCATACAATATTTCAGACTTCAAGTCTGTTTATCTCTCAAACATCACATCTTTTTAAGTCTTAACCCTTTGCCAGCTAAGCACGTTCATTTACATGTTCTAAATATATCCGTAGTCCGCTAAGCATGTACATTAACATGCTTTTGCAACTCATTTTTGAAAGGTTCAGCCCTTCACAAAAATATCACAAAAACCCTCAATCTACCTACCATATGAAAGCTAACAAAATAAGCTCGCTAATGGTAGCCAGCACTATTACACTAAGGTTTCACGGTATACCGGTATTTCCGTAAGTACTGGTACGGTACGGTACCACCAACCTAAAGGTACCGAAGTATCATGGAGACTCGGTACTCAACTGTAAGGTGAAAATCTTTTCTCAAAATTATAGCATTTAAATTAGAATGATACTAAAATGTAACAAACGTCCATTTGATAAATGCCCCGTGTCTCTAAACATTATAATATAAACAGGAAATAGTCACTTGATAATCATTTCACACCATTTCAGTCACAAATCCCCCCTAAGAATTTCGGAAATTGCCGTTTAACGTTACTTTCGCAGAACTAGCACCATCCACACTAAAAAGGAACTTGCTTTCTATCGACATTCTGCGCAATCTCAGAACGATCCTTGCCAGCGCTAGCTTCGCCGCGCCCGCGCCTTCACATTGTGTATTTAGACAGACACGATTAGTCAACTTTGCGGTGAAAATCTTTTCTCAAAAATAAAGCATTGAATTTGAATGATACTTGAATGAAACAAAAACCCATTTGATAAATGCGCCGCGTCTCTAAGGATTGCAATACACACAGGGAACATTCACTTGATAATCGTTTTGCGCTATTTCAGTCACAAATCCCCCTACGAATTTCGGAAAGTGCTGTTTAAGGTTACTTTTGCAGAACTAGTACCTTCCACACTAACAGGGCCCTTGCTTTCTTTTGACATTCTGCGCAACCCCTGAACGATCGCTGCTCATCAGCAAATGCTTTCACATGGTGTATTGCGAATAGATACCATGCGTTGATTGATAAAATTCACTTTGATTACGACAGCACACAACATTATACGAGTGCGAAATTCGTTGTAAGCAGACAAAGAATCATAGCATTGCAAGCTCTGACATGAACGTTGCATCGACGATTTCTGATTTTAACACAGTGATTCAGTGGGACCGTTCCATAACGTCCACTGTCTATGTCTGTGGGAGAAAAACTTTCGTACGAACGCAACGAACGTTCTTTCAGAAATTACTGCAACACGGTGAAGCAATGAGACTGAACACACAGTAAATCCCGCTTAAATCATTGGCTCGCGTGTTCAGTTCAACTGATTAACTCACTTGCTTTGTTGTATTGCCCTATGTACTGAAGAACAGTATAGTGTTATTGTACAACGGATTGCTCCGCGATGCATTCGTAAATTCAATCTTGAAGCACTTTGATTTAGTTTTGATAGCGATAACTCAGTGGGAAGAAAGCTTGATGAATCAGTCTTTTATGGAAATATTTTTGTAAAGTTCTACTTAATAACTTTTGGTTATACTTTAGGAGGGGGGTTGTTATTATTTGCAGAAATTATTTTTGCAATCTTCATTACAATCCTGAGTGCTCTTGTCATCTTGTGGGGTCTAGCTCCTGTGCCGACGTGCGGCGCTGATTTATTGTGTGTCCCGAAATTATCGGACGCTAAATTTGCAGAGAGGTTATTTCTTTTTTTGTTTACCGATTTGTTTAGTGTGGGGTGACTAAATGTTATAAAAAATACTGAAACGGGAGGCAGGGATTATCAGAAGACTTCACTTATGTCAATGCATGGTATTTTTACGGATATTTTGCACGTGATAAAAATCCTACTTTTTTACTGTTCTAGTACCGGTACTACGGTAATACCGGTACCATTTGTGGCGGTACCGACGGTACCAATTATCAGTGGTACCGTGAAACCCTATATTACACAACAGTTGACTGTATAGGGTAGGTTGGCTTTTAAAACAAAATGGCATAGCCCACGAGAAAGGGTGCAGAGGTTTAAAGATCAGTAAAATTTCCTGGAGACTTGGAAGATGAAGAGGGAGATGAAAGTGAGGAAGTGTGTTATTTGTCAGATATATTCCTGAAAGATTCGGAGGAAGTTGAAGATCAAAATACAGATAATCACACCAGTTTCAAAGTCTGCTGACAACTTGCACTAACCTTAGGCCTAGCGTTAGTGCTACTACACTCCAGCATATAGGCCCAACAACAACGTTCTGTACATGGAAATTGCTTCAGCGCCAAGCATACACACACAATATAGCATTAGCTGGCAAAGGGTTAAAGATCAATAATACTGAACATGTACACAATTACCGCTTTGTAATTGAGACAAAAATGTTTCGACAACCACATTTACTTGTGGACAACTAAAATAACTTTTTTGAAAATTGGGTCCTGCTATCGTGATGACCTATTGGCATACAAGATTGAAAAGAGGTCTCTGTCTCCTGTTCAGCAAAAATTATCTCTTGTTTACATGAAAAGCAAGCTACTTGTTAGACACATTTCGACAGAAAGTGGCTTCTGGTTCAGCCAACTTAAATTTTACCCTTGCATGCAACACAGCTAAATCAACTGCTATGGTGGGGTTGAACCACATTTATTTGAAGCAAGTTTTTTGGTAAATTGTACTTCACAAGTCCATCTTCCATTGCTTGAGGTGAATCTTACCAAGAATGATGACAGATGTGGTCCCATCTCCAACTTCCTCATCCTGAGTTCTACTAATCTCAATCATTGACTTAGCTGCAGGATGTTGCACTGTTATCTATCATACATAAATGATGGAATAAAAAAACATCAGTTAAAGACAATCCAAAGAAGGTCAATTGTGCAAGAGCCAACATTATTAACTAAACCATTTACTCTGCTGCTGACTCAACCTGTCAAATTCTAAAAATTTGAACTTCCAGTTCTCATGATCAGAGCATGCTATAGGGAACATTAACTTGTCAGTGACCTTCCTAGTCTTTGTTATAAAAAATATGTCTTTTGTCATCAAAATTGGAAGCTGTAGAAATTTCTTTACCACGTTTCCACCTAAATAGCTATCAAACAAAACGTGGCATATGAAGAGTGTAAAAAACTCATAAAAATGTATAATAAATGAAAACATAAATAGCAATGTCAACACCATCACAAAACATGAGTCTTCTCAAATCAAGGTGCTGAAATAATGCTACAAGTACAGAGTACCTACAAATTTAGGACAAAGGGTCCTCTATTGAATTGATGATAAAGAGAGAATTAATAGCCTCAGACCAACCTTACAATAGTAAAGCACAATAACATCCATGGTAATATTTCTTGACAATTAAAGGCATGGAAAGCTACCACAGATTGTCATTTAGTAAGATCAGTTTTTACAGCTCAGTTTCTAACCAATTGGTTACAGTGGGCCTATAGAGACTTTTCACATGACGTCATAATACTATCCAGCGGCCATATAGGAGTACATGTAACTGCATAGTGAACCATATGGGACGCGCTTGCTCGTTGAATTTGTATACACCCTGCATGTCACAGTGCACACTAAGGTTTCACGGTATACCGGTATTTCCGTAAGTACCGGTACGTACCGGTACGGTACGGTACGGTACCACCAACCTAAAGGTACCGAAGTATCGTGGAGACTCGGTACTCAACTGTAGGGTGAAAATCTTTTCTCAAAATTATAGCATTTAAATTAGAATGATACTAAAATGTAACAAACGTAGATTTGGTAAATGCCCCGTGTCTCTAAACATTATAATATAAACAGGGAATAGTCACTTGATAATCATTTCGCACCATTTCAGTCACAAATCCCCCCTAAGAATTTCGGAAATTGCCGTTTAACGTTACTTTCGCAGAACTAGCACCATCCACACTAAAAAGGAACTTGCTTTCTATCGACATTCTGCGCAATCTCAGAACGATCCCTGCCAGCGCTAGCTTCACCCACGCCTTCACATTGTGTATTTAGACGGACACGATTAGTCAACTTTGCGGTGAAAATCTTTTCTCAAAAATAAAGCATTGAATTTGAATGATACTTGAATGAAACAAAAACCCATTTGATGAATGCGCAGTGTCTCTAAGGATTGCAATACAAACAGGGAACATTCACTTGATAATCGTTTTGCGCTAGTTCAGTCACAATTCCCCCCACGAATTTCGGAAAGTGCTGTTTAACGTTACTTTCGCAGAACTAGTACCTTCCACACTAACAGGGCCCTTGCTTTCTTTTGACATTCTGCGCAACCCCCGAACGATCGCTGCTCATCAGCAAATGCTTTCACATGGTGTATTGCGAATAGATACCATGCGTTGATTGATAAAATTCACTTTGATTACGATAGCACACAACATTATACGAGTGCAAAATTCGTTGTAAGCAGACAAAGAATCATAGCATTGCAAGCTCTGACATGAACGTTGCATCGACGATTTCTGATTTTAACACAGTGATTCAGTGGGACCGTTCCATAACGTCCACTGTCTGTGTCTGTGGGAGAAAAACTTTCGCATTTAACGCAACGAACGTTCTTTCAGAAATTACTGTAACACGGTGAAGCAATGGGACTGAACACACAGTAAATCCCGCTTAAATCATTGGCTTGCGTGTTCAGTTCAACTGATCAACTCACTTGCTTTGTTGTATTGCTCTACGTACTGAAGAACAGTATAGTGTTATTGTACAACGGATTGCTGCGCGATGCATTCGTAAATTCAATCTTGAAGCACTTTGATTTAGTTTTGATAGCGATAACTCGGCGGGAAGAAAGCTTGATGAATCAGTCTTTTATGGAAATATTTTTGTAAAGTTCTACTTAATAACTTTTGGTTATACTTTAGGAGGGGGGTTGTTATTATTTGCAGAAATTATTTTTGCAATCTTCATTACAATCCTGAGTGTTCTTGTCATCTTGTGGGGTCTAGCTCCGGTGCGGACGTGCGGCGCTGATTTATTGTGTGTCCCGAAATTATCGGACGCTAAATTTGCAGAGAGGTTATTTCTTTTTTTTGTTTACCGATTTGTTTAGTGTGGGGTGACTAAATGTTATAAAAATTACTGAAACGGGAGGCAGGGATTATCAGAAGACTTCACTTATGTCAATGCATGGTATTTTTACGGATATTTTGCATGTGATAAAAATCATACTTTTTTACTCTTCTGGTACCGGTACTACGGTAATACCGGTACCATTTGTGGCGGTACCGACGGTACCAATTATCAGTGGTACCGTGAAACCCTAGTGCACACTGAGCAGTACGTTCGGCACAAAGCCACGTGTATTTGGCATGAATGTCCTCCAGCATGGCGGTTCCATGACGTAATTCAAAGCCTCTATAGCCTTTTTTCCTGTTGTGGATAACTGGCTTGTTTTACCTACTACATTTCTAATGCTAAGCACAATAGTTGTAGGTTCCATTTTTCAAGTCTTTGATTGACCCAACCAAAAGTCAAACTTCAAACCTCCAGCTGCAAATCAGATTGCAAGTATATATAATAAAATACCCTTTCATGGTATATGGTAGTGCAACATCTACCTTAATTGATATCATCAAACACAATGTCTTCTCCACCTCCCCACCTCCCCATTACCTTTGATTAGATGAAGTACAGGTAAACTTTTTGTCATGAGCAGGTGTCAAACAAGTGCTTGCAAATCCTAATTATATCAAAGGAGCATGGTACAATATATGTTAATTTACCACAGTTTGGATTTTCTAGCGACTAGAGCAATAACTTGGAGCAACAAACCAAGTCTAATTTAAACAGCAATCCTTTACGCTCAGTCACTCAATTACATACATGCAATGAAGTCCCATAAACCTGTATGACAACTACTTTGATGGGCTACACAATGAGGAATTATGAAATTTTATGAAATTCTTACTCTGCAAACATCAAAACTCAGAAAAACAAACCAACCCATTCATTCATAAAAACTTGGAAAAAAGAGAGTGAAACAGAGATAACTTTGAACTTTTTGCCTAAAAGACGCAAAGGAAATTTTTGTGTGGGATTCAAATTAATTGCTAGACAACTCCTGTTCAAAGATTAGGAATATTTCTCACATCACCATATTTACAGCTGACAAAAACACAAAAGCTTCTTCCATAATTATGTAACAGGATAAAATTTGGAAAACATCAAACCATTGTAAGAAAGGCAATTATAGCAAACATTTGAAGTCTCACCTCACGCAAAATAGCATTTCCATCATTTGTCATGACGATGCCACCCATAGGGTCCATTAACATCTGCAAGGAAAGAAAACACATCTTATAGCAATTGTGGCTAAAACTCTACAGGACTCATTGTCAAAAGGATGATCTTGATAATACAAAACCACTAAATCATGGAAACGATCTAGTTCCATTGTCATTTCATTTGTTTGGTTTATCACAACACAAAATTTACAAACAGCAGATGAATAATGAATTGCACAATAAGGAATGTACTTTGTAAGTCTTAGGCTTGTTGAGAGTGCCACTCCCTATGAAAAAAAAAAAACACAGTTACCCAGAAAGTAAATTACAAAGAAAGTAGACACTAATATTTTTAACTAACATTACAAAATAACGCTAACCAGAAAATGATGTTTTCAGAATGCTTAAAGCAATCAATACACTACAATTTCTAAAATAAATACATCTATCCATTACAACAGGACTTTCCCAACAACTGTAATACACTTAGAGGTGATATATTTAGTGATCAGGAAACAGGCCTTGGGTTTTAGAATCTCCAGGTGTGCTACAAATCACACTCCTCAAAAAAAAGAAGCAGTGTGGTAGGTATGCTGTTTTATTTAACTTTACTAGATTAATATGGTCACCAAATCTTCATCTAGCTGTGCTTAAAAATACACCCCCCACAATAATTTCAGGATAGTGATAGCGCCCAATTGGACTTGCACATCTTCAAATTCTAGGCCTGAAGATAGTGTGTTTCCAAGAACAAACCTTCAACATGGCTCTGGGTCCAAGACAGGTTCTGATTACATCTGCTATCATCTGTGAAGACAAAATTTCTTCAATTTAGACTGGATGTCTCAAGAAGAAAGAGAATTGTAACAATCTATTAGTTTAAAGGCATATTTTAGAGACAAAATTCATTAAATTCAAAATATGAAGAAACAAACTCTCTTTAGGGTTTCACGGTACCACTGATAATTGGTACTGTCGGTACCGCCACAAATGGTACCGGTATTACCATAGTACCGGTACCAGAAGAGTAAAAAAGTAGGATTTTTATCACATGCAAAATATCCGCAAAAATACAATGCATTGACATAAGTGAAGTCTCCTGATTATCCCTGCCTCCCGTTTCAGTATTTTTTATAACATTTAGTCACCCCACACTAAACAAATCGGTACACAAAAAAAGAAATAACTTCTCTGCAAATTTAGCGTCCGATAATTTCGGGACACACAATAAATCAGCGCCGCACGTCCGCACCAGAGCTAGACCCCACAAGATGACAAGAGCACTCAGGATTGTAATGAAGATTGCAAAAATAATTTCTGCAAATAATAACAACCCCCCTCCTAAAGTATAACCAAAAGTTATTAAGTAGAACTTTACAAAAATATTTCTATAAAAGACTGATTCATCAAGCTTTCTTCCCGCCGAGTTATCCCTATCAAAACTAAATCAAAGTGCTTCAAGATTTGAATTTACGAATGCATCGCCCAGCAATCCGTTGTACAATAACACTATACTGTTCTTCAGTATGTAGAGCAATACAACAAAGCAAGTGAGTTGATCAGTTGAACTGAACACGCGAGCCAATGATTTAAGCGGGATTTACTGTGTGTTCAGTCCCATTGCTTCACCGTGTTACAGTAATTTCTAAAAGAACATTCGTTGCGTTCGTACGAAAGTTTTTCTCCCACAGACATAGACAGTGGACGTTATGGAACGGTCCCACTGAATCACTGTGTTAAAATCAGAAATCGTCGATGCAACGTTCATGTCAGAGCTTGCAATGCTATGATTCTTTGTCTGCTTACAACGAATTTCGCACTCGTATAATGTTGTGTGCTATCTTAATCAAAGTGAATTTTATCAATCAACGCATGGTATCTATTCGCAATACACCATGTGAAAGCATTTGCTGATGAGCAGCGATCGTTCGGGGGTTGCGCAGAATGTCAAAAGAAAGCAAGGGCCCTGTTAGTGTGGAAGGTACTAGTTCTGCGAAAGTAACGTTAAACAACACTTTCCGAAATTCGTAGGGGGATTTATGACTGAAATAGCACAAAACGATTATCAAGTGAATGTTCCCTGTTTGTATTGCAATCCTTAGAGACACGGTGCATTTACCAAATGGGTTTTTGTTTCATTCAAGTATCATTCAAATTCAATGCTTTATTTTTGAGAAAAGATTTTCACCGCAAAGTTGACTAATCGTGTCCGTCTAAAATACACAATGTGAAGGCGCGGGCGAAGCTAGCGCTGGCAGGGCCGGGATCGATCTGAGATTGAGCAGAATGTCGATAGAAAGCAAGTTCCTTTTTAGTGTGGATGGTGCTAGTTCTGCGAAAGTAACTTTAAAGGGCAATTTCCGAAATTCTTAGGGGGAATTTGTGACTGAAATGGTGCAAAATGATTATCAAGTGACTATTCCCTGTTTATATTATTATGTTTAGAGACACAGGGCATTTATCAAATGGACGTTTGTTACATTTTAGTATCATTCTAATTTAAATGCTATAATTTGGGAAAAGATTTTCACCTTACAGTTGAGTACCGAGTCTCCATGATACTTCGGTACCTTTAGGTTGCGGTACGTACTGGTACTTACGGAAATACCTGTATACCGTGAAACCTTAATTCTCTTTCAGGTGGAAACCGCATCTCTGTAGCAAATATTGTAGCGTTCACAAGATACAGATTTTTTAATGAATGCAATATTTCTTGAGATTTGGTGCATCATGGGTAATCTGTGATGTAATCGTGGCACATTAATTTGACATTGCATTCAATTTATTTATAATTTTGATCCTGCTGCAGGTAATATTAAGCAATACTGTTGGTTGTACTCTACACATGATGAAGGGTAATGCTAGATCTGCAGGAAAAGATATTCGAGCATTCCAACAGTATCAAATTTCAAGGACAAACAGGATGTTCAATTATAAAGAAAAACAAAAGGAATTTGATGCAATGTACCCACATTACATAACTTCCAAATGCTTTATTGAAAAGCAGGGTTTTTTTTTAACAAAAGTACCCAATCCTTTTAAGTGAGATATCTTGAGATAGGAAAATGGTATTGAAACAGGGTTTGAGGGACATGGTGTAGAATATTTTTGCTTTTCCTACAACACCCAGGTGTAAGGCCACCAGAATATGCCTTTAACTATACAGCCTAATAAGAAGAATCTTCCAAGAGAACTAAAGAAGATTCAATGTAAAACAAAGCATTTAACAAGTTAAAATAGAAGTTTGTGCTATAGTTAGTGTTCGACCGATCATCTGTTAAGTTATTGGCATCGGGCTGATTATTCCGTTATCGGTAAGTAATCAGCATCGGTAAAATTCTGCCATTCAACCGATCATTACCACCAATTATTTGCAAATTGGAAAAGGGGGCTAAATAAACTTGAAACTTGCTCTTAGTTTCGTTAAAATTCCCGTAAATACTCAATCCTTCAACTTCCCGCCAAAACATGTTACACTGATAATCACAACCGTATAAATTTTACCCCTGACATGGGAATGATCGTTTGATATTTCTTTTGCTATAACACACTAGTGTTACCTGGAATTCGATTGAGAATTCAAGGTGTTTTCCTTGCTGTCTCCCAGAAAGCGCCGCCTAAGTTGCTGTACAAACTGTTCTGCACAAAACACATAGTGCAGACTATCCAGCTGCAGTGTTTTGCCTCTTTTCAAATCCCCAAGTTTTGCAAGCATATTTGCACATGTTTTGTACACTAGCACCTTAAATCTTGTGAAGTCCTGTGGTTATTATCTTGCATAAATTAGCCATCCCCAGCATTCCTTCCGTAATGTTATTCACAGTAGGACTTCTGCAATGTTGTCATACGACTTCATTGCAAACGAAAACAATGATGCACGTGGTCTCCTGCAGCAAACTTCTTGGCCCACGCAGGCACTAGACTTATGTGCGTATCCGTTTTTACCGCCAAACAAAGGATCATGTTTTGCTCGGTGACATCATATGCACACGATCCATTGCAAAATTTAAATTGGCCCCTATATCGTGATTGGTTCAATTGCGTTGATTCTAGCCAGCCATTAACAACTCGCGCCTTTGCCTGTGTGATTAAGTGTGTGAAAATCCTCGGTCTTGAGAGAAGTTTTCCCGTTGTTACAACGATCACACTTGTCATGCTTGTAAAGCCGGCTAGCAAAGCAGGGCAAGCCCCGTGCTAAATTCACCTTGAAACGGCATCACAAATATCTGGGTAAGTGGATTTTTCGGGGATTTGACTTAAGCCCGGGTCCCACTTACGCGATTCAACTTGCGATTCAACTTCAACCAAGTTGATACAAAAGTTGCGTAGTGGGACCGGGAGTCAACTTTACAATCGATTCAACTCGGTCGAGTTGATTCATAGTTGCAGGAAATAGAACATGTTCTATTTTGCTGCAACTTCACAATCAACTTTCGAACTGCGCATGCGTTGAACTGTAAGTTCCGCGAAATTTGACTGATCAAGCGAACACAAAGTTGGTAAATATGGCAGTAAAGACAGCCCATTAAGTTCGCATTTAGAGAAGGTGCGTGTGCTTAAACGGACTCGAAGGATTGACAGTTAGCAGACCTATTTAAAGACAAGCTTTGGAAAATTTTGCCACGAAATTTGGTACAACAGGTACAAATGCGATCGAAAGGTGAGTTCGAGCAGCGAGTGTACAGCCTAGCATACATACATAGTGTAAACAATGATCAGTACAGCCTAGCTATTGTAACGTTGTCGTTGTTTACAACATATTAAGCCAGCACTAAGCTATATCGTTCCTGCACTTGGCCTAAACTCAGTCTAGTACAGGCGGGTGATTTTTTTGGTGGTTGGAAACAGGCTACTTAAACTGTAAATTACACACTGTACCTGCACTTGGCCTAAACTCAGTCTAGTACAGGCGGGTGATTTTTTTGGTGGTTGGAAACGGGCTACTTAAACTGTAAATTACACACTGTACCTTGCGACCATGACTGATCTTGACTGGGGCCCGTTCCACAAAGAGTTGCGCACGATCTTAAGTATGATTTACTGTTGGCTTAAGTATGGTGAATCAAACTTAAGATTGTGCGTAAATCTTTGTGGAACGGGCCCCAGAACACACATCTTATGTTACCAACGTCATAGTTTACCTCAGGGTCTACAATCATAAGATGATAGTTGATACAGTAAACCTGACGATCGGCAGAACCTAAATCAGTCATGGAATTTACCTAGCCTAGCCTAGGTCTAGGCCTAGCACTCACAGAGCGTGTGTAACGTTAAGTCATGAAGGGGGACTGTAATTTACAGTACCACAACGTCATTCTCCATGATCATTATGAAAATACATTCTTCATATACGTCACCTTTTGAAGTCACACAAAACACAAGTGTTTTTAAGTGCATGAAAGCAAACTTGATTACTAGTTAGACGTGGGATAAGACTAGTAGTAGTACTAGCCAGACTACAGTACGTACTGTCGGCAAGAGGACGGTATACAAGTCAAGTCAAAACCAATTAGCCTAGTATTCACAGAGAGACTACAATCCTGGACAAATTATCTGGGGCAAATTCAAACGCCCAACCGAAATTTATGTTGTTTTTGAGGGTGAATAAAAGTTGCGACAGGTCCAAAAGTGTCCCAATAATTTTGTCAACTGAATGTAGACCTAGGCCCTATAGGGTGTGAATGTGATAATCCAGAATTTAGATCACAATGATTTATTTTTACATTAGGGCGTTCTTACCCCAGTTTACCCTATTAGCCTAAGAATCGACCGCGGGTGCACCGGAATCGACATTTTGTAATTTGGAAACTGAAACAGTCAGGGTTTGAACATTTCCAACGCATATACTGTAAAAAAAAGAAAAATAGTTTTACAAACGCTTTGGGCACGTTAAAATTATATTTCTTCTTTTGTCTACACTGCAAAGAATTAGGTAACTAATGGCCCGTCTTTGAAGTGTAAATTTTGCAAGGACAATCAATGTACCCCTAGTCCTCAATCAGGCCCTACACACTACGCTCCATTAGCACTTTGCTTCGTGCATTCAAAGCGTAGTCTATGGAGCGTATTAGCCTATAACAAGGCACTGATCGAGGGCTAATGTACCCCCAATCTTGTGCACCATTCCACTGATCCGCCTGTATCTGCCCCATACTTGAACTAAGCAAAGAATTTCCCCTCACCGTGGTGCCGTGTATGAGTGATATCGTTGACCTCCCAACCTAAAGTTTGCGTAAATGACATTTACCAATCTTTGTGTCTATAGACAATGTTATTCTCATTTTCCAGGTTTTCATGCATAGCCCCATTGTTATAGCTTTAGGCCTAAGACTTCTTCCTTCATCATAACTCCCAATTGGTCCCCATTTATGATCGCCGTCCTGATGCACGGAGGGGTGTGAGGGGACTTCATTCCCGGTGTTTTTTTTTTTGCTTTGCCGTCTCGAAGGGTCTTGATGCAAAAAATACCATATTTTGCTCATTGATTCATGAACTCAGGCTGAAAATGAGTCCCGAGTCTCATAATCTTAACAACTAATATCACCTATAGGGGTGGCCATTTCGTTCTTGGTATATGGGGTGGGGGGTTAGTACCTCATTTAAAAGAATATACTTTGTGGGTAGTTAAAGTTACCGGTAATGGGCGAATTTTCAAGTATTGGGGGACATGTCTCCTGGTCCGTTTCTTGAGAATCGGCGCTCACGATATTACCCAATTTTGACAAATATACGAAAAGGGACCGCGGAGATGAAGGGGGTGGCTAGGGGGGCTTTAGCCCCCGCACTTTGATTTTACCCAGTTTAAGCTGTGTCTAATATTTGTATAATCTTTTCTATTTTTCTTGAAGATTTAAATGTGACTATGAAGGATGACATTTTATTTTAGGGCAAGTTTTGAAAGTACGATATTGGGATATTTTAGAAAATTTTGATTTTGATTTTACCCAGTTTAAGCTGTGTCGAATATTTGTATAATCTTTTCTATTTTTCTTGAAGATTTAAATGTGACTATGAAGGATGACATTTTATTTTAGGGCAAGTTTTGAAAGTACGATATTGGGATATTTTAGAAAATTGTGTTGAGCAACACTACAGATGACAAAGTACTGAGAGATAATTATTTTTATAAGCTTCTCACCTAATGTCTCACGAATGTTTATTTCTTGATTTTTCATGATTAAATCTGACCTTGACTGTGATGCTTTTCTATTCTCCTGGCAAATTTTTGAGAAAAATTGGAAATTCAACCATTTCGAGAAATTACCGTAGTACGTTGTGCAGGAATATGAAGTTAAGCTCAGTGATGATTGCTTTTCATAAGCTGTTATAAAATATACGCATAATTACACATGCCAAACTTTTAAGACGCGAATTTTTCTAGACACTTCCACAAAACTCATATTTTGTAAATATTGGGACTGGCCTTCCCTCTTTATTCCCCTCGCCTCGTACGCCATGCCCACTAGTCTGATAATTATGTCCTATTCAACTCAGTCTGGCCAACAGGTCATGACAGGCATGTGTTCTATGATTTATCCGCGGTAGTTCGTCCAGAGGTGTTACTTCTATGATACGGTCCACGCACCTTCGTAGGCCTATAATCAAATCTCTCAGATTCCTTTCTTCAAATGACAAGGAGGGGAACAAATGCCTTCTTCCGGGAATCTTCACCATCACCTATATTATTATTATTCCAGTCGGGTGACCTCTCCATAGGCAACACAAAATAATGTTGCACGAGAGTTGCGCGTGTGGGAACAGTACACAGTTGCGCCGAAAGTTGCTTGAAAAATCGCGCAACTTGTTGAAAGTTGAATCGCAAGTTGAATCGCGTAAGTGGGACCCGGGCTTAACATGCATTTCAGTTGCAGATTCTTTTTTAAACAAGACGTAAGTTTGGACAAGAGCTGCTAAAAATATACGGGATATGAACATCTGAAAGGAACGATAAGATACCTTAATCGGGTGCAACTGTTTTGCTACACAGAACTGCAAAGATTATCATGATTGTTCTAAATGGGGTGTGTTAAAACGGGAGAGTAGCTACAGTACATTAATGCAACTACAACGCACAGTAAAGTAGTGTGACAAATCTGCTTTGAATGCATTCCCTGCGCAGCCAAACTGCCTTGTTTTTCCATCCGTGCACTTTGGCAGTTTTTAGTGAAAACTGCACTCATCTTTTACTGATTTCAAGTTTCAAGCTTTGTGACAAGGAATAATATACAGGGGAGAATTGAAGTAAATATCGTGAATTTACCAGTTTTTGTCCTATAGCTACCCATAACACCAATTGCCCCTATTGTGCCTTTGATATGGGCCCAGAGGCCTAGGGGGTCCGCCCTTGGTAGTTTCAGCCCATTACTTTCCGCCCCTTAAAACCTTAGGGCGGAAAGTAATGTTTGAACTTACATGTGTTAATAACCACTTTTAATTTTTAATTTTAAATCCAAGTAAAAAAAAAATTTGAAGTTTATTGATGGGCCTAAAACTTTTTCAAAATTCTTGTCGAAAAGAATGAATTGTAAGATCTTTTTGTAATTTGTACACATCAAGTATCGTCACAGACTTCTATTATTTTTTTGTAAAAGTAGTCCGTGTGTCTATGAGTACGCTTATGCTAAATGTGTGTACAATTGTTCACAGCACTGAATAACCCAGCCTATAGGCCTACCTGTATATGTAAGTACCTATTGGTAATAAAGTCTACACTAAGAATGTTGCTTGAAAAGAGGTCAACATGGCAGTTAGGGGTGTTGCATTGAGTAGTAAAAGACATCGATGAAGTTTGAAACTCTATGGAAAAGTTCATTTGACAAAAATTCCACTGATATCACATTCCATTCCAGTATTTTCAGCCTCCCAAAAAGATGTTTTCTGCTATAAATAAATGGGGCCGAAAACACAGTTTTTGAGGGGCGGAAAGTAGTGAGGGCGGAAACTAACTGTAACTGAGGCCTAGTTGTACACCTGGGCTAGCCTTGCTACATCCTTCCATTTAGCTTCTTGTTTCTTAATTAGCACCAACAGCATTTTTTCTTTTTTCCCCAAAGTTGTCCGACCTTACCAATGACTCAATAGAATGCCTAACGTTAGGCTCGGTTATCCTAACGAACACTACACACCGGACGCACGTGGTTTCTACCATAACCAGATAACAATACGTTAGCAACATACGAACCTTGCCTGCCGCAACGTTACCAAGTTGTACCTTCTTTCCATTTTCCCTTTTTGTGTTCTGATCTGTTGAGTAAAAAAACACAAGTGAAATAAGAGAGCAGGAGAAATCCCATATAATTTGAAGGAGATAGGAACCAACTTACTTAAAACCAGAACAGGCGCAGAACCACCACCTAACTTCATGTTAACTCTGATTATTTAGGATTCAACACTGCAAGCAGCTAAGCTTTACGGTATCTATACTGTATACACACCGTACACATGCATACTGGCAATAATGTAATAACGCATATTAGTCCTAGCCTAATTAGTACATTCTAGAACGAAGAAGAGCTACATCGTTACAGTATGGAATGCCAAAAGGACTCCAGCTCTCTTTATTGCATTTTCAAGGTGTTAAAAAAGATTTCACTGTGGAGTATTTTATTATTTTCTTTCGTTTCTTGTCGATCCCTCACTTATTTCTATTCCTCCACTTGCCCCCAAACTTAACGACTGAAACTATGCCTCTGGCACGCAGAGCAGACTAGTTCGGAGGGGGCTCACAAATCTCAATACATACATTTTATACACTTAATATATTATGTTTACATTTTGTCCGTATACTGTTAGTATAAGGTTGAGTAATTAGATTTAGTTTTAAGGCCAAGTTTTCAACCAATTGGTTCAAGTCGAGCCGGTCACGACCATTTTTCCAGTTGTGGCTCACTGTCTTGTTTTCCCTACTCCACTGCTTACTGTACTATTGCTTGTAATAAGCCTATATTACAATTCAATTTTTCTTGTAGTTGATGAAACTTTACAATAGCATGTTTACAGACTCCGTATCGCTGAGCTTGTACCAAACAGTGTGGACTGCTTTTTAACTCCAACAGATTTGCGAGAAATTTTTAATTTTTTTCCAATAAAGCAAGTTTAGGTGTAGCTCATCAAACATATGGAAGGACTGTTAATGGTATATTATATTCCATTATTGCAGTATTGTAATCAAGTCACTAGATTAGTGACTCGAGTCACCAGTTTTCAAACTTTTAACTGACTCGAGTCGAGTCATTGACTCGCCGAGTCACTGTACTATTTCAATGGGGAAATTACTCCTGAATTCTATCGATTCACTCTAAATTTGAGAGGAAGTGACTCGAGTCGTGACTTGTTATAACACTGCATTATTGTTGGGATTGTGATGATCAAATGTTACCAATTCATCAACAAGCAAGGCACTAGTGCAGCATCTCGGCGGCGATCTGGACACGCCTATCATAATTGTTCAGGGATACGGTTACCAATTTATTTGCACGATCATCTCTCAGTGTATATATAGGAAGCTTTCACACAATTCTTAGGCCTACCCCAAATGAAAAATATCCTCAACTTACCTCAAGTTATCTCAAGTGGATCTCTTCCCCATGATCCCCAACTCACTGAAGTGAACGAGATTCAGTTTACCTTTTTACGCAGTATTTCAAAACCTGAGGCTAATATTGGAGAAAAAAATTGGAATTCCCCGTACTAAATCTTGACTGTTTGTTTTGTTTCGTTTTTCTTTCCTTTTTTCTTCGTTTTTCTTTCCTTTTTTCTTCTTTTTGGTCAAATATAACAGTTTTGGAGTTTGTACTGAACTCCTGCCCTTCCTTTGGGCAACTTAAGTCTGTCAAGTCAGTAGATCGCAGAGAGAAGATCAGTGTTCGTTGTAATTACCTTTTTCATCATGAGGAGCAATATAGAATCTTCGATGACACTGGATATTTTTCCAAAATATTTTGGGTTCCTTGATAACTAACATTTCAAAATCTTGAGCTTATATTGGAGAAAATATTTAATATCATTGTCTGAAGTTAACTTCACGTGTTTTTGAAGGGGAATTGAAAAATTTGAGATGTCATTGAAAAATTTGTCCTTTCCATGAAGCAAAACCAAACAGATATTCGGAACGACAGGGGTAAGTTGTTGAAGGTTATCGGAAAAATTAAGGCTCTTAATTGAAACGAATTGGAAAACTTTTCTAATTTCTGCCAACTCGGCACTCAGTCCGTTGTTGTTACGCACGCGTAGTTGGTGGACATTTTACTTAACTGCTTTTAGAGCCAGTATACAAGCAAACAGCATGGTTTTGAGGATAGTCAAACCATGGAAGTCTTTGGGAAGCCACCATATGTGGGACAGAAATAAAACAACTAATGTTTTTTCGTCAAATACTCTACTGAAGTAGGGGCGACTTTTACTCACAATTTTCGATATAGGGGACAAATGCATTGTATTTTATCGTCTTATTCGTCTGCCTAACGAAAGTGGAGGTCGAATTTCCTTCCTGAGTCGGGATAGATATAACCATTACGCAATCATAGGCAGAAGGTGGTTCGGACGACCCGCTCCCCAAGATCCTGAGTTCCACCTTGATATTACTGAGTTGTTTGAAATGTTAAGTTCTGCACTCGATAAAAAGGTAGCCCTGTTACAAAAATTATATCAACTTAGCTTCGTTGAGTTAGGTTCCTTCACACTGCCAACAATTCGCCATTTTCGTTACCTAGGATCGATTCATGTTGGAAATGTTGCTAACATGTTTCATTTTCTTAGTCTAATATCCTTTAGTTTTTAGATCGTCAGATTTTCTTTTTCTTTGTCGATCATACTTCCTTTAATTGTCATATTTTTTCAAACTTTTTCAGGCATTAGAAAAATTTCACAAACCACATTGAAGTGATCTCAATTTAATCAATTCCAAAGCAGCAAAGCCTCTTAAATTCCAAACAAATCAAAATGTACAGTCATAATTTTCGGCTCTTCTAGTCATCTCAAATTTGCAAACCCTCCTTTTCGGAACAAAGCTCAAACAAAGCAAACACTTCACCATAAAAAAAAAAAAAACGATTTACATTACTTTTCGCTACATAACAGAAAAATTAAGAGAATTCTCCTTCTGTATAAACGTGAGTACTTACAAATGCATTCTGTCAAAGTCAACGAACAAAACTCCATTTTTCTTGTGGTGATACAATTTAAAAAAAAAAGGTTTAAGGTCATATCAAGTTATAATATATTAGAGGGTTACTTATTCCAAGCATTTTTGAGAAATTGCATTGAAATCCGAGGTATGGTTCTCAAGATATTGCCATGTAAAATTGTCGCATTTTCAACAAACAGTGAATTTGAAGCAAGCAGATATGACATCATATCCCCTCATTAATGGGCAGTCTTTTGTTTTCTTAAAACTTTACAGCTTATTTTCTCCTCCTCCGACAGTCCCATTTTACCGAAACGTTTTTGCATAAGTGGCATGAGAACTTTTCAAACTTTGCAATCCCCATGGAGAGGTCCTGTTCCCATTAATGGCAAGGTCAACACAACAGTCTGAAAAACAAAGGTAAGCAAAACATTCCTTGTCAATGTGAGGAGGTGATATAATCATGGAAGAACTTCCATGATATAATCTGCTGTCCTCCAGCTCATTTTGGAACACAAATCTAGTGACATCATTTGCTGATCTCTCGAGGAATACATGTCCGATTTGAAAGGAAATTTCACCACACTGTTTAGATTCGGTTCCTCTTTCAAATTTGAAAATTAATTTTTTGCTCAAACTTCCTTTTTAATCAATTAAAGGCAAGGGTCTCAGGCGCGGATCCAAGTGGGGCTGTTACGGCCTCAGTCCCCCCCCCCCCTTTTTGTCACATCAACAATAACAAATACACTAAATATTTATCTACGAGAATATTCAACTAAGGGGCTATTTCAAGCTCATATCCTTTCCCACACAACACACATCCAAATACACGAACAACGTATGATATTAAGCCCGGATGAATCTAATTAATACTTCCCTGCCGCATTGCCTTCGCCATAACAGGGGGCTGCAACTCCCCGGCTACAACAACATGATTCGAATAAAGTGAATAACTGTAGGCCAATAGGCCTATGTCATGACGTTATGAGCGTTACCGACTGAACTATGGTCACACAGTCGCACGTCAGCCCATGCGTGCATTGTACCGTCAGACCGTGTTGGCTGTGAACTATCGGCACGTTCGTCTTATCTCTGCTTCCAATGGTGGTTCATTATGGTATAGAGCAGGAGTGTAGTGGCGGAGCTGCCATATGGTCAGGGGCTGTCGCCCCCTCCCCCCTGACGGACCAAAATCGTCTGTCGGCGCCCTTTTTAGGGTTTTAACACATTTTACTCTTGCACCATTTTTTGGCAAAAGACATAATTCGGGCCCAGATAACAAAATGCCTGGCTGCTCAAACAGCCACCAGTAACCGTACTATCTGCACTTTATTCTGATGAAAAGAGTCATCTTCTGTAATATAGGAAGATGTTTTTCCGAAACGTATCTTCATGCTTTATATGCACTAATGAATGCTGTCGCTGTGCTAAGTTCATTGCTTCCACACCAAGCGGGATTATAAGCTAACAAAATACACATGCAGGCTGCTCCCGGTCAGTGAAAGATGTTGCAAAGGGCGCAACAATAATTGTCGCACAAAAACCCTCTTGTTGTCGGGGATAATTGTCAACATAGACAATAATAAAGGGTTTACAAAGATACCAAAATAGCTTCCACAACATATTTCAAAATCATTTGAAGAGAACATTCAGGTTAAAATAAAATAAAACTGTTATCATAGTGGTTTAAATTATCAGTTTCCATTTTGCTTTTCTTCAAGTGACCATTCTCATGATAAATGGCTATTTCTGACACTGTACGATAATCACATGAAAATGCTAATTTCTGTACTTCCGTGGTCTCAAAAGCCAGAAAATTGCATCAAATAAGCTTAAGTTTAGGCTAGTTTTATTTATTATGAATTCGGTAAAGAGCCAAGCAGACCCTTTGTCTTTGCTGTTTCTTTAAATGTACTTAATTAATGGCTATTTCAGAGTGGTCTCATGATGTAAATTAAGTCAATTTATCGTTCTTCGTGTAATTTTCTTGATTTCCAGATGCCACAAATGTACACCTAACGGCGATTAATTTCCATAACTTTTCCCCTGTAAGATTGCTTGCTATTTAGCTCAAGCAGGTTTAACCTTTGTCTTCGAAAAGTAGCCCATTATTACATTAAAATCTCAAATCGAGACTTGACAATAACACACAGATTGTAATGACTGCCTTCATACTAGAATGTGACAGAGATGGATAGAAATATGGGGTCCGCAGGTGGGGCAAATGGGAGAACTTGCCCCCCCCCCCCCCTGAAAAATAAAAAACCTGAAAAAACGAAGAAAACAAAAAGAAAAAGAAATTCACATCAATGTTTCTTAACAGTTCACTCAGTGTTTTCCCTGTTTATATGCCGGCGGAAAATAGGCTTTAGAAATGTCATTTCCAAGCGATCTGAGAGGCATTTTGGGCCAAAATTTTCTTGCGCTCCGCCCTAGCTTTCCCCCCTAAAAGAATGTAACCCCCCCCCCCATTTTCTCCCGCGGATGCCCATGAATAGAAAATTTAAACATGTTTTAATAGGAATACTTGCTGAGGAGAAATGTCAAAGTAGTCTTCTACCATGTGCACAAAGTCAAATGGAAAGTCTGAAAAGCCGTGGCTTCAATCGTGCTGAGGCTCCGGGTTTTTATTCCTTTGAAGCGCCCCCCTGCTGACCATTTTCGCCCCCTCTGACCGAAATCCCTAGCTGCGCGCCACTGCAGGAGTGTGCAGACTTTTGGACCAAATCACGTTGCTGTGGCCATCTGTGTGGCCCCAGTGGGGCAGGTATAGGTTAAGTGTTAATTATAATGCGACACGTGAGAATTGAAACCCTGGTATAGTTGTTGATGCTGACCACGGAGAATTGGGTTATACGTTGATTTTGATTTCTGTTTCAACTAATCAGGCTGCTCAAGCACATGAGATCCTTGCAAAGTTCGATTAAACTTGTAAAGGCTGGGTAGCCAGGATGTGATGCATTGCCATCCTCTCTTGAAGTTCAGAAGGGATTTTCGCCGGTCAATGAAGTTGCTCCAATGTATACTCTTCATAATCTTATGTCGCAATGTAGTCAAATAATTTGTAGAATGCCCTTCGTTAACCACCTCATTTTCCAAAGATTAATTTCTTTTCATTACTATTTCATCCAATGGTAGTGGTTCATTTTATCTGGTAATTTCGTGATTTTTCAAAAATTTTCTGTACGTCCCGCTCCAACAGATGGTGGCGCTCCGCTTGGTCCTTCAAGCAGAATTAGATATTCCATAGGCGTAAGAAGCGTGAGGCTGGGGGGGAGGGGGGGGGGGGCAGCCGCCAGTAAAAAATGAGGGGAATGAAGCATCCTTCGGTCCCCCACTTCATGGGTCAGGGAAACGACTTTTCCCTTTTCCAAATCTTAAAAACCAAAATTTCCCACGCGGATTTTTTAGTAACTGAAGTTTCAAAATGTTATCAATCAATGTTGCAGAGCAGTGAGGCAGCTACAGGAACATTCGAAGAAGTGAAAAATTCGGAAATTTGCCATTTGAGACACCAGTCAATTACAAAGCGCTTTCCCAACTTTTCTTTCAATAAATTCCGAATTCTTCTTAATAAAAGCTTCATATTTGTAATTATTAGTTTTAAAAAGGCAAATTTTTCCGAGCGCTACGCGCGCCCTAACCTGCAATCCTTTATGTCTGTATGTTGTAAGTGGTAGCTCATAAAGCAGCCAGTGGTAAACTTTTCCGAGCCGCTACAGTGCCGTTTCCCTAAAATTTTCTTCAATAAAGGCCTTTACTTTTAAATATTTTGTCTTAAATAGATAACAAAGTTTCGCGAGCTTTTTGAATGTCGCCGAGAAGACTCATTTCGCACTCCTTAGATAATATTATGTAACAACAGCGATCTTTGACAGTCGACATGCTATTTCAGATATATGCTAACAAGAAACACAGATGCTTCGACGGTCCCCCAAATATTCTTACAGGAAACCCTTGAAACTAACCTATTTTTGCAATACAAGCTCCATATTTACAAATGTGTAAAAGGACCCAAATTTTCGACGTGCGCAGTTCAGAATGTTCGAACTTAAGAAAAAATCAGATTTTTTTAATTAAAAAAAAATGTTCTTCCTCGTAGAAAAAAAGGGAAAAATTGAGCATCAAAAATGCACCTTTTGGTCAAGGAGGTAGGGAGAGGTACATGGTCCGAAATTGTTCTGGGGCCCGTTCCACAAAGAGTAACGCACGATCTTAAGTTTGATTTACTGTTGGCTTAAGTATGGCGAATCAAACTTAAGATTGCGCGTAACTCTTTGTGGAACGGACCCCAGGTCCTCTCCCTCCTCCCCCAACTTTCATATTGCTTCCCACGCTACTGAGATATTCAGACAGAGAATCACCGTACGTCCCTATTACCTGCTTTCTCTAAGTTCAGGCCCCCCCCCCCCCCCACTTTTTGAAATATCTGGATCCGTGCCTGGGTGTGTCTAAACCTTTCTTCTGATCTGATCCGAGGGAGCGAAGCGCACCGAAATTTTTTACCATGTTTAAGCAAACTTTTCAAACTACGGAGCTTGCATTGGAAGAAATTTTGGATTCTGGGTTCCCTATTTAAGGAAATGTGAAAAGTTTGGGAATTACCGAAGAATCTGTATTTATTATTGGTAAGTCATAGGTTGCACGGCGACCAAAGATCGTTTCTGCTACACAATGTTATCTATATAAGGCCTACAAATTGAGGCTCTCCGACGTCATTTTAAGAGTAAAGAGCTTGTATTGGAGAAAACTTGGAATTTACTGATAGAAAATTCACTGAAAATAGCAATGTAGTTGCCAATATCACTTGATGATCTGTTCATTTTGTCATTTCCAGAGTTCACCGGGAAATATATGAGAGAACACGGATGCAGTAGTAACTCCAGATTGCTGGGCGAAGGGCGCTGAAAATTGTGCCTTTTTGAAACAAAATAGTTACAAAATAGAACTTTTATTGAAGATAGTTATAGGAATTTCATGAAAGTAGATTTGGCCCAGAAAACCACAGTGCAGTTGACTGGTGTCACAAATGTAAAATTTCCGATTTTTTTTGCAAAACCCCCTGCCCCTGTATCTATACGCCACGGCTTTAGAACCCTTCGAAAAAATGTCACGTTACGAGATGGGCATGAGTGACTTATGCTGAGACATTCTTATATTGCATCATTATGTAATTGAAAAACAACATATTGACATTATTTTCATTACCGTTGCCCCAATTTCGTCTGTAGGGTTAGGACCAGTGGCGGAGCTGCCGTATGGCCAGCCCCCCCCCCCCCCCCGACGGACCAAAATCGTCTGTCGGCGCCCTTTTTAAATTTTTTAACAAAAGTTTACTCTTGCAGCATTATTGACAAAAGACATAATTTAATAGCGTTGTTTTAAGGCCCACATAACAAAATGCACCAGTAGTAACTTTACTATCTGCATTTTATTCTGATAAAAAAGGTCATGTTCTGTAATATAGGGATACGTTTTGCCGAAACGTATCATCATGCTTTATACGCACTAATAAATGTTGTCGCTGTGCTAAGTTAATTGCTTCCACACCGAGCGTGATTGCCTACAAAATACACAGACTGACATTAAATTTAAAGGCAGTCAACTCTCACCATAAACTACAATTTTTGTAGAAGTCCAGAGAAATTCTCCATCGGCACACCTCTTTGACTGACAACAAGTTCAAAAATGCAGAGTACTGCAGCTCATATTACCCAGCATATACGGTCAGACTGTATCCTCCTGATATACATTGATTACACTTTGACGACTTGTACACCCATCCTGAAGCACTAACCTGAAGTTGTGTTTGGATGAGGATGAGTTTTAGATAGTTGTGGGAGGGGCTTGAGTAATGAGGTTACGAGAATTTAAAGTAAATAGGTTAGAAAAATAGGAATTCTTTGGGGTGAGAGGGTTAGGCATTTACATCAAGAACAAAACCAATATTTTCACAGAAAACACGTTTTTTTTGTAAAACCGGTCTGAGTTGAGTTTATTATTTTAGGTGGACATGCTTAAAGTATTTGGGCTAAAGCATTGACACACACCTTATGATCAGTATTAAGAAAGGAAATCAGGTGGAAATTTTGAACGAATAAAGGATTTTCCCTTATTTTTGAATTAGAGATATGACAGCTCTTCATTAGCATAAACAGTAGCTGGTTTAAAGGGGCTGAGGTGGGGTTCACAGCCCCCCCCCCCCCACCTCAGGAGTCCGAGTCGGGGAAATATCACTTAGTCGGCCGGTGCTATGGCCGAGTGGATAAAGGCGGTGGCATTTGAAGCGATGAAGCTTAGCAACCGCGAGGTCTGGAGTTCGATTCCTGGCCGGGTCACAGTTAGGTGGGTTTTTCATCCAAGAGCAATCTACGGTTTTCCCATCTGAACTGGCCTTTCAAAAAATACCAAATTTGATCCAAAATTGTTGAGTTAGTTGCCACCCGACGTGAAGTTGTAATTCATAAGCCAACGGCTTCTCCCACATCCGTGGTCGCTTAGCATCGTAAAACAACTGCCCTTCAAGGCCCTTTTATTATATTTTCGGGTTAGTGGAATGGGAAAAGTCTGAAGAGACACTCTGAGTATTCAAACCTTTAGTATTGACAATTATAGTATTGACTTCAAAGCAAAAGATCGGATTGCTACTATGACGCTAAGGGCGTCGATTTGATTTTCAAAGTGTGGGGGAAGGGCCTAAATTTATCTCCTGTCCTGTCAAGGTGTCCAGAGCGGCGTAGCTGCAAATTTTGCGGTGATAGGGGGAGAGAAGCATCCAAATTTTACAATTTTAAAGTGTGAACACCACTATACTAGGGACGTAATTTTTGGCGCGCAAAGCGCGCTGAAATTTTTGTCCTTTTACGAATATTTGAAAATACGGAGCTTGTATTGCAGAAAAGTTTGGATTCTGAGTTTCCTGTAAGAAAATTTGAAAAGTTGGGGGATTACTAAAGAATTTGTATATCCTGTTTGCAAATCTGAGATTGAGCGGCGATCAAAGATAGTTATTGCTACATAATGTTATCTAACGCCTTTGAAATGAGGCTCTCCGACGAAATTTTTTGAGTCAAGACCTTATATTGAATTTTATGAAACAACATTTATAAAAATAGAACATTTGTTACCGTTGACACTTGATGATTTGGTGCCACATGCAGAAAAATTTCCGATTTTGTCACCTCCACAGGCGCGTAGCCAGGATTGTGTAATGGGGAGGGTTTTGTTGTCATGGAGGGGAGGGGGGTGGGACACGACATGAGGGAAAAGTCTAAGAATAGAGAGAAAAAACTGCTATTTTAGATGTTTTTTGCATTGCAAGGTTGGGTCATGGGGGTGGTTCCAACCCCCAAAACCCTCCCTGTGGCTACGCCAAATTGCATGAGCAAGCACCTCTGCTTAGGAATTGCGGAACGCGAAGTGATCGGAAAATTTTGCATTTTTTTAAGCAACCAATGACGAATATGAAGCTTTTATTTGAGAGAATTTGGAATTTCGGAATTTTATAGTTGTCAATACCATATCGTAGACTGGTTCCACAAATGTCAAATTTCCGAATTCTTCATTCCTTCAGAGCCGCCTGCCCCCTGTAGCTATACGCCAGTTGGTGTCTAAGAAAAGGGGGCTCAGATTCAAAATGGCGCTAAATGTTTCAATATTTTGCGTTAGGAAACTCCAAAGTTTTCAAAACATGCCAGGGGGGATCTTGAAATTGTGTGTCACTACTTCAACGGACTATACGGTCAATATGAATTTAAATACCGGGTATATTCTATAAGATAAGAAAATAACAACGAAAATTGGGATAGTTTGCTAAGGATTTGTACTGAAGTTATAAAAGTAAGGAACCATTTTTGATGAAAGAAGGTAAATCCATCAACTGATCAAAACACATACTTCAATCTACTGCAGGAAAATCACACATCCAGCGGGGATGATACCCACTCGTGTTACTGAGACACCGTTGCATAAGCCTACCGGTGTAAGATTAAAAAACATTGAAATATGTCTTTTCGAAGTTCAGAACAACACCTCACGTTATTCAAAATCTGCAGGCAGAGGATGGAAGTGTACCTCTAATTCCGGATTGAAGTCTCTTATATAGCAAAGTTCAGTGTGATTTTACTTTTCTATAATAATGGTCTAAGTACGAAATGGTCGGATGTGTGATGTGCTCGTGTCGAAATTTTGAACTTGAAATCATTTATTAAAAGTTAAATTTGAATGCAGACTGTGCACCAAGACATTTTCCTTAAAATGTGTTAAGCCTGCGAGGCTGGTCAACCACTAAAGATTACAAATTTCATTAAAGCATAGTAGGGGACTATTCCTCTTCTTCAAATTCCTAAATGTTGTGTTCCTTCATAACCCTACCTACTGCCCAATGGCACTCGAACAATCGACATAAACATAGAGACAGATAAATAATGTATGTTTGATACGGAAGTGAAAAAAGAACATCAATGTGACTGCGCGCCAAAATTTGGGGGATTTGCAAAGTATCAACGTGTAATTATTGATTTAGAAATCGATGGTACAAAAAACATTAAAATATGTCCTTTGGTGACACCTCATTATACACTATCTGCAGAGAGAGGATGGAGGTGTACCTCTTGTTCCAGATTTAAGTGACTTATGTATCAAACGTCACCTGGTCAGTGTGATTTTACTTCGGTCTGATAATGGTCTTAATGAAAAATGGTCGCCGACGAAATGGCCACTCGAATGTATGATGTGCGCTTGTTGAAATTTGCAATTTGCATTTTTTTCTCTGAAAAGTTGCACGCAGACTGTGGACCAAGACATTTTCAGGTTCCTGAAAATGCGTTTGTCAACTTCAACCTGCCAGGCTGGTCACTCGCTAAAGATTACAGATTTCATTATAACATAGCAGGGGATGATATTCCCCCTTCTTCAAAATCTTAAATGTTGGGCTCCTTCATAACCACACCTGCTGCTCTATACACATGAAAAATCGACGTAATCATAGAGACAGATGAATAAAGTATGTTTGATATGCCAGTGAAAAAAGGGAACATCAATTGAGCTCCACGCGAAAATTTTGGGGCTTTGCAAAGTAAACATGGGGAACTGTTACAAGCTTGGAAATAGATTGTAATCGGTAGATGACACCTTTCACAACCTACATGTGTAGTCTTTCAGGTAGAACCTACCTTTAAGTGACAGGTCAAAAAAATGGGGGGGGGGGGGTTGACGTTAGTGGGGGCACATGTTTCCTTTTCCCCCTCCCCAATCGTCGCTCATGTAGCCTACACGTTATACTCGAGTAATTCACCATGCTCGTAGTTCCAATTTTGTATTCGACATTTTTTTTTTTTTTTTTTGAAGAAAATCAGTCTTTAATGCGTCAGACAATATCCTGCAGAGTCTGTGACGCCTTTGTGGGAAACTGTGCCAAATTCGTCAACGAAAACAAGGAATAACCCGACGGAGTAACCGGAATTACCATGACGTCATAATGTTTACTAATCTACAGATATTTTCACTGTGAATCGACGCAAAGGTATACTGTGCACTCTACTAGGAACAAAGTGTAGGACACTTCATAGTAACTAGTAAAGTGTGCTAGCACTTGCGTGACGTGACCATTCGGTATCATTGCAGTAGTAGTACGTACGTGTACGTCGTTATCGGTATTCTTCGCACATCACAACGAACTGCATGGAAGTGTTGTATTTTTTGCTGATGTGTATAGGCTAATACCAAGGAGGAGTTGCACCTTCATAAAGCCAGATGTTTGATGATTTTGGTTTTTTCAGAATTTAGTAAGCGGACAGTAATTCGACTCGCACGACGAGGGGACAAAGGGTTTTTCTTCGCTGATTGAGTCTTCCGTGTTTGTCCTTTCGAACTGACGTCATCAGACCACAACAAAATAGCACACAGCTAAGACAGTGCAGTCGTTCTTAGTACTGTCTGACTGGTCGTAGGCAACCTGTGTAGGCCCAGTGTACAGTGTGTGTACCCTACACAATTTTGTGAAAGTGACAGTTACTAACCGGCCATTTTGCCGGTTTTTGGCCAATTCCAGACATTTTTAGTTCTAAAGAAAAACTTGAGCCATCATGGCCAAGACTCCACCAACTGTTGCCATTCGTACCTTAAACTTAGAACTTAAAAAGCTTCAGGAAGAGCCAGTTGAGGGTTTTATAGTAAGCACAAATGATGATAACTTGTTTCACTGGAAAGTAGCCATCTTTGGACCACCAGATACTTTGTATCAAGGAGGATATTTCAAGGTAACATCATCTCATACAAGAGAAATGAAGTAAAATCTTAGACTTTCATTTCATGCACTTATTTAGAATCTGTGCCTGGAAGTTATGTTCACTTATATTAACGACTGCGGCACGACTGAAAACTAAAACTAACAGCTCAAAATTCAACTTGCAAAAATAGTCACTCCAAACATAAGCCCAACGTAAGACCTGTTTTGAATCAACTAACCTAAATCACAAAATTCTCTTCTTAGGCCTAATTCTCATAAAGATATCTTTCATTCTTGATGATAACTTTTATCTTGGCCACTACACAACCACCAGAATAGCACAGTCCAAATCTAGGTAGGAATGATAGAATTTTAGTACATTTTTCATACTGCGTTTTAACCATGCAGTTTTTCCTTGTAAGTTTCATATCTGAGAAAAAATTTTGTCACATGACTTAGGAACCAATGATTGAAGGAACAGTACAGCCTCAAAGGGGGGTTGGCTAGGCCTAGGCTAATCCAATACTAAAATTGTAGTAGGCCTATGCCCTAAAACCTTGTTTTTGCCACCAAGGGTTGGTGTACGTGTAACTGCAGAATACCCTGGTCAATTTTATAGTACTATTTAGGAGTGGAGTGGCAGTCCCAGGGGCTGTACTGTATATGATTCACCTTGGCACTCTTACATAGTCCTGTAGGCCTATATTATTAGTATCCAGTCCAAATGGTCCCAGACCAAGACATCCCTGCTTTTTTGCTACCAAAATGTCCCCGCTTTTTACTAAACATCCCTGCATAAAGAAGATGGAAGCGTGAGAAATTTAGGAAAAGTCTAGGCCTATTAATGTGGGACAACTGCTAATGTAAACTATTGTAATTGATTTGTGTTTAGAAACTGGGAATCTAGATGTGTCTATTGTTATTGGATTATTGCATGTAACATTACTGTATAGGGAAAATATAGCAAAGGTTAGATAATTGAATTATCTTTGACAAAATTTCTCTTCTCTTAACTATAAAGAAAATAGAGAAAAGAACAATTTTATACATACATATAAAATAAATTTATTTAAATCAATTAAGTACAACAGGTAGGCCTAGGCAACCATTGTTTTCGATGTTGTGAACATTTCACAATAGGGGGATGTTTAGATCAACATCAGGGACGTTTAGGTAGAGACGTTTTGGTCTTGCGACATTTTGATTGGTAAACATCTATTACTAGTAGACAGATAAGCCCAGACTCGATGTAGGCTACATGGAGTATTGTTCCAAGGAAGCAGTTTTTCAATTTGCATAATTTGCATGGATATTTTGAGAGCAATTCAATACACATTCTCCGTTTACTTTTGCATTCATTAATTTTAAGTCCACTGTGACTCCATTACAGGTATGAAGTGGAGTCACAGGCATAGTCCTAGTGGCTGTTTATCAAATAATGTTTGTTTTGTTTGTATACCTTTGCATATTATACCTAATCCACTGGGCCTCCATTCTGAAGTGGAGTGGGAGTCATGGTGGCAGTAGTTCTGGCCTTGAGTTGCAGTCCATGCTGACTGCAACTGAGACTCCACGAGTCCAGGTTGGCATAATATACTGTTCTGTGTAAAGAAGTGTTGTACAGTATTCTGTACTGTTGAAGAAAGAAGAGAAGAGTGTTAGTAGCAGCAGGATTTGAACCCATGAAACTACAGTACTGTTAGGATAATGAAAGAAGTGTGATAAGTTGGAGGCAAGCCGTAAGTTCTCCTTTATGAAAGTCAAGTGCTTTAATTTTGGATAAATCCTGACAGTTAAGTGATGGTCTGATTTTAGTAGGACATAGCTGGGGTCCAATACCATCAGTCTTTCAGTTTCCTTGCTTACCTGTATCATGGATGGTTTCTAGTTTATGCTATATTGTATCTTAATTCTTTCAATTTCACTGAATATGAGGGTTTGAAATTCATGTAGACAACAAAAAGAAGATTTAAGGCTGATGGTCCCCACCAATGGCGCCTACAGTCACTAAACACAAGGGCTGATCAAATTTATCTTTAGCTTACCAGAATGCCTGTAAAATATGAGTTACAATGGTGCAATTTGCAAGAATGCTTAGTTGTCTTTAGTGTAAAGGGCAAAAGTAGACCCTCCCAAACTTCTTTTGAAACAGCAGCTAGATCCCAGAGATTGCTTACTTTTTCACTTCCAACTATCTTTATAGTTAGTTAGTTAGTTAGTTAGTTAGATAAGATTTAACGACACACCAGCACAAATCATTACAAATGTGTTACATGCTATAATATCATACTTCTCAAATACTGTTCAAGTCCTCCCATTTAGTCGCCTCTTATGACAGGCATGGAATACCATGGGCATAGTCTACAACCCCCAGCTCACTGGGGTACAACCATTGAGGGACTTGCTTGGTTTTGTGGCGCCGACAACCCACCAGTCATGTGATGAGTAATAACAGTCTTCTGTGGGCTTTTTATAGGGGATAGTCAGGGACAAATTTCTCGCCACACACAACTTCCTCAGCACAGCTGGATGCAGTTTACCTTTATACTCAGGACCCAACTATATATCAGGACTTGCACTTTGCAGTCAAGGTACACCCTATGAGGGAATCTCCTACTGTAAATTTCAGTATTGATAATTAGTGCTCACAACTCTTAATTTTTCAAATTTCAGCAAAATGCATCACTATATTTCAAAAAACAAAAGGCTAGGCCTCTCCCGCTCCTATGTCACTTCCTGAGATCGGCACAGAATGAAAAGTTTTCTTTTGTCTTTCCAGCCAGTTGTTTTTACTTAGGTGATGTTAATGCCCGGACATGTTGCAGTCACTAGTACCATGGTGCCAGTAGAAAGTTAGATACATGCACTAAACTATTTGGGGATCAGTTTTGGGGTTGGGGTTACTAGCATAGGGTTGTTACAGGCTAAGGGTTTAAGAGCTAGGGATGTGGGTTATTGCTCCTAACATTCTGCGACATCTTAACCCCCAGTAGGCTGTCATGGGTAGCTGAATGGAGGTGGTCTAGACCTTGAGGGGGGCAAATGATGGTTAATTCCACCAACTGAAATGGGCAGGGTCAAATGCTGTGACACCAACAACTTTCCTCATCAAAACTCACTAACTTGAAATCATGTCTCGTAATGCCACCAATGGGAAGGTACTAGACAGTCTAGATGATGTTACTGAGTGAGGGTATGTCAGGAATTCAATTGTTGGTTGCATCTTAGTTAGGCCTTCAAATTGACGAAAACATATCAAAGTTTCAGCATAATGTTGGCAATGTTTGCTTATTTGCTCTCCTGGATAAGGCCCCTTTGGAAAATGTTTGCCTTATTGGAGGGATGAGATGCAAAATGGTGCTATTTGAAAACATGTGGAAACATATTGAAACACACATAACAGGTTTATCAGTGTGGGGTTTAGCCCTTACTGCTTGGACCAACTTGGTCAGACTACTGACTTCTGAGGGATTTCCCATGACATGCTGATTTTCCCGGACTAGGCCTACATCCAAAAGTGCATGGAGCCATGCAGCCCATATGCCCAGGCCAACGACACTGCTCTGCAGCGGTTCAATGATGATGACCTCTCCATGTAAAAATCAAAGTTTATATTGTTGACTTTTGTCTTGTGCAATCACATGGGTCTGTTCAACCTCTAATTCTGTAGTCCCCCATCTCATATTGGTCTCCTGGTAGCATTGATGGACCTCCTGGCAACTCATCCAGGTTAGGATAAGGGTTGTTGGTTCGGTAAAGGCATAGGGGATAGGGTCTTATCTAGGGGTTCGGGTAAGGGAGCACAATCCTGTGAAAACCTAGGGTATGACCAATGAGATGGGCACCAATGAGATGAGGGGGACTTGAGATGGGACTATAGATTACTTGTTTGTATCTGGCACACATCGGATTTCAATGCACATTTCACCATTTGAAAATGCTTGGAGTAATTAAAACTCCCCTCTACTGTACAGTACCATATTGAAACTTATTTGTCCAAACCCATTTGGCTCAATCAAACTAGCCATTTCAGAGTCTTCAACAAAAACTGATCCCACAATTTAAGGGTCAGGGGCTTTGATATGTACTTGCCTGCAAGTACAACCTGTCTAGTTGGTATTGGTATCAGGCCAATATTAAGTTGATTGATTGGTTATGGGTAAGTTTTGATATCACTGTTATTGGCTAAACACTATTGTCAACATAAACTTCCCATTATCCTTGCTTTGTGTGACTGGGACTTTGTGGCTATTTGAAGATATACAGTATACAGTAAACTAAGTTGTTGATGAATATCATTTAATGTTGTAAGTTGAAACATTCATATTTTGCATTGTAACACCAGTATTTAGGCAGTAACTACATGAGCAAATCAGCAATCATCTTTCTTCCCCTAAGGCTCTCCTCTACAAGAGAAGGTAAAAATGATCAATCAATAGTTAGTTTGGGAAATTGTCAAGTACAGTATGGCTGCAATCAAGTCTAATGGATTGAAAAACTTGCCGTCCAGAGAGGTACAATTTTGTTTAACAGGTGACTTTACACTGGGTACTTAAAGCATGAACGATGTCTTCATTTATTGTGGATATGGTACAGTCAGACGTCGCACTACATGTAGTTAAAATTTCTAAAGATACGGAGCAGCTAGGTTGTGAAACTTTGGGGTGCCCAGGGGCAAGAATAGGTTGCGTGGCCCCTAAAGTATCATCTGTGCCATACCTGCCAGGTCTCCCCCTCCAGGTTCTCCCCTACCTCCAGCCTAAGTGACAAGGGGTTTGCCACTAACCCCAGAGTACATAGGAAGTTATGCCAGTGACATGCAAGCATGCAATGCGTAATGGAGGTGTGATTCATGTTTTACCCATTTGGGGATTTATTCAAAAAAAATAACCAAAGAAAAAACAGAACTTTGGTATGGATTTCACCCTTTGCTGAACGTAACTGTGTGCTTGGCAAAGTAAGGTAAAGGTTTGAAGTGTTATTTTTTGTTTCAAGACATGCATACCTGGCTACAGTCACTTGACGTAGTTCTACAGGCTAACAAAGCCACTTTACTACTTTAGACTAGCTGAATGTGGAATGTAGTCCCAATCAGCACACATTTCCACCTCTTGAGTTGTACTTCTACCATACTTAAGCTGACAACATGCTAACAACACTTTTTGAACATTTTTGTCTAGTTTGAACACTGTATCAGAATTGGAGCTAAAGTGCAGGTCTACACTGAGTTCTCAAGTCCTGCAAAGGATTTAATCTGTATGAGGGAAATTGCTGCACTTTCTGTACCTTTGCTGAAATTTCTCTCCAAAGTTGTGGGACACCTTTGGGAATTTCCCACACATGGTTGGAACCTTAGTGCCAACACTTGTCTGAATAATGATGGCTCTCAGTGTGTTAGGTCTTCCCAGTCTGCTGCATTTAGTATGATGAAAACTATAGGCATGACTCCCCAATAGGCTAGTATTCCTTCAGGAAAAGAAAAACACTATTTTTTTGCAGTACTGAAGAAAGATTTTATTGTGGTCCTTTCAAATTATGATTGTACCTATAGATTGATATCTATAGATAGCAAATTCTAAATTAGACGGAGGCGGTAACTAACTTTGTTTCGAAGCTAAAATATATGGAGGGGCAACTAACTTTGTTTCCAAGAAATGCTCTTGAAAGAGGATACAGGCAGCAATTCATTGCCAGCATCTCATAAATTATGAGTTTTCATCCAAATTTTCAAGTTAGCAATTGATGACATATTCATTCTGTTAGGTATGAGTTTCACCCAAATTGCAAATTAGTAAGTGATGCAATATTCATACTGTTATGGAACAGATCAATTTTTGTGAAAGACATTTGAATGAGATCGAGAGGTTTCACAATTTTCCATCTTTCATAATTCTGAGTGATGTAGTATTTTTAGGAAGGTTAGCTTTATATTTCATTGCATTTAATTTCAAATTGGTAATATTAGTGAACAATTCTTTAAGTATTTGTGAGTTCCATGTTGATGTACAGTTATGAAAGTAAAATGAAACCATATTTTGCATTGAAAAGAGAGGATGATTGTGAAAACACACTATACTTGGTATTTGTACAGTTTGTCTCAGTCTTTGTAAAGTTTCTTTAAAATACTGCTGTGATGGCTTTCTAAGGCTTATTGGAGGTTTTTTTTTTCTTTCTCTTTTTTTTCACTAAAGACTGAAGATCATAATTTTTTCTGTCACAAACTCACAAAGCAACAAGAGAAAAAAAGTTCAAAGCTTCAGTCTAAATACAGGAACACAAAGTTGAAAGTTCTGTATCAATAGTGGTGGTGTTCACTGTTTGCATTCTGCTTCAGTATTGTGGCTTTGTTAGGTATTTTCAGGGTTGAACCATTTCTTTAATTTATAACTTGAAACAAGCTGGGTTGATGTCATAGTGTCATTTAAGGTGAAAGATAGTGTATTGTTTGGTTCTTTTCCTCAATTTTGTGAACTAATTATATAGTACCCTTATACCCTGCATCCTTTCACAAGTGTTCAAAACACAGTTAAATTATGTACATCAATTGATAGAGGAGGAAAGCTAAACATTTCCTCATTTGAAAACAGAATAAGAACTGAATTTAAGTTTTGCTGGAGTATCAAGTTTTTCCAACTTAGTGTTTCAAATATGAATAACTTGATCCATTCCCCGTTGACTTGATCTTAACCTTTCAATAATTTGTAACAGAAAATGAAAGCATGTTTAGTCATGACTTATGAGAATTTTCAGAAATGTTAAAAGATTTAGAAAGTTATTGTAGTGCAGTGTGGTCTGCATTTGTTCAAATTTGTATCGGATTTTTCTTTTTAAAGAAATCTGGATGTCTTTATCTAAACTCTTGAATATTACATCCTTAGTTTTCCTTTTATTTGGCTTATAGAAAGGACTCTTTCACCTGAACGAGAATTAAGCACCTTGCCATGTGAAATTCTGTACTGTGTGAGACTGTGAGTGCATATTTAATACAGTATACCAGATTCTAGCCTGTATCACTCATTCATAGGCTAGTGCCAGTATAGTTTGTAGCTGAATTTGCATGCATGCCTGCAGCATTGCAGTTAAAGTTGTCATTTGTTGGAGTAGCTCTCCATTCAGAACTTCCCAACCCTTCTGCCAACCAGTGATCAATTTCAAAGAATGGTATTATTCAAGTCTATTGTGAGTAGTGCATGTTTACGCTGTCATAGTGGTCAAAGTTCATTCCTGTGCCCAAAATATATTTAATGACCACTTCCTTGCTACGAAGTACCACAATTAAATTTGTACTGTATGAAGCAGAATATAAACTACCGGTACTGGTACTGGTACTGGTATAATAAGTTTTGAGAGATTCCCTGGCCACTTTTTCCCTTTGTCCTGAGAAACTGGTCTTAAAAGAGAAAGTTACTTTAGACCGCAGTTTACTATTTCCCTCTCAGGCCAGATGGTACAGGTTGATAATGGCATTGTAATGACCCTTTGTTCACAGAGATAAACCATATAGCTAGATAAACCATTGAGCTATAGAAACTACAAAGCTGTGCATCTAAGTTTTAAATAGTTTGTTTATTGCTTGGTCCCTCTTTTGTACAGTAAAATTTTGATGTTATACCCAGATCTTTTTTCAGAAATTCAGTGAAGTAGTGAGTATGCTATCATATTGGATTCAGACCATCATCAGGGATCTTGCCAGAAACACAAAAAGGGGGGGATTTAGTACTGCTAACCCCAAGTCCAAGTTGGTGCTGTCCTAGACTAAAGTTATGAGTGGGTTCAGGGGGACAAAAGCTTGCTTCAAGGTCCCTGTAAGGTGCAATTTGAAGGTTTTAAAGGCCATTTATTTGTGTAAGTTCAAACATGTTTGCTATGCATGGTACAAAAACACCTGTTAGATGGATAATGTGGGGTTCCTTTATTTGTTTGTTTGTTTTTTTTTTAAATAGGAATTATGTTTTTTATACACATTGGGGTCTTGTATATATTTCACCCAGAAGCAATAAACTGAGACTGTGTCTGGATGAGGATGAATTTTAGACAGTTTTGGGAGGGGTTCAAGTAAGCAGGTTAGGAGACTTGGAACTGTTTGGGGTGAGAGGATAGGCCTTAAAGTAATGTAAACTTATTCAGTATGCATCAACAGGCAACACTAAACCCCTTGTCAGTCTGTATAATGCTCATTGCAAGTCTGCATTGACTACAGTATACTACCTTTTTAAATCTTAACTTGTTGCAAACATTTGCACAAATTCCTCACAGGTTTTCATACCAGCTACTGTTGTTAAAATTCACATAAATTGAGAATAACACCAAATCCCAACCATAATATTCAAACAACAAAATGGTACTACTGTAGCCTGGATTTGAACTAGACTGTTCACATGACCAAATTGGAAGTGTGGAAGTTCTGCTGCATAAAATTCACTAAGTAAGGGGGGGGGGGGGTGGGGGAAGGATGGAAGGAAGGTAATTTTTTAGGTCATACAAGTGCTCTTTGAGCATGGTGGCACGCCATAAACAGTGTTTGACTGTCCCAATTTTTTTGCCCAGACAACTTCAAATATTGCTCATAAATGTAACCAGATTGGATGATCTCTGCCAGACCTTAGTTTTCAGAAGATTTTATGGTTGTTCATGGTTGTTCTGTGGGCAACCATTCCACTGTATTTTGTAATTAGTTGTCCACCAGAAAAGTTTGATTGTCTGAAACACTTGTTCACATCGTGACATACTGTACTCACTACAAAGCAGTGTGTGTCCCAAGTAGTTTATGTGCAGTTCTTTTGTTTGAATTCAGTAGTGTGTGTTAATGTCATGCAGTGTTTGAGAGATAGTCCTAAATGTTGCTATGACAAAATTCAAGAGAGTTGATCAGAACTTCAGAAGATTGTGTAGTGTTGAACCTGGCAAACACAGCTGCTTTTTGATTCCTTGCCGAAGGCAGGCAAGGAATCTATGCGATGGTGATGTCGTGTGTGTGTATGTGTGTGTGTGTGTGTGTGTGTGTGTGTGTATGTGTGTGTGTGACGCCTGCTTGTAAACACGATATCTCAAGAACGGTAACCCCCAGGGATCTCAAACTTGGCATGTAGATTGTCCATATTGAGTAGATGATCCCTATTTTTTTTGGTAGAGGTCAAATGTCTTTTTAGGTCACCAGAGGTCAAAATGTAAATACCTTGGAAATTGCTTGTAAACACGATATCTCCAGAAGGAAAAATGTGAGCAATCTCATACTTACCTTGCTGATTGTCCATATTGAGTAGATGGTCCCTATTGTTTTTGATGGAGGTCAAAGGTCATTTGGGGTCACCAGAGGGAAAAAGGTCAAAACCTTGTAAACACTGTATCTCAAGAAGGGTAAATGTGAGGGATCTCATACATAGCAGGTGGATTGCCCATATTAAGTAGATGATCACAATTATTTTTGGTGGAGGTCAAAGGTCATTTGGGGTCATCAGAGATGAAAAGCTCAAAAACTTGTAAACACCATATGTCAAGAAAGGTAAGTGCCAGGAATCTCATATTTACTAAGTGGATTGTCCATACTGAGTAGGTGACCCCTATTGTTTTTATTGGATGTCAAAGGTCATTTGGGGTCATCAGAGTTCAAAACATCTAAACCTTGCAAACACTATATCTCAAAAGAGTATATAACTGTTGAAGTTAATATCCATGAGCGGTTAGGGTGAAAGGGTAAGAATCATTTGGCATGTGTAATGTAATAGGCATAGGGTATATAATTTTTTGGAACAGTTTATTAACTTCACTATGTAAATTCTTTAGTGAGGTAATTTTGAAAATGCATTTGTAAAGTACTGAAGCAAACTCATAGGAAGAAGGTCTAAGGTGCACAAAAGGCACATCACATGGTAGTTACTGTACAGTATGTTGATTCTGGCATGAAATTGTGCCCTGTTATTACATTAAGTTCCAAGTATTAATACATGAAAAAGTGGGCAGAGCAAAATATAAAATCTTAAAAGGCAAAATCGGCTCATCAGGCTGGCATACATGCTTCAATGCTCATGGGTATGCTGATTTTGCAGCCACAAAGTAAATAGATTTTCATGAAACTGATGTGGAACATGTGAGTTTAAACAGTCTGTATATAAGGGTCATTTAGGGACATGTTCTGAAAATATTAGAAGATGCTTCTGTGCACACTAAGTAGATGACTGATATGGAACTTCAAAAGTATAAACTTTGAACAGGGAGTACTCTGTGTGATGCCCAAGAATCTCTTTTATAACATACCTACATTGCTTTTTCAATAACCTTAAAGAAAACCTGAAGAAAACATTAAATTTAGTGGCAAAAAGTGCTAATATTTGACAAACCTTGTGCCTACTGTCCTCTTGAGGACATGTGCATGCAAGCATGCATTAATTGGAAGTGGGAATTGATTAATTAGATATACCACAGTTAGTTAGTTTTACAAAAAAGAACCTAATTTACACTGATCATTTGGTATCAAATACCCTTCAGCGCACATGAACTGTCATTGCCTAATAGAGTGAATCAAATTGTGACTGACCCATTCTTTGCCATTTGGTCACAGTTATCTTGCCCAATTTTTCACAGTTGACTGCCAGTTATCCCCACAGTGTCCTGAAGGATTACCTCATACAAACATACAGCTCAATTGACTTAAGCTTTTTACTGTATAAGTGGTGTTAATTGACTCTTATAAACCCTCTGAAGAAAGCTTATTTTATCTCAGTACATAACCATGACAGCCCATTGTTTGTATATACTCCTATTTCCTGCCATTGCCTGCAGACATTCAGTACTCTTTTTGTGGTCAAAATGTCAGACTTCCATGAAAGTCACACCTCTGCTAAATCCAGCATAAAATAACTGTCCACATTATCTTGTCTCATCTGACCACAAATAAAAGTTGTTTGCCTAGCCATTGTCTGGAGATGGAGAAGTTCAGGAGCATACCCCCATTAATTCCTCCATTGACTTACACACTAAATTCAAAAAGTAAACGGGCCTCTAAAAGCTTGTGAAGTTTTCGCCAGGGTCAAGCTACCCCTCATATGAAAGCTGACAAGTTGGCCATTCATGGCACTTTCAATTTACCATATCATGACCGTGAAGATTTTTTGCTATTTCACCTCAAAGTTCAAACCACCTTTTCCAAGCCTTGTTTTTCACTAAAATCTCGGTATGCCTCCGCCAGCTTCTAAGGCCCATAATTTCCACAAAATTGCTTCAATTAAGCCCATTTTTTCACCAATGGTACTTCATTTGATATACTTTCAGAAGAAACTTACAGAAAACCCCAGCTCATTCCATAACATATCAAAAAAGTGCTCCTTTTAGGGACTCTATCTGAGGGCGAACAAATGGACGCAGTAATACACCTGCTAACTGGGATATGCTCCCTTCATGTACACTGATCAAGTTTCTAAACTGAAAGTTATCTTAGAAATACTGTAGATTGACACCCTTCAGAAATTAGTGTCCTTTACATAGAAGCTGGTGGAATTGAACAAAAAGTGTGTTTGTATAAGGAATTTTGTTGAACAAACTTTAAACATTGGTGTCTGTCTAGATTGGTGTTTCTGCTTTACAGTTTCAATATGCTCTACAGTGATTATTTGTCACTTAGTTTCATTGTAGAATTTGTTTTAAATTTTTGATAGCATAAAATGTATCAGCACACTACTTGCCTCATCTCTGCTTATATCTGGATAACTGCACCAAAAAAGTAACCCCTGTGCGAAGGATTATGTAGCTATGTCAAATATCATCATCGAGTGGGAATTCTTGTCTCACATTTCATTTTTATCCATGTCACTATCCCCCCCCCCAAAAAAAAAAGTGTACCATAAAGCTTAATGCATACAGTAGAACCATTGCTTCAAGATGACCCTTTATGACACTTTTCAAAAGTATTAAGATTTTATTTTGCATTGCTGCTGTCATTTAAAAGTAGTTCAGGTAATAAGAGCAAGCATAATGTTGTATACTGTGTATCAAACAAGGAAAACTTGTACTGTATGTTATGCTGTACCTACAGTATAAGTAGACAAAAGGCGAATTAAAAGTCTTGTTAAATTATGGATTAACAGGGATATCTGCTTGTGTTAATTTGCAAAGGATACCATAGACAATGGGTGGGGCATTTCCCCCATAAAGCAAAAATTGCTGTCAGTAATAGCCAAGGTTACACATCTCTATTCAGATGTCTCTTTAGGCTTGGTCTCACATACCCCCCAACACCCAGTGTTAACTCGTGTTTACAATCAGACAAAACCACAGGCTAACCCCGTGTTTTCCAGTCTGTGTTCTCACGTACCCAGTGTTTCGTTGATTGGATAGTGTTACCATAGTAACGAGACCAAATATTTCACACACCGATTACAGCAAAATGTAAGAAAATACCTGTCATCAGTGCTATAAATACCTGTGACCTTGCTTGATTAAAACAAACACGATGTTTAAAACTGCTTAACCCTGCGATTTGAGGTGGATTGAAATTTAAACACCGACCCTGCGTTAACCCGCGTTCCCACTTTACTCGAGCGTGAGGTAATACAGTGTTACCTCGAGCGCGGGGTATGTGAGAACACAGTATTTGATCCAATGCTTGTAGGAGAGTGTGTCGATGAGGGCTTGTTTAAACACTAACCTCAGTGCAGACTTTTCGAAACATAGAGGCATCGGAACATAGAGACTTCAGAATGGAGAGCTGTCCCCATTGACCAAACTTTTGATAAAAATGGTTTCAAAATACCGCTTTATCAAGTAATGAGACAGTTTTCTGGAATATTAAAGCTGTGTGAGAAATTCCTCTTGTGTGTGGAGATCAAAGGTTTGAGGTGACAGTCAGATTAAACTTTGTTGACATAATATTTTTAGGGGGATAACTGTGAGGGATCTCATACCATGGTGGAAGTACTTCCATACTCATTCTGTACTAAGCTTAATTTTGAATTACTCATGTTGATGGACGTGTTGGTAAGGTGATCACTATTGTTTTTAAGGGGTCAAAAGGTCATTTTGGGTCACATGAGGTCAAAAAGTTTGGACCCTACTAGTATTATATCTCAATTAAGTAGGATAATTGTATGGGATCTCATGCATGTCATGTTTGTTTCCGAGTCCATGTTTGCTATGATATATCATACGGCAAGGAATCACTAAGCCTGTTGGCTTTCTAGTTAATTCTCACCAAGAAAGAATGTTTGTCCACTGGACAACAAACTTTTCAACTTTTAGTTGTCCAAACATAATTTCAGTTGTCCATGTCACTTGGACAACAGTGAAAATGGAGCTGTGTCTGCTATTGCTTGTAGATCATGTGTTATTTACAGTATTTCAGACTATTTGGTAAAAAGAAACATACAGGTACATAATATTCTACACCTGCTGCAAACATAAAGAAACTGTTAGGTTAAATTGATTGACAGCTGAGAAGGATGAATGTATGTGTGACACATACTCTTGTACTTTCTGACAGCAAATGTAAACACTTGTGGACAATGTGGGGGTAATTATTTTTGATATAAACACAAAGTCTGTATGTGTTGTGTATTATTCATGTCATAACTAAACAAGTCATGAGCCAGTTTTAGTTACTTTTTGGTTTACTATTAGGGTATGTGCTCTTCCAATGAACCAGTGCTACTATAATAAAGCTATGCATAGCACACAGCTGCACAAACTGCGCATAGCATGTGGCCTTCTCCTCAGGTCATAGTTGAATGCAAATCATGGCACATAAGCATTAAAGAGCCAAACCTCTCACCCCAAACTACAATTTTGGTACCCGGGTACCGAAATTCTCAATTGGCTCAGCCCTTTGATTTACAGCAAATTTAAACAATTCAGAGTGCCAAAGCTTACATTACACAGCATGAACAGTACAGAGAGTGTTCTGATTACATAAATTGAGTTTTTCTATACTCCTCCTGTAGCAATAAACTGAGATTGCCTCTGGATGAGGATGAATTTCAGACAATTGTGGAAGGGACTTCAGTAAGAAGGTTAGGAGAATTGGTACTGTTTGGGGTGAGAGAACTGGGCCTTTAAGACTTGTAACTACTTTGAACTTACTGCGTTATTGTGTGAGCAATGAAAGCAGGTGGTGGTCTGACTTTGCAAAAGCTCAGATACCTCAGTATTGTGTTTGCTTACAGAAAAAAAATAATATTTAATGACCAGTATTATACATTGATACAGATCTTAATGAAAACTGCAATATGATTTATCCTTCTTTCACAAAAGAAGTTTCATAGAAATTCAGCAATATGTCCTTCTCCACATATTTTATAATTTAAAGTGATGCAACTTTCTTCTTCTAGTGCTTTAAAATTTCTGAGCAGATAAAGAAATTGCTGTGGAATTTTGTTTGGCCTGCTGGTTTAATTAATAGTGAATTTACAGCTATTTTATTGGAATGCCTAGTTGACCACATATTAAATGCAATATTTCTCTTCAAGAAAGCATGTAACAAATAACTTGTACAAAAGATCATATTGTAATGTTACAACTTCCAAGAACGAATGTGTGGTTTTATTCATGAATGGGGAATGTCACTTTTCAACATGAAATTTTACAAATGTTGGACTTAACATAGTGTGCAGTGCTTGGTGGAGAGACATCACATCTAAATCTTTGTTGCTTAGTTTCCACTAAATGGGCAGAGCTGTTACCTCTGGGCATCATGCTACCATCAGGGGCAGTTGCATGTGTCCTTGTCCTGAAGATGTGGACTATGCGAGGGAGGCAAAAAAGGAGAAAATGGGGTGGGCCCCTTTTGAAATCATCCCCTTTTTACTTTTAAGCATGACAAATCAAAACCTGAAGGCCTGTATACACGGAGCAACATTTCTGAAGAATTCACTTGTAGCAAATCCTAAAGAGGCTTGTTTTTAGTTTGTTGCACAGTGTAGACAAGACAGGTATGCAAAAGTCTCAAAACATGTTTTGAAAATATTTTAGAAAAGTTTCTCAAAGAATTGTCATGCCAGTTCTTTGAAAACAGGTTGCAAGAATGTTTTTGCCCCACAAATGTTGTGGGAATGTTGCTTAGTGCATTAATAGTAACAGTTATAAAAGCACTTTACATAAGAAGTCCTAAAGCACTATTTGGATTTCTCAAAGTTCCAAACTGTGAGCTTTTCTTGAAAAAACATACTGGTTTATGAATTGGACCAATACTTAAGTCAGGAAAAATTATGGAAAACTGTTTTTTTTTTCCCTTGGAAGGGAAATTTCTTTGATATCTTCCATACTCATGTAGACTGCAAAAGGTGGAAATTTTCTTAAAGTGCCAAAATTTCCTTTCATCCTTCCAATTTCTGGGGGAGGAATTTCCAGCTTCCTATTTTTGCATATCCTTCACTTGCAAGTTACAAAGCAACCAATACAGGCCAAATTAACTGCACACTGAGTAGTAGATATTTCAGTGCGCAAACTATGCAAGGCCTTTGTTCTTCACAAATGCTGGTCTATAATGATGTTAGGTGCTGCAGTATGTCTCGAGATTGCACCATAATGAGTAGTTCCCTATTGTTCTGTGTATTCTGTGTTACCAATCCAACCATTTGATTTACTGATAAATTAGGCTACCCATTGTGATGCAAGTACTGTGTTATTTCAACCGAAACAAATTACTGTTCTTTTGTCCAGCTATCTGTCAAATATAGAGCATACTGTTTCATTTAATCTGCATCTATTCTGCACCTAAGATTCTTTGTCTGCAGAGAAGTGGTGATGAAAATCCCTTCCTTGGGTGAATTTAGGAATTGATAAATACTTGGTATGGTGTCACTTACCATGATATAATTATGTACATGTGAAACAGGTATGAGTGCAGAAACTTTGAATGCTGTGCAGCCTCTACCAGCACTTAATATACTTTTAAAATAGAAGTAATTGTTCAAAAGAACAATGGAAAGTTAATGCAGTTGGTACTTTTTGTAGTTTTAAGAAATTGTCTGAGTGTGTGTGTTCATGGGATTTTGGTGGGTACGGAAGCAGTGGGAGCACCTTAATGTAAAATCAGAGACAAAAGGAAAATGTTAGGGGCAAAACTTTTCACACTAAGAGCAAAATAGAATGCAGTGTGCACACTTCTCAGGGTGAAATTCGAGGGGATGACAGCCCAGACGCTCTTCAGTTTTAACATATTTCTGCGTGCAGTTTTCCTAACTCCCTTACCTAATGGGGGGGGGGGGGGACTGGATGGCATTTACTTGTTCTTCAATCGCAGTTTTTCTCGTAGAGGGAGCTGTTCTGGTGGCTTTAAGGTTTAAAGTGTTGTGGGGTGGATCTCCAACACCTTTTAATTATTTAAAGGGACTCATTGAGTTGATATCAGTATTTTAATGAGAGTGTTTAAGAGTCAACACCACATAACAAAGCTTGTAATAATTAGCATTATAACTCAAGTTTCATATCCAATTGTTACAGGAAAAGTTAAAATTTTGAATTTTGTGGTGCCCTGATGGTTTTGTTCACAATTTGAAAAAGTGTCTGGTCACAAAGGTTTCAAAACCTAATTGAACCGTTAAGTACTCTCTCATAAAACAGTTACTTGTTAGTAGGATATAGGGATTGTCTAAATTTGACCATTTGTTAAATAATTGCTATATGAAGAAAACTCAACAGTTTTGGAAAAATTTGTTGAATTTCATGAACCAACTCAATGAGCTGCTTTAAATGGCTGATTTTGTGCTGGCCATATCCTAACCTTGCTTTCTCGGTGAAATGGAAATATTGCATGGTATAAAATTCTATACATTGAAAAACATTTTTTGAAGATTGTACAGGAAAGGCTATTGAAAGTTATGACAGCTATATTAAATCCCTTTGTTAGACAAACAGAAACTGAAAGTAACAAATAAACCTTTTTGCAATACTGGTAGTTTTAGTCATATTTTATCTTTGCATGAAGTATTATTAGTGATGTAGCTCTTCTTAATTCCATTAAGTATATACTAATATGTGATAATTTTGATGAGATTCTTATTTTAATGACAGTGAGGGCAAATGGTTGAGTTAGGATAAGAGAAAAGGGTGTATTATTTTGTTTGTTGTGTTGACTTAACCCTCTGTTCATTTAATGGAATATTTCCATATTTGTATACAGTGTTTCATTACATTTGAATCACACAGCTCTGGCGTACACTAGAGCCACTTATCTGTGCAGACATACTGTAGACTATTCCTTTGCTACATCTAATTTGCATTAATCTTGCATCCACTATGAAACTATAAAGAGCTCCAGTGGACAACTGTGACCAGCCAAAATGGCGGACATCAGATACTACTGTAGGGATATTAGGGATGTGGTTTTGGAACTTCTGCAAGTTGTTCTCGCCAGATTAGTGCAAATCTACTTCACTCCTACTTACCTCACCTGTTCCACAAATGGACCTTTCTCCTTCGTTGAATCCAGAGGCTCCTCCCAGGAAGCAGGCTTGAAGTGCTCCAGAGGACAGTGAGTCTATTCTTGCTGGGTTCCTGAAACAACTTTCTCAGGTTCTGTCTCAGGGCTTCACCAAACCCACAGAGCCAGCAACGTCCCCTCTTGAAGCTCCAAGTTCTCCGGCCCCGTCGGATGACGGGTCCGATTCTGAGGGGATGATACAGGATTCGAGCCTTTCTCATGATGCCGTTTGTTTCAGGAACCCGGCAAGTGCTCTGGAGCACTTCTAGCCTGCTTCCTGGGAGGAGCCTCTGGATCCAACAAAGGAGAACGGTCCATTTGTGGAACAGGTGAGGTAAGTAGGGTTTGTAGATTCACAAACCAGAGGTAAATTTTGCTGAATTAAATGCAGCATTGGGTAAGTTAAATCACTTGTGAATGCATCCACTTGTAATTTTGGGACAGTCTATTTATTTCTGGCTATTTTTGTTTTCTAACTTTCTGTTTTATTTTCTTTCCATTTATAGGCTGAAATGAAATTTCCATATGACTACCCTTATGCACCACCTTCGTTTAGATTCCTGACCAAAATGTGGCATCCAAATATATATGATGTAAGTAGCCATGCTTATTACATTCTAGCATGCAATTTAGTGATACAAGTGTAACATGATTTGAGAACAGACACATACAGTATCACCCCAAAATGGGAGTATAAGTTGAAACTAAAATTTTCATCCAGTGGTTGCTGTTTGATTGACATCAGGGGTTCACAACTGCAAAGGATATAGCAGAGTAACCAACATTAGGAAAATGCTGAGAATGCATGTTCTGATCAAACATTGTAGCCCTGTAGCTTGCTCATTTACTGATTGTTCTATTGATTGTTTGAGTTACAAAGAATTAATGTAAAATTCTTAGGAATTTTATCCAAAGATCTATAATTCAAGTGAAACTAGATTTTTCATCTATTTGATGACATCATGGTGCACACAGTAAGGTACGTTACACTAGTCACTGTATCATATGCACCGGCATTGTGAAATTGGGTTCATTGTAAGATGGCTTCAATATCATAACTTGCTGGCATTTTAAAGAGGTTCACAAGAGGATAACCCTGGTATGGTCTAAATCAAAGTTGTATTAGCTGTTTGATTAGCGTAGTATGTGATGGGTACTGCAAGGTACTGAGTAGTTAACATTGAGAAAATGTTGAATGTGTCTTGTCAAAGTCATCCAAGAAAAAAAAAGTTCTATCTTAAGCAACTTAAAGGGGAACTGAAGTCAGCACAATTTGAATCTGTATATACTGGTATCCTAATTTCTGTATGGCTCCTAAACCAAGTGATTACATGCTTCTCACTTATAGGAAATTGCTGCAAGAACACAAGGCATGAAATAAGATACCACAGAGAGTATGTATGTGTAATCAGCATGTTTCACTGGATGGAAATGATCAAAGGCAGTGGCTGTGTTACGGAAATATAGGCATTAAAGCACCTCAGAAACAATTGCTGTAAAATGGATGCCTTGATTGAAAAACAGAGAGATGCGCAATGCAGTGACGTAGGTGCATAGGCCCTATACAATACAATGTAGTGTATGTAATTGTCTTCCCATTTTCACACAGCGTGACAGTGTAGAAACAAGTTAGTATTCTCACATTGGCTGGATGCTGCATGTGGGAATATCTTAATGAGACATGTACTCTTCCTGTACTTCAGCTGTATCTCTTGTTTATCTATTTTTTTTTTTAAAGTTGAGGCATGAATGATGGCCTGGACTGTTAAAAACCTTACTTTCATATAAATGTTCTTGTCAAAATGCCGACTTGAAATTGTCTTTCTTGAATACAGAGTGGTGATGTTTGCATATCAATACTCCATCCTCCAGTAGATGACCCTCGCAGTGGTGAGCTGGCATCAGAGAGATGGAACCCCACACAGAGTGTTAGGTGAGATCATTTTTACTTCTTCGTCTTCTCGTGGAAGTCAATTTTTACTCAAATGGGGGTGAGGAGGGGGGTGGGGTAAAAGTAAGGCCAATGGGTGTACTTCTAAAAGTGGACGAACCATGCCCTGCTAACCCATGCTTCTTCTTCCACTCTGTTGACCAGTCCTTTCCCAGTAATCATTGACTATGAATAAATTATCAGTATTTTCTTTTAACTTCAAAAAACTTTTGAAATGAACCAACATCAAAATGTCCTCTAGCACATAGATTCTATAGTCACCCCTCTCCTACCACTTACAAAGGTAAATTAGAGGTAAGTTATCAGGGCTGGTAGAGTAGATAAATAACAGGTAGGTATCACGACTTGTTGATTCCTAATTCAGGGCGTTTTGGAGACTTAATAGAAGAATTTGACTTTAATAGAGATACATATTTCTGTATTTGCATAAATCTGTGAGCCTTCTAGAAATGGTTTGCAAGGGTGTAACAATAAATTTTGCAAAACCTCTTTGTGTTGTCAAAATAGAAAGAGGTGGGAGGGATGAGGACACAATTGTCCCACATCACATCATGTTTATGTTTATTGAGGGCTTCCAGTGCTCCTGCTGTAAGTGGGAAATTTCCCCCAAATCCTGCCTAGTATCTGCCTGTCTGCTTTTGTTCAGCTATTTTCCCACCTACAGGGTTTTTACTTAATGTAAAACCATAAAACTTTCAGTACTTCCATTTGCGTGCAGTCAACAAATGTTACAGTTGGCATCAAGTTTGTGGGTTACAGACTGCACCGAATAAATATTTGCTAGTGGCTAGGCCTAGGTTTTCTGGGCTATATGGTATCATAATCCTTAATGATAGAGCGTTCCTGAAGCATTGTGTTCAAATCTGAACTCCTTTTGCTAGCCATGCATGTTAGTTAATCTACAATTTCACAATATTGTTTCTAGTAATAAAGCAATTGTGCACACTTTTAACCTACCAGAACTAGTTTGTCCTTCCAATCCAACTTTATAAGCCAGCCGTTGTGTACTGCAAGTAGACAAGACCTTTAAGTGCCAATGACAATGTTCTGAATCAATGGCAACTCATTCATGCATGCACTTATGACTTAAGCACTTATTGTAAATAGATTGAAAAACCTTTTGGCCAGCTAGGCCAGCAAACTGTTCATCAGGCCCAATGTGCCAATGGCAATATCCTGAAAAAAGAAGCAATGCCAACTCCTGTTTGGTCCCACAAACTAGCAGTGTGTAAGAAGACACTGTTGTGGCTTTGCGCCAGCTATGGAGGCATCTGGTCATCATGCTCTGTGTGTACCAATGGCAATATCTTCTGAGCCAGTATTATACTGCACACATTGGTCCTTACACTTGGGTACTTTGGGTACTGCCTGTAATGGACATTTTGAATGTGGTCATTTTCATGACAAAAACAGTAGATACAGTACAATTCTGCCCAAAAAGGTCTCACAGGAGACCATCACTGATGTTTAAAAAATGCGTACCTCAGAAAACCATTGAACTGACTTGCAGGTTACACATTCTTACCCTGTGCTAGATATTGCAGAGATTGTTTTAGCTCTGTGCCCCCTTATTGAATCGGAAGATGGTTCACTTACCCAAACCCACACATGCTATCCCATGGAGGGTCCCCAAATCCAAGCAAGATATGGTGGTTTTATGGTCTATACATTTGGCCTGGAACATATCCTCTGCTGCCATTACATGGCGGTTGAAAGTAAAACATTTTGGAGGCCATGCTCACTGTTTGACTAGAAATTTCCTGACTAGCTAACAATAGCCTTTATTCCAAATTAATCCTAACTGTAAAAAAGAATGCAATCAATACAACTACAAGGGCAACAGCCAATCAAGTTACACCTACCCAGATTTTGAAGAATTACTTTGTTTTCCATGTATTTTTAAACACAATTGGTAACCTTTCATTGCTGTATTATTCGAGTCTTTAACAATAGTGTTGGCACATAGATAAGAGATTTAAGCTTAGTGTCTGTTGGAGGAAACTTTCAATATCCTGCAAAGAAACTTTACCAAGAATTCCTGAAGCCCAAACCCACAAAAGAGATGGTCAGTTTAATTATAGTCAAGTGGGCATGCCAAACTTTGCTATGAATATTGGTTTTTGTGTCCTTTCGGGTCCAGCAGTTAGTGCACAAGTACTTATGTCAAGATTAAGTTGCAGTCAATAATGGCAAGAAGCACTGGGGCCAAAAGGGGGGCAGAAAGAATTGTCTTGTGCTGGCCCCACTGGAGGCTGTGGGTAGTATTTAGTTCAGACTGATTGCTCGGTCAAGTGCGATGAAAGTATCAGACTTTCGGTTTATGTAGATCTGGAGTTTTACTCCCTGCCCTTTCATACTAGACTTTCAAACCGAAACTACTACTGCTGGTGTACTTAGTGCTCAGTATAAGCAATGAAGTATGGAAGCCAGTGAGCCGTAATTCCAAAAAACAAATGGTTTAAAACTGAACCATAAAAACTCCAACTAACTCATTTGGTTCATGGGCTGTAGTCACACACCTGTCCTACAAGTTCTCATGACTGATATGCGACCCCTAAACATGCCCAGTTCACCTAGCACAAGGTACTTGAAACATCTACTGACATTTGCACTTGCCTTTCAGTTGAACTACTGTACTTGTGGTACCAGCTTTTTCTGGGTTGAATGTTTTAGCTTAGAGTTTATTGCCCTGCAACATGCACGACAAGAAATATAAGTTGTATAGTTTTACACTCTTTAGCTGGGATGAATTGCTGTAAAGGAGTGGTATAGTAGATCATGTTGAAGATATTACATACCATATTTAAGCTCTAAGACTCTTTGCAGGAAGAGTATTAAAGAGTGGGTGGATGCTGGTAGTATTTAAAGGGGCAGTACTTGGCTTCATGTATGGAAAAAATCCAAAGGACCCTGAACTTAAAGGTCACTCCCAATGTTCATCAATAGATCAGCATGTCATATAAATTGGTTCACAAACATTTTGACCACAACATTGAACCTTGTCACATTACCATACAGGAGGCCTGACAAAGATCACCAGCCTTTTGAACAATTTTGTCTTACATTGCAAATAAACTGTTACTTTTTGTGAGATATCGTGCTCAGATAAGAAATCAACAATACCATGGGAGGGAGATTGATAGTGATTACACTGCTAGATATAACTTCTGCAGAGTTGGTTATAGCCTTGTACTTTTGACCATCTAATTGGCTTCATCAGAAAATATTGAGTACAGTACAAGTAGTTAGCACTTGAATGTTTTGTTGTGGAAGAACATGGACTTTTTCATACATTTCAAATTATCTTCCCCAGCTGAATGCTTACTGTAGTTTATCACTGAATCAGCAGAGAGCCTTCATTTCTGCCAGATTCTTCCTCATGCATTACACTGCACACTTGTCAACACTGCTGTACTCCAAGGCACTGTAGTACAGGTTTAGAAATTAAAACAATTATGGATTCTTCTATTCCTGATTTTTTGTACCTTTGTGTGACAGCAGAGATGTACATATTAATCATTGTAGCAAACTGAAAGTTGTCAATACAACCATGTACAGTGTAACAATGACTAAGAGGTATTGATAACTTACTGAGAGTGTTAAAGGGTACTACCACATGGCAATGCCAATAATAAGCAAAATTATTCAATTTTCATATCCAGTAGTTACAGAAAAAGTTAAAATTTTGAATTTTGTGGCATACTGATTTGTAACGGTTTTGTGAATAATCTGAAAAAGTGTCTGGTCTCAAACTTTTAAAAACGGAATTCAACTGTTGAGTACTCAGTCCCAAAGGAGAAATTTGTATGTATTGTAAGATATGGAGATTATCTAAGTTTGACCATTTGTCATTTGTATGTGACAAAATCCAAACAGGTTTGGAAATTGTTGAATATCATGAACCAATTGTATGAGGTGCTTTGAAAAGAGGGAGAAAACTGCAATATGTATTGACCATGTCATAGAATGGGACGCATTTTGTGCCCACCTGAAGAACAAAGAGCCAAAGCAGTTTCAAATCTGTGACACCCAAGGCAAATTTGTGATGTGCAGGGGTGGGGGAGGGCTTAAAATTTCTTTTGTTATATTTTGCGGCCTTGACCTTCATTTTAGGGAAAGTTCTTTAATACTTTTGTATGGGATCAGGTTTTTTTTATTTTTTATCTTTTGTTTCTTTGTTTTTCATAATTTGCATTCAACCTACAGTATACAAACCATGGTAGCTGGTGTGTAAACTGAAATGTCTTCCTAAAGGTTATAATTTGAAGAAATACTGGCATATTCAAAGTTCTTGTCTGCTCAATTATTATAGCATATTCATATTTACAGAAATGGTCAAATACACTGTAATGTATGCTTGAGGATGATGCTCAAGGTGACTATAGCAGTTCCAATAGATGTTGCATTCGAAGATTTTAAAGCCTTTGAACTGATGCATGAAACATGAAACAACAATGACCACTAGTACAGCATGGTTTGGCTAGCTAACATTGTTAGTCTGGCAATACTGTCATAGACCAGGGATGAGCTTTTTCAGTGAATTCACTGATTTCAGTGATTTTTCCGCTGCTTCAGTGATTTGTCATTCTCCATTTCAGTGAAATTGTGGTGATCATCTACCTATCAAGTAATAGGAAAAAAACACCAAATTGTTTCTGCTTGGCTTACAAAAGTCCTGGCACATTTCCACATACTATGTATGCAGTACTGTAAAAGTCAAGTAGGATTTTCATAACACTATGCCCATATCCTACCTTCTGCATTCAACAAATGTGAAAAAAGTTGAAGTGAATATCACATGGACCTAGACCTAGATTAACAATGTAACATTATAATATTAAGATTGGTAATGTTACATTATTCTTTTCTTACTTACCTTATGCATGTGCACAACTACAGTATGAAGCTTGCACTAGGATTTCCTCTTGTTTCAGTGATTTTCCCACAAACTCGGGCCCATCCCTGCATAAACATACTCTATGATGTCATATACTATATATGTAAAATGTCTACTCCCTCAGCTTCTTGTACTGTATGCATGCACACACACACATACATAGCACATACTAAAAAAATATGGAAACAAGGAAAACATTTTATATTCAATGAGAATTCCATGCAGATTGTTATATTTTTATGTAAAGTGTAGCATTGCACTAAATGCAAAGTGCAAGGTGGGAAATATCTCCTTTCAACTGGGTCAGCAAAGTTATGCAATTGATGATTTATGTTACACTAGCTGCAAGTACTTTAGGAGTACTGCAGGATGTTGTGGTTTTACCAGGGAATAACTTTACCAGCAGTTAGTACTAAAATGGTACTGTACAAGATGTTAAATGGATAAATAGAAGTCCCATGATACAGTTTTTCTTTGGCCTATGGTCTACCTATTTGATTCATAGCTGTGTGATGATTCCTTGTTTACATATTGATATGTACATTTCCTTGTAAGTCCTGCTATATGAAGGTCAATGCAGAACAGGAATTCATGTGATATGTACCTGAAATATACTTGAAGTGAACCTACACTGCTACAGAAAGCACACTGTAAAACTGTAATGCAATCAGATGGGAAGAAAACCTGCATAGTATACTTGTGTACATTGTGCACTTAGCTTTGGAGAACTGTATAATGTTATTTGTATGACTTTCATAATTTACTTTTTGTATCCATGAATTTCTTAGAAACTTGGAAGGGAGGTTACCCAATTTAACATCCCATCATGCATGTACAATCCAGTCAAAAGCATTATCTAATACCGTATTTACTCTATTAAACGCCCCCTCTCTAATAATTCCCCCCCCCCCCCACTTTTTCGTCACATTGCATAAAGTGAAATTGTTAATTCCAAAGACAATATGGTAAAAGGAAAATGAAATAGTCCTGCCTTGAAGCCACGAAATCTCCTAAAGTCCCATACTGTATCCTGAAGTAAAAGGCATGTTTCTGCAACTAATTTCTGTTGATATCCATCACGCTATCACATACCGCGAACCTATACTGCTTCGTTTGCGGTTCGAAAGTGGTACTGTACATACCGTAGGTACAGGTTTACAAATATTCGCTAGCCTATCCGAACAGCCTAACATAAAAATCGAAATTCAACACAGGAAAACTGTTTAACAGTGAAATGGTGCTACTCACGGTAACTATTATGCAATTACCATATGTACGTGCGTATAGCCGGCCGATCAGTATAGTACCATGAGGCCTGGCTGTATACTGTGCACAGCATGCATGCATGCATATACCGCGGGCACGTAAAAAAGTCACTTCGGTGTGTAACGTTACATGTCAAGATGTCGGCGAAAGTTGATCACACTTGCAAAGTTCAGAGTGCTGTTCGTGGCTACCATATTTATAGGGAAGTTTGGTTACCGATCATTGGGGAGGAGCTCACAGCTGATTGTGAAGCATGACAACCAAATGGACAAATACAGTACAGTATGCCATATGTAGCAGTTTATCAGAAGTCACATAAATTTGACTCTAATAAACGCCCCCCTTAACGAAAATTTCACTCCCCCAGGGCGTTTAATAGAGTAAATACGATAGTTAGGTAAAAGGTAGTAAGAACTCATCTGATCCATAAAGAAACGGTTCTTTTAATCTTCTTTAACCTCAGTTTGTGTGCTGACTAGCCAGTGTTCAAGATGTTTTTAAAGAACACTGCATTGTATTTTGTACTAGTAATTCAGTACATCAATCCAAGTGCTCCTGGAGAGTCTCATCTACTGCTCGTTCTCCTCACTCTTTCCATTCTTTCCATTTACTCACTTTCTGTGCCCTCTCCCCTGCTCTTTCTCCCATGGAGAATGACTGTCTTGACGATTCCCTCGACAATTTTAACCAGGACATTCCCCCAGGACAACTCACAACCCTGACAATTCTCAGCATTCATCAAATTTTCCACTACTGCCCCCCTCCCGTACCTCCCCTACCTTATAACGTGAGATTCTGACATACATTTCCTCCTACTTCTCCTTTGTTTCTCTCATTCTATGGTCAAATAGCAGCTTTGATGAACAATTATGTTTCTCTAGTGCCCATATTCAGTAGCCCTTCAAAATTTAATTTTGTTAACATGAAATGTATGTGTTTAAAAGTAAATTTGAATTTGACTGATTTGAATTGGGAGGAAAAAAAATTGGGGGGTGATTTTCTGAGCAGGTATTGTTTTAACTAAGGAACCATTACGTTGCATAATTCAAAAAGACTTTGTTTAGCCTAAAAGCTAACTTTGTATAGTACATGATTAGGTAAGATCACTCATTAATAGTGACTTCAGGTGGCTGTACTGATTATTCAATGGTCTGACTGAAAGTCATGTGTTGTTTGTTTTCTTTAGCCATGCTACAAATTTTTGCTGGTGGGAAATAGTGCTAAATATTTCTTATTTTAAAGAACTTGCTTTATCTGCCAGGGCTTGTTGCAGGCAGTAATATGTTGTGAACACTTTGGACTTGGATGGTTTTCATGGTGTGAAGAAATAAAATCAAGGGAACCAAAAAGTAATTTGAAAAAAATATTTGGCAGCAGCTATTGCAAAATTTCCAGTATTGTGTAGAGTTTAAGGTGGTTATTTGAACTTTGAAAAAAAATGGAACCTATATACTATGGTCTCCTGTACCCCATGCTCAAGATAACACCATGTTACCACAAGCATGAAAATCTTGGGAACATGGGTTTACTCAGGGTTGGTGTTTAAATTTTGATAATTTCTCAGATATCAGGGTTCTGTGGCTTTAACTCGATGTTTGAGGCAATCAGTGAAGGTTATAGGTGACTGAGACCCTGATGACCTGTAGTGTCCAACATTTTACAGTAATTGGTATGTGAAATGTTAGCCAGATTATTATGGTAGCATAACCTAATTTACCTAACTGAAGATACGTGAAAAGAGACTAGAAAATAGGGTGTTAACCTGCAATTTTGCCTTATTGTGGATAGGGAAAGCATAGAGTGTGGTGGGGGTTCATGAGACCAAGCCTATTGATGCCATCACGAAACCAAACCTTGCCCGTGATCAGTTCAACAGTATACTATGCAATAAGAGTAGGTTTGGTTTTGAATGTATGCTTGGTCTTATCACAAAAAAAGGATGCATAGACGGAAAAAAAATATTACAGTCACCTTGCGACTTTTCCCTATAAAAGCAACTGATATACTTACCCTTGGCTACATCTTAATTTCTATTAGAAGGGTGAATGACTGGGTGCCAAAGCCATCAGTTCCACAGTGGCTCATAAATGCACCCACCAGGTAGATGGGGAAATTGATTTCAGTTTGAGTGCTTTTGATGTAATCTTTACCTTTGCGGGGTAACTGAAAGTGGTTGCATTAAAGGCATATTTTCATCATCCCAAACAGTTCCAATTCTCCCAACCTACTTACTTCTAGCCCCTCCCACATTTATCTAAAACTCATCTTTATCCAGACACAATCCTTGTTTATTGCTTCATGGCTTGTACCAGTGGCCATACAAGTCCATAAAGTGTAATCAAGACACTCTCAGTGCCCATGCTGTGTAATTTAGCTATGATGCATTGTTTGAATGTGATGCCAATCAAAGAGCTGTACAGTACCAATTGAGAGTTTTGATATATGTATACTGAAACTGTAGTTTAGGGTGACGAATGACTTCTTTTAATATACTTGGTGTTGAAAGAAAACGTTACTGACAAACGTAAGTAACATACAGTACTGCAGGGGTAAGTATGGCTGGTAAAAATGCTCATTTCATCCAAATTCTTAGCATCTTCTTCCACATGCCCCAAATCTCTCAGGAGAGGACCTCCAAGCTTCCCAACTTTTTCCACCCATCAGAGTGAATAGGAATGAGAAACAATCTGTGTTTGTGACCTTGATGCAGTATTTGAAAGTATAAGCCTGTGTACTACAGTAATATTGAAAAGTAACATTACTTGAAAAAATTTCCCTGAATTCCTAATTGTATGTTCCAGTGGATAGTAGGTTCCGCTATGATCCTACTGGATAGTATAGTAGGTGATTCCAGTTGGCCTGTTCAGCTTTAACCCTTTACCATTGTGCTCCGATCAGGGCATATTTGCACGCCGGGAGTTGGCGCAAAAGGGGACGTAGCCCACCCTGCATCTGCTTCTGTAGGTCATTGACCCCGTGACCTTAAAGTATTGTCTCTCTCGTTGCCGTGGCCGAATTTTCGGGTAGCTACTCGCAGTTTCCAGCCCCGTGTGAAACAGTAAAGATGGGTGACAGCCGAGCTCTCTGCATGGGTCCAAAAGGACCCAAACAACGGTAAAGGGTTAATATCCAAATACTAGTTCTTAGTTCATACAAATAAATGCACAAAATTATAGAATTTGGCTAAGGCTAGCCTTAAACAAATGGTTTTCCAGGCACATCAGTACATGTACTTTACTGTGCTTTTATTATTCCTGTTGACTTGGAAGTGGAACTGTACACTCCTGCTTATTCAAAATTGAAACTAAGCAGTTTCAGTTTTGCTTAGTAATCAAGGTGTGAACTTCTGGTGTTATTGTTTCAGTTCTTCAATAATTATGTTGTAGGTTATACTGACATCAAAAATTTGAACTGAAAGGGGGAGCAGACATATTTACCTTGTGTTGCCATGCAGTAACTTACAGTGTCAAACAAACAAATTATTGAAAAGGTCAAATTTTTACCTGCGCATAATTATAATTTGTATTCACATAATTGTGTACCCTATTGGTACAGGAAGTTAGGGCTTGCAGTTTGGTTGTCAGTCAAAGACATGATTGGTAAAGACAAGGAAAATTATCAAACCATCATGGCTTACAGGGGAATTCCAACCGAAATGTTGGTAGTGTCGCCAAAGAGTGTAGATGTAGATCCTATTTCACATATGAAAATTGAATTTTCGCCATAAATTCCTCTTTAAAAATATTTGCTGTATAAAGTAGATCTGATAGCCCACTTAACTTAAACTGTAGTCTCATGCACCTCAGACTTCAGTTAACTTAAAGTAGAATTACAATGGCATTTGCCATCAAAGAAAACAGCCCAAGTTTTCTCTCCAGTATTCCTTAAGGCTTACTTTTGAAGTGTGCCAAATATGAAGTAAAACTAATGACAGGAAATGGTATTAATTTGGGGATAAAACAGCCCATTTTTCATGATAGAAATCGAACATTTCACGGAAAGAACTGCAGTGGTCACGTGTTCCAAGTTGACCCGTGACGTCACTGTGAAGACTCATTCTTATCGTGACCTAAGCTTGTTTACATGGTGAAGTGCAGTGTATACATACACACGTGCAAAGTATATGCAAGCTAGCGTTAGTTGTGGATGTGCAGTACAGCATGCAACGTGAATCACATCAAACCAAAAAGGTTTCGCTGTTGGACTAGAACTACGAATTGACGCAAAATGCCAAGAAATTGTGTTGTTGGGGGATGCACCAGAACAAGTGCGGATCCCTCGCTGAGCTTAGTGTTAATTTATGTACAACCGTGCATACAGGCTCATTTCCAGTTATTACTTTCCATTTCCCCAACTTGGCAGTGGTATATCTCGTAATTTCCTCATCATTTTACAATTTACTCAGTTTTTACTAGAATGAAACTTCTATTGAAAAAAGCTCATCAGGCGACTATCGAAGGTTTAGATTCTACTAACAAGCCTAGGAAATGCCATTTCCAGCAAGGGGTCGCGATTTTCCAATATTTTCTCAACGCTCCCTGCCAACTGATGGGGTGGAAGCGCTCCGCTATGGTCTTTCGGACAGTCACAACTCACCATTTCTCACGCCCTCCGCCCAAATTTACTTTTACACGACCTCCTTGAGCCTTCTTCCTTAGCCTCACCGGTGCCAATACCCATATCATAGTGGGAAAAGGTTTTGAGCTAAAATTTCTACTGTCAAATGTAGCTATGAAATGGGAAAAGAAAAGCTGCAAACAAATGGACATAACAGACCCCTTCACTAAAGGATAATGATGATAGGAAGAAATTAAACTCCTTTGGATGTCTGAAAAATGTTATCACACATTAGGGAGGTTAAGAGGAAGGGCGGGTTAGGTGAGGGGAAGGTGCATGTCGGGTGGTTAGTGGTGCCACCCTCATAAGTTTTAATACAACCCCCCCCCCCTTCGAAATTTTGTGTATTCTTATAGTGGTGAGGCCCCATATGCTCGGAAAATACTCTTTCAATACGGTTTCAAACAATTACTTCCCTAAAACCTAGCCCGGGAGGGGAGGGGGTGACTACCGTGTAGAACATTGCCGATACCGCTCTCTTACAATTTGACCAGTGAGAAGTGATTAAAAGTGATTTTTAGGGGATTAAATGGGTGTCTCTTCTTCATTCCATCCACTACGTACAACACTTATTAAACGTTTTCGTAGCCTATACGAATTTCAAAGCGCGCCTTTCACAGAGAACAAGAAACTTTTTTGAACTTCATTCATCATACACAGACTCTTCAAAGTACCTACGTACAGTATATATTTTACTTAAAATTAAAAAAGGAGAGAGAGAGAGATAAGAAAGGAAAAACGAACCAGTCTAGAACTTGGCAGGTTGTTCTTCTCTGGGTTGAGCTCCTTCAGCAAGGACAGGTTCAAACATGTAAGGGTTAACTCCCATTCTGGGTACATGACCTTCCGCTCCATCCTCTCCTCCCTCAAGATCAATGTCATCATATTCATCATTTTCTGATTCATCAAATTTCCTCTGAAGATGATGATGAATCACTAAATGGAGAATCCACACATTCTAATTCAACATATCCCTCAGCTGGTTCTTCTTCGACCTCGGGGTCTGGTTGGTTGGAGGCCATTCTGACCGCGGAATGTCGATGGTTGGCAGACTTGAAGGTGAGTTCTCCTATATATACGGGACTATCCAAACACTTGGTGCGCTTGTTTTGTTTCCCGTTTTAATTTTCATTTTCAGGGTTATGACTTCAGTGAAACTTAGCACGCAGTATAATTAGCACTGTTACCGAAATATCGGGACCGTACAAGCGGGACATCACTGCAGTAAAACAGCGTAGCTTGCATTGCCTACTTGTATGCTTTTGTGTATTGGATCAGCACAGTTGTTCTCTCGTACCCTTCTCCAGGGACTATGGAAGTTTATTCACTTTGTTATGGATTGAAAGGGTTTTCTATTTCGTTTGGTTTTTTGTTTTCTGGATGTTTATATGGGTTTAATACCTTTCTCGGATATGTGGTAAGTTGACTGTCACGATTTCGTTCACTGTGACTCAGGCCACTTGTGTGATTTCCGGTAGCCATTGTGTGAACGAACCAAGCAGGCAGGGCACTGTTCTCAATGTGTTCTTCTCATTCAATTGATAAATTAGGCCTAATTAGTCTAAGTCGACATTTGCGAGACATTCTACAGAAAGTAGCTCCCATAACCCGTGAAGCTTAACTGGTTGTGAAACTTGAGGTATTGGCGAACTGCCCCAGCCTATTCTATGCAGGGACTTGCATTATCTAGCTAGCGGTATTGGAAACGAAAAGGTGAAAGTGGTATTACCGTTGCCAAGAGGTAGCCTATATTTGCAGATTTTGATATGAACATGAATAACATGATTTTCATAATCCGCCCGCAACCCGCGGGTTGCCAACAGCCTGGACATTGATTCGAAGTCACCTGAAATCTTGCACAGTGATCGTAGTAACTCAACACAGATGTGTACAATTCTTTGCACCAACAGGCAGAGAGCTCGACTCTTCACAATGACGTCACGCACTGACCCGTGTGCTATTCGAGGTCATATCGGTGTTCTCAAATTGAGTGAATTCGGTTGTGTTGAGTAGGAGAAAACCCACGTTTTTATTCCCTTCGTTTGTGACTTTGTGAGGAGTTATTTACAAAAATCAAAAAGGATGTTGTTGAGTAACAATTGAACTACAATCTGTGTAAAAATGAGAGGTTTTTGTTTCTGTCATTGTAATTCTACTTTAATGTTATCTTTAGCTTGAGTATTGTGAGAACACAGGTTTTCTCTGTGTTGGTGTTTAAAATTTCAGTTCACCTCCTGGGATTCTTCCAGAAATGGGGGCTTGGGGGATTTATTACTGCTAAACCCCAATTCCGAATAAATGGTTTCATTGGCCAAAGTTATAAGTACATTCAGGGGATGAAAACTTTCTTCAAGGTCCATATAAGGTTCAATGACAATGTAATAGTCATTTATCTAAGTTCAAATATTGCACCATAGTTTCCTCTTTTCAAGTAAGAAATGGTTGTAATTCTTGTTGTTAAAAGGGTTTGGTGGAAGCATTCATGTGATAGTAATGCATCCCTTGTTTCAAGAGTTTAATTTTTTTGTGTGACCTTAGAGGACATTGTGTCTTGTGACTAGACAAAGACTAGTACCGAAGCTGAGCTTCCTTATGGTCTCACAGGACTTTTTTCTGAGGAAGTCAGCTGTGATTTTTGCCCAGCTCCAGGTCTCCACCCTCTGCATTTGACTGCCCAATTTCCTGCCAGATTGAGACGAAGCATTCAGTCCAATTTAGTCACCTTTCTAACTTTTAGCTCCTGCTATCGACCAGTGGGAGTGACTTTAATATCATGTGACCTCCTTCTGGACATCAATATCTTCCATATTTCTTGTTAATTTGTTTTAGGTGATTACAAATCAATCTGTCAGTCAATCTGTCAGTCAATTTGTCCATGAATCCATCTATCTGTTTTTGATTATGTAGGCTATAGTTTGGGATGATGTGAGTTTGTGAACACCAGTGATGTTTGAGAACAGATGTCTTGAGCAGTGAGTGACACAGAGGGAAAGAATGTTCCCACAAACTTGGCAATCAAACACGTGTACAATACAATGCTTGCTGTAAATATGCTCAGTCAGCTGACAGCTGTGCAGGCTACAGTACTCTCTGTTTAAGCTAGTAATCAACAACCTAGCACTTGAGAGGGAGAGAATGTCATCTCTAATGGAAGGACACATTGTTATATAATGTCAAAGCTTCTTTTGTCATCAAAACTCAAGACTCCAGAGTACAGCATTGATGTTTATACTATTGATGCCAGTGGTCACACAAGAAAATAGTGAGACGAATATACCAACAGATGGTTATAAGATGGAATTATCTTGGAGGTAGTACTTGTACTTCCATGATTACAACAGGGAGCTAGAGTGGCAGCTCCCTGGTTATAATAGAAAACTATCAGAATGCAATAAGCATTTGTAATCACAAAAGGAGACAGTGCTCTAGGTACATGCACAATTCTGATGTTGATATGCCCCCCCCACCCCATATGAATAAATGACAGGCAAACTTGCATTTTTCGAAAAGGATGCCAGTTTTGAAACTCTATACTGGGAAACCAGAGGTGAGGGTTAGGAGGATTATTGGCAATTTGGCTGGCTACACAAGTTCTAAACAGGTACACCAGTTGTACCATGACTCTTTCATTACAGTGGGGTATCCCCCTGTGAGAATGTAAGTAGTAGAAACTGCCCAGAGTTTTCTCTGCCTAGGATAACAGGCAACTAAACAGGATGACTTGCACAGTATTTGAACTGCATGACACTATGTTACACATTGGTGTTGGTGTGTAGTTAAATCTTATCTAACAGATTCATTACAGCTGTGGGTGTGTATAGGCCAAATAATTAATGAATGTGGAAGTAGATTTGAAAAGAAATGTGTGATATATAACAAGACAGCCAGGATTCAGTGTTATTGAAATTCATGCCCTTTTGTGTAAATTTACATCACATCCAATATGCAGTTCTGCTTTTTCTACTTGCTAATACTGTTCACTGGGACAGTATAATTTAGTGCTTATTGTTAGCTTCAACTGGGTCTCCTTCTTTAACATTACAGCATATGCGTCACACCGTTAGGGTCTTTCAGACTTGCAGTGGGGAGGCCTGGAGTTTGACTCCTAGTCAGATCATACCAAAAACTGTAAAAATGTAACCCATTGCCACTGTGCTTGACGCTCAGCATAAACAGTGGAGGAGGAAAAAACAATCCAGTGAGGCGTGCTTTACGGAGGAGTGTGATTTGTAGCACACCTGGAAAATCTTAAAGGGCAGGAGCAGTCATCCCAAATTGAAGTAGTTTAGTAGACTGTCCAGTTTTTGATTGGCTGTTGAGAGTAACATGACATTATTTTTTCTCTCCAAATGTGAAATTTACCAGAAATAATTGCTTGGTTTACCTTGAATATGCAATAGTTAAATCATAAAATTAATGAAAGATACTTTAAAGAGAAATAAGACAAAAATTGTGCTATTTAGCTTTTTCTTCAAAACAAGTTTGGGGGACTGCTCTTTACCTTTAAACTCCCTGAAGTATAGCATCAGAGGCACTGGCAAATGCAAGCACATGCTTTTATGAGTAATCTAAGTCATGTGAAATGTGTTCTGAGTGTAAGAAAAGAACATTGCAGTCTTTTGTTGTGCAATTCTGTCATCCTACGATAGGTCCCTTTTTCCAATCTGTTCTGTGTGTTCAACCACTTGTTGGGAATTTTGGAACAAAAGAACCTCCCAAACTTCTCACTTCTCTAGTTTCAGTTGTATTCTTTTCAAAGCTAGTTGCCATCTTAATCATAGGAGCACTGGGGTAATTTTCTATGGGGGGTAGTAGCATTTTTTGCCCAAATAATGTCATCGTTTATCATGTTTTGCACATGTTTTGCCCTAATAGACCAACTTTTTTTGCCCAAAATGGGAGGGCAAGTGCCCCCCTGCCTCATATGCCTATGATCTTGATGCAATATGGTTACCCAAAGAAACTGTTTAAATTTGCAGAACTGCTCAGACAGGACAAAATATGTGCAATTGGAAGGTGATAACCTCTTCCTAATGAACAACAGATCATGAAAAAAGATGGACAATATGATGGGAAAATATCTACAAAATGCTGTACATAACAAAAAATGGGTGTTATTCCCTAGAATACTATAAAAATTGTAGTTAAGGGTGAGAATTGACTGCCATCAAGTTTAATAGATAGGGGTTTAAGTCAAAGTAATTATACAGTATCAGCTAGATTGGGGGGGGGGTAGAGATGTACCATATCTTGCAATTTCAAGTACAGTTCAAGTCTTCTCTTGTCTAACTGCCAGTCCTGGGTATGAAGTCAAACTGCGTCCAGGTAGGATGAGGAGGTCATGGTGAGTAATTCCTGACTCTGCCTGTAAAATGCACACAAGAGGCTGTTATTACTCATTCTATGACTGGCAGGTTTTTGGTGCCACAAAACAGAGCAAGCCCCTCCATGGTTGCCCCTGTGGGCTGGGACAGTAGAATATGCCCCTGGTATTTCCCGCCTGTCGTAAGAGGCGACTAAAGGGAAACCAACGTGAACTTTAACAATACTTGAACATATGTTTGAACTTTGAACTTTTTATTGAGTGGATTGACACTATATAACACATTCGTGTTGATGTGTTGTTAAATCTCATCTAACTCTTGTCTAATCCCCTCTTGCAACAGGCTGGAGGTACATTCCATTCTACAACCCCTAGCCCACAAAAGATTTTCTGTCAAACTCTGATTGTCCCTTTAATCTAATGGTAATTTAAAGCTTTGTGTATTAGTGAAAATAGCAAGCCTGTCAAAAGGTTAATTTCATTTGAGCAGGAGCCATTGAAAGGGGATACCTTTAAACCTAAAAGGAAAGGTCAAAACTTTTATTTGCTAATTGTACTTCTGCACGCAGCCAGTGTATGATTGCACATGTACATAGACTTGTACTTAATTGTTTGTACATTTATCATACTGTCTTGTAATTGGTGTATTTATATCCCAGCCTGCAGTTAAGTATCACAGGAGGTGCATATGGAAACAGCTATGCATACAAAAGAGTCATACATAATAGCTAGTGTAAAGCAGAATTAGAATAATTGATTTTATAACTTACTAAATGAGTAAGCTTTGCATTGCTGTGCAAGTGGTCGTCTGTGTTGAAAATTTCTCTAAATTAAGTATGAATAATATTTGTGTGGAGTAGGCCTACAAAGTTTATTCCTAATGCAGTCTTCAAAGGAAATTTTAATTTCTTGCTAAAATTCAGAATATCGGTCCAAGAGGTTCACATAATTGAATAGTCTATTTCGCTCCTCACCTACCTCCTGTCAACCAATGAATACCATTTATACCTAGAGGTTCTCATAATTGAATATTTAGAGAGAGGGGAATGTACCTACAAACCTGTAAATAGTTTGTGTGCATTGTTTTATATAGGTAGACCTGTCAACTGGTTTAATTATTACTGTATCCCAACATGCAGTTGAGTATCACCCATTGTAGGAGGTATGCGAAAAAATTATGCCGTACAAAGAAATCATTCACATATTAGCTTGTGTAGGCTAAAGCAGAACTACAATAATTAATTACATCTATAATACAATAACGATCTAATGATTGTTCTTCTGTATTTCTGTAAATTTCATTAAAAAATTACAAGTGATATCTGTGTGAAGTACAAAGTTTATTCCTCATGCACTCTTCAGACATAATTTCTACTTCTTGTCAGACATCATAATATCAGCATATAGATCTATGACATTCTGTAATTCAAAGAGTTGTAGCTGGAAATGTATGTTAAAAAAATGTGATTCTAGCAGTGGAGGATTTGTTTAATGCATCTTTGGATTCAGACATTGCATTAATTTAGAGCTACTTTTTGCTGGCCATGCCTAGAATTGCCTTCTATCCTGAGTGATTGTGAATTAATGCAAGGCAACTGCAGCTTACTGTCATGTTTGCTCCATTAAAAAATAACTGTGTTTATTTTTCTCAAGAGAACTTGTGGTTTGAGTTCAGTTAAGTACATGTAGTTAAATTAGTTCGCATTGAAAAACAAACAGATCCTAAGTAGCAGTAGCCATTGAAGTTATTAAAAGTCGGTGGTCATTAAAATTCATGGAGTAGTAGTTTATTTCCAAAAAAGGATGACTTTTTGTACACCTTTTCATGGATGTAGCTAGGAGTTTGTCTTGGTAGGGATTGTTGGATTTAAAAAATGGTGTGGGGGGGGGGGGAGATAGTATTTTCCTCTGAAAAAAAGAGCTTTTGGAATCTTCCAATGCAAAAGAATACAGTGTATGTACCGTAAATAAATAAAAGTTTGTAGCAGTCTCATCTTTGCAATTGTTTGTCATTATCTTTTTAAAGGTGGAGGAAAAAACAGCCTATTTAGGGTTGATGAAAAATGGTCCAGTTTTTGAACCTTGCATATAATTAAGTTAATTGTGTTGGTCCCTTTTTGCAATTTTTTTGTATTTTTCAACTTTTGGCCAATGGTGAGTTTATAAACTTCTGCCAAAACCCTGCCCTGGGGTATATGCATAATTTATTTCATTATCAAAAGCTTGAGTGAAATTGTTCCTTCAAAATGCTCCTTAAGTTTACACAAATCGGTATAATTCATCTTCCCAACCTATCAGCCCCAACACATATCCAATTTGACCAGCTACTGTTATAAGTTGGTTAATATACTCGTCATATTTTATAGTGTATAGGTATAGTGGAATTTAGCTGTTGTGAACAAGATTTGCAAATTGTGGTTTCTGTTTGGTACAATCCACCCTGATGTACAGTACACCATTTTCATTGATAATATACCATGATTTTTGCCTCCTGTTATCTATGGTGGATAAACCGTATGTGTTTGTATGTAGTACAGTCTACCAATGGAGACCTGTATGAGACTGTTCAGAAAAACTGCAGTCTGTATATTGCCTGTAACACTTTGCACTGTATCTTATCATCACACACTGCTCCACTGAAACTGACTTCAGTAATTGATGTGTGTTTATATGTTGCCTCTAATGCCAGCATATTATGCAGTGTGCAATAACTGTTAAAATTACAACTTTTGGTGAGAGCAAAATTATACAGCTCAGCTCACCCTTTCAATTTGAATGAAAAGTACAATCAGATGTTAATGAATAGTTCATCTACATCATTCAGACCTTCCTATTTACATTATATAACCATATCAAGAGAAAAATACTGCTATTTTGATAAAAATGGTAGGAAAATATGATAAAAAATTGATAAAAAATGTTTAATTATTCAGATGTTGTTATAAACAAGCACCATACTGTGCTTGTAGGGAATAATTAATCCAGTATCGCATTGCAATTTGCTACTCAAACAGGTCAAGTTGCTACACAAATAAAAAATTGTGTAGCAATTTTTTGTGTGCATAACCCTTGCGTTTTCATAAACAATGTGTGGAAGATCTCAAAAATCTTCAAAACTGCTATGCAAAATTTGCTAAATTATTCCCTGGTACTTGCCAACATTTCTGTTCATATTTGCTCCCACAGCCTATTTTTCACCCCCTCTGACCAACTATTCTTGCCCTGCAAACTTTGAAGCACCCCTACAGGCCATTCTTGCCCCCTCTGACTGAATTCCTTTCCTCGGCCACTGAAAAGAACTAATATTAAAAATGCAGAATGCTGAATGTTGTAAACTTGCTGGTTAGATGTTCCATTTTCTGGGATGGCAATGGTGGCAAGCATGAAGCACCAATACATCATAAGTAGTGAACTTCCTCTATGCTTGTCTTTTGCTATAGATGTAAAATAAACTCCTTCCATTTGTTTTGGGTTTTTTGTGTGTGTGTGTGTTCATAAACTTTGATTGATGGTTTTTCCTACTGATTAGGAAGCTGAAAGCCTCTTTAAGAATGGAAAATGGGAAACCATATGTTTGAAATATGGTCTTATTGTTTTAATTATTGTTATGGGTGTTTGAAATTACGGAGGGGTGTGGGTTGCTGCTTCTCTTTCACTTTATCTCCCTTGTCTGTGGTTATTGCCGTTTTTAAAGAAAGTGTACATAGTGCATTGATCCCACCCCACATGAATTTTAATTATGATGCCATAACTCATGGCTTCCAAGGCATGGCATTGACAGACCTGGGATCTTCTTGAAGTGTCATGGTTGACCTACAGTACTTTTGTCAAGGAGCAGTGCCATTGTTTATTTCGGTGGTGTTTTTTTTTTTTCTCTCTCAGCTTAAGCCAACTCAAAGAGCTGTTTGAGCTATAGTACTGTGATCTGCCACCATCACTCTCTCTATGTCGATCATGTCTGTTTAAAATTCATTTAAAGGGCCAAACCTCTCACCCCAAACTACAATTTTGGTTACCCGGGTACCGAAATTCTCAATTGGCTCAGCTCTTTGGTTGACAGCTTATTCAAACAATGCAGAGTGCCAAAGCTTGTATTACACAGCATGAATGGTACGGAGAGTGTTTTGATTCTATAAATTGAGTTTTTCTACACTCACCCTGAAGCAATAAACTAAGATTGTGTATGGATGAGGATGAATTTTCGGCAATTGTAGGAGGGGCTTCAGTAAGAAGGTTAGGAGAATTGGTACTGTTTGGGGTGAGAGAACTGGGCCTTTAATGCTCTCAGAGGCATATTTGCCTGTGAATTGTATTAACAAAACTTGGATGCATTTGTCATTGAATATACAGTAGGGCTACATAATGTGCTTAAAAGGTTGGCATCAAAGGTCATCTAGGGATTATTAATGGCTATTTTGTGAATATTTTCAAAGTGTACAGTATCTCCTCCCACATATACTGTAGTGCTCAATTATCTTGAAAGTTGGCCATAATATTACTTATGTAGTAGTTCTTGAGTGTTGTACATGCAGTAGTTTTTCTAATCCAATGTCATTTAAGGTCATATGAGGTCAAAAAGGTGGGACTACTTTTGACATGGTAGTACTATTGCTTTGAACCTGTGAGTCCGATAGTTACCAAACATGGCATGTTCAATTGACTTTTGAAGGACTTCAGCTGTTTGAAAAATATAGGTCATAGGTCATCCAAAAGGCCATGTTTTATTAGGCCATCTATGTAAATATTTTGAAATTCTCTGTTTTCTAGATGCATTGCAAAATTGTCCTGAAAATTGCTCAGAAGGATGACAGACATACATGTGCCAATTACAAATTTCTTGTCCAATTTGGGATGAATAATAATTAAATGACACCTTTCTGACCAATTTTGTACCACCTCTCTATTTTTACTAGTCTCACAAATTCAGCTTACAACATGTTTCCCATTGAAATGCACTCCCTTTAAAACTGTCTGTGTACAAGTGGTCCTGTCTTGGGAGTTTATTTAGAATTAGTTTAAGGGGGGATTTTGATTTATTTATTTCAATTGTGTGTACATGTACAGTAGGCACTTCATAGAAATAGATTGCAGTACTTGGCAACAAGTCATACATGTATGACACTGCTTCTAAACCAGCCTTTGCATGTGAAAGGGACTAAGAGGGTGAAATTTCTCCTAATTGTGTTCAGGGAGGAAGCTTTTACTTGCTATTATGTTACCACAGCCCATTAAACTTGTCTTCTCCCTTGCTGATAATTACTATAAACCAAACTTACTGTCTTCTGTAAAAATAGTAAACCAGGCATTCAGGGGTTTTCATTTTCCTGAGAGAAATTAAAACGTTGTAAATTGTGGATGCATTCCATCCAAGAAATGGCAGCCATTTGTGACACGTACAGTCCCTGTAGTGATTAAAATATTCATTGCATGTTTGAGCTTCTGCAACGTTGGTACTCCAATTGTAATTACTGTTCAATTCAGTGTACAGTGTGTACATACCAGTAATACACAAGTTTGGAAATATTTGTAGATAAATCAATGTACTTAACTTGGGAAGGGATTGAAAGGAAACCACCAACCTCCATGACAGTTGTTGAATATGTATCAATTCATCATTGTTACAGCAACAAGTGCAACTAATGTAGGTACATGAGAAATACATGTTCACTGGGCAGGCAAGTGTACCACAAACAAGCATAGGGAGGACAGTTTTGAAGGTAACGATATAACAAAATATTGTGACTCCTTCTGGAAGTACCAAATAACCAAACTATTTTTTTCTTTTCTTTATTAAGATTGTGGATTATAAAGACATGTACTGCAATTATGCTCATGGGATGCTATGTCCATATTCCAAATGATGTAATAGCAATGTACATATAGCAACATAGAGTATTTTTCTGTAGGAATTTTTGTAGCATAGACATGCAGCATTGTCAGAGCATTTACTTGTAAAGTACCCCAGTGTAGTAGAATATTTCTGATTCACATCGCTGACATATACTTACCCCATGCTACATCTTATTTGCATTAATCTCGTGAGCTGAAGCAGTTTTGACACTGCGCCCCCTATGTCTGCCATCTTGGCTGACAGCTCGACTTCATTCTCCTTCCACTGCAAAGCTTGCATCTTGGAAGTTTCTGAGTTCGGAAAGTCCGTTTTCCAGCGCTTTTGACTTGGAGTTGCATTTAAAGGGCAAGAGCAGTGTCCTCAAACATATTTTGAACCAATAGCTACATCTCACTGTTTTCTTCCTTTGTGTCTTTTTGTTTATCTTTCAAAAATTTTTAAGACTTCAGAATCACATATATTCATAGTAAACCAAACAGTTACTCCAAATTAATTTCACAATTGAGATAAAAAGATGTTGTCTCATGATTCTTAAGAGCCAATCATAAAATAGGACAGCCAACTTCGTTGGAATGACTGCATTTCCCCATTAAGTTGTCAAGATTGTCAGTCTGAGATGATGTATTATAAACCACACAATCACAAGCCTGCAAATTAGTTTTAATAAAGGTTTCCATGTGAAATGTTTGTTAATCAGCTCATGTCTTATAGATGAGTAATTGCATATTACATGAATCACCAATTTTCTTACTTTGTTTTTTTCAGGACAATCCTTCTTAGCGTGATTTCTTTACTCAATGAGCCGAACACATTTTCACCTGCCAATGTGGATGCATCAGTAATGTACAGAAGGTGGAAAGAGACTCGTGGCAAGGAGAAAGATTACGAGAACATGATCAGGTATGCAGATGCATGCATCTAGAAAATGAACTTCAGTACTGTATGTAATACTGTAATACTGTATGTTTGTTCTTTTGGGAGTGTTTGTGGGTGCTTTAATCATCACTTTAAAAATTAGCCTATGAATGGAACAGAAAAAATTTAGGGGGAATAATTCAGTTTATTAACATTCATCTCTAATCTTCCAGTCACTGCCTTTTATTTAATTTGTTGGTTTTTCCTTGTAGGTCTTTCAGTTTGTACATCATTTTTCACATATACTCTCAGCTTTGCTATTAAATTGAGTGCTGCAATTCCTTGCCTGACTCAAGGGTACTTAGACAGATTTAAATTACAATGTGGTGTATGTCAAAGGGTTTTGGCATTTCTTAAATCAGCATGGAGCTTGTGACTAGTTCATGTATGGTACAAAAGCTGTACTTGAATGCACACTCACACTCAGGGCTGGAAAAAATGTAAATTTCCCTGCAAGAAAATCAAATAACCCAGCAAGAAAATCAATTCACAATCATGATTTGCTGATTGGCTATCCTTGAATTCTGGTCAGATGTGGGCTTTCCCAGTTTGTGGTACAGTATGCTGTCCTGGTGTCCTGATTGCTTCCCAATTCTCAGGTTTAAGAAAAGTCCCAGTGCAGTCTTATCATGTTATATAGGCTTGATTCACACTCATGTACATTTGCATTATCAAGGAAATCAAATCAAATTTCTGTTGCAACATTGACATGGTTTATTTTGTGGACAATGTGTCCTTTTGCATGGAAGGAGGTACGTTCATATTTCAATAAAACTCCACTTTTCCAAAAAAATTTCACCATGAAAGTAATGCTTATACCTCATTGTGTAGAACTTGAAATTTGGCATTTCATACACACCTACAGTCACCATGGGTCAATTGTTGTGGTTTGAAGAGAAGAGTTGGAATGTCTGAGCCATACAAGTTTTGTAGTATGCTGATGACAGAATTGCAAGTTGGCCTTTTAAAGGAAAACATGTCTTTTTCCATGAATTCATAACTATAGCTCCTCTTGTACTTAATATGATTCAATGTGGATGTATACAAGCATAATCCAGAAGTGCGTTAAAGGTAGTTGGTTCTCACCCCTTAGAACTATAAATTTAGCAGTAGTCTACAGAAATTCTTTTAACACCCTTCAGTAGCAGCTCTCAGTGAAGCATACGAGGAAATGAAAAGGCAGGCACACTAGCCAAAGAAACCCCATGGATGGGAGTTACAAACCTCAACTTACATCACACAGGTTACCTTCCTAAGATTAATGGTTATATGTAAAATTAAAATGGCAGGAACTGTGGGATTCCTTTCCCGAAAATAAACTGTACCAAGTAAAACCTACTGTAGGAACTGGCGGAAATAGAGTCCCTAGCAAACGGAGGATGATTTGGTTCTGATTAGAGCCCACATTGGTCACACTTACCTTTACCCATGCCTTTTTACTTCACAGGGATGAAAGACCATACTGTATACCCTGTGACTGTGCTGTCACCATGAGTCACATTCTCATTGATTTATGAATACTCCCACATTTGCCAGAAATACTACACCTTCCCAACCTTAAAACTTTGTTGAACAAACAGATTCTTCTCTTATTCTTGGCTTTATCAAGGAAAGTAACTGTATAGAAATTTTTGACATGACTCCTGCTTTGCTATCTTTTTTGTGGAAATTGCCCCTTGCCCTCTTTTTACCACTTTTAAGGTAGTTTAACCAAGGCTTCAACATTGTAACTTTTCCTTTTGGTGACCCTATACAACACGTTCTTGTTGGTGTGTCGTTAAACCCCGTCTAACCAAATGAATCAATGTGCACAGTTCTAAATTACTGTCATATAATTTTTTAGGAGTTCATTGGACAGAAAGTACTTAAGAGGCTGAGGAAGCCATTTTCCCGAGTTGTAAGACATTGTCTAAGTTTTAGAAAGGGGTAGACCTGTGGTGAGCTCCATACAGTAAAGTTAGACTTGGTAATGCCAACTGGTTGTTGTTACATTTGTACTCTGTGGGTGGGTCCTATTTGTAACAGTGTGATTGAATGTAAACAAGCCTTTTGTAATTTCTTGGAATTTATTTACCTTTTGACTCATTCTTTAAAACAAAGAATTGCTGTAGTCATTGTGCAAACAGTTCAAAGATCCTCTTAAAAGTGCTTCCAAGGCAGAAGCTTAACCCTTGCTCTCTTTTGATCTGTACTCTGAAGTAAACAGAATGATAATATTTTATAAATAGACAAGTGAAAAAAACATTCATGAGACAATTTTATATGCCTGATCTTATTAGGCAGTGGCAGTCCAATGCAAAGTATCCTTTTTCATATTAAGGTCAACAGCAACATTCTCTGTCAAATAAATCTTTCTCACCTGGTTGTACAAGAGTATGCAGTGCAATAAAAAATTTACAGTACAGTATACTACATGGGAGCCAGTTCAGGACCTGGGTGTAGATCTATCGGATAAAGATCCTGCCATGGGGTAAATCATAATGAATTTGCCTAGGATAAAGATTAGCAATCATGGATTTATACACATCCAACTCCAGTATTAATTAGATGTCCACTATGCATCCTTAGGAACTGTGGAGATGGGAAGAGGGTTGGCCTTGAGAGCTTTAGACCCCTCCCTACCCCACTTTTTCTTCTGTAGGCATTTTGGGCCCTCTTATACATTGCTATTATATTGTTGTGCTATTATATATTTGAACATTGGTCCACTATGGTGATTAGCCCCCCCCCACTTCAAATTCGCTTCACTACCCCTGACCCTCTTTGTGTGACTTCACAATTAATATTTTCCAAAGATTTGGTTAAAAACATGAAAGGTTGAATCAGTAAACAGTAACAGATTTCAAAATATTTGTGAGTTTTCTTGAAATGAGCATCCTTGAAAAATTCACTTGTTGTCTTTGGCTGTCATTTGGAGAACAAAAAGACAAGAAAACTTTCTATCTGAGGAGTCCATTTAGCTCTTAAAAGGAAAATGCAGTCACCCCAGTTTGGAATAGTGTGGTCAGGGTCATACCCTGATAGTGGGAGGGAGGGGGCAACCACTTTACCCTGAAATATTCAAGTAATAAGCATAGGTCACACTGACAGCGATATGGGATCAGAATCTGATCAGAGTTTTGTGAGCTTTTGTTAAAATCCTCTCCATCTCTGGACAGAAAGAGCCAAAAATTTACCAAGCTATTTAAATATACAAGTGGCACCGCAGGACTTATGAAAATAAAATTGATGTTCACTATTTTGTAATGTCACAACAGTAAACAGATTTTGTCAGACTATGCAGTACATAACAAAATGTTTGTTGGTGTGACATCACAAAAAATGTTAACATTTCATTTTCCTAGACGTCAAATGCAAACCATATATTTACACTGGCTTTTCGATCAGAAATGGAGAAGGTTTGAACCAAAAAAAAAAAAAGGAAAAATTGCCGATCAGAATAGAATCCACATTTGTTGTAGTGTGACCAGGACTTTACATATACCATGTGCTACTGTAGGTGATAGTGGCGCTCTGTGTGCATATTGTTGGGACTGCCAACAGATGTATACATATGGATAGAGCATGTAACGTGTACATCCTATCTATTGTTCGTTGCCACCTGCTGGGACTAAAAGGCGCACCAAGATGGCCACTATCATGCTATAAATCATCTGATTTGACGAAGACTCTGTTATTTTTTAAACAAAAGTTCAACTTGAATGGGAAACAATATCATATTCCTGCAATATGTGAAGTGATTTTGACCTTTCTTTGCCATATTTAAAAAATATTTCAATTTTCTTGTAAAATATGCAAATATAAACATAATTAACTTGAGCAAGTTCAAGCTTTCACACAAAACCATAGCAGACGGCCATTTTGGTGCACTTTTTCTGACCCTACGGTGGTAACAATGTACCGTGCAGTATGCTCTGTCCATGTATAGGAAGTCCTTGGGACTGCCTCACTAGGGATTTTGCCCCAGTTGTGGCCTTGTCTTGTTCTCACTCTTTTTTTATGATCGAATCATGTATTTTTCTCATTGAATTGTAAAGTTTACAAGGAGCAACTCCCTTGGTTTAATATGCAATATGGAAGTCCTGAAATATGAAGGATTCTTAGAAGAAAAAATATAAGAAACTTGTGAGATCCAACTGTTGTTTCAAATAATTTTTTAGGACAACGGCTTGTTCCGTCAACACCAAACATTTTCAAGTAGAGTCAGTCACCAAAGTCTCCTTGACAATGCTAATTGGAAGGTAAGAATGCCATTTATCAATTGACCTTGTAAGAAGGAAACTGTTCTTTTAAGTATGGTTTTCATGTTCTCTGCAGAAAACAAGTGCAAGTATCAAAAGAGGAGGCATTAAAAGATGGTGTTGTCGTGCCAGTCACGCTCAACGATTACTGCATTAAAACAAAACAGCAAACACAATCTCAGAGTTCTGATGTCCTGGACGAAGATTTTGCCTATGACGATGACTATGATGAAGACGATAGTGATGATAGTGAAGAGGAGGAAGAGGATGAAGATGAGGATGGAAAACAAAAGAAAAATGCAGATGATTCTGGAAATGAAGATTCATGACAAAAGAGTGCTTTGAACTTTTGGGGGAAAAATAAGTTAAGACGATGTCCATTTTATTCTATAGAAAAGCAATTGATCCACCTTCATGGATCCTTTTTCAAAATCTTTCTCGTACTATAAAAAGGCAAAATACAGGCAACATAACGGAGTTGGGGTGAGACATGCTGTTTAAAATTTTTGTTATGTATGGAATAAGTACGATACTTAAATTCTTTATAGTCCTGTCTTCAGGCATAAACTTTAAGTGGAATAAGACAGTGATAAAGACGAGTGATATCGATGAAAGCATCTCTTTTAAAATAGGTTTTGGATGGGTATCCAACTTTGAAATTGATGAATGTTTTTTGTTCTGTTTGTGGTAAGTTTTATGTGTAGATTAGCCATTTTTTGTCAAATAGCTCATAGGAAACTGTTTTGTTTTCCTTAATTTTCTGTTCTCTGAAACTCTCTCTTTTTGCTGCTATGAACTGAAAAAGGTATTCAAATCTGCTGATTGCATTCATTAAACCATTGCAGAGTAACCTCTCCCTTTTACCTAATTAATTGTGTAAGAACTAATATTATGAGACAAAGCAGTAAAGTGCTAAGTTAACCCACAACAAGACTTCCAGAGTGAGTACCAATGAGCAAGCATGAGTACTATTTTGAGTACAAGTCTTTGGTACAAAAACTAAACACCCTTTTATGAGTATAGATTAAGGACTGACAGCTAAATATATGTATTTTAAATAAACACTCCTGAGTTCAAGTATTAGGCTCTGAGTATGATTAGGGGTTGGAGTACAAAGTCCTCAGTGGGAGCACTGGATTCTCAAATGCTCCTAGCAATGGTACAAGTAGAGCCATGAGTATTATTACAAGTGCAAATATAAAAGAAACTCATTCAAGTCATACTTATCCATATGGACAGAGTGTTACATGATTAATTTTTTGCTACTGAGTGCAGTGTTGTAATGGAGTCACTAGATTAGTGACTCGAGTCACCAGTTTTCAAACTTTTAAGTGACTCGAGTCGAGTCATTGACTCGAGTCACTGTACTACTTCAATGGGGAAATTCTCCTGAATTCTATCGAGTCACTCTCATTTTGAAAGGAAGTGACTGGAGTGGTGACTTGTTGCAACACTGACTGAGTGCACAAATTTTGGCTCCTGAGCTATGTTCAATCCCATAATTTGAATTGGCAATATTTCACCCCAAATCCATGTACATTTATCTAGCATATTATTTGCTGAATTTTACCGAATGTCCATATTGAAAATGTTTAGTTTCTTTTGAGATCTTTCTGTACCGAACTACTTGAGCACTCCAAACTTTTTACACATAAGACATAGGATGCACAGAAAATTGGCAAGCCTAAATGTATCCCTAAGGTGGAAACCACGGTTGTCACCAGACCATTTTGAGAGCTGGGTAAATTGTGATCACCGTCCTGGGAGGCAGTCTAAGGGGTAGGCAGTGGCCCCCTCCCCTTTGATAAATTATTGCAGATTTGAGAGTGCTTACAAAAAAACAAGGAATTATCACTCAATTCTAAAGAAATCTAAGAATTTTATTCAGTTAGGGTAAGAAATTTGTGTCGGGCTGTGATGCTGAAATTGATGACGAGTACAGGGCAGAGTTTCAGAGCTGGGTAGCCCCCCGCACCACCCGGTGTGGTGACAACCCTGGTGGCAACAGTCTAGGAATGGGACATTTATGGGGCAGTATGCTCTGCCTGCCATACATGTAAAAGAAGCAGTGTCTCAAGTGAAAGTATATACATGTGTGCTACAAGTATGCTCACCTAGTACAAAGATCTGAGCAAGAGAAAGGGTTCGAAAATGGCAGCAAGCACAAACATTAAAATTGAACTCAGAGACAAGTTCATACAATGACTCAAGCACTCTAAACACAATGGTCACCACATATTTTCTGTTATGAAAAGTTTGGTCTCTAGGGATCCTTTGTTTCATAAATTTTTATAGTAGACCATAGTTCTCTGCATTCAAACACCTGTAGGAAGTAGTCCTTCACAATCAATAGTGTACTGACCATTGACAAGGAAATTGAGGTCTGTCAAAAGCTGTGCGTCCACAAATGTATTTGGTGGAGTTTGAAAAATTTTCATGGGCTTGCTTGGCCAAAAATGTTGAGTAATATTGGCAACAAGTTCATGTGGAGATTGGATAAACAATTGAGTGCACTATATTGAAGTACTTGATACATATATCTTGTTAGCTGTTTTTGGTAACTAATTATTAAGGGCAAATTTTTCCCCAATAAAGATTTGATCACAAATTTAGGTTGATTTAATCCTTAATGAATCATGTCATATTTTTCCTGTAGGTAATATTATGGTTTTATAGCATGCCAGGGTAGGGACAAGAGGCATATCTCTCTTAAGCAGTAAGACACCCAAAGCTGATTGTCAAGTCAGGAATGATCATGAAAACTGCTTTAGGAGAGGTACACAAGACATAAAGTGGGTAGTGTTAAACATCATAAGTTGGTGACTGTTCCATTTCACTTTGTATTTGCACCTGTTGTAGACCTAAACACATATAAACAGGAGATATATCTTTCCCAGGTTGAACTTGAAGATAATCAGGCTGGGTTAATTTCCCTTCCATCCCCATAATTTTGTTGATATTCTAGTTGAGAAAGGCTATTGGAGAAGAACTTAATACAAACAACCAATGAAGACCCTGCATACTTTTGTATGTCGCAACAGTCAGATAGGGTTGTTTGGAAAAAATTGTCATGGTAACACTTCTGGTCATAGAAACAATGGGGGGGGGACTCCAAAGAAGATGAAATGAACAGAATTTTTAAATATGTTCATTTAACTTTTGTGTACACTATCTTTTAACTTCATATTTAAGATTGTTTGACGGAGGAAAACTTTTTTTTTTTTTGTTCACACTTGTTTGAAGAAGGAATCATGATCAATTTTCTTCAGAGAAGGAAACTTCGTCTGATGTAAGGGTTGTCTTGTATCGGTCATGAGATCCATGGCAATGTGTACAGATTGATATTACATTTACACTTTTCCGAAAAGACAAAATGAATCTCTGTTGTCATCTTTTGTTGTTTTTGTATTTAAAGGAGCCTTTTATTGTAGTTCTGGTGATAATTAAGAAGTTGATAGCCAGATATTGGCATGCAAGTGTGAAACATTGGAAGAAAAGCTTCACTAAGTTGTCACATTTGAAAGGGCCATACTGAGCAAATGGGTAGCATTGTTGTGGTGTGCATTTGAGGTAAGCAAAGGTCAAAACTTGTTTTAAATTCAACAAGGTAACATGAAATTTGATACCCTGAGCAGAAAGAAAACTGTCTCAAAATGATAGACCCTCATCATGGATTGATATGAGAGAAATAAGGAGTATTAAGTGTCTCCTTTTCTCATTCCAGTTCTCACAGTTAAGTCACTTTAAAGGGCCAAACCTCTCACCCCAAACTATAATTTTGGTCCGGGGGTACCAAAATTCTCAATTGGCTCAGCTCTTTGATTGACAGCTAATTCAAACAATGCAGAGTACCAAAGCTTATGTTACATAGCATGGAACAGTACTAAGTGTTTTGATTACATAAATTGAGTTTTTCTACTCACCCTGAAGCAATAAACTGAGAGTGTATCTTGATGAGAACGAATTTCAGACAATTGTGGGAGGGGCTTAAATAAGGTTAGGAGAATTGGTACTGTTTGGGGTGAGAGAACTGGGACTTTAAGCCCCTTCCGCAAACACCCCTTTCCATCTTGTACACACATCTAGTTCATTTCCTTGGTGCATATCCTGTCAAGCAGTTTACTGTTATATGTTATGAGAGCACTTTGTGCATGCTGTGAACCTTTTGAATTCGATGTCATTCGAACACATTTCTGCTTCCCTGCCAAAGATTTAATTGGGGCATCGAGTGTTTGTATTTTAAGAATACTTGTCACAAGTTTTGGTCTCAGTGGATCCCTGCCTCCTGGTTTACAATTGCATTCTTTAGCCATCTGCAGTGGCATAACGAGAGGAAAGAACCAAAATGAAATTTGAGGATGAAAAAAATTATTGGGCAAACATGCTACAGACAAAAAATTCACAAGCAACTTTTGACAGAATGGATTGTAGTTGTGCAAAAGAGATGTGCCATTTTCAGCAAACTGAGAAGCATTTTTTTGCTAAAATTTTATCTGTTTGCTACATGCCATGAGATGGTGGGGCCCTGCTTAGATGGTGTCATATATGCCTGCCCCACCAGCACTCAACACTTTGACCCCCTTAACTCCCCAAATGAAGAAGTCTAGCTATGTCACTGGCCCTCTGTTTGTTTCAATGACTGGAATACCAGACACATCCTAATTGTCTCATTCCCTACCCCATTGTTACACTAACAAGGATACTACAGCTAGTAGATGCTGTTTGGTGCATGTGAATCATAGGACCAAAACAGCATACAGTACTGTGTTGCAATCTGAAATTAAGCAATGGGCAATGGAAACAGAAATGACAAAAAGTACAGGCTGTTTTTCTTTTAAAATATAATTTATTAGAATTTTTTTGGTAAAATTTTGCAGAGGTTAATTCTAGAATTTATATGCAATAAGGTTCCTGTGATGCTCCATAAAAGTCTGGGGGCTAGGGAATGCTTCCTTACCATTATCCAAGGTAGACCACCCCCAGGAGGGAGCAGGGGAAAGCAGCCCCATGAACAATTTGTGTAGGATTCCACCAAAATTACAATATTTTGAAAAAAATAACATTTGGAACCTTTCAGTTGATTCATTACTTGTATATGCTAAACTTGTTTTCAAGTTATAACTTGTGACATTAGGACGATATATTCCTATCACTATTGATTTGAAAGACTAATTAAAGGTTGCATTTAAGTCCATATCTCTGTTGGTTAGTTAGTTAGATGGAATTTTACAGGCCAGTTTCAAACCAATTGGTTCAAATCAAGCTGGCTATGGCCATTTTTCCTACTCCATTGTTTATGTTGAGCACCAAGCGCATTGGCAGAAGGTTCCATTTTTAAAGTCTTTGGTATGACCCAGCCAGGACTCAAACTCCCGACCTCCTGACTGCAAGCTGGATGCTAACCACTTGGCCATGCAGTTGGTATATCTCTGTTGGTTACATGTTGTAAATATGCCCATGGTATCCCCTGCCTTGCATAAGCAATGGAGTAGGGAAAACAAAGCCAGTGACCCACACATAAACAGAAGCCATTTTCGACTCTAAAATTTATTAAAAGACAACCGTTGCCTTCTAATAAATTTTAGAGTCTGAAATAGCTTCTGTTTATCATTTCAATAATAAGTGTTCAATGGGGGCTCTGCATAATATCCGATGTCTCAGCCATGTAGAGAAGGATATACTGACAGCTTTTTGTGTATCGTTAAATCCGATTTAACTAAAATTGTCTGAAATTATCAGTCCTTGTCAATTTTCTGGAGCTAAGATAGCAACTAAGCAAATACCTGGAACCTGCAAATGCTGTCCTGGTTACATCTCATTCTAGGGCATGGGCATAAGAATAATTTTTCTAGGGACTGAACTGTCACTGCCTTGCAAAACCTTTATCATCTATACACACTGCCTAATTTTGTTTCAAAGACAGTCCCAAAATCCTGCCCGTTTTTCCAAGGTTGAAGACATTTGGTGTTTAATAATACATAATAAACAAAGGTGACAGCTGTCTTAGTGTCATGCTTGATAGACTTGCAAAATAATTCTGTAACACTGAATACTTTGTATTTTTGTGTATGCTTGCTTGACACACCAAAAATGTCACATATTGATACTGAACCTAAGAACATGGGAGTTAATGCCTTCTGGTTTAACCATTTGGAAAATTTCATCCAATGGTTTTAAAAGATATAGTTTATACTTCTGGATGTTGTTACTGAAAATTCACTAGAACACAGTGTAATTACTAATGACAGGACACTCCTAGCAAGCATGTACACACTTTTACTCGATATTATCTATTTGTTTGTGTACACTGTGGGGGAAAGTGACCTACATCTCCTATCTGAATGCTAATTTTAGAAGGCTTATCATCTGGGTTGGTTCAAAGGAAATTTATTGCATCTTTTTGTAACAATCCAGGCAAAAATTCAAATGGACAATATTAAATATTTAACTGTTATCTGCAGATAAGAATATCTGAGAGTAGTCTTGACGTTTGGTGAGACCTAGAGATGCACTTTCAGTCCTGAAACATGGCAGATTAAAATCATCTTCTCCTCTTTAATGGCAATGTTACATTAAAGCTTCTTATGGAAACTTTTCTGTGGCAGCTTTGCGGGACTGTAAGTTCAGAATCCTTACATTGCTAAAATTTTCACATGCAAACGTAGAGAGTATGCCAATGTTATTAGTTCAAACTCCTCCCCCCCCCCAACAAAGGTCCTTGATTGGTTCCTGCTTTTCAGTATGTTTGCACTTGTCCTTCCATAATTAGTGCCTCTTCCTTTCTATTTTCACTTACAGAATCCCACCATTTTCTTAAATTGCTGGTAATGCAGCTCACATCCCTTCCCCAATTTCATGGTTGAAGGATTAGAGCAGTGGTCCTCAAAGTGGTCCCTACCGCCCCCCTGAGGGGCGTTGAAAAGTTTCAAGGGGGCGCTGAGGAGTTTGCAAGCAATGGGGGGGGGGCATTGGCATTGACTAGGGGGTCCGTGGAGGTTCTCATACATTTGTGCAATATTAAGAAACCTAGGAGGTTGCAAAGTGGTTGACACAGACTTTCTCCTCTGAAAGGTTTAGCAACTACTGACAAAAATTTACCCAATATAAAACTTATCTGGGTCATTTTGGTGCTGGAAATTGAAAGTCGAAAGCTCAAAGTCAAAGACTTATATAAATATGATGGCATGTTGGGTGGAAGGGGGGCGTTGGATCAGTCATGGATGCCTATGGGGGCGGTATTTTGAAAAAGTCTGAGAACCACTGGATTTGAGCATCCCACTTGCAGATTCTGGAGTTCGTCTCCTGGCCAGGTCATACCAAAGACTTGAAACTGACTGCCATTGCACTTGGTGCTAAGTGTAAGCAATGAAGTAGGGGAAACAAGACAGTTAGCCACAGCTAAAAACAGGGCCATGGCTGGCACGACTTGAATCAATCAGTCAGAAACTGAGCCATAAATCTCTATCCAACTAACTCCATCCAACTCCATCTAACTAACTCTGAAAGCAATATAAAGGGATTTACACATAATGCTGACAAACACTGTACTGAACATGCAGTTAACCACTTTGATTAACCAGTCTTTGATAACCTTAAAAATAAAACTTTTTTTTGTTGCCATCCATGTAACAAGGCATGGGTTTTGGGGCTCATCTGAGTTGAACCCCTGACCCCTATTCTGCACTGTTAAGAGGCTTTGACAAATTGCTCTTCCCTAACAGTCTGAGAGAAGTAAGAAGGTAATTGGGCAAGTGACATGCTCAAAACTTTAGCTTGCTGGTTAAGCACCAAGTGGTCTCATCCACAAAGGAGTACAAAAGCATATTGAAAGTGGACATAGACTTTCTGACCAGCTAGCCCAATGGACAGGTAATGAAAATTGATGTTGTTGAAACCGGCTTTTCTCAGACTTGTAAAGTAAAACCTCCCAAATTTTATGTCCTGGTTACGATTGTGGTAATAAAGGCTATGAGCCATGGAAATCACATATGAAAGCTTTCATTTTCCAAGAGATATTCTTCCAAAAATCATCCAATTCTCTGAAATCATTGTTTTTTGAGCTCTCCTTCAATGAGCTTCCTCCCCTTTTCTCCAAATCCTTGACCCACTTCTGGCTAAAAGGTTTGATTCACTATCTATTCTTTGGTTGCACTTTGTAATGAACTTCTGATAGACCTCTGAGCTTTTCTGCTGCCTGCAAAAGAAAATTGAGAGAAAAAATAATGATGTCGACCTAGCCACTCATAAATACAGCTTTCACTTCTTTATTCTAGAAAGATAAACCTGTCTTTATGTACATGAGTTTTATGCTACAGACCATTTTTCCAAAAAACAATTACAAAGCGTTGTAGGAAAGAGTTTTGATGAGCATTGTAATTGTCAATGGCATTTTACTTTGATGAAAAATGATGCATACCAATAGCTTATCCCGCAGTCCTTTGTAACTGCCATTTAGAAAATGGTCCCTTACCAATTGACAGGTGAAAAATGAATTAAAATTAACAATAAGTAATCACAACAGTGTGTCAAGCCTAATTTGTTGGATAAAAGTTGGTTTGCATTTGATCCAGGGGCCAACAGAAATCCAGGGGCCTGCAGGATGTAGTTATTGGGGAATGGCTGTAGATTATAGCTGAGTTTGGAGAGCTTGCCAAGGTATAATTAAGCAAATTGGCAAATCTATACAGAATGTTTTAGTATGATGGGCACTGATCAAGGTATATGAGGGCCTGCAGCCAGATTTTAAGCAGCCTCCATTGTGGTGGAAATTGTGTGCAAAACTCAATCAGAGGGGTGAAATGCTTGCAAAAACTGGAGGCAATTACTGAAGTCTGAGAACACTCCATTGTAGTGCCCCCCTCTGGTCAAAGACAGGGAGAGTTGTAACAAGTAACAAGTTGTCATGATTTGATTCACTCCACCTTTCAAGACTAATGTGAGTGGGTATTCAGAGAAATTATGCCACACCAACAGCAGCCATGTCAGCAGCTTCTGCTTGCCAATCTGCATTTGTCTGTGATGAATGATTCACATTTAACACAAAAGGAATGATTCGTTTTCAGCTCTGCTAATGAGAAAGCTAGTAAGACTGAACATGGGCAGGACAGGTTGCAAATAAAATTTTTGCAACCAAAATTTTCCTCTGATGTCGGTTGGAAAGGGAGCTCATAAAGACAGAAATAATCATCAGTTTTTTACTACTCTCATGGTAGATATGTGCAGAACTTTAAATGGGATATTTGCAACCTGTCCTGCCCATGTTCAGTCTCACTAGGCTTAATACAATTGATCTATACCATTAACAATATTAGCTCAGAGGTCCACCAGATACAGAGCATTTTATGATGACATGACTGGCATAGGTGGTGCAACCCAGGCCATAGCCAGATAGAGCTCTGAAATGTGGGGAGGGGGATTTCTGGGGAGGGGGCAATGTGTCAAAAAGTATAAAGTCAATGGCAACCTGAAACTTTCTAGGGAAAAAAACCTTTTTAGCACAAGCTTCACATGCTGAACCTACACCCTGTTCACCCAGTTATGGACCTCAAATCAACAAAGCTTACAACAGGCACTTTTTTGCATCTGCTACAGAATAATGTTGAGCCATAAGTTACATTGGTTCCTTAATTATAAGCTATAGAGGATATCTTAAAGCAATTTTTTTGACAGCTCAGCAGTTAGTTAGATGGAGTTTTACAGCCCCAGTTTCCAACCAAGTGGTTAAAGTCCAGCCAGCCATGACCTTTTTATTGTCATGTGGAATCTACACAACACTAACAGTAAAGCACTCCTCCATGCATCCATACTCTCATGTTGGAAGGAAGATGCAAAGGGGAAATGGTGTTCTTTATTGACTGTTAAACAAGCTACGTTTCATGTTCTACCATTTCTACCATCCTTATGTCTGTTAATTTGATGAGGCTTTATGGCCAGTTTCTAACCAACTGGTTTAAGTCAGGCCAGTCATGGCCTTTCTTCCCGTTGTGGCTCACTGGCTTAATTTCCCGATCCATTGCTCACAATGAGCACCAAAGCACAATTGCAGCAGGTTCCATTTTTAAAGTCTGCATCGGGTGTGTTATGAATGAATCATTTTTTTCCTTATGTCCACTTCTTTATCTCCACCATACATATACAGGTAATTTAAGGAATGTAACAAGTAAGCATCTGAGGCAAGCCTACCGAGCATTTTAATAATTTGTCATCACAACATTACGGAAGTTACCTAGATGGGTTTTAACGCCATACCAATAGGAATGTGTCGTACAGTGTCAAAGTTTAAACATGGTTTCAGATATAGCTCAAGTTTGGTTTCAGATAAAGTTCAAATACAATGCAATTATTTTCCTCTTCAGGCAGGAAATACCATGGCCTTTTTTTCAACCCCAGGCCAGCCCACAGGAAGAAACTTTACTGGGAGACAAAATTTAAAGACATAATATACAACCACTCTGCGTAAACTTTTGCAAAAGTAACTTTCCAGTGTAATGTTCCCCAATAGTAAATACACCACATACCGACACCTGTTCTCACCCTCTGATGGTGGTTCATATCCAAATTTTCATGCACTATTAAGCTGTTAGAAGCATATACCACTATCCCTGCTCTGCTGCACCAATCACAGGCATAGCAAAAGTTCATAGCTTTGTAGCCCTTTGTTGTAGTATGAACTTTCAGAATAATTTTCCACTTCTTATGCAGCTCTGTGGATGTGGATGCCAGATCCTTTCATTTCAATCAGTACAGACTAAGAAGCATATACTGTACTAGCCTGCTCAGCTGTCAGATCTCTTTGGGCCTGTGCCAACATCTCATAGCCAACCATAAACTTCTTCACAGTTGCAGACCTGAGAAGTGGTGGATAGTACATTGCATGTAACTGCCAATGATCCATGTTGTCTTTCAGCTGTGACCCTGTTGGTGCACCTTCAAGATGAAAAAGACAAACATTTTTATAAGCTCAAACGATAGGAGTTGCTTGTGTTGCAAGCTGTCTTGCACAATAGGCAGTTCTGCACAACAGCCAATGAGAAGCCCGAGGTGCAGACCCACATTAGAATTGTTACACAAATGGTGGGCATAGACATCAGGGTTATTGATGGTAAATTGTAACTGGCAGTTCACATTTTCTGAAGTTGTGATTGCTAACACTGTGTAGTTTTGAGGAGGTGTAAAAGGGGGTGTCCCCTTCTCCTTTTGAAACTAAAGGAATAGTGATTTAAATGCTCAAATTATGTTTCCTAGCAAAAATTGAGTTATGGAAACTTTATTACCATGCCACCCCATGGAATATGGAAATGATGTTTCAAATAAGTTGTCGTACTTGGACACGAGCTGTTTCATGACATCAGCAAGATCTGAAAAAAAGGTGAATGACAAGAAAAATACTTTTGAGAATAGCACATTCACCAAACTTCACACACTGCCACATATTGTTTACCCCTTTGCAAAAGCCACTACCATAATATTTTTTTTTTTGTGGTGAGGGGGTGATGGCATTCATTTTTGTTAGTCATATCATGGAAGGCACTTGTTTTATCATGCCATGTAGGTTTATAAAATTACAACTTGGCTACTAAGCCAACTCAACAATTTACATCAAATCTAGGTTCTTTTGGAAGGCGAGTTCAGATTGGTAAACCATGGATTGCTCTTGAATGAAAAGCCTGCACCTTATTTTGACCTGGTTGGGAATCAAAATCCCAACCCTCAGGTTTCTCAGCTTCCTTGCTGTAAATGCCTCAGCACCAGTATTGTACTCATCCTCTGAATCAGGAAAGTAATACTTCTTTTGACTGTAGTGAAGGAAAGAAGAATAGCTATTCTATTCTCCTGAACCATATTATTGAGGAACCCCATCAGCCATACCTGGTATCCCAACATTGAATTGTGCTTAAGAACAAGCACAAAAAAACTTGTTTTATAGTCAGTTAAAATTTGTTAGTCTTGGTAAGGCAGTTTCATATACTATTAGATGTTATCAGTCAGTGCTGTAAAAATAAACATAATCTCACATGTTCCACTCAATTTAGATGTTATCATGTGTTTTGATTACAGCTTTAAGTGGATACCACTCACATACCATTATGTGTTGAAAATCATCCCTATAAAACACCTTTTTTCAGGTGTCACATGATGAGAGCAACATATGTGTAGGTCTAGAAAGAGCAGGTGCACAGCCAGGAATTTGTCAAGCAGGGAATGCAACCTGTAGGTAGACTATCAAAGCCAAACGCCACCTTAAGTTGCTACACATAACCCTCACTCTATAGCCCCTCACCTAAAACCAAATCATCACACCCGACTGAAACCCATAAAGTTTGTAAACCTAGCTGTCTACGCTTCCATTATAGTAAAAAGTGGCGAAGAATATAAAGACCAAACTAACCTTTGACCTCTTCCTGGGTAAGGTGTGTTAACCTCAGGACATGTCTCTTTGGTAGTAACATTGTTTCATAAGGCCACATTGCCCAATACGGCACCACTACCAACCAAAAAGGGCTATCTATAACAATTCTTTCCTGCAAAATGAAAGGAATAAATGGTCATTTCACTTGGCATTAACGTGGAAATTTGCAATTTTCATTTAAGAGAGCAGTGACTAAAGTCTAAAAAGTACCAGGCAAATATTTATTTCATGACGCTAGAAATGAATAGCAAGTTTTAGCCATCTATCAGAGAACTTCCTGTTCAGGTGTCTTGCTCCAAAGACTGTTTGGTCAATGGAGCAAGTTTGTTTCTAAAAACGATTAACTGGTGCAATTATAGGGATAAGCTTCACCCAGGAAAAAGCCCTTTTCTTGGGTAATATTGGCTAAAATGTCCTATTCAATTCTAGCAGCATGTGAAATATTACTTTATAGATATTTGTCTTTCAGGAAAAATTTCTTCAAAATAAATTTCATCAAATTTGTACTCCCTCACACTTTACGAAACTCAGACCCTTTATACTGAAAACACCATCTCAACGACCCTACAAGTTTTGGACACTCACGAGGAAAGTTGATTTTTTGCATTGCAACATCATTAGATCTCTCATTTGAGCCAAAATCACCCCACATATTTTTGGCAGAGAAGAATCCCCCCCCCCCATCCAAAATATCTGAGAACAAAAGTCATGCCAAATATTTCTCACAGTTAGTTGGTCAGATGGTATTTAATAGCAAATCAACATGCTGTGATATATAGTGTAAGCTTGATTAATATGTAAGTTCAAATACCCTTTGAAATACTGTTCAGGCTCTTTTAAAACACAAAAATGGAATATAAAACAGTCACCCTATCCTTATATTCTAAAATAAGAACTAAAATCTTCATTTTTGGTTTCGATGATAAGAGAAACCAATGCAATCATGATGGCGTGCGTGTGTATGTATGTATGTATGTGTGTGTGTGCGTGTGTGTGTGTGTATGTGTGTGTGTTTGTGACACTTTGCTCGTTAACACGATATCTCAAGATAGGAATGTGTGACAGTTTTCAAACTTGGTACATAGATGCGCCATATTGAGAGGAAGAACCCTATCGTTTTTGGTGGAGGTCAAAGGTCACCTGGGGTCATCAGGGGTCAAAGTCTGAAAACCTTGTTAACACAGTATCTCAAGGTAGGAAGCTTAGATAGATTTCATATTTGGTATGTGGATACGTTATAGTCAGTAGATGGTCCCTATTGTTTTGGGGGTAGTTCAAAGGTCATCTGGGGTCACCAGGGGTCAATGCCTGAAAATCTTGTTAACACGATATCTCAAGGTAGAAAGCTTGAATAGATTTCATATTTAGTATGTGGATGTGATATGGTCAGGAGATGGTCCCTATTGTTTTTGGTGGAGGTCAAAGGTCATCTGGGGTCCCCAGGGGTCGAAGTATGAAAACCTTGTTAAGGTAATATCTCAAGGTAGGAAACTTGGATAGATTTCATATTTGGTATGTGGATGCGTTATAGTCAGTAAATGGTCCCTATTGTTTTTGGCAGAGGTCAAAGGTCATCTGGGGTTACCAGGGGTCAAAGTCTGAAAATCTTGTTAACACAATATCTCAAGATGGGTAACTTGGATAGATTTCATATGTAGTATGTGGATGTGTTATAGTCAGTAGATGGTTCATACTGTTTTTGGGCTAGGTAAAAGGTCATCTGGGGTCACCAGGGGTCAACGTCTGAAAATCTCGTTAACACGATATCTCAAGGTAGAAAGCTTGAATAGATTTCATATTTAGTATGTGGATGTGATATGGTCAGGAAATGGTCCCTGTTGTTTTGGTGGAGGTCAAAGGTCATCTGGGGTCATCAGGGGTCAAAGGATGAAAACCTTGTTAATGCTTTATCTCAAGGTAGGAAACTTGGATAGATTTCATATTTGGTATGTGGATGCGTTATAGTCAGTAAATGGTCCCTATTGTTTTTGGCAGAGGTCAAAGGTCATCTGGGGTTACCAGGGGTCAAAGTCTGAAAATCTTGTTAACACAATATCTCAAGATGGGTAACTTGGATAGATTTCATATGTAGTATGTGGATGTGTTATAGTCAGTAGATGGTTCATACTGTTTTTGGGCTAGGTCAAAGGTCATCTGGGGTCACCAGGGGTCAACGTCTGAAAATCTCGTTAACACGATATCTCAAGGTAGAAAGCTTGAATAGATTTCATATTTAGTATGTGGATGTGATATGGTCAGGAGATGGTCCCTATTGTTTTTGGTGGAGGTCAACGGTCATCTGGGGTCCCCAAGGGTCGAAGTATGAAAACCTTGTTAAGGTAATATCTCAAGGTAGGAAACTTGGATAGATTTCGTATTTGATATGTGGATGCGTTATAGTCAGTAAATGGTCCCTATTGTTTTTGGCAGAGGTCAAAGGTCATCTGGGGTTACCAGGGGTCAAAGTATGAAAACCTTGTTAAGGTTATATCTCACGGTAGGAAACTTGGATAGATTTCATATTTGGTATGTGGATGCGTTATAGTCAGTAAATGGTCCCTATTGTTTTTGGCAGAAGTCAAAGGTCATCTGGGGTTACCAGGGGTCAAAGTCTGAAAATCTTGTTAACACAATATCTCAAGATGGGTAACTTGGATAGATTTCATATGTAGTATGTGGATGTGTTATAGTCAGTAGATGGTTCATATTGTTTTTGGGGTAGTTCAAAGGTCATCAGGGGTCAATGTCTGAAAATCTCGTTAACACGATATCTCAAGGTAGAAAGCTTGAACAGATTTCATAGGAAGTATGTGGATGTGTTATGGTCAGGAGGTGGTCCCTGCTGTTTTGGTGGAGGTCAAAGGTCATCTGGGGTCATCAGGGGTCAAAGGATGAAAACCTTGTTAATGCTTTATCTCAAGGTAGGAAACTTGGATAGATTTCATATTTGGTATGTGGATGCGTTATAGTCAGTAAATGGTCCCTATTGTTTTTGGCAGAGGTCAAAGGTCATCTGGGGTTACCAGGGGTCAAAGTCTGAAAATCTTGTTAACACAATATCTCAAGATGGGTAACTTGGATAGATTTCATATGTAGTATGTGGATGTGTTATAGTCAGTAGATGGTTCATACTGTTTTTGGGCTAGGTCAAAGGTCATCTGGGGTCACCAGGGGTCAACGTCTGAAAATCTCGTTAACACGATATCTCAAGGTAGAAAGCTTGAATAGATTTCATATTTAGTATGTGGATGTGATATGGTCAGGAGATGGTCCCTATTGTTTTTGGTGGAGGTCAAAGGTCATCTGGGGTCCCCAGGGGTCGAAGTATGAAAACCTTGTTAAGGTAATATCTCAAGGTAGGAAACTTGGATAGATTTCATATTTGATATGTGGATGCGTTATAGTCAGTAAATGGTCCCTATTGTTTTTGGCAGAGGTCAAAGGTCATCTGGGGTTACCAGGGGTCAAAGTATGAAAACCTTGTTAAGGCTATATCTCAAGGTAGGAAACTTGGATAGATTTCATATTTGGTATGTGGATGCGTTATAGTCAGTAGATGGTTCATATTGTTTTTGGGGTAGGTCAAAGGTCATCAGGGGTCAACGTCTGAAAATCTCGTTAACACGATATCTCAAGGTAGAAAGCTTGAACAGATTTCATAGGAAGTATGTGGATGTGTTATGGTCAGGAGGTGGTCCCTGTTGTTTTGGTGGAGGTCAAAAGTCATCTGGGGTCATCAGGGGTCAAAGGATGAAAACCTTGTTAATGCTTTATCTCAAGGTAGGAAACTTGGATAGATTTCATATTTGGTATGTGGATGGGTTATGGTCAGGAAATAGTGCTTAATGTTTTTGATGGAGGTCAAAGGTCGTCTGGGGTCACCAGGGGTCAAAGTCTGAAAACCTTGTTTATGTGATATCTCAGGTTAAGTAGTTTTGATAGATTTCATATTTGTTACGTGGATGGGTTATGGTCAGGAAATGGTGCGTAATGTTTTTGATGGAGGTCAAAGGTCATCTGGGGTCACTGCTGGTCCAAGTCTGAAAATCCCGCTTATGCAATTTCTCAAGATAAGAAACTTGGATAGATTTCATATTTGGGTACGTGGATGCATTGTGGTTAGAAGATGGTCCCCATAGTTTTTGGCAGAGATGAAATGTCATCTAGGGTCTCCAGGGGTCAAAGCCTGGAAACCATTTTAAATGTGATCTTTCAAGATAGCTGTTTGTCCATTTGTCTGTCTGTCTGTCTGTTTGTCATTCTAGCTATGTATGGCTTTTATGGAGGTCAAAAGGTCATTTGGAATGACAAAATTATTTTTTGAACATGCTAGTATAACATTTGAATGAGAAGATAATGGTGCATGATGGCACTCTTTGAAATGGAACATTTATGTATCATCGAAACCTCAATGCATTTTTCATTCTGGTTTTATTTTCATTTCAGTATTTTTCAATTTTTTTCCTTCCAAGTTAGTGCCTTTCATGATTGCATTGAAGCAATGCATAAAATAAAATATTGCATCAATCTATCCCTGTAGCAATCACAAGATTAAATAAGAACAATGAATGGATCAGAATTCTGAAGCCTGTCAATCAAATAGGAAATGAAAACTTTTCTCATCAAATCAGTTGATAACTCATCTTTTATGATATTTTTGTTTTTTCTGCGAAAAATATTACTCTGCTTGGGTGAGAATTGGGGTTGATGCAAAGTGAGAAAATATTTAAGCTTTCATGCATCAATCTTTTAACATGACTTTTGTCTCCCCCAGGCTTTGAGGCCTTGTGCTACAAACCACACCACTCAGGAAGTCAAGGGTGTGGCAGGTGCACTGTTTTTATACCATTTTGATACATTTACCTCAGTTGCCATTATATGACTTGGAGTGTAAAAAACTTTCAACAGTGAATTTTGGCAGGTGATAGTGTGTCATTGCATTTGAACACCTCAAAATTCAAGACCTCCCTGCACCCCCAACTAGCTTGAGACATACCCCAGGCAAAATTAGGAGTGTGTATACGTAATACTACCACTAATACGAAAGCTACAGGAAATATAATACCAACCTACACAGTTCTAGAGTTGGAAGTCATTTGAGAAAAGACTTTAAAGGCCCAATTTTCTCATCCCAAACAGTACCAATTCTCCTACCCTTCTTAGTTAAGCCCCTCCCACAATTGTCTAAAATTCACCCTCATCCAGACACAATGTCATTTTATTGCTTCAGGGTGAATATAGAAAGCTCAATGTGTATAATCAAAACACTATCAGAACAGTTCATGCTGTGTAATGTAGTTTTGGTACTCTGCATTGTTTGAATTAGCAGTCAATCAAAAAGCTGAGCCAATTGAGAGTTTCTGTTACCCTATACTAGAAGTGTAGTTTGGGGTGAGAGGATTGTCCCTTTAAGTCAGCTGAACTCATATCATTACCCTCCTCATGATTCTGTCATGAGGAGGGTTTTGGTGTCATGGGGGGGGGGTATGATATGAGCAGAAAGTCTAAGGATAGAGAGAAAAAATCTCTATTTTAGGTGTTTTTTTTGCATTGCAAGGTTGGGTTACGGGGGGGGGGGTTCTAACCCCAAAACCCTCCCTGTGGCAATGCCAATGTCATTACTTTATACTGTTGCAGTCTACCAGTAGACCACATGAATAAAAGAAACATGCAGTCACCCCAACTTCATTTTTGTATCCATACAGTCTCCTCTCTCATAAATGGCCCTTTTTTCATCATGTGACATCCTTTTTGTCTTAAATTTAGTCCTTTACAAAGTTAAATACTCAATGTTCATATTTTTAATCATCATTTACAGCATTTGAAAGCATGCAAAGATACATGGGTATAAACTTAGAGGTAGGACATAAATTTAGTAAAAAAGTTTTACATGTTTAACCCAGACTACAGTTTTGATTGGAAGTTTTGAAATTCAAGTAATATGTTGTGATGTGTTGCTTCTCTCAGAATTAAAAATCAGTGATCACAAATTCTAGTTCATGGTAGTTTTCCTTTATAAAAGAAACTTTGAGTGTTAATTTCTGCTGGTAAGGCATATAAAAAATTGAAAATGCAAATTCCACTCAAAAGTTGGATATGAGGGAATTTAAAAGATAAACGGTGATGTTTCAAAATGAATATCAGACAAATTGGTTTCAAAATGAATATAAGAAGAATTGGTTATTTCTGTAAGCTGCACAGCAACTAAGGTAAAACCCACCCTGTTTAAAGTTGACCCCTTTAAGAAATGAAGTAGAAAGGTTTTGAGTCTTATATCATAAAATTTGCAATACATGTCAAACTGAGGATGATTCAAAATATAGACATGTAAACTGCCCTACCTTTACTGAAATGTTTTTTTTCTTTTAGATTTTGGTGGTGCTCAACTTAAATTATAGCATTTATTCAGTGGGTGGGTTTGGGGTTGGGTTGGGGAGTGGGAGAATGTAGATAATATAACTGAAACTACAGGGCTTCACATGAATGCAAAAATAAAGAGTGTACCCAAGTAAAGTCAGCCTGAAAAGCGTTAAGAAATGAATATTTTGATCACAGGCACCACAAACTGTACATACTTTACCTTTTTTTCCATCTCTAAATTCACATAGTCAACCAGGAGCACTTTGCCATGTTTTTGGAGGTAATTTTTCTGATGTATATCTTTAATTCTGGGTTCATTTGGCATAAAATTACTCGCCCATACCTGAAAAAGATAAAAAGGCTGGAAGAGTATTGAACAAATTAACAAAACCTTATAAGGGATGTCAGTGGAAGAAAAAGCCATTTCAAAATGTTCTGGTTGACTAAAGGAGCCATTTGATTGGTAAAAAACAATAAAACTAAGAGTGGGTTATGTCTGAGATGATGAGACAAAATCCTTTTTGAGATTTTGTTATAGAACCATCATCAAAAATGCCATCATTATTTCTTTGCACCACTAGTCTCCAGTGACCACCAGATGTTGAACTTCAGCGTGGCTGAAATATGATGTGCCAGATAGGGTTTTGAGAGTTGAACATCCCCCTCCCCCATTTGAAAATATAATGAAAAAAACACTAAAAAAAAGCTAATCACTGCAAACTTCTCCCCAACCCCTCCTAAAAATACCCTGTCATAGAAGAGGAAATGGAGTTCTACCCTGTCATACTTGCAGGCTATCAACTTTGTCAGAGTTTTTTCTTTAACAAGTCTCTCCTCGCTACATGTTCAAGTGTGTTCTACAGCTATTTTGGTATCTTAAGACAGTTCATTGATACCACTGGGTGTTGTTCCAATGGGTTAGTTAGTTAGTTAGGTAGTTGGATAGAGTTTTACAGCCCAGTTTCCAACCTATTGGTTCAAGTCGAGCCAGTCACAGTCATTTTTCCAGTTGTGGCTTGTTTTCCCTTCTCCATTGTTTCAACGGAAAAATCCCAAGAATGATAAAATTTTAGTAGTCATAGAGCTCATGTTGTTATCTGTGACAACACAGAGCTTATCATCATGAACAAGACTGTTCTGTTGACAGACAAACTATTAAAAGCAATGCTCATATACAAAAGGGATTGGACAAATATTTTTAGTCACAATGAAATTTAAACATTTTGCAGGTTGTGTATGACCCTTGTTGCCTCAGTTTTCAAGCATATGAAGCCATCACTTATAAATATCTTTATAGTATATTTTCAGTGCCACATAAGACAAAAGAAATCCAACTTAAAATGAAAAAGATTTTTGTAATTTTCACAAACCTGACAATGAGGATGAGGATTAGAACACCCCATCATGGCTCCTTTGTTTTCAAATATCTGTATAAGAAATGACAAAACAACAGTCACAGTTCATAATGAATAATTTAAACATCAACCAATGAATCCAATTATTCTCACTTAAGCAAAACACACAGAAAGCAAACACATAGTCTAAAAGGCACAGTTTTGGGGGTAATTACATCCCCCCATTAAAAATGAAAAAATTAAGGCAGAAAAAATGAAAACATTGAACACTTCCAGCTTTATTTTGAAGCTAGAATTTTTCCATTAAAATAGTACCATTCTTATATAGTGCATGCCATTGAGGGTCCGTTAGTTAGTTAGTAAGTTAGTTAGATGGAGCTTTATGCACCATTTTCCAACCTATTGGTTCAAGTCGAGCCAGCCAAAGCCTTTTTTCCAGTTGTGGCTCACTGGCTTATTTTCCTACTGCATTGGTTATGCCGAGCACCAAGCACAATGGCAGTAGGTTGCAATTTTGAAGTCTTTGGTATGACCCAGCCAGGACTCGAACTCCCAACCTCCTGACTGCCATTGAGAGTGGCACCTTTAATTTTGAATGGATGCATAGGTATTGAACCAGTGTCCAGTGTTCAGAAATGCACGTCTCACTAGTCAATCCCCCAAACATGAAAAATTCTACATCCAACAAACGATTCCTAAACTAATTGCCCCATCAAATTGGAAAACTGTTAGGGGTCAGATGCAATGGGCTATGACAAAGACTCTAAGTTGACTGTATTGATCGAGTACTATAACCAACAGGAGCTCAAACAATGGGAGGTAGGCATACATACTTTAAATCCCTTCCTAAATTCTCTCTCTTTCCTTCATTTGCCCCTTGTCTTTTTGCATGACTAACCAGAATGCAAAACTGCATTGAGGTTTCGATGATACACAATGTTCCGTTTCAAATAATCCCATCATGTACCATTATCTTCTCATTCAAGTGTTATACTAACATGTTCAAAAAATAATTTTGTTTTCCCACATGACCTTTGTCCCCCCACCAAAAATAGGGATCATCTTCTTACCATAAGCATTCACAAACCACATGTGAAATCTATTTAAGTCTCCCACTTTAAGATGTGTTAACACCTATTAAACAAGGTTGTCATTCACATTTTGACCACCAGTGACCCTACAAAACCTTTAACCTCTACACATTGCAATTTCAAAAGGCTTCGAGCTGACTTCAAGAAATGAAAAATAGGAATCATGCAAACCTTCTTTAAAAGTGGACCCCCCTCATGCTAGGGCAACCCTAAAAAACCATGGTACAATTAAGAAATGACATAATGATGGTTTTGATGGTTTTGTATAATTACCTGCAAAAAGTCTTGAGAGTTCACAACACTGTAAACTAAGGACCCTCTCCCCATCCTTTCCAGCTGAAAGGTTTAATAATACTTTTAAGACTTTGATGAGGGTTAGATTTCAGTGCAAAGGTTTGAACCAACCCCATAAATACTGCAGAGTCAAGACATTATTTTTCAATGACACTTCGTAACACTAATATATATGGGAGGACTTTTGAACAGCTTCTCATAACACTAATATATATGGGAGAATTCGTAAGTTTTCCCCTGCTGCAGATACCACCCTGCTACCAAAATATGCTGCTGCATGCTTTATATCATGTTCTAGAACAAATAAAATATTGGTTTCAAAGCTAAATTTCCCACTAGGCTAGACTAAGGATATTACACAGAAACATACATGTGTAGAATAGGTTCCAAATGTACAGTACATATATGCGATACATTAGGCAATGGCAAAAGTGCCAAGACATTAGTCATGATGAAGAAAATTACATCGCAGGGAAAAACTTAACACCTAAAGCTCACAAAAGTACTGCAGATTGTTGTATAAGGGTTTTTTTACCAATGCCTTTTAAATATTTTTGATGTTCTTGGCCAAGTGGATTTTTGTTGATCCTCTTCAGTACTCGATTCTGCTTTGTGAAATATGTAGCATCGGCTAGGCCTAACTTATTCCTACGTTAAACCTAGGCAGAAAGTACTAGCCCACTTGCTCATTTGAACCATACAATTTTGGCCTAAACTTTTCAGTTTAGGGAGCTAGACACTTTGAGATTTCAACAAAGATCCTTAACATGTGAAAAGAGCAATTTTTGGAGGATATTCGTAATTGCGGAATCGAGGGTGAAAATGGTAATTATTCCACCTAAATCAAGATACTTGGCATCTCTGTAGGGACCATCTCCTAACTTTAACCCATTCACATTCCAAATATGAAATCTATCCAAGTTCCCTACCTTGTGATATTGTTGTCCCCCCGAGACCCCAGATGACCTTTGAACTTTACCAAAACCAATAGGGACCATCCTCTGACTATAATGCATCCACAAACCAAATATGAAATCTATTCAAGTTTCCTCCCTTGAGATATTGTGTTGACAAGATTTTCAGACTTTGACCCCCAGTGACCCCAGATGACCTTTGACTGCCACCAAAAACAATATGAATCATCTTCTAACAATAACACATCCACGTATCAAATATGAAATCTATCCAAGTTCCCCATCTTGAAATATCGTGCTAACAAGATTTTCACACTTTGACCCCCGGTGACCCCAGATGACCTTTGACCTTCAACAAAACCAATAAGGACCATCCTCTGACTATAATGCATCACCAAACCAAATATGAAATCTATCCAAGTTTCCTATCTTGAGATATTGTGTTGACAAGATTTTCAGACTCTGACCCCTGGTGACCCCAGATGACCTTTGACCTCCACCAAAAACAATAGGGACCATCTCCTGACCATAATGCATCTACATACTAAATATGAAATCTATCCAAGTTTCCTATCTTGAGATATTGTGTTGACAAGATTTTCAGACTTTGACCCCTGGTGACCCCAGATGACCTTTGACCTCTGTCAAAAACTATAGGGACCATCTTCTGACCATAACACACCCACATACCAAATATGAAATCTATCCATGTTCCCAACCTTGAAATATCGTGCTAATAAGATTTTCACACTTTGACCCCTGGTGACCCTAGATGACCTTTGACCTCCACCAAAAACAGTAGGGACCATCTTCTGACCAAAACACATCCACACACTAAATATGAAATCTATCCAAGTTTCCTCCCTTCAGATATTGTGTTGACAAGATTTTCAGACTTTGACCCCCAGTGACCCCAGATTACCTTTGACCTCCACCGAAAACAATATGAACAATCTTCTGACCATAACACATCCACATACCAAATATGAAATCTATCCAAGTTCCCTATCTTGAGATATCGTGCTAATAAGATGTTCAGACTTTGACCCCTGGTGACCCCAGATGACCTTTGACCTCCACCAAAAACTATAGGGACCATCATCTGACCAAAACGCATCCACAAACTACAGATGAAATCTATCCAAGTTTCCTATCTTGAGATATTGTGTTGACAAGATTTTCAGACTTTGACCCCCAGTGACCTCAGATGACCTTTGACCTCCACCGAAAACAATATGAACAATCTTCTGACCATAACGCATCCACATACCAAATATGAAATCTATCCCAGTTTCCTATCTTGAGATATTGTGCTCACGAGATTTTCAGACTTTGACCCCCGGTGACCCCAGATGACCTTTGACCTCCACAAAAAACATTAGGGACCATCTTCTGACCAAAACACATCCACAAACCAAATATGAAATCTATCCAAGTATCCTATCTTGAGATATTGTGCTAACAATGTTTTCAGCAATTGACCCCTGCTGACCCCAGATGACCTTTGACCTCCGCCAAAAACAATAGGGACCATCTTCTGACCATAACGCATCCACATACCAAATATGAAATCTATCCAAGTTTCCTATCTTGAGATATTGTGTTGACAAGATTTTCAGACTTTGACCCCCAGTGACCTCAGATGACCTTTGACCTCCACCAAAAACAATATGAAGAATCTTCTGACCATAACGCATCCACATACCAAATATGAAATCTATCCCAGTTTCCTATCTTGAGATATTGTGCTAACGAGATTTTCAGACTTTGACCCCCGGTGACCCCAGATGACCTTTGACCTCCATCAAAAACAATAGGGACCATCTTCTGACCATAACGCATCCACATACCAACTATGAAATCTATCCAAGTTTCCTATCTTGAGATATTGTGCTAACAAGATTTTCAGACTTTGACCCCCGGTGACCCCAGATGACCTTTGACCTCCACCAAAAACAATAGGGACCATCTTCTGACCAAAACGCATCTCCATACCAAATATGAAATCTATCCAAGTTTCCTATCTTGAGATATCGTGCTAAAAAAGTTTTCAGAAATTGACCCCTGCTGACCCCAGATGACCTTTGACCTCCACCAAAATCAATAGAGTTCTTCCTCTCAATATGGGGCATCCATGTATCAAGTTTGAAAATTGTCAGACATTTCTATCTTGAGATATCGTGCTAACAAGCAAAGTGTCACAAACACACACACACACATACACACACACACACACACATACATACACACGCCATCATGATTGCATAGGTTTCTCTTATCATCGAAACCAAAAATGCTCTCACCCTATCAGCTTTTCCAAGGCCCACAACCACCCTTACCCATTAGCCAATAACAAACTTACACATATTTGTGCTGATCCTGGTTGTCAAAAATATGGTATGACAGATGTAGTTTGGCTGAAGTAAATGTTGTCGTTATTTACCTGTACCCAGTCATACTTTGCACCAAGATCAGACACAATCTCTGCCCATTTATTGATAACAGTCTCTACCTCAGAGTTGGACATCAACGGCAAAGTGATGTCAGACCAAGGATGGAAGCACATGACTTGACTGTGTACATGAAGAAAGGAAAATCCCAGGTTGAAAATAAAAATTGAATCAATCGCTAGTAATTAGCAGTATGTCAGATCAATTGGTTCAAGCAACTGTTATCATGAACTAAGCACTGGTTGATGTGCATAGAGTTAGTTAAAAAGGGCTGAACATCTCAACTAATACAAATAATTGGAAACCAAGACCTTTTTGCAGTCCTGAGACAATGGACTGTTTCCTAGCTTCATTGCTTAATGGGAGCATCATGCATGATAGCAGAAGGTTCTATATTTTTTAAATCTTTGGTTTGAGTTGACCTAGGAATTAAACCTGGCCTTCTGCATGAGAGGTGGATGCCCCATCATGAGACCAAACATGCAGACTGACATGCAAAGAGGAAGAGTTGGTTGCATTTCAGCATATTAAGGAATCCCAATCAACTTACTGATCCACAATTAATGACCGACTAAATAGATCAATCAATTAAGCTACAAACTGATCATATTGTAAAATCATGAAAGATCACATCATTCAACCTGCACTGACTCACCATGTGCCAACAGCTGATTTTGCTCGTAGTAATGGATGGCCATCTTCACTGGGTGATGGGGCGCCCTCTTGTAGCAGAGCTGGAAAGTCATTTTCAAATATGAAAGTACTGGTATAGTTTGGATTGACCTACAGTACATCATGGAGGAAGAAAAGGAGACTTTAACAATTTCAGTTTACAATTTGGAATCCATCTTGGGAGACAGAGATGACTTCAATGTTTGGCTTTGCTGCCATACTTATATCTGTGCTTGAGCACAGGATTCTGTACTCGTACTACCCATACTCATGATCTTGTACCAATAACTATACTCATGATCAGGGTTGTTACCACACCAGTGGCACCCGACGGTGCTACTCGGCTCTCAAAATCTCCACCCAGTACTAGTACTCGGCTCTCAAAATCTCCACCCATTACTTGCCATTAATATCAGCATTACCATCCAGCACAATTCTTACCCTTACTGAATAAAATTCTCAAATTTCTTTATAGTTCAGTGATAATTCATCATTTTTTTGAAAGCACTCTCCAATCTGCAAAAAATTTTCAAAGGTGAGGTGGGACAGGGATTCCCCTTTATACACCTGTTGCTCAGGACAGTGACTACAAATTACCCAGCCCTCAAAATGGTCTGGTGACAACCCTGCCCATGATATTTTTTTTTTGACTGATACCTGTACCAATACTCATACTCCTGACCCGGTACACCTATCAGTACTCTTACTCATGACCCGGTACACCTATCAGTACTCTTACTCATGGTCTGACCCTACTCACACCTATAGCACTGCTTGCAGCTTATAACATCATCAATTAAATTTTACCTCAACTACTTAGCTTATCCCAGTAAAATTTATCACAATTAAAATTAGCCAGAAAGAACGTCAGTGACCTAGCTCTAATTTTCACGACACATATCAGGTCAAAACAATACATGCATGGATAGTAATAAGTTGTGATGTTTCCTCTTGCATCTCTACCATTTTTCTTCCTATATTTTCCCGAAGTCATTGCAATATTTTTAAGGGATAATGCAGTCTCCCTTCTTTGGACTGGTGTAGTAACCTTTTTTTTTCGTGACTAGCTCTTGAGAATCATGTAAAATTCTTTTTCTCACTCATTTGCAAAATTAAAGTAACTGCTTGATTTACCTAGATACAATATTTATGTCCTGATAAATACTTGGAAGGGAAATAGAAAGAAATTTTTCAAGACACAGCTGTTGTTTTGAAATAAGTCTTGGGTGACAAATTTTACTTGCCTTTAAGAATGACCATCAATGACTCCTTAATAGTTCAGTCCCCTATCTCTACCTTGTAATTACCGACTAAATGGCTCATTTACAAATTCATCCTTTGCATATTTGATACATAACATCAGCAATGGGGGACGGTTTTGCCAGCAATGCTTGCAGACAAAAACTTGCATCACCCAAGAATATATCTGCTAGGAGAAAACACAGGTACTCACCTGGAGACTGTTCTTTAATTGAGCAGACTTAAAAATTTTTTTCTAAAAGTCCCCTCGACTCTCTGGCGAAGAGCCAAGGGGCGAAAACCAAACATTTACTCCCGGAGGAGTTCTGCTCGCTTTAGGACCTAAACATCCCAAATGGACAAGTACGCCCTCTAAAGGGCAAACATGTGTGGTCCTGCTCTAGACTGGCTGAAGAGAACAGAAACCACACCCTGGATGCAGTTTAATGTCATGCCCAGGACAACTTAAATAATTTTAAGATGGAATAGCTCACATAACACAACTTGCACAATGTTTGCACTGAATACTGTACACAAACACTTTAGAGCTGTGTAGTATGATCACCAGGATATGTCTTAAAGACACTTTGTCATCATCCCAAACAGTTCCAATTCTCCAATTCTATTTCCTTCTAACCTCTCCTATTATTGTCTAAAACTCTTTCTTGTCCAGACACAACCCCGGTGTATCGCTTCAGGAAGGTATACAAGGCACTAATGTGTAATTAAAATACTCTCAGTATTGTAAATGCTGTGTAATATGAGCTACGGTGCTCTGCATTTTTTAAATTACTGTTATCGTATTAAGAGCTATACCAACTGAAAATTTATGCAGACTACTGCTTAAATTGTAGTTTGAGGTGACGAATGAATGACTGTATGCAATAAAGTAGTAACTTTTTGTCTGCACTGGGAGAAGATTATGGTTAGGCCACTTATGTGATGGGCTGGAGAAGAAAATCAAAAGAACTTGTTGTAAGTTGACACTCTCTGGAATAAAGAGTTTTGCACTGTAAAATTCTAAAAATACTGTAAACCTTAAAAGTTAATCTTAAGCATGTTCTCTTCTTGGGCTATATATACTCACTGATCTGCACATCTTCAATGACCAAGTCAGAATGAAATTCAGATTGAAATTTATGTCAATCAAGCCCAGTCACCATTTAAAGAAATCCCTATTGCTTTTGTTTGTTTTTTGGCAGGTCTCTGCTTAATTTTTTCCCTTTTTTTTGTTGAGTATCCTTTTTTCTTTAAGAGTCACCCAACTTTGTAACATTAAGCCAGTTGTGGCTTTCTGGATAAATTACTTTCACATCGTATTTTAATATGTTGATGAAATGAATTAAATAAAATGAGTTAGGAGTGCATATTGCAATATCAATGTCAAGACACAATCAAAAATTTTTACGTAATTTCATTTACTAAATTGCAAATTTATTGTAGGGTAAAATAGGCAGTGGCGTTTAACCAAGGAATGTTATATATCAAGTCCTATAACATGTTTAGTTCAGATCTACCTCTAATACTGTACTCTGTTCCAAAGGCTTTGGATAAGCACCCAGCTTGGTGGGTTGGCAATCTTCAGCTGTACGTCATATTAAGATGGTTTCCAACAAACTAATTCAAACATTTATAACCCAAAAGAGATTCCAGCTGAGGAGTGTAAATTTGTGAAACATCGCTAACAATTCTGATTTACAAAGACCTAACCACCAAGGGAGGCTCATAAAAGACACTATTAAAAAAACAAAACATGCACAGGTCTCTGTTGGCATTTTCAAACTTCAAAGTATATTCCAACCAGATAAAAAAAATGTGCATTGATGTGTTGCACTTATATGATGCATGCCAGAGGTTTCCAACCTTTTAAGAGACAACCCAAATTAAATATCAAATCACAAATCCAACATACTCCCTAACGGGATTATGAATGTACCTTTACATTTAGGCAACAGTTTCTAGTACTGTAGATTTTATTTGAATTCAAGAAGTCATGCCAGCAATACATTTACTTTATATTGTATTTTAAAGTCGTCTCCAGCAATACAGAATTGCTAAATTTTAAGTGATATTCATTTTCCTTTTTCTGATAAGGCAGTGACAAATTTAAAATGTTTTGGAACAAGTTCGCTACCCAACAATAAGTGCTTCAAGTGTTTTCAAAATTTTCCAAAAGAAGGTGTGTTAAACCCCCCCCCCCCCCCCCCCCCCCGGTTTCATTTCCATAAAAATTGAAAAAGGATGAGAAACCATGCTCCAAAAGAATGGACTCATGGTAATGATGTGAAATCAAAATATAGGTTGCCTTTGACAGTGTTACAGTATATTCAAGGCCAGTCTCATATCCTTAGACTCTCCAGTCCTAAGTGGATATGGGGTCTCAAGGCTTCCATGGCTATAGAAACAGTGACAATACAAGCCTCTAATCAAAGCCAGCCTGGGACTGCTGGCCATTCAGGCCTTCACTATAGTACTACAGAAACAACCAATGAAAAATTTTTGAAAGCACTGAAAAAATATTTCTTCTACCTCTCCCTTAGCCCTTGTAGCACCTGGACACAATGGATTGTTCAGGTCATGTCTTGGAATGTTTTCTTCAATCTTCTTTTCTACTTGTCCTTTCCAGGGGCGTTTCATCCTGTGAGGTGACACAAGTATCCATTCATCTTTCAGAGGGTTATACCTAACATGTTGATGTTCTGTCAGGAAAAATTGAAAAATAAAACAAAAATATTGTAACTGATGCTGTATTAATTTTTAAGGAACTGATGCTTCAAAAAAAATCCCCCAAAATAAGCTCACATTTAATTACCATACAAAGAACAGTCAACTGTCCAACTAGCACTAAACTACTGTAAGTTGTAACCACTTAACAGGTTTGACGAAAATGGCAGCAATGTTAGACTAGTTAGTTATCTTCCCTTTACTGTGTCTGATATATGTTGTAACTTGATGTTAGTTGAAATTCCCTCTCTTGCAACACAGTCAACAGTCAGTATTTTTCTTTACATAACTTCAAAAGCAAAGTAGAACATTTTCTCTCATCTAGTTATCGTGCATGCACAGGATATAGATTGCTTTCATATATTAAAAAAAAATATTATTGTGAAAACTTCTCAGGTGAGTGATCTTATGCATTGTCATATCATGACATAATATAACAAATAATGTTCGGGTTAAAAGGCAAAGGAGGGCAGAGGTTCACATAAGATTCTCTGAAGACCGAACCATTAAAAGAAAATTGGACTAATTGTTTATTCCACAGTCATGGATCACCTGAAATATTTGTAGTAGTTTCAAAGAATTGCATAGATAATGATCATGTTAACCACTCATTGTCTGTGGGAGAAGCTTGACTTCACCAGTTGCTTCTCCAGCCTTTTCAATGGCCAAGAACCACAGATTTTTTTTTGAACCTTTAAATAAATACACAAGACAAAAGAGGACTTGTATTAAAAATAAATTTTTAAACCTGGAGCATGTTCCCCCCTTATCCTTTGCAGCTCCAGGGTGGAGAGGACTTAAGGTACTGTATTTAAGTCTTGCATGATGATTCCTCAACTCAGGAATAATAGGATTGGCTAATTTGGACTAATTTGAACTAGATTGCTCCACATGAGAGAACTTGTACTTTTTATAGAAGGGACTCCAAGCCTGAGGGGCATAGTCAAGATGCGTCTTACCAATCGCAGCAAATACAAATTTACTGTAGAACAATGTTCACTTTTACTAAAACTGCTAAAATTTCTCTTGATCAATCCAAGCATCTTGTATAAGTCTCTTACATCTCGTATAAGTAAGCTTGCAGATGATACTAAGCTTTATAGGAAGATAAGCATTTTGGATGATGCCTTACTGCTGCAGAAAGATCTGGATAGGTTATTTTCTTGGTCTCAGACCTGGCAAATGTCCTTTAATGCAAGGAAATGCAAGGTCCTACATTTTGGTCCCTACAGTTTTAGCTATGATTATAACATGAATGGTAGTGTGAGAAAGATCTAGGTGTTGTAATTACTGGGGATTTGAAGTCATCAAGGCAGTGTGGAGCCACTGCTGCAAAGGCTAATAGAGTGCTTGGATTGATCAAGAGGAATTTCATCAATTTCAGTAATTTTAGCTTGGCTGTGGTAGAATCTGATTTGGGGCTGTAATTGTCAAGCTTTGGTGGTTTGACTTTTGATTAGGGCTTGGACTTCAGGGCATCTTATGGGGCCTTGACCCTACTTTGCCCTTTCACCTGTTATGTAATGTTATATTTAAGCATGTATCCCATCAGTCCTTGCAGTAGTGGCTGTACACCGCCTCTGTGACTTTGAATCCCCTGTAATAAAACACCCAGATCTTTCTAACTCAGAACACTCTCACTCATAATATACTGTACTCAAAGCTGAAAATTTTAGGACCAAATGAAGCACTTTGCCCTTGTCTGCATCAAATGTCTGAGACCAAGAAAGTAGGTATAGTAATCCACTACTAGAGCCTTTAAAGGCCCAATTCCCTCACCCCAAACAGGTACCAATTCTCCTAACCTTCTTACTTAAGCCCCTCCCACATTTGTCTGAAATTCACCCTCATCAAGATGCAATCTCAGTTTGGATTGCCTCAAGGTGCACAAGTATTAAGAAAAGCTAAATGTTTGTTTCAAAACATTCTCAGTAGAGTTCATGCTGTGTAATATATTGCTTCATGGTATACTCTGCATTGTTTTAATTAGCATTCAGTCAAAAAGCTGAGCCAATTGAGAGTTTCTGTTACCGCCAACAAAAAGTGTAATTTAGGGTGAGAGGATTAGCCTTTAAGTAGTTTCACGCCAGGCATCATCCTTATTGCTATTTTTCTTACACTTACAGTTTTGTATTTTTAGTAATCTTGCTTGGGCTACTGACTTTAGTATTACTAGATGTAAGCTCTCAAGAGATTTCAGGCTGTCAGATTTCACATGAACGATTGTTCCCCATCGCATGGTGGTCCCCTGATGATTAAATCACGGAATCCAAATAGTTGAAATACTGGTTACTTCCAATCAGTTACCACCCATGCATTTTGTAACAGAACCCGAAAGTGGGTTCCCCATGCCCATGGTTTACCATGGTGAAAAATTACAGAACCCACAAATGGGTTCCTGTGATTTTTGAAATCCAACAGCTGGGATTTGTAGGGGAAAAATCTAGTTTAAGGTGAGAATTCATGAATAGTTTTATGCGAAGCCCTGCGTCGGTGTGCGGCGATCTGTCATACCTTGTCTTTTTTTAAAGTAGTACTCTAAGGCTAGGACAACCTCTGGCAGAGTTCATAACGCACTAATAATAATATCATTTGTGCAACTGGTACTAACGTTGGTAGTAACTAATAAAGTCATCTAATAAGTAGGCTATGGCTAAAACATTCTAACCAACCAGAGAGCTGCCTCTTGAAACTTAAACATTCTAAGAGCCTACCTGTTGGATCAAAATTCATTATGACTATACATTTCCGTCAAAGGATTCGCCGTTGGTTCGAGATATTTCTCTGGTCGCTTGCTTACTCTGTCGTACGTCAAGATCATATGCATCACTTTGATAACCACTCAGTTATCACGAACAGGCAGCATGGCTTCAGACAACGCCATTCTTGTGAATCTCAATTGGATCTTAACAACCAATGACCTAGTGCAGTCTCTAGATCTTAGATCCCAGACTGACATGATTATCGTGGATTTTTCTAAGGCTTTTGATACGGTTCCTCATAACCGTCTGCTTTGTAAATTACAAAACTATGGTATTAGAGGCAACACCCTTAACTGGATTGCTAATTTTCTTAAGTCCCGGAAGCAGAGAGTCGTAGTGAGTGGTGATTTTTCTGATTGGGTGGATGTTATCTCTGGTGTTCCCCAAGGTACAGTCTTGGGTCCCCTGTTGTTTTTAGTTTATATTAATGACCTGCCCGATAATATCTCTTCTGAAGTAAGACTTTTTGCTGACGACTGTGTAATTTATAGACAGATAAAGAATAATCTTGACCAGGTTCAACTCCAAAATGATCTAAACACCCTCTCTGAGTGGCAAAATAAATGGCAAATGCACTTTAATACCAAGAAGTGCTTTTCTATGAGGATTACTCACTCAAGGAAACCCAAGTTTTTTAATTATACTCTAGATAACGATACCCTGGAGTCTGCCGATTGCCACATGGCACTTATCTGGGAGTTGACATCTCTAATACCCTGACCTGGAATAGACATATTAATCGTATCACTTCGTCAGCAAATAGGTCTTTGGCTTTTATTAAAAGAAATTTATACTCCTGCCCCAGGAGTGTCAAAGCTAATGCCTATCTCACACTTGTTAGGCCTTTATTGGAGTATTCATCTTCTGTTTGGGATCCCTACACCACTTCCCTATCCAATAAGGTTGAGCAAATTCAGCGTAGGGCTGCTAGGTTTGTTTATAATGACTATTCCCCCCATAGTAGTGTGACTGAAATGCTAAACGACCTAGGGTGGGATAGTCTCAAAAACAGGCGTACTGCCAACAGGCTAGCAATTCTTCACAAAACCAGATTGGGCCTCCTAGCCTTGCCAATCAACAACCTACAACCGGTCCGGCGGCCCTCTAGACATCACCATTCTAATAGCTTTACCAATATACCAACCAATAAGGACTGCTACAAATACAGTTTCTTTCCTCGGACCGTCAGAGACTGGAACCTACTCCCCCAGAACATTACAGATCTCGAGGACCCAAAGCAATTCAAGAGCGCAGCCTTGAGGATCCTCAGACGGGACGACTAACTACATGCGCACACTCAACCCTGCACGTTTGACTCCACCAGGAGTGTTGTGCAGTATTTTTCCAGATCCAGATCCAGATCACTGGGCTGGACATCAAGCGGCTGGGAACTCCCCTTTTAGTTGTATGGAATCCTATAAAAAGCATATGTGCCTTTGCATTTTGCTTGTAAACCGGTGGTTTCAGTTAGTCTCTTTGAACAGGCATCTGAAATCCATGATAAATTTCTACCCCTCAGAAATGGAGCCATGTGGGTCCTGGAGCCCAATGCAGGACAGTTACTCACCAGTCAAGTATTCCTGCCATTGATTAACCTAATTTGACAGTGTTTGCACCCTTTTGTTGGGAAGGTTAATTACAAACTTTCAAATGCTATTTTCGTGGAGTTACTCCGTGTTAAAAAGGTTAAAACCCTGTGAAAATGCTGTTCAGTGAACATCAAACACAATTGGCTCAAGGTGGAGCCAGCGAGGGGGAGGGGGAATGGCCCCCGCCGGGAACACCGCCCCTCCCCCCATCGGGGGAAGTCGGCGGTTTCGTCTGGTATGTTTGAAAATAATAATAATAAAAAAGAATTAATAAAAACCCTACAAGGAAGTTACTGGAGCTGAGGGTGATCTTTCATTCCATTTCATTTATATGTTTTATCACAACAGTAAATGAATAAGATAATGAACAAAATGAACATACTTTTTCTGTTGTATACATAACGCTATTTTAATACAAATCGGATTCGGTTTTAATCAGTAATTCTTACTAGCTTACTATCCCTCATTCCCCCATGTTTCTTGTCCCATCTTCAATCCGTACACACAAGGTCACACATAACCAAGACTTGTCAAGTCTTGGTTTACGTGTGACCTTGCTTGCGGCCCGGATGCAGAGGGAGCTGGAAGTTCCATGTGCAGACGTAACCAAGGGTGGCACCAACGGGGAGACCTCCTTCCCATGCCGTTGAGGAATCCAATTTCGTTGGAGAGCCTTCACCTATAGGCCCACGATACTACGCCCGATAAACCCGGATGATCTTCATTTTGCTTACTATAGAAGACCATATTCCACCAGGAAACTCACAATTCCCAGTTTTCCTCACAAAAACGGACGAGAGGTTTTCAGATGCATGCAGTTCCTAATGATCTGCAATTTGGCCTGCCCCGACAACAGAATTCTGGCAATGGTAATGAAAATTGGCCGGTCCATTTTCAGTTACACATAAGGATAAACAGTGGTGTGAGAATGTCTCCTCATAAGTCTGACTGGAAATTCATTTGAAGCCACCTTGTAACTTGACATATTTTCGAAAACGTTGGAAGTAAAATCATTTATAATTTGGAGTTCGGGCAGTCACGGAAAAAATTTCATTTACATAGTGGACCTTGCAATTGAATACAACGAATATTCGTAATAGAGTCAAGAGCATTATATGTTTTCTAATTCCGTTGCATAGCCTTCTCCCGAAAAAAGACAAGACCATCAAATCTAATTAAAGCGGTACGGTACCTTTTAGCTGGTATTTTTCTGATCAAGTTATGTCATTTCCTGCTGTCTTAGCTTGGGGTTCTTAATTTTCAAGAACATCTGTGCGCTCCACTTAAGTAGTCTTTGGGCAGCTCTTTCGGAAAAAACACAATTTTGCCCCTCCCAAACTTAAATGCCCCCGTACGCCTATGTCAGTATAAAAAATATATAACTTCAAATATATGGGAAGCCAAAATCTTTACGTGAAAAAATTTCCATTATGATGTTCAACAAAACCACAAATCACCCCTACTTGATTTTCTCATAAGAAGGTCAATTTCTTCCCTTAAACCCCCCAAATTTGCCATAAAATTACAATTTTCTCCAACATGAGCATTAGATTTTTAAAAAGTGGCAAATTTTCGTATATCGATGGATACTCAGTAGAATAAATAGCCAAAGCCAACTCTGTTCGTCACCCCGAGATTCTACCTAATTTTGCTCATGAAAGGCATATCACTTAATGAAAAACCAAAATTTTTCAGTAAAACCTTACCAAAAAACAAAGTTTTCTTTGACTGAATTCCAAAATTTCTCCAATTTAATAAGCTCTTCATTTTCAAATCTTCTGTTTCAAAAAAGGGAAAATGTTTTTGGGCAAATTTCCAGTTTCGTCTGAAAGCCTGCGTAGGCCTAGTACGATGAAATGTGTAACACCAAAAGTTTCAGCTATTTTTGATATTTGCCCGTATAAAGGACAGATTCTTAAAAAACACCCAACCTTTTTAAAGTTCCTTACAAAAGCCACATTTCTTTCAAATATTTCAAAATTTTCTCCAAAACAAACTCTATATTTTTAAACACTGTATTTGTTAAAAAGGAAGCCAAAACAAAAGCTACGAGCGCCTCAAATCCTGCCAAGTCATGACACGCCGGGACTCACTTATAGCCTTTGTCGGGGCCTTGAAATGCTGCCCCTGTCGGGTAAATCTTGGCGCTACCCCTGGATTGGTGTATCCAAACGAGAGGGCGCATTGTCTGTTCGAGTGCACAGGCTAAAGGGCGAAATTATGGAAAAGCACAACATTCACGCGGGCACTGCCTTCCAATTCATTTTTCATGTTTAACGCCAATGTTTGAACGCTTCACTGGATAAACAGGGAGCAAGTTTTCCCTGTAATTAACAAACGCGTTATTTAGGGAGTGAAGATGTCTCGGTGCACCTGCATGCTTTTGTGATCGTGAAACATTTCGACACGCCTGTTGCTCATTGGTCACGACTACCACTTTTCAACTTATGATCATAATATAATATGGAAATTAAATTACACGGAAGTTTTGTAGCAAGCAACTTATCAGAAAACGAGAGGCACATCTCCATCCTCTGTTTGCAAGGAGTTACCGTGAGCCGTGTCTTTCGAACAGTGACGTAGCTAGGATGTTTTACAGAGGGGGGCCAAGGTATGAAATTTCCCCCAAACTTTTCAATGTGTATGTATTTAATATAAAATATGCAAATCTTCAAGTATAACAACATTGCCAGGTAATTATGCAATATTACCTATATTTTAATCTTAAAGGATAACATAGAACGATTAGAAATAACAACTCTTAGAATATTTATTTTGGTCAACAATATCTGGTTTGTTTGTATGTACCAACGCAGTGGCGTACGCAAGATTTCTCTGCAGGAGGGGGAGGGGGCGTGCGGTATGTTGAGTGGTCGACAGCCTGAGGGAGGGATCTAAGGGGTGATTTTTTGCGTTTTCAAGGAGTCTAGATGCAAAATGGTGCGAGATTTCCGACTTTGACAGGAACAGTGTTAAAAGTTGAATGGTGGTGTTTCATGCGGACATAACTGAAACTTTTGTGTCTTTACATATATTTTTATGCCATTTTCGCTACTTTACGGAGTAAAACTTGTCATTAATTTTGCATACTTTTAGCGGTCAAAATGAAAGAGCATCGATCGGTATTGGCGAAAGGGAGCATTTTATTTTGTGGTTTTTCTTGACCACAAAACGTGATTCTACCACAAAGATTACCGTATCTGGGTGGAGAATTCCCATATTGTACAACGCAGAGACTATGTACAAGGGGATAAGTTCGAGTTTACAGCTTTTCAGTGTTAGTTGTACTGTATCAGCTGCTGTTTAATTCCTGATAAACAGCTTCCTGTACACTGGAATGCACTGATCATAACACCCGCGCGTATACAAGAGAACATTCAATCTGCTGCGCTGAGAGGATATTTCTGTAGAACGCGAGTCGGGCTGGTTCATTCGACACTGGATCTGTAGGGTTTATTTGGGTTTATTTGTTGCATGTAAAAAGAATAATGTATGAGAAATTTCTCACAATTTGTTATTGTAACAAAAATTTTGAGAAATGAGAAAAGGGCAAATCATTACTTTTCAAATTTCCCTTATTTCATCAAATTTCCCCAAACTATTTTCCAAGGGGGCAACTTGCCCGCCTGCCCTCCCCCCTCCCCGTAGCTACGCCACTGGTTTCTAAATCACTATCAGATTCAAGTTTCCCTGTGTCGTGGGTTCCACCACCGACAGTTCCAATGCATTTTTTCAGCCTTGCAAAGGCCACTGTTTACACTCTGTATCTCAGTGACTCACACCAGCATTGGGAAGTTGGGGCACATGACCCACCGACTTCCTCAGAAGTTTCTTAAGCTTTATTCATGTAGGGTGGAGGGTGAGGTGTGTTTTCAACCGAACCATGGGTCTATTTGATCATGTTTCATCACAAATGGTTCTCAAACTATTAAGATTTTGCTCGCCCCAGGAGATTCACACTTAACCTGAATGTTGTCTTTTTATCACCATCTTCTAGTAATTAAAGTAACTATAGAACGGCTACCAGGTCCTGCAGAAGTTGGTTATCCCCAATAAAACTCCTGGCTACGGCAAGTGACGCATAACATATAAAAAACAATGCTTACAGTGACAAATTTATACAGCATATTACTAAGATATACCCTCTGCCGACTAGGCGATGCAAGTAGGGCCACTATATTGTATTTAAAGGGCCAAACCTCTCACCCCAAACTACAATTTTGGTACGGGGGTACCGAAATTCTCAATTGTTTCAGCTCTTCGAGAGACAGCTACTTCAAACAATGTAGAGTACCAAAGCTTTTATTACACATCATGAACAAGACTGAGAGTGTTTTGATTATATAAATTGAGTTTTTATTTACTCACTGTGAAGAAATAAACAGAGATTGTATCTGGATGAGCGTGAATTTCAGACAATTGTGAGAGGGGCTTAAGTAAGAAGGTTACTAGGAGAATTGGTAATGTTTGAGGTGAGAGAACTGGGCCTTTACTCTTTAAATGAAGGGTGGAAAGAAAATTTTATACATCGGGCATACATGGCCTCTAATTCTACTCCTCACAATACACTTCAGAATTACATGAGATTTGCACACTTGATCAAGCTTCAAATGAGAAGTTTTTACCTTGAATTTACCTTGAAGCGCCACCCTCTCCATGTAGGATCATCTTTGTATGGTTGAGGCTGGCTACTTGATGATAGTAGGCCACATGCCCTTAATGAGTTTGGGGGTGACTATCACTAAGAATCTCAGCTGGGGCAAACATATCCAACTTGTTTGTAATAAGGGAAATAAGATCTTAGGCCTATTACGCAGGAACCTCTCATTTTGTTCCAAAGATGTTAAATTGGCGGCCTATAAAGGTTTACTAAGGCCCTTGTTGGAGTATGCTTGTTCCGTCTGGGATCCACATCAGATTTCACTCCAAGATAGACTGGAGGGAGTACAAAAAAGATCTGCTAGGTTTATATCCGGCGAGTACTCCCGTGAAGTTGGCTCTGTGACCGCACTCCTCAAAGATCTAGGTCTACATACTTTGTCTGACCGCCGCAGACGTTGCAGACTCATAATTTTTGCCAAAGGTATTTATGGCCAAGCTAACATCCCCCTGTCTAATCTGTGTAAACCTACTCGTTGTTCTCGTAACATGCATGCTTTAATTGCAATTTCGCCCCCCCCCCCTTCCGCTAGGACTAATTGTTTTAAGTACAGTTTTGTCCCTAATACTACTCGGGATTGGAATAACCTCCCAGAGAGTCTTATTGCGGGGGCCATAAGTCACCCAAAGCCGGTGGATTTCATTATGAACTCTTTGAGGGCCTGACTGATCACACGGCACGTACGCGGTGTAAAATTGTCCTTTTGGATGTCTCACCGTTTTGAAGAAGAAGAAGAAGAAGAAGAAGAAGAAGAAGAAGAAGAAGAAGAAGAAGAAGAAGAAGAAGAAGAAGAAGAAGAAGAAGAAGAAGAAGAAGAAGAAGAAGAAGAAGAAGAAGAAGAAGAAGAAGAAGAAGAAGAAGAAGAAGAAGAAGAAGAAGAAGAAGAAGAAGAAGAAGAAGAAGAAGAAGAAGAAGAAGGAGAAGAAGAAGAAGAAGAAGAAGAAGAAGAAGAAGAAAAAGAAGAAGAAGAAGAAGAGGAAGAAGGAGAAGAGAAAGAAAAAGGAGAAGAAGAAGAAGAAGAAGAAGAAGAAGAAGAAGAAGAAGAAGAAGAAGAAGAAGAAGAAGAAGAAGAAGAAGAAGAAGAAGAAGAAGAAGAAGAAGAAGAAGAAGAAGAAGAAGAAGAAGAAGAAGAAGAAGAAGAAGAAGAAGAAGAAGAAGAAGAAGAAGAAGAAGAAGAAGAAGAAGAAGAAGAAGAAGAAGAAGAAGAAGAAGAAGAAGAAGAAGAAGAAGAAGAAGAAGAAGAAGAAGAAGAAGAAGAAGAAGAAGAAGAAGAAGAAGAAGAAGAAGAAGAAGAAGAAGAAGAAGAAGAAGAAGAAGAAGAAGAAGAAGAAGAAGAAGAAGAAGAAGAAGAAGAAGAAGAAGAAGAAGAAGAAGAAGAAGAAGAAGAAGAAGAAGAATGATCATATACTGACCCAGTCCCTCTTTAAAATCATTCACATTTGTTTTCTATACAACGTCATCGGGTAGTTCATTCCAAAATTTCCAAATTCTGTTAAAGTATGAGTTTCTTCTAGAATCCAATCTGGCATACTTGGGTCTTATTTTAAAAGAGTTCCCTCTTGTTCTTTCCTTTCCAATAATTTCTATTAATCCATCCAGTTCGATATCAATCTTTTTATTAATTATATTATAGAAAGTAAGCAGGTTTTGTCTGATGTGTCTCTGTTCTAGTGACATTAAGTTCAGTTCTTTGAATCTTTCCTCGTTAGTTTTTTCCTTCATTCCTGGTATTAATCTTGTCATTCTCGTTTATTAATCTTGTCATTCTCCTTTGAACACTTTCCATAAGATTGAAGTTGATCTCGAGAGGAGAGGAAGCGATTAACGGACGCAAATTTTCCTAATTTTGGGATATACGGCGCCTCATAAAAGTACTGGAAGAACAAAACAACCATCTAACCCCTACAATCCATCCAGAACACACACACCGTGAAATTAGGTTCACTTTGTACATATTCACGGGAGCATATCCCCATTACAAGGTGTATTAATGCGTCCATTTGTTCGCCCTCAGATAGAGTCCCTAAAAGGAGCACTTTTTTGATATGTTATGGAATGAGCTGGGGTTTTCTGTAATTTTTTTTGGAAAGTATATTAAATGAAGTACCATTTGTGAAAAAATTGGCTCAATTAAAGCAATTTTGTGGAAATTATGGGCCTTAGAAGCTGGCGGAGGCATACCGAGATTTTAGTGAAAAACAAGGCTCGGAAAAGGTGGTTTGAACTTTGAGGTGAAATAGCAAAAAATCTTCACGGTCATGATATGGTAAATTGAAAGTGCCATGAATGGCCAACTTGTCAGCTTTCATATGAGGGGTAGCTTGACCCTGGCGAAAACTTCGACAAGCTTTTAGGGGCCCGTTTACTTTTTGGATTTAGTGTATAAGTCAATGGGGAAATTAATGGGGATATGCTCCCTCACATGCTGCATGTATTATGCCAGTATGTGATACTGGTAGTGTTACAAATTTAACATGTTTCGATTCCCAATCGGTGAAATGCGAATAACGTTAAGGTCACGATTATCATAATATTATATTATTAATGTCTGAATGATAATAAGGAGCAAGCGAAATGACTCTCAGACGGTTTCCGGGTGAAGGAGATGAACTTGTTCCGTCGACATCTAAAGACAATGTTCTCATGTCACAAGAAGAAATTATGAGGGCTGTCAAGAGTGTTACACCTCGGCAAAGTGAAAGGGGTAATAATATTGTAACCCAACCTAGGCCTAGGCTAGCCTAACGTTAGGCCTAGCCTAGGTGTAGGCGAGGCCAAGGCAAAGGGCTGCTTTATTGACACAATTATCTTCTGACTGAATTTTGTAGACCTCTGCTAACGTGTTGTTAGCCTACATTTGGATCTTGGCTAGGCCTAAGCCTATGTCTACTTTGGTTATGCTCTTAATTTCTTTGAGCAAGATCTAGCCTAGGCCTAGGCTAGGCTGCCTAGCCCTCTGTTGTCACAGGGGTTTGCCTGGGGTTTAGTTTAGGATTAGGTTAGGGTTCAGTTAGTGAAGGGGATAGTCTAGGTTAGGGTTAAGTACCCTGTAGAATAAACAATTTCTGGATGACTTAGAGTAATAGTATCATATGAATGAGCAGCACTTGCATAGTCATAATCATATGTTATTGGCTCTGGCAAAAAAAAAATGCTGAGGTAAAAATGAATGACTCCAACAAAAATATATTTTGCCTCTGCATGATTATTAATTTAACTGTCCAATGCAACCAGTAGTTAACGAAGTCAATGGGAGTTGTTTACAAACTTGGTAGGCCTACAGTACTACTGTACATAGGCCTAAATGTAATATTTTTTCAGAAGCTCAGGAATTCCATTAATAACACCAATACCACCCTTCAGGAATTTTTCTCACTTAATTGCTCATCAAAATGATAAAGCATCTGTTTCCTAATTTTAAAGGTCACACTCTACCATTTCACATTCTTTTTTGCAGTGATCACTTCTTGACAGCAGGTGGTGAATTGCATACATTCCATAAATACCAATCATAATGAACTTTTACAATCAAGATTTTCTGTTAAAACTTGAAAAATTGCAACTGGGCTAGGCCTATGTTTTGTTTGTAAAGAAAAAATATTGGATGCATTTGCTCAAATTTGGATCATAAAATGACTTTCTTCAAGTCATTTACTTGAAGCCTTGGCCTAATTTCGAGCTGCATATTATGCAATGCCTTGGTAAAATTTTTGCTGAAGTCAACTTTGATATGCCTCAGCGTTTACCTCAGCATTACTGAATGCTGAGGCTATTTTCAATGGCGGAATGAGTACTAGTCAGGGTGCAAGAGAGAAAGTTCTTGGCACCTTGTGCTAAAATCTAACAATTTTGGATATGGTTGCCTCTTTACTTCTATAATTACTCATTGTAGGTGAAGGTTATTAATATATCTGAACATGTAAAGAACTTTGAGAGTGTGAATACTAGTACTGACTGAAATTTTAAGGAAAATTATTTTGACTTTACTGCTGTGATTATCAGCACCCCCCTAGTAGTGTGTAATAAGAAGAACAGCTTTAATCGCAATACATAACATGTATTGAGATATTGTCACTCTAGCCAGTTGCTAGCTGTAGCCAAAATCATTTTCATCATGGCCATGTTTGGTAGGGTTTGAAATTTTGATCATAATATCTTGTAGAGCATACTTGTATAATTATTGAAAGAGCCCATGAAATGACTCAATGACAATGATTTGGAGTCATTCTCTGACACTATATATTAACAAAAAAAGCATTTATTTCAAAAAATTCTGCCCCCACAAAAGAGAAATGCTCAAGTGAAATGGTACCCCTCTCAGCACAACAACTGAAAAATGTAAAAAAGTAAAAGTGCATTCAACCAAGAATGACATAATCACAGGAACCAAACTTCACAGTGTGTGTATTATAATGCTATGTTTAAGTAACATTTTGCTCACAGATTACGTAGCATGAGACTGGTCAAATTTATTTCTGAATTATATCTGAAGATTGTGCCAGTATAAAGCCAAAAATATATCAGTCTAAATGTGAAATTCTCACTCCTAAATTCCTAATTCCTCAAAAGAGGAATTTTGTCATTATTCACTCAAGCTGCCCCATTCCATCATGTTAGGCCTATCAGTTTGAATTTTTGGTTCCAGCAATCTAGTCGATCTATGGCTAGACAGCAATTATTTCAACCAGAAAAGAGAAAATATTTCAACTCACATTCAGTCAGATTGTTGAATAAGAAGACTGATATCTCACCCGGATTCCTTTGAAAGACATCCCTTCCAAGTAAATTTGTCACAAACATTAATGTGGAAATCATACAAATGATCTTTGAACTAGCATAGACTTCAAAATTCGTGGAGTTGAAATAGTAAATTCATGCCAGCTTTTGATAAAAATACAGAATACTTCCTTAAATAACCAAAATATCAGCTAGTCTCCTTTCTAGGGATGCACCGGATATCCGGGTCCGGCCGGATTTTTTTTAAATCCGGCCGGAACCGGATTTTCTGTAAACTTGGGTAGCATTATGTACATGATCTGAGTTAAAACAAACAGGAAAACTGCAGTAACTGTTTCAGAATTAATTTAAAGTTCATAAATTATAGCTTGTCAGTGCATGTTACAGTATATAACATTTGAACACCTTTATTTAACCCTTAAAAATGAGTGAACCAAACAGGCAACAAAGTTATAAAAGTAACTGATTTACATGTACATGTAACAAATATGACTTCAAATTTCTCCAGCTGTGTGAAATAAACTGAATGGATGAAAAGACCTTTCATGCAATTTAAATAAGTCTACTGCAGTGCACAGTAGTACTGTGCAAAATGGATAATCCATATTACAGTTGTACCTGAGTCACATCATTCAAGGCAGTGTATCAGTTTAATTCCATTGGGTTGTCTATAAAATATACACTTGAACACTTCACTTTACTTTTCTTTACTTTTTAACACTTACTTGCCCATTAAAGTTGTGTAGTACAAGCAGGAAATGTGTTTCATCTTGAATTTCAGAAGACATTACTCATTACAAATTAAAGTTACCTATGGGGTCAATATTAATGTTTTCTGTCCCTAATAATTCATCACACACACTTAAGTATACACAATATGATTAGTGATCGACCGATCATCTGTTAAGTAATTGACATCTAGCTGATTATTCCGTCATTGGTAAATGATCGGGATTGGTAAATTTCTGCCATTCAACCAATCATTGCCACCCATTATTAGCAAACTGGAAAAAAGGGGCTAAATAGGCTTGAAAAAGGGCTCTTAGTTTCGTTAAAATCCCTGTAAATACTCAATCTATTAACTTCCTGCCAAAACGAGATGCATTGATAATCACAAACGTATAAATTTAACCGGCCTGCCATGGGAATGATTGTTTGATATTTTCCGCTACAACCCATTTGTTTTACCTGAAATTAGATTTAGAATTGCATTCAAGGTGTATTCCTTGCTGTCTCTCAGAAAGCGCCGCATAAGTTGTTGTACAAACTGTTCTGCACAATACGCATAGAACAGACTGGCTTATATAGCCAGCTAGCAAAGCCGGGCGATTTCCATGCTAAATTCACATAGCAACGGCACCACAAATATCTGCCTATGTGGATTATGTGGGGATCTGACTTTCTTCTATTTCAGTTGCAGATTCTTTTTAAACAAGACATAAGTTTGGGAAGAGAACTGCTAAAAATATACAGTTATATTTATTCTGAAAGGAACCATAAGATACATTAATAGGGTGCAGTTGTTTTGCTGCCCAGAACTGCTAAGATTATTATGATTGCTCTACATGGGGTCGGTTAAGACGGGAGCTCGAGAGTTGTAGCTACAGTACATTAAAGCAACTACAATCCAGTACAGTAAAAGAATAGAAATGTCCTGACATGATTGGGGGATGAAAACTAGACAGAGCATGATGTTGGCCTTAGAACTAAATTATCAAAGGGCATATGACATCCACTGCAAACAATTCTATTGTATTAACAGTTGATTTGTATCTTCACTTTTGAATTGTAAATATTACCCCTATAAAAATGATATTCCGTTTGTGAAACGAACGGAACTATTCCCAGTATTTTCAATCCTAAACTTGTTATGATATACACAATGTGCAGGAAGCAAGGGACACGTACTATAGAGACAAACATGTGGTTTCCCTCTTTCTAATAATCGGTAATTGGCATCGGGCCGATTGTTTAATTAATTAATCGGTAATTGGGTATTACCGATTATAGCATAATCGGTGGACCACTAAATATGTTATCAAACATACAGCATAATACCTAATGTCAAAATGTGTGACATACAGTACCTCTGCCAAAAAATTATTAATGATAAATGTGCTTCAGTTTTTTGAGATCATGGCATGTTTAAATACTAGAAATGGTGTATAAAACAATGGTGCTGTGCATAGTTAAAAACCTTAACCCTTTTTACAGTACATATGAGCTTTCCATTCAGTAATCACTATCCAAGGACTCTCTTTGCCAAGTATTACTGGCAGGGTTGTCACCACGCCTGTCGGCGCTGGTCGGGACTAACCGGCACTGGACATTGCCGACCGGTACAACATTTAAAATGCAAGGCTACCAACCAGCACAAAAATGATCTTTTATACTGAAAAATAATGGAATTGACATTAGCCTATAGCTGAAAAATTCAATGGGTCAAAATTGAGGTGGATTCCATGGGGTTTTAGGGTGAGGTACAAATATTGAGTCAGATGTTTAGCCGGCACACAAGTTGGGCTGGTGACAACTGTGATTACTGGTCTACATAATTTGTACAATATTTTGAACAAGTGGTGATGTACTCTAGTTCAAAAAGAACAAAGTGATATGCAAAACAACTTTCAAGATTCCCTCAGGAGTTTTCTCTACAAATACTCACTTAAGGGGGGAAAGTACAAAGAGCTCTTACTTGCCCTGCTTTGCAACAGTTTTGCTGTACTTCTGCAGGAACAGTTTTTCATGCCTTTTTTCTACTATATGGCAATTTTTGGTTAAAAAATAAGTAAAATACACTTGTACAACACTTGAAGACAAATTTATTGACATTTCCCATTAGTTCTTCACAAACATTACATCACAAAGCAGAAAACTCCTATCCCAGGGTTTCTCTGCTTTTGTGAATTTCACATTATTCATCTGCATTGCAAAAATCCGGTTCCGGCCGGATCCAAAATTTTGGTTCCGGTGCATCCCTACTCCTTTCCCACCATAATCACTGTTCCTTTTCTTTGAACCAAGTCAACACAGAACTTGTTGGTAGTATTTAAGCCACTGTGCAGAATGGTATACAGTATTGCATATGGGCCTGTGTTGTAATGAGAGAATCACTGCTTCCTCCCCAATAAAAATAATCGTTACATAACACTGGAGGACAAATGGATGCAGTTACACCCCCCAGGAGCCTGAGGTATTTTTCTGTGTGTATAACCTCTTACTAGGGAACTTCCAAACACTTGTATGATGTATACCAAATAATTTCCCCTGCAAGTTGGCTCAAGGAATATTGAGAAGTCACAAAACTCCATCTGCTGAACAGGGGTATTCCTAGGTGTTGAAACCCCCCTTTTCACTAGTTTTGTGAAGCAAACAAAGGTTTAGGTTTTGTAATGATAATTTGTTGATTATACCAATCATTTTAGGCCATCTATACATGCAAGATTCTGTAACATCAACTGAGCAGGGTATACTCCAAATACACTATAGTACACACGCTGTGAAGTTGGGTTCCTGTGATGATGTCATTCTTGGTTCAATGCTCTTTTACATTTTTCAGCTGTTGTGCTGGAAGGGATACCACTTCACTTGAGCATTTCTCTTTCATGGGGTGGGATTTTTTAAAATAAATGCTTTTTTTGTTGAAAGATAGGGTCAGAGAATGACCCCATATCATTGTTACTAAGTCATTTCATGGGCTCTTTAAACATTCAGAATTTTAACTTGATTATCTGATAGGTCAATAACTTAGTTATTTTCTCCCTGAAAAGTGGCTAAAAAGTTGTGCAAAAGAAGTTATATTTCAGCCCATTGTTTGTACTCCACTTTCCCTTTTTTTTTGTCTTTGGCTTCAAACCTCTGCTGAATCAAGCACAAGGTAACTGTTAAGATGATCTTGTCTGCTTTGACCAAGATGTTTGTCCAGCCATTGTCTGGTGATAGAGAAGTTCATTTACAGTTGATTGAGTTTCTAAACAGGATGTTACAGTAGCTCTCAACCTCCAAAAGTTGTGCCTTTCACCAACAGGTTTCAATGAGAAAATAGGAGATAGGAGGTTGATGTTAGGAAAACTACGTAGGACAACTAGTTTTGTCCAAACTGGGTAGAAACAAAGGAACAGTTTTTTTTTTCTTAAAGACTGATCGCCATCTCCTGGATATTAGTGGTTTCAATATGCTTTACAAAGATTATATTTTTAGTGTAAGAGTATCTTTTTCGAATTTTTTGTGTTAACATTTGATAACCATTTCAATTTAAAAGCATAACATGTATATAGCTGCTCTAGTTTTGAACATGGTAAAGGTGTTTTCATTTTGTTTTGCAGAGAACTTTCACAGAATCGCTGGTTTTGGTATTGGTCTGGCCAGTTTGTTGATGGACAATGTCTTGTCCTATCCTTTTATCGTCTTCAGGCGCCAATGTCAGGTAAGGAGATGGCAGACTGTATCCTCATCTATACTTGGCATAGACCCTTTTCTGAGTAGCTATTACCAAGGATTATGGGAAAGAATGTTGAGGTGCATAGCTTTTTGCCACTGTAAAATGCCAGTGACAAATTCAACACATGTTCCAAAAGTACAAACCCCTATCCCACAATCCTTTGTAATTGATATTTGGAAAAGGTCTTTCTGGACCAAATTATGGGGTTTGCTTCCTGCCTCAAGTACAATTCCAAATTCCAAGACATCTTACTCTCTACCCCTTTTGCAGTATTGTGTTTGTGCTTGAAAAAGGTGTCTTGAATTTTTAGAAACAGAAATAAATTTTTTAATTACTTGTTCCTGAAACATTTGAAGGAGATTGTCAAAGTTTAATCATTTGTTATTGGTATGTGAAGAAAACTTAATAGGTTGGAAAAAAGTTGGTGGATTTCACGAGCCAACTTCGAGTGCTGCTTCAGTCTGGAGAGATAAACTGGAGCCATATCCTGATGAAGGTAGTGGTAGAAACGAGGCTGAAATTTAACACTTGTCTGCTTGCCAGTGGAGGGTAAAAGTTTCATCAGACAACCACTTTCACGCTTATAGGTTGCTGGGTGGACGGAATTTGCAATTTACTACAGTAGTTCACTACAGTACAGTACATCAGCAAGACAAAATGTTACAGAAGTCTCTTCAGATCTAGTTTCCTACATCAGGGACATCAAAGACAATTGCTTGTCTATCATTTGTCATTTTCATTTGGACAACCAAAATAATTTTAGACAACCTCAATTTGAATCCAATTTTTCTGATGGACAAGCTGAATATTTCCTTAAAAGTCAGGCCTGTAGAAGTTGTTAGCATGAGATGACCACATATCAATTTGACCTAATTGGTGTAACTGACCATGCACAGTAAGTGTTTTACATGTAACAATATGCTCACATGACAACACCATAGTAACAATTTATGTGCAGTGGCTACAATATCATATGTGAATGCTCAATACGATTCTTTAATTTTCCTGCAAGATTTGTATTTTCAGTAATCACTATTTGGATTTGTAATTTATTGAGACTGTCTCCTCATTTTCTAGGATGTGATAACACATTTTTTTTAAATTTTTTTCTTTTCTTAAATTCCAGGTCAACCACCACGCCCACCGTTACCATCTCCAGCCTTTTTCTGTAATTCAAGTTATTGTCAAGTTACAGAGACAGCATGTAAGTTGGGTTACTTAGGCCTTACTGGTTGGTTTTTGGCTTTGTTGCAGCCATTTATGTGTTAAAGACAAACCTGTACTCAGGCTTTCTCTTCTGGTCTGCAGTTGTAAGGCACTTCATGGTTGAAACTCAATCAATTTGTATATACTTTCATATTTTTCAGTGTTTTTGGAAGTGAAAGGTATCCCACAGGATAAGAAAAGAAATAAAAGTAACTAACTTTTACACAATTGGAGTTCATACTGTCATACAGACAACTGGTCAGTAGTCACAGAGTATGAAAATTGTATAAATGTAGTTTACATCAGTGACATTGATTCTGGGCATGAAGGGTGGGGGCAATTGCCACTTTAATTAAAATACTGTGGTTGTTGACCAATCAGCTGTCTGCATTCATTGGTGTTGGTTTGTCATTCCTCCAATGGAGGGCAATCTTTTTGAATTGTGATATCATATGGATAAGGTCTATTTTGACTTAACTTTCAGGGTTTTGTTACCATGTGGAAAGGAATTAGCAGTGCTTTTGTGGTGCAAGGAATTAACTTGGGAAGTGAGACATTGCTTGGTGAATTGACACCTTTTCCAAAGTAAGTTTCATGTATTGGCATTGAGTTAATGGCTCTAGTGTTCTCCACCTACTGTTCCGTGAGGTTGCAGGTGCCAGACAAATCTTTTAATGGTACTTTGGCACCTGGACAAAAAAAAAGTGCCATCTGGACAAAAATGTCGAGCCACCAGGAGAAAAGTTATCAATTTGAAGCATTTCAACAGAGCAAAGAGCAATAGTTTCTGTGTGAACATTGAGTAATGATCATCAGAAATTTTTGTAGTCATGCAAGAAAGCTATAATCCCATTAATCACTGATTTTAGCAAACATTTTCCAAAAAGATTCACCGCTTCTCTACTGTGTGACCTTCAACATTTGGAACACCCAAACAAAAACTAATCAGGAGAACACAGAGTTGTTTGCCCAGAAAAAGAAAGTGAAACCTGATTAATTCAAGATGTAAAAAACCAGATTTCTTAATGAATTGAAGAATTAACATTTCTGCTAAAACCAATTTCATCCACTTTTTATACCTGTCCTTAGATATGTTTTTATTTATTGGTTGTGTGGGGAAGGGAAGGAAGGCATGTTCTACCCTTAATTTATGGCACATATGAACCATGTATATGAATGTAATTCTGTCAGCCATGTTACATAGATTTAGAAATCTATGACAGAATTAACCATTCTTTGAGTGGAGCACAAAAACTTTAAATTCTATACACCTTATCTGAGAAAAAATTGCATTTTATTAGCTCCAATTTAAACATCTGTGCTAAAGACTGGAAAAAATTAGCATTGAAGATGGTCAGGCATTATATCAATTAATGGCTCATGGATCAATTGTCCTCTCTGTTGAAATGAAACATTTTTGCATGTTTGCTGTTTATTTTATGCTTACCTTTCTTGTGGCCTCAATTTTTTGCAGGGAAGTACATTCCTACAGTACTGCTAAACAATTGATGGGTCACATGACACTGAAAGCTTTAGCCATCACCATTTCAACACCATTTTTATCTGCAAGTCTGGTTGAGTCAGTTCAGGTGAGTGCATCAGTCTGGGTAGTATCAGAGTCAATTGATCATCACCGTGTTTTGGTTGCTTCTTACATAGGACATACAATATTTTAAGTAAGCTATGGTTTGGTGTCAGTATGTCCTGATATGTTGTCAGCAAGTAATTGGGTTTGGCAAACAGGCAGAGTAGCCATCTCCTTGTTACTGTTCAGTCAAAACCCAACAGCAAGAAATGGTCAGATTTCAGTCAGCCATAACTTTTAATCTTTCAATTTTCTTGCTTACTTGTATGGTGGGTGAATGTACACTTCATTGTATATTGATTCCTTTAATTTCACGGAATATGAGGATTTGAAATTCATGTAGACAATAAATGCAGATGATTTAAGGCTGATGGATCCCACTAATGGCTGCCTGCAGTCATTATTAAACACAAGTGCTGATTTGATTTGTCGATAAAAGAGGTAGAACATTCTGTACGTAGGTCTTCTATATAAGCAGAGTGTTCCCTTCAGATGGCAGGAAATGTCCTCGCTTGAAAAATTTTGATCCTGTAGTCTGAAAATGAATTCATCTGTGAAAATAGAAAAGAAGAACGTCAAACTTCCAGCATGTGTGACCTTGAAGGGAGAACAACTAATTCAATAGTCAGGTTGTCGGGCGGAAAGCCAAGCAAATGGCCAACCTACAAACATGCCAAAGATTTGGCTTGGCATTACTGTACATGCAATATGGTGTTGCACTCAGCAGTTTCCACATACTTCACTCATGTGACAAAATAAATGAATTCACTTTGATCTTATCAGTCCATTTAAAACAACTTTGTTGTAGTCCTAATTTTCTTTAATTTGCTTCTGTATACCAAGCATTTTGTCAAAACCTTGGGTAATGTAAATTTTGAAACACATTAAGGATCATGTTATGTAAACCAGACCTGTGGGTTAGGGTCGTAGAATATGCTCACAGAATCCCCTGCCTATCATAAGATGCAATCAAATGAGGGGACTTGAACTTATTTGCATCACGTTTGAAACCAAACTTAAATTGTATTTTAATGTTACCTATTTATCAATCTTGCTGACTTTACAGAAGAGATTTGTGTTGGTACGGTATGTCATTGATTCACATCTAAGTAGCAAGTTATAAAAATAGATCCTACATTGAAGGACTCGTTCCTCTCATACATAGACTATATCATCATGCAAAGTTACTTGGGAGGTAGGTTGCATTCCCAGTGTTTTTACATGATGAATATTATCATTGATATTTTATTTTAGCAAGTTTGGGAAGAAGCAAGTCTCATTTGAAGAGAATTGAAAGTTCAGCAACCTGCTGATCACAAACATGTAACTAATGACACATGAAAATTTCAAACATATCTGAATTGCCTCCTGCTGACGAATTGTGATGTGGAACGCAGAAAAGAAATGTGGTCATGTGACTGTCAGATAGCTAGTTAGATAGAGTTTTACGGCCCAGTTTTCAACCTATTGGTTCAAGTCAAGCTGGCCACAGCTTTTTTTCCAGTTGTGGCTCACTGGCTTGTTTTCCTTACTCCATTGCTTATGCGGAGCATCACGCACAATGACTGAAAATGTGACAAAGCAAATGTGACAATGCAATGCAAAAGGTACATCTTCCTTAAAAGGAATAAGAAACCAACACCAACTAATGCAAACAGCTGATAGGTCAATGAATCCGATGTGCGTGTAAGTTTGCAGGTGGGATGAATTTTCCTGCATACTGCTCACCAATCTATCTGTGCCCTACACAAGTATCAGTGGTGCAGCCACATGTCTTTTGTTATTCCTGAAAAATGATGTCTATGGTGACACATAATGTCTTTAATGGGAATGCCATGTCACTGACAAATAAGAATAAGACAAATGAAAGTTTGATACGTAAGTAAATAAATTACTTGAAAGAGTGGACCCTCATGAGGCAATTAGAGTAGTTTTTACATTTTTTATCTCGATACATACAGTAACATGTATTGAGATACTGTCACGCCAGGCAGTCACTAGCTGTAGCTAAGTATCCTGTTTAGCGTCGTCACCTTAGGTAGGTTTTTACATTTTTATCATGAAATCTTGTAGCCCTGTCCCATTGTATAATTATTTTACAGTCAGAATTTGAACTTCATAATCTGATGAGTTGATAACTTAGTTATTTTGGCCGAAAGGTTGTCAAAGAGTTGTGCAAAAGAAAACATTGTCATTTCAGGGTCATTGAAGTCCATTGCTCCTTTTTCCCTCAATGCTTTCTCTCTGTTTAGTCTCAGTATTTTGTCTTTGACTTTTAAGTGTGCTAAATTAAGCATGCGGTAACTGTTACATTTTTTTGTCTGGTCTGATGGAGATGTTTGTCTATCCACTTTGTTGAGCTCAAGAAGTACATTTTTGGTTGATTGAGTTTCTAAACAGAATATTTACTCAGAACCTTAGAAGCTGAGTTCTTTACCTACATATTTCAATGGGACTACAGGAGATAATGTTAGGGAGGGTGATGTTAAACAAAGATGGTGAGTTGAAGGCAGTAGGAAAATAGTTTTGTGGGGCACAGCTTTTGCCAAAAGCACTGATCTCCGTCTAGCTGGATAATTGCTTCCGTTTGAAAGTTTCAGTATGCTGCAATGATTGTATTTATCACTTAGTATAATTTTATCATTCTAGGATTTGTTGTTTTAAGGTAACCATTTCAATTTTCATAAACTGTACAGTATCTGCATCTATTTATCTGTGCTATAAGTATTTGAATGACTACACTGCAATAGCTACCTTACCTGTATTGTATGTATGGAAGACTATATGTCATAATATGGGAAGTTTGCCTCATGTTTTATTTTCATGCATAATGCTGTACCTGATCACCAAAATAAAATTTCCTCTTTTCTGTTGTATTTTCTGTTGTACTTTTAAAACTTATATAAATGCATAGTTCCACTGTTTCAGGATTACTGTTGATCACATACTTAGTTTAAGTACTGAGATCCAGCAACATAGCTGTGCTAGTTTCATACCTGTAATTTTTCACGGCATTTATTTGTACTTTGACTTAAAACTAACAAAAATGACATGATGATGGTCTAACATCATGCTTGGTTTCAGTGGATGATGTCTAGTCCTGCATCTATGTACATTTTTTTACCTGACAAATATTCAAGAAATTTTATTCAACAGTAACACAAAATTTATGTTTCTACGAACCTGAAAGACCTTTTCATCGTTTCCATATTCTTGTAAAGTTAACAATCAGTTCAGAAGTGAAAATTAGGTGCTGAAACAAAAGGTTAGAAGAATGGTTTAAGGTCACAACAGGATTTGGTATGTTAGAGGAGTACTTATTCTGAGCATTTTGGTGAAATTTGCATTGAAATCCAATGTGTGGTTCTATGAGCATGTAAAGTTTTGATATTTTCAACAAAAAGTGAACTTGAAGCAAGCACATATGACATCACATCCCCACATTAATGGGGAGTCTTTTGTTTTTCTTTAAACTTTAGACTGGATTTTCTTCTCAACAATCCCATATTATTAAAATGTGATTGCATAAGTGGCATAAGAATTTTACAAACTTTTGATTGCTCACAGGGAGGTCATACTCCTATTAACTTCAAGGTCAACACAACAATGTGATAAAACAAAGGGAAACAAAGCATTCCTTGTCAATGTGAGGAAGTGATATAGGCTCTGCTGCACTCAAACTCACTTTTGAACATGAATCTACTCACTTCATTTACTGATATCTCGAGAAATACATGTCCGATTTGAATAATACTTTCACCACACTGTGTAAATTTGGTTCCTCTTTCACATATGAAAATTAAATTTTTGCTTCAACTTCCCCTTTAATGTTCTCTGTCAATCTCTGATTGTCCCTTTAACCTATCAATGAAGTGTACATTATAACACTAGCACTTGTTGAAGTTTCTCATAGTTGTCATGCAGAACAGAGGGTCTTGTTTCACATTTCACCCTTTCTTATTTTAAACAACAAAACAGAAAAGGATTTTCCATGTACAGTATATACAAGACTATTTTTTTCTGTACCATAAATGCAGTATCTTTTCGTAATTTCAGAGTGACATTGCCAGTGACAAGCCTGGTGTACTGGATTGTGTAAAGGAAGGGTTTTCCCGCCTTGCAGGGTGGGGAACACCCCAAACAACTCGCTTGCTTCCCATGTATGTTCTAGTGCCTCCAACCATCCTTCATGGCTTGTCCAGATATCTGATAACATCGTTTGTGCAATACTCCTATTTGGCGGTGGTAAGAAGAGGCAGGAAAGCCCAGCGAGACAGCGGAGATGGCCTACAACCCAGGAGCATGTTGGATGCCTTTTTTCCAGAACTTGTTGCCAGTTTCCTAGGGAATTTGACTGCAGATTCTTTGTTGTATCCATTGGAGACAGTGATTACTAGGTTACATATACAGGGAACTAGGACTATCATTGATAACACTGACCTGGGTCACGGGGTCATCCCAGTCAGTACCAAGTACGAGGGGATGATGCAATGTTTTCGTGCCATCCAAAATGATGAAGGACTAGAAGGGTTGTTCAAAGGACTTGGTGCTGTTATTTTACAGTATGCCTTACATGCAGCAATACTGAAAGTGACTCATTTATTGTTCGTCAAAATTTGTGAAGAACTTTCAGCAAGAGATCATGAAAGTCATGGTCACCTTACAGATTAAAATTTTTCTCGGACATGAGAAGGAGATAAAAGGTATATCTTCTGAAAAAAATATTATAGAACTACAAAAAAGTACTCTATAGCAAGAATGCTGTGGATGTTTATGCATTGATGCATTTATATACCTGTATCTCAAATTTTGATCAGAAAAGGGAACATCATGACACTTATGCTGCATTGTTTTCTGTGTAGGGGACTGTTACATAGGGAACTGATGGCAGGACAGAAAATTGGTTACTGATAAAAGATAAAAGGAAAGGAAAGAAAAGAAAACGAGAGAATTCCTGGAAAGCATTATAGCCAGGAACTCTTAAAAGGAAGTCAGTTGATTCGAATTTAGTACTGAATAAGTTTAAGTGGGAGTTATTGTTCAGTGTTCTGAAAGATGCAGAAATGTAGCATTTGAAATAATTCACAGTATGTGAAAAGAGGAAAGGAAATTTGTGTGTTTGAATCCCAGCAAAGTATTTAATGAAGTGAATTCAGCTTAAGATACTGATTCAAGATGAATGGGGAATCATGACTCAAATTCGTTGTAATATGATTTACATTATGATGAATAGATAATTGTGAATTTTTATCAACCCTTTCATTTTTGAAAGGTCAGATGCAGTAACAGAGACTTTTTAGTGATATACTTTAAATATGTTGTAACTTTTGTTAAAACACTTGTATCAAGCTCATAAACTCAGTTGCACTTTGCCAAATTCCAGTTTTTAAAATGATTTTAAAACGGTTGCTAATATTCTGGTACAACCTTTGTCTATGGACCACCTAATTAAATGACCACTTGCAGATTGTCGGAAGAATTTAAAAGGGTTACTCTAGAAACTTACCCTTTGTTCTGCCTTTGATCCACGACCAGCCCCTTAGCCCCTCTTTCCCCTTCTGTGTGTTTTCATGTATGGAAACAACTTTGTTTTATGGAAATCCACAGCTCCTTTACTCACAGGACATGGGATATGAATATTGAGTTCTTGTGCTTTTATTGCTTGTTTCAAATCTGTTTTCTTTTGTATGCTTAAGTGGTTTTTTTTTTTGGGGGGGGGAGGGGGAGGGGATTGCCAAAGCAGCACCATTTTGTAGATGGCAACTACTGTAATTCATGATTGCTGTGTAACTACTGTACCCTATAATTGCAATGCTTCTCCTTGCAAACAAATTACGACCTGCACTAAGTTCCTATTTGACATTCATCTTTTCAGTTATTGATTCTGCAAAACTTAGTAAGTTTTGGGAATAACAGAGAGACCATCCACCATTTCCTATTCTGACCAGCAAGTAGAGTGTATTTCCCTTATTCTAGGCTTTTTTGATTCCTTGCCGAAGGCAGGCAAGGAATCTATGCGATGGTGATGTCGTGTGTGTGTATGTGTGTGTATGTGTGTGTGTGTGTGTGTGTGTATGTGTGTGTGTGACGCCTGCTTGTAAACACGATATCTCAAGAACGGTAACCCCCAGGGATCTCAAACTTGGCATGTAGATTGTCCACATTGAGTAGATGGTCCCTATTTTTTTTGGTAGAGGTCAAATGTCATTTGGGGTCACCAGAGGTCAAAATGTAAATACCTTGGAAATTGCTTGTAAACACGATTTCTTCAGAAGGAAAAATGTGAGCAATCTCATACTTACCTTGCTGGTTGTCCATATTGAGTAGATGGTCCCTATTGTTTTTGATGGAGGTCAAAGGTCATTTGGGGTCACCAGAGGGAAAAAGGTCAAAACCTTGTAAACACTGTATCTCAAGAAGGGTAAATGTGAGGGATCTCATACGTAGCAGGCGGATTGCCCATATTAAGTAGATGATCACAATTATTTTTGGTGGAGGTCAAAGGTCATTTGGGGTCATCAGAGATGAAAAGCTCAAAAACTTGTAAACACCATATGTCAAGAAAGGTAACTGCCAGGAATCTCATATTTACTAAGTGGATTGTCCATACTGAGTAGATGACCCCTATTGTTTTTATTGGATGTCAAAGGTCATTTGGGGTCATCAGAGTTCAAAACATCTACACCTTGCAAACACTACATCTCAAAAGAGTATATAACTGTTGAAGTTAATATCCATGAGCGGTTAGGGTGAAATGGTAAGAATAATTTGGCATGTGTAATGTAATAGGCATAGGGTATATAATTTTTTTGGAACAGTTTATTAACTTCACTATGTAAATTCTTTAGTGAGGTAATTTTGAAAATGCATTTGTAAAGTACTGAAGCAAACTCATAGGAAGAAGGTCTAAGGTGCACAAAAAGGCACATCACATGGTAGTTACTGTACAGAATGTTGATTCTGGCATGAAATTGTGCCCTGTTATTACATTAAGTTCCAAGTATTAATACATGAAAAAGTGGGCAGAGCAAAATATAAAATCTTAAAAGGCAAAATCTGTTCATCAGGCTGGCATACATGCTTCAGTGCTCATGGGTATGCTGATTTTGCAGCCACAAGTAAATAGATTTTCATGAAACTGATGTGGAACATGTGAGTTTAAACAGTCTGTATATAAGGGTCATTTAGGGACATAGTCTGAAAATATTAGAAGATGCTTCTGTGCACACTAAGTAGATGACTGATATGGAACTTCATAAGTATAAACTTTGAACAGAGAGTACTCTGTGTGATGCACAAGAATCTCTTTTATAACATACCTACATTGCTTTTTCAATAACCTTAAAGAAAACCTGAAGAAAACATTAAATTTAGTGGCAAAAAGTGCTAATATTTGACAAACCTTGTGCCTACTGTCCTCATGAGGACATGTGCATGCAAGCATGCATTAATTGGAAGTGGGAATTGATTAATTAGATATACCACAGTTAGTTAGTTTTACAAAAAAGAACCTAATTTACACTGATCATTTGGTGTCAAATACCCTTCAGCGCACATGAACTGTCATTGCCTAATAGAGTGAATCAAATAGTGACTGACCCATTGTTTGCCATTTGGTCACAGTTATCTCGCCCAATTTTTCACAGTTGACTGCCAGTTATCCCCACAGTGTCCTGAAGGATTACCTCATACAAACATACAGCTCAATTGACTTAAGCTTTTTACTGTATAAGTGGTGTTAATTGACTCTTATAAACCCTCTGAAGAAAGCTTATTTTTATCTCAGTACATAACCATGACAGCCCATTGTTTGTATATACTCTTTTTTCCTGCCATTCCCTGCAGGCATTCAGTACTCTTTTTGTGGTCAAAATGTCAGACTTCCATGAAAGTCACACCTCTGCTAAATCCAGCATAAAATAACTGTCCACATTATCTTGTCTCATCTGACCACAAATTAAAGTTGTTTGCCTAGCCATTGTCTGGAGATGGAGAAGTTCATGTACACTGATCAAGTTTCTAAACTGAAAGTCATCTTAGAAATACTGTAGATTGACACCCTTCAGAAATTAGTGTCCTTTACATAGAAGCTGGTGGAATTGAACAAATAGTGTGTTTGTATAAGGAATTTTGTTGAACAAAACTTTAAACATTGATGTCTGTCTAGATTGGTGTTTCTGCTTTACAGTTTCAATATGCTCTACAGTGATTATTTGTCACTTAGTTTCATTCTAGAATTTGTTTTAAATTTTTGATAGCATAAAATGTATGAGCATACTACTTGCCTCATCTCTGCTTATATCTGGATAACCGCACCAAAAAAGTAACCCCTGTGTGAAGGATTATATAGCTATGTCAAATATCATCATCGAGTGGGAATTCGTCTCACATTTCATTTTTATCCATGTCACTATCCCCCTGCCCCCCCAAAAAAAAGTGCACCATAAAGCTTAATGCATAGAACCATTGCTTCAAGATTACCCTTTATGACACTTTTCAAAAGTATTAAGATTTAATTTTTCATTGCTGCTGTCATTTAAAAGTAGTTCAGGTAATAAGAGCAAGCATAAAGTTGTATACTGTGTATCAAACAAGGAAAACTTGTACTGGATGTTATGCTGTACCTACAGTATAAGTAGACAAAAGGCGAATTAAAAGTCTTGTTAAATTATGGATTAATAGGGATATCTGCTTTTGTTAATTTGCAAAGGATACCATAGACAATGGGTGGGGCATTTCCCCCATAAAGCAAAAATTGCCGTCAGTAATAGCCAAGGTTACACATCTCTGTTCAGATGTCTCTTTAGGCTTAGTCTCACATACCCCGCAACACCCAGTGTTAACTTGTGTTTACAATCAGACAAAACCACGGGCTAACCCCGTGTTTTCCAGTCTGTGTTCTCACGTACCCAGTGTTTCGTTGATTGGATAGTGTTACCATAGTAACGAGACCAAATATTTCACACACCGATTACAGCAAAATGTAAGAAAATACCTGTCATCAGTGCTATAAATACCTGTGACCTTGCTTGATTAAAACAAACACAATGTTTAAAACTGCTTAACCCTTCGATTTGAGGTGGATTGAAATTTAAACACCGACCCCGCATAGGTAATACAGTGTTACCTCGAGCGCGGGGTATGTGAGAACACAGTATTTAATCCAATGCTTGTAGGAGAGTGTGTCGATGAGGGCTTGTTTAAACACTAACCTCAATGCAGACTTTTCGAAACATAGAGGCATCAAAACATAGAGACTTCAGAATGGAGAGCTGTCCCCATTGACCAAACTTTTGATAAAAATGGTTTCAAAATACCGCTTTATCAAGTAATGAGACAGTTTTCTGGAATATTAAAGCTGTGTGAGAAATTCCTCTTGTGTGTGGAGATCAAAGGTTTGAGGTGACAGTTAGATCAAACTTTGTAGACATAATATTTTTAGGGGGATAACTGTGAGGGATCTCATACCATGCTGGTAGTACTTCCATACTCATTCTGTACTAAGCTTAATTTTGAATTACTCATGTTGATGGACGTGTTGGTAAGGTGATCACTATTGTTTTTAAGGGGACAAAAGGTCATTTTGGGTCACATGAGGTCAAAAAGTTTGACCCTACTAGTATTATATCTCAATTAAGTAGGATAATTGTATGGGATCTCATGCATGTCATGTTTGTTTCCATGTTTGCTATGATATATCATACGGCAAGGAATCACTAAGCCTGTTGGCTTTCTAGTCAATGAAAGTAAACTGTATGGAAATTATTGGCAAGACTCCTGATTTTTTGTGAACATTGTAGTGGAATTTGACCCACCTATTTTTGTTCATTTTACCCCAAAATTGACACCATTTTTGATTCCTTGCCTGCCTATGCAATGGTGATGATGTGTGTGTGTGTGTGTATGTGTGTGTGTGTTTGTGTGACACTTGTTTGTAAACACGATATCTTAAGATAGGAATGTCCGACACTTTTCATATTTGGTATATAGATTTATCATGTTGAGAGGAAGAACCCTATTGTTTTTGGTAGAGGTCAAAGGTCATTTGAGGTCACCAGCAGTAAAATTGCGAAAACGCCGAAAATGGCTTGTAAACACGATATCTTCAGATAGGATTGCCCGACAATTTTCTTATTTGGTATATAGATTTGTCATGTTGAGAAGAAGAACCCTATTGTTTTCGGTAGAGGTCAAAGGTCATTTGAGGTCACCAGCGGTAAAATTGCAAAAACACTGAAAATGGCTTGTAAACATGATATCTTCAGTTAGGAGAGACCAACACTCTTCATATTTGGTATATAGATTTTTCATGTTGAGAGAGAGAAGCCTATTGTTTTTGGTAGAGGTCAAAGGTCATTTGAGGTCAATAGCAGTAAAATTGCGAAAACTTCGAAAATGGCTTGTAAACACGATATCTTCCGATAGGAGTGACCGACAATTTTCATACTTGGTATATAGATTTGTCATGTTGAGAAGAAGAACCCTGTTGTTTTTGGTAGAGGTCAAAGGTCATTTGAGGTCACCAGCGGTAAAATTGCGAAAACGCCGAAAATGGCTTGTAAACACGATATCTTCAGATAGGATTGCCTGACAACTTTCATACGTGGTATATAGATTTGCCATGTTGAGAGGAAGAACCCTATTGTTTTTGGTAGAGGTCAAAGGTCATTTGAGGTCACCAGGGGTAAAATTGCGAAAACGCCGAAAATGGCTTGTAAACACGATATCTTCAGATAGGATTGCCTGACAACTTTCATACTTGGTATATAGATTTGCCATGTTGAGAGGAAGAACCCTATTGTTTTTGGTAGAGGTCAAAGGTCATTTGAGGTCATCAGTGGTGAAATTGCGAAAACACTGAAAATGGCTTGTAAACACAATATCTTCAAAAAGGAGTGACAGAGACTCTTCATATTTGGTATATAGATTTGTCATGTCGAGAGAAAGAAGCCTATTGTTCGGTAGAATTCAAAGTTCATTTGAGGTCACCAGCGGTAAAATTGGGAAATTCCGAAAATGGCTTTTAAACATGATTTCTTCAGATAGGAGTGACCAGCACTTCTCATGCTTGGTATATAGGTTTGTCTTGTTGAGAGGAAGAAGTCTATTGTTTTTGGCTGAGGTCAAAGGTCATTTGAGGTCATCAGTGGTAAAAATGTGAAAACACCGAAAATGGCTTGTAAACATGATATCTTCAGATAGGATTGCGCGACAATTTTCATACTAGGTGTATAGATTTTTCATGTTGAGAGAAAGAAGCCTATTGTTTTTGGTAGAGGTCAAAGGTCATTTGAGGTCACCAGGGGTAAAATTGCAAAAATTCTGTGCCTAAAATGTAAAGAAAAATCTATCAAGCACTGTCAATTTGAAAGCAGGTAAGGTATTTGATGGCAAGGAATCACTAAGCCTTTTGGCTTTCTGGTCTTTTCAAAGTGGCACTTTATAACACATTAGTGTTGATGTGTCATAAAATCCCATCTACCTAACTACATAGTATGTTGGGTAAGGTGATCTGTGGTTGGTTGACTAGGCTTGGTTAGATGGAGTTTTACTGCCCAGTTTCTAACCAATTGGTCTGAGTCAAGCTGGCCACAGCCCTTTTCCCAGTTGTGGCTCACTCGCTTGTTTTCCCTACTCCACTGCTTAGTGCTCAACCCACTCCACTGCTCATGCTGAGCACCAAGGACATTGACAGAAGGTTTTAAAGTCTTCCATTTGGCCGAGCCACGACTCAAACTCCTGACTTCCCGACTACCCTGTGGGTTGGGGAATCTCTGAAGAGGAAAACTGTACTTTTTATTACAATATTGTGAAAATTACAAAATTACAAGATGGGTATCAAAAGTTGTGGGTTTTTGAAGTGAGGATTGGAATGAGACATTGGTCATACACCCAAATATTATGAGTTATGGCAAAGTAAATCTGGTATATATAAATATATATTTTAGATCTCTTTTGTTTTATGTCTTGTGACTAAGTCCCTTTAATGAAGATCTCTACCATTCTTTTCCAAGTAGCCCCTTAACAAAGACTATATCTGGCTATGCTTTGAGTTGGAGGTTTGTTTCCACCAATGAGGAAGCTTGTAAAAAGGATTGAAAGTACACATTTGAAGGATATGTTTGAACTATGCCCATTCACTATTGGGTGGAAGCATTGTTCAAGTCTCAAATATTTCTCTAAGATTTAAACAAATTTGTCATTAAAAAACAAAATTGTTTAAGTCATTGGTTCTGATAATAAGAGAAACAAATGCATTCATGATGGCGTTTGTGCATGTGTTTATGATGCTTTGCTCGCTAACACGATATCTCAAGATAGGAATGTATGAGTCTCTAAACTAAGTACATAGATGCCTCATCTTGAGAGGGAGAACCTTATTGTTTTTGATGAGGGTCAAAGGTCATATGGAGTCTATAGGGGTCAAAATCTGAAAACATTTTTAACTTGATTGCTCAAGGTAGGAAACTTGGTTAGATTTCATATTTGGTTTGGGAATGCATTATGGTCAAAAGATGATCCTATCTCGTTTGGTGGAAGTGAAAGGTCATTCAGGGTCACCAGAGATCAGAAGGTCAAAACCTTATTAACATATTATCTCAAGATGGGTAACGGTGAGGGATCTCACACTTAGAATGCACATTGCCCATATTAATAAGGTGGAGAAATGCTATCATTTTGGTGAAATTCAAAGGTCATTATGGCTCAAGAGAGGTGAAAAGGTTTAAAACCTTGCAAACAGAATAACTTAGGAAGGGTAGCAGTCTCCTACTTAGCATGCATTGCCTATGTTTTGTGGATGGACCCTGTCATTTTGGTGGAGTCATCAGAGGTCAGAACTCAAAACCTTGCAAACACAATATTTGAATGAGGGTAACTAACGGATGGATCTCATACATGTTGCTGCATTTGCATTACCCATGTTGAGAAGGTGTTTTTTTTCTTGGTCATTTCAGAAACAATGTCTCTGGTTATTAACTAAAGGGTTCACTTCCCCTTTGGTTAAAAAAGAGATGCTTGCTGGAAATGGTTGCATTTTTGGTTTTGATGGTAAGAGAAACCAATGCAATCATGATGCATGCGTGTATATGTATGTATGTGTGTGTGTGTGCGTGTGTGTGTGTGTGTGTTCGTGACACTTTGCTTGTTAACACGATATCTCAAGATAGGAATGTTGCTGAGTTTTCAAACTTAGTACATAGATGCCCTATATTAAGAAGAAGAACCCTATCGATTTTGGTCAAGTTTGAAGGTCATTTGAGGTCACAGGGGTCAAAAACTCGAAACACTTTACGTTTAACACAACTAACTCGTTAACATGATATCTCAAGATAGGAATATCTGACAGTTTTCAGACTTGGTACTTAGATGCCCCATATGAAGAGGAAGAACCCTATCGTTTTTGGTGGAGTTCAAAGGTCATCTGGGGTCACAGGGGTCAAAGGACTCGAAACACTTTACAATACGATATGGCACAGTAGGAACGTTTGAAAGTATTCAAATTTGGTACATATATGTCCCATATCAAGAAAAAGAACAGCATAAGTTTTCATTGAGTTTAAAGGTTATTTGGGGTCACAGGTGTCAAAGGACTTGAAATACTTTACATTTAACTCATTAACACAGTATTTCAATGTAGAAATGCCATAGGACTTGAAACACTTTACATTTAACTCATTAACACAGTATCTGAAGGTATGAATGTTTGAAAGTATTCAAACTTGGTCCATAGATGTCCTATATCAAGAAAAAGAACAATATCAGTTTTCAACGAGTTTAAAGGTTATTTGGTGTGACAGGTGTCAAAGGACTCGAAACACTTTACATTTAACTAACAGAGTATCTCAATGTAGAAATGTTCATAGGACTTGAAACACTTTACATTTCACTCATTAGCACAGTATCTGAAGGTAGAAATGTCTGGAAGTTTTCAAACTTCGTACATAGATGTCCCATATCAAGAGAAAGAATGGTATGGGTTTTGGTCAAGTTCAAAGGTCATTTGGGGTCACAGGGGGTCCAACCCGGAAAACCATGTTTACACAATATCTTAAGGTAGGAAGCTTGGATTGATTTCAAACTTTATATGTGGATGCAGTATGATGGGTAGATGAACCCTACAAATTTTGGTAGAGGACAAAGGTCATTTGGGGTCACAGGGGGTCAAACCCTCAAAACGTTTTTTACATGATATCTCAAGTTGGGAAACTTGGATTAAATTCAAACACAAGATGTTGATGCGTTATGATGTAAGCAAGAACCCTTTAGATTTTGGTAGAGGTCAAAGGTCATTTGGGGTCACAGAGGGTCAAACCCACAAAATCTTGTTTACACGATATCTGAAGGTAGGAAGCTTGGATTGATTTGAATCTTGATTTGTTGATGCAATATGATGGGAAGAAGAACCTTATTGATTTTGGGTAGAGGTCAAAGGTTATTTGGGGTCACAGGGGGTCAATCCCCAAAAAACGTTGTTTACATGATATCTCAAGGTAGGAAACTTGGATTAATTTCAAACTTGATATGTTGATGCATTATGATGTATGTAAAAACCCTACTGATTTTGGTAGGGGTCAAAGGTCATCTGGGGTCACAGGGGGTCAAACTTGGAAAACCTTGTTTACAGGATATCTCAAGGAAGGAAACTTGGATTAATCTCAAACGTGTTATGTTAATGCATTATGATGTAAGGAAGAATCCCATTGATTTTGGTACAGGTCAAAGGTCATTTCGGGTTAAAGGGGGGCCGAACCCTGAAAACCTTGTTTACACGTTATGTCAAGGAAGGAAGCTTGGATTGATTTCAACCTTGAGATGTTGATGCATCATAATGTAAGGAAGAACCCTATTGATTTTGATAGAGGTCAAAGGTCATGTGGGGTCACAGGGGGCCAAACCCTGAAAACCTTGTTTACATGATATCTCAAGCAAGGAAGCTTAGATTGATTTGAAACTTGATATGTTGATGCGTTTTGATGTATGGAAAAATCCTACTGATTTTGGTAGGGATCAAAGGTCATCTGGGGTTGCAGGGGGTCAAACTCCGAAAACCTTGTTTGCATGATATCTCAAGGTAGGAAACTTGGATTAATCTCAAACTTGGTATGTTGATGCATCATAATGTGAGGGAGAACCCTATTGATTTTGTTAGAGATCAAAGGACATCCAGGGTCACAGGAGGCTCAAACCCCGAAAACCTTTTTTGCATGATATCTAATGGTAGGAAGCTTGGATTTTTTCAAACTTGGTTTGTTAATGAATTATGACGAGAGGGTGGACCCTGTTAATTTTGGTAAAGGTCAAAGTTCACCTGGGGTTATCCAAGGTCAAACCTTGAAAACTCCTACTTTGTATTTCAAGGTGGGAAAATGAGAGAGGGTTCAAAGTTAGAATGTGGATGTGTGATGGTTGGAAGATGGCTTCTGTTGTCCTTGGTGGAGGTTGAAGGTCAAATGTTAAATTGGAAGTTTTGATGCCTTTATTTGAAAGTGGATATGTTATCACTGCTTCCTGGTAGCTTGTTCACTTAATACAGTTGTTTGTTTTTTTCTTATAAGTTTGTTAGTTCCTCTCAGATCCCAGTTGAAAGGGCAAGAGCAGTCTCCCCAACATGAATGAAGCAATGTAATACACTGTCCTATTTCAGGATTGGCTCTTCAGACTTATGAGGCAGTATGTTTTCTTCTTAGATGTGAAATTTACAGGGAGTCCCTGCTTAGTTTACCTTGACTATGCAATACTGAGGTCCAAAAAATATTATGAGAAATATTTTGAAGACAAATGAGACGAAAATCTTGAGAAAAAGCTGTTGGTTTAAAATAGTATTGAGACGACTGCTCTTGCCCTTTTGCATTCATATTGTTTTGAGTCATAATTCTGCTAGGCATGAAACAATTCTGTGTATGGCCAAGGTCAGGAAAAATGGGGCCTCAAAATCACATATTAAAACATTAATTTGTTACTGCAATTGAGTGTCAGCAGAGCACTGCATGTTTTGTGAAAAGGGGTGGGGAAAATATCCTAAACGTGCCACTTAATCTCTGTTTAACAACTTAAATATGATTGGAATTAAAAGCTCAAATTTAAAAAAAAATAGAATTGTGACACAGTGAGGATAGATGGAATCATCCCTGGTCTTTGGATGAAATATATTTTTTGTGTTAGTGTTTTTAAAAAAGTGTAATATTTGTTTTCTACAGCATGTTTTCGTGTTTAGCACCGTTTTGTTCTTTTCTGTTGCAGTTGCTATGCGGCTATATTTGAAATTTTTTCCCTGTGTTTTGTTAATTGTCCAAAGAAACAAAGTTTCTTTCTGATTAAAACTGTCAACTGAAGGTATACATATACATACATCTAATAAGTATGACATTAAACCTGAAAAGTGTTAAGTACTTGCCAAAGCCTTTGTTTGTGAGAAGTGTAGTGAAAGAGCGCCACCCATATTGGGCCCTTGTCAAGGTGCCCTCTAGTTTGACGACTCAAGTTAGGTGCAGTTAGGGAGTTGCTAGCATCTCCCTGCCCTAGTCAAGCCCTTTTCGTTTTCATGGGTGGATAAGGGAGTGGAAGAGAGCAGCATCATTGGTGTCACTTTTTGGAGCAGGGTGGGGGGGACCAGAATGTTGGGGTGGGGGAAGGCAATTTCACAGAAGAAATGTGTCATTTGAACCAGTGGTGGAAACTTGACCAATACCTCTATTAGTGGTTATAGAAGTGTTATAAAGAAGGGATTTTGGTCTGTCATCATACCCAAATAGATCTTTTGAGGGCAGTGGTGTTATCAATGACAAGTGTTCCCATCGATCATATGGAATTGTTGTTCACTGACTTTGCGTCAGATGAGTGTGATATACTAAAACAGGACATCAGCTTTTTAATTAATAAACTGATGATAAATTATAATATTCTGTCCTTTTTTCTCAGCATGTTTTATAATTTGGCAATGTGGCATGTCCCTGTTACGCCGGAGGGGGAAGGGGTGACACCTCGGACCCCTTTTTTCATGTGCATGCTATTTTTCATATGCAGTGTGGTAAATGTTTGTTGAAATCATTAATTTGATGAAAACATTACTTTCAAAAATTGGGTTTCCCGAAGGGTACAATGACACATTTAAGGTGTTTCTTAAGTCAAAAAATTCAAAAATAAAAATGAATTCTAACAGTCCAACTCTCATCATAGGACATCTTTGAGCCAAGATATAAAATATTAAAATTATTCACTTCAAACAAATTAGTCCATTGCACAATAATGGGTGACTTTCTTGTTGTACAACTCACATTACCTGCTTTGTTTCCCTTCAAAATTAAAAATGTTTGGATGACCTTGAAAACTTCCTGTTGCTTGCAGAGCATGTTGCACAAAGAGGGTTTAATTAATTACATCACCTCATAAGAGTCAGAGTGCTATCACACCTTGGCTTAGGGTGCAGTGACTTTCAGAAAATAAAGAAATACAAAGATTGCAATTTTAGTATTACAACAATGGCATCACAAATTATTGCGCAAAGTACCATTTTAATTTGAGTGAATAAACATTTTATATCTCGGCTCAAGAATGACCCAGGAAGATGGAAGTTGAACTGTCAGAATTCATTTTCCATGTTGTTCAATATATATTTTTGATTTTTTTTTTACTTGAGGTACAATGAGATCTTTGCTGGAAATATATTTTTCGTTCAGTAGCACTTCAAACTGCGGTTGGGACAACAACACCTATCACATGATGAAATCATTTTGACAATTTCTGTTTCCTTCATTCTAACCGTGTTGCATTTTACGCGATTCGAAGTTTGTTCGCGGCAGGTTTGTCTTGCTTTTGGGAAGAATTCATCTCCAGGTAAGAAGCAAAACAAAGACTGACAGGTTGCTGGACGGGTTACTCAGAGCCGCGAATGTTCAAGCCGCGCAGATGCCTAATGAGAAGTAGCCAAGAATTAGGAGTTTCTGCCTTCATAACAAGTGAGCCTCTACACCCCCTTAGGTTTTATATTAGAGTGGAAATGTAAAATTGAACGAATGTGGTGAAAAACCCGAATTTCACCTTGCATCTAACCTATATTCAGTGCATTACGGCTCGTTGCAAACGATGCATCATAAATAAAATCACAGGCGTACGAGGGGGGGGGGGGGTACTCGCGCTCCCAACTCGGGTAAAAGCAGTTGGTCTATTCGGGCGAGATATGGGCAAAACATGCCAAACGGTGGCATTATTCGGGCAAAAAATACTCTTTCCCTCTCATAGAAAATCACCCCGTACGCCTATGAAGTATGAACGAAATAATTTATCCGGAAAAAAATATATTATATCCCGTGAATCTATTTCAATACCGAAAGTGGTTTGTTCCCAGCCAGTCTGAGCTATACCTCTTTCAGTCTCAGCAGTTTTACTACATCGCGAATCAGCAGCTTATAGCTCAGCTAATGAAGCCGTTTATAGCTCAGAAAAAGAAACTATAATCAAGACCGACTGGACAGCCTTTTAATTCACGGGAATGGCCAGCGGCGTTGCCACGGGGAGGGTTTGGGGGTTAGAACCTAAACCTTGCAATGCAAAAAAAAAGAAACAAAAAGCCCTAAAATAGCTTTTTTTTCTCTCTATCCTTAAGATTTCCCTCATATCATGCCCCAACCCCCCATGACACCAAAACCCTCCTCATGACACAATCCTGGCTATGCGCCTGTCCCAGACCCTTACCAGATCAGCCGCTCACAGTTTTAACATGGACCCACTCTTGACTATGCCAATGGGCCATAGGTAATTGTCATTAGGTTCATTCTTTAAGATCGTTCTTACTTCTAGATACAGTGGATTTCCATGTAATCTTCTTTGTACCCTTCTTCTGTGATATAGTATTATTATCAGGAAGCTGTCACAGTTCATCGGCGTTACCTTCGCGAGAAAGATGGCAGTAACCTCCGTGTCCTGGCTAACCCAATCCGATCTTGACTAGAGTCCATTTTCACTGGTCGCTGTCAATTTGTTTGGAATGGGATGTCACGGAATTGGACCCAGTCTCCCAGCAAAGGGAGTGGGCGTGTGGCAGGTTGTTGATCCTACTAAACCAAGGTTTAAAAAATAAGTGCTAGTGTGGAAAAAGTTATTTATTGCAAACGTTATCACGTTTGAGGCACAATTATTACACCATTTCGTATTTGCAAGGCCTATAGAACCATTTTCTGCGAAGGGGACGCGGTGAACTCCACCCCAATGTCACATTCAAACACCCCTTACAAAATCCTGGCTTACATACTGACCTGATAAGAAGTGCATGGGCTGCAGCTACAGTCTGAGACTAACCTGAGCTGCGTACACCCCGACCTCGACCCCCTTCAAAAAAAATTTAAAATAAGAAAACGTTCATGCAGTTAGTAAATAACCGCGTATTCGCCTTAATTACAGGATGAGCCAGGGTAAGAACATGACTTCCATATGCCTATACAACAGTAAAAAAGTGCAATTTAAGCCAGGGAGGTATGTGTTACATTGGCATAATAACACCCCTCTTTTGGCTAAGATCATGTGTATTATCTGTTCTTTTGAGCCAATTAATAATGGAGCAATACATGACAGACCAATGGTGTAGATGGTCTGAGGGCCGTGAGGTTAATCATCTCTTAGTTTTGTCCTTTAGTTGACGTATAGCTTCTTTGGGAAGCAGTTTAAAGGGCCAAACCTCTCACCCAAACTCAATTTTGGTACGGGGGTACCAAAATTCTCAATTGGCTCAGCTCTTTGATTGACAGCTAATTCAAACAAAGTAGAGTGCAAAAGCTTATATTACACAGCATGAAGGGTACTGAGAGAGTTTTGTTTATATAAATTGAGTTTTTCTTTACTCACCTTGAAGCAGTAAACTGAGATTTTATCTGGATGAGCACGAATTTCAGACAATTGTGGGAGGGGCTTTAGTAAGAAGGTTAGGAGAATTGGTACTGTTTGTGGTGAGAGAACTGGGCCTTTAAAGTTTGGTTTCGCAGAACGGCTCTTTGCCAGAGAGTCGGGAGGACTTATGAAAAAAAAGCTTCCTTATAAAATGGTTAAAATGGGTTGACGGATACCGTGCTCATGCAGAGTTGGTGAATCTGGCATCGAAATTTTAGAGTACTGACAAAGAAATTGGCCAAGTATTGAGTTCGGTGGACGTAGATAAAGCAGGGGGAAATTGAACAGATAATTCCTTGGATTAAAAGGGTTGACTCAATAATTTCCGTGCCAGGGAGGGGAAATCTCTTTAAAGGGGTACCGAAAAAATGTCGAACGTAGGAAAAAATTTCCCTACTGGGAGGGGCAACCTTTCCCGACGACATCGGTTCATAGCTTCCTGCTTCCGCGTCCATGTAGACACAGACTTGTTCTGCAATAACTTTCTACACATAACAATATTTAATTAGTCAATTAGAAAAGCAAAATTTGTTAGCTTCATATGAGGAAGTATTCCTTAGATTTGTCCAAAGTTTATACGTCACTCAAAACACGGGGATCGATCACAGCTAAGAGTACATACAGTAGACCGTACACTGACTTCGAGATGAAGGGTTTGCCAAAGAAAATACGTTTCTGTGCATGTGACATTTTCTGCCGTCCACTCAACGCCCAAACATTTATTCTCTTCAGCCAAGTTGAGCTTTGATCTGACGGTTTGGTCAGTAAATAATCGAATCGAGATTTGATTCGCTATTTGTCGTACCATGTTGTTATAGCGATTACACTGGAAGACATTTGTGGTCAAGCATTGTTGAATTGCTCCTGCTTCACTTCTCAAGTCCTGCATTTAACTATTGAAGATCTCGGCCTGATTCCATGCCCTTGCCTGAAATGTAGGTCTCTTGAAATTGCCCTAAATGATCCCACTATGCAAAATGTGTTAACCCTTTACCGTTGTTTGGGTCCTTTTGGACCCATGCGGAGAGCTCGGCTGTCACACATCTTTACTGTTTCACGCGGAGCTCGAAACTGCGAGTAGCTACCCGAAAATTCGGCCACAAGAGCGAGAGAGACAAAAGTTTAAGGTCACGGGGTCAATGGCCTACGGAAGCCGATGCGGGGCGGGCTACGTCCGCTTTTCCGCCCAATCCCGAGGCGCGCAAATATGCCCCGATCGGAGCACAACGGTAAAGGGTTAAGGAGGTTTCTACGTGGGTATAAACTTTGACTAATTATGACGATTGGTGGGGATTATGATCACTATATGAATGATAAATAGATGGTCAGGCGATCTACCATCTATTGAATTTGTGTCAGGTTAGGAAGTTGTAACTCCCTGGTCATGTATAAGCATATACTGAAGCATGGGCGTCCGCAGAAATTTTTACAAGGGGGGGGGGGGCAAGGTCATTCATGGATGATTGAATTGTGTACACTATCTAAGCGGAGCGCCACCATTAGTTGGCGCGGAGAGTACAAGAAAATTTTGGGTTTTACAAACCCTCCAGATGGCCGGAAACGACACTTGGCGAGTGTTATAAGCTGCATGTAGCCAGCCCTGAAACAGGAATTTCATGTCTGTAATTTTTAGATTTTTAGAATTTTCAGTCTAAAAAAATTGTTGAAGGTAAATCTGCCTCTCGGTCACCGCCTCGCACGCCTGAGTACGATAAAACTTACAACAGTCAAACAGCCTATATAGGCCTATATCCGTTACCCAATTATGAATCACCCCTCCCCCCATATTCACCTTGTATATCCCAGTTACATCCGCGCGTCGCCACTTGAGATCAGCACGGGACCAAACCAAGACCAACGCATTCATCAATAGTCGGATGCCATATGCACACTACATTATTGACAACTAAATTTTGGCATAGTTTTTACAATTACAAATTTCCAATTGAAATCACGAATGATGGTCCCCAAATAACGATTTCACTATTAAGCATACCATCTTCTCTTTTGCTATTCGTGGTCAAATGTCCGCATATTTCAGTAGAAACTGACACTGTGAGTGAAGATATTTTGATGATCTATTTTTAATTTTTTTTTATTTTAATTTTTAATTAATTTTTTTCACAAGTTTGATTTTCTAGGGGCGGGGGAGTGCCCCCCTTGCCCCCCCCCCCTTCCGGACGCCCATGTACTGAAGTAGTTCATGCGTGTCACGTGCTTGAACCGTCGGACCTCTCCGGATATGCTGAAACGTGCCCTGGAATTTTTTTTTTAAGTAGTACTCCGTATGACTTACAAGTGCCTAAGGACTTCCTAGGCCAAGCCCATTTAGGTATTTTGCTGTCATTATTTTTCTAAATTTTTGAAAGGGGGACTGTGTCCTTTTGTTCGTTCTTTTGCTCCCAGGACAGGGATTACCCTCTATTGAAACTATCTGGATATAACTTTGCACGTTATTTCCGGCAGAAACAGGAAATAAGCTATTGTAGTAGGCCCTTTTCGACTTTTCCCTTGGTGTCACTCATACCAAAACCTCCTCTTTAATTCCCTTTCATGATGTCCCGCAGAAACAGTGAATACTGCGGTATCCTTTTTCGAAATTTGCCGTCACCCCGGCCGGCCGACCATGACTCTTTTTATTTCCGTGATAAGAGCATTTTTACCGAAAGAAATTATTTGTGACCCCTTAGCTTTTTCTAAACTTTGAGCTCCGCTACTGACTTTTTACTTCTTGTGCATTACATGACACAATCGTCGACCGACGATCATATAAGGCCCTTAGTCAGAGAAGGTACTGAAAATGATGAAATGGCTCCTGAAATGGGCGAACATTTTTTCAAGGGGACTAAATGTGTAAAAATGCCCTTAGTCAGTGGCAACTTCAAAACTTTCTTAAGAAGCGAAAATATTTCAGGGGTCTTCGTCACCCACCCTCGGCATGGCCACGATCATTTCTATCATATATCTTTTTTACTGAACCTTCTCATTCAAGAGGAAAACATTGTTTTTCAGACTCTCAAATCAAGCATATACAGTCTTCTTCACACTTAGTGATCGCGCGTCATGTAATTTCCCCCAAATTCTCGGACTTAAAATGTTCCATATTACTGAGTTAGCTGTTGACTATAGTAACGATGTTTCTTCATATACGGGCCGTACATAATGAGCAAATGGTAAGAATAGATAAAAAAAAAATGTTTTCACATGCTTTTTACCTTTGTTAGAAAAATTAACTGCAATAATTTTAGACGATGTTCAACTTTGTTGGGAAATCCATCTAAAGTATACATTCGTCATCATATCGCAATACAAATGTATGAAAACACTTATACAAGAAATGCGAGAATTTGCATGTCGGGCGTATAAGTAAAAAAAGAATTAATCCCTTTTGCCTGACCGAAAGAGATGCCTTTTGAAAAAGCATCCTTTTCATAAGTCACTTGTTTTGTCTTGTAATGGTATTCACCTCCACCGTCTCGTCACGTACGTTAATGAAGAGATATTTCACGGAAAAATACATGACTTGCACTTAATCGTTCTCGTTGGAAAATAGTGGTCTGTATGCCGATTCATGTCACGTGGTTTCCCACGGGGAAACACCAAAAACTAACGTTATCGAATCCATAAGATTTATTTGTTTAACGGCTTCAGTCTAATGAAAAAGATGAGACTCCTTAGTTAATCTCTTAAGTAATGCAGGTGTTTGTATACTTACCCAACTTGATCGTGGTTTTGCTTTACCCGTCTAAACAAAGGGAAACAAAATACCAAGATTGACTTATCTAAACAAACCCTTGATATGTTGTAAACTGAGCTGGAGCGACGTCGTCTTCGTGCAGAGGGCAAGGGCTGATATCCAATTGCCAGTATGCGTTTATAATTAATACCTCTCTAGTTCTACGAAATTTTAATTTCTAGGATTCAAGGAGGTGAGGTATTGTCTAAACACACAGGGACCAATCCTTTGAGATCCCAAACGTCCCCAGAATTTCGAAAACTGGGCTCTAAAAGTCCACTTTGGTCATAACGTTTTCACAAAACATTGCAAAGCAGAAGGGGTTAGAATGGGATGCCCAAACGGGAGGGGTGGAGTGGGGAATGGGGACCACCCAGTCGGAAATCTGAAATTGTGGTTATCCAAGGTTTTCTATTACCTACTTTATTACGCTTCGCGCCAATTGGTGGCACTTGGCTTAGACAGTTTTCGTCCAGGGTAATATATTTTGTGCAGAGAATCCCTCCAAACAGAAACTGAAGTATTTTCCAACATGTTTCCTTAAGTTATTAATTTGAATATTCATTGTTCTCATTTTCCATTTTTCTCGAACTTGTAGATGTGTCGTTAGCAAAAATATTGGCAAATGTTTTCATGCAGATTCGATCTTGCTGTCCTCAAGCCGAGGAAGCGTATGGTGTCCTTTTAGAATGACAGGAGACCTACAGTCTTGTACAAGACTGTTGGACCAACCCATGTTATCATGTTGTCTATGATGCCGAGCGCTATTTACTCGACGTCTATCCCCTTTTGAAATGTTGTACCCTACAGAAACTAGCGATTGACGAAACCCCCGTTCCCCAGTACAATGTTGGGTCTCAAAGAAAATGGTGCATGCCGAATTGGCCTGATCTCCACATTGTACGGGGGAGCGGCAATGTTCCATTTAGTTTTGTCCAAGACTGTAGTATCATTTGGTCTGATTAGTTTTATTTAAATTATAGTAGAAGTAATTGTCAAGCAGCTAGACGTGTTACAGTCGTTTCCATAAAGGTTGTTTGTATTACTGAGTACAAAGCTGATCTGTAATGCGGATTAATTAAGAGACGGTTAAAAATCGGCAACATCTCCCTGGGTAAATATTGACACAGAATCAGATAAAAGTCGTTAGCACAGTCTAACACAGTCATAAGTCAAACCGTCAAAACTGCTTTTGAAAGGAAAGAGGTTGTTTTAAGACATATCATCCCGCAATGGAACATAGAGTTTCACGCCACTGGAAATACTTTGCCATCTTCGTTGTTACCTTCGGTAAGTTAAAATCTCTCTCTTTGCAAGGTCTTGTTAATCGAGCATTATACATTTAGTCAACAATGTTCTTGATTGTATGTTGATCCCACAATATTGTTTGCATACAGAACATGGGTGAGACAAAACTTTTGTTCTTGTAACGGAAGAGGTTTAAGGCATACGATTAAATGTAGAACGCACCTTGCTAACGTTCATAGACATAATTTCTATATCACATTTGTCCTACAAACTCAAAGTTCTTTCCAAGATGAACGTTATTTGAAAAAAATGAGGTTGGGATTTTCTTTTCCCGTGGTTCGACTTCCAGTTAAGGGGTCGCAATTCTTTTTACTTTTAAAATATACCATGGAATTGCCAAATTCAATGCGATCAGTTGGAAGAAACGTTATTGCCGAGGTTAGGTTAGAAAACTGTGCTTTCTCAATTGTTTGTTCCTATATGGTCCCAGTCACGACGACCTTATTCTTTGAGTGGGGTCTCGAGAATCTTGGAAAATTCTGGTGCTAAAAACAGCCCTATTATGTGGGGCGATGAAATCAATTTTGTGTTCAACTTGACTTCTGACAAACTCGAAGGTGTCCAAAAGACAAATTTTAAAGCTCGTTATGAATGTCTCTCTGCCATGACCTAGAGGACATCTGGAGGGAACGACATCCTTTCCCCGAGGAATTTTCTTCGCATTCAGGCAGGTATTGTCAACATCCATTATGGGTTGTACTTTTTCGTTATCTCTCGTGAAAGTATTGCTAACGTGCTAGTTGCTTTCTTTCAACCGCCCTTACTGCTTACAGTCTGTCGACTGCATGATCAGGTGGTTAGAGTATCAGTCTTGCAGTCGGGAGGTCGGGATTTCGACTCCTGGCCGGGTCATACAGATGACTTTTAAAACGGAACCTACTATCATTTGTGTTTCGTGCTCAGCATTAGCAATGGAGTAGGGATAACAAGCCAGTGAGCCACAATTGGAAAAACGCCTTGGCCGGTTTGAGTTGAACCAATTAGTTGGAAACTTTGCCGTAAATCTCAATCTAACCTAACCTTATACAGTCTTACCACTGGTTTTGTCTATTCCTTGTTACAATGAATGCAGGGGTAAAGGTCACTGGAACTTAAAGGCATATTTTCATCATCCCTGACAGTTCCAATTCTCCCAACCTACTTACTTCTAGCCCCTCCCACATTTATCTAAAACTCATCTTTATCCAGACACAATCCTAGTTTATTGCTTTATGGCTTGTCCCAGTGGCCATACAAGTCCATAATGTGTAATCAAGACACTCTCAGTGCCCATGCTGTGTAATTTAGCTATGATGCATAGTTTGAATGTGATGCCAATCAAAGAGCTGTACTAATTGAGAGTTTTGATATATGCATACTGAAACTGTAGTTTAGGGTGACGAATGGCTGCCTTTAAACCATTCTCTTCTTGCCGATGGGAATTTGGCCTACATTGCTTAAGTCAGAATGCGATTCAGACAAATCTAAGTAACTCAGAGTTTCCTAATTCCTCTTCCTGTTGGGACCAAATTAAGTTTGTTATCCGCTCGGAAACAGTTGAGTACTCTAAAACCAAGGCTTGTTTGGCTCGTACTTATGAGAATGATTTATTGGCTACCATTTCCTTTTTTTGAATGTCAGTTATGTAGTAGTAACACATTGTAGAGGGAACCTACGAGATACTCAGACTCTTTATCTTACTAAATTTGATGGAATTCATGTTAGATCACCAGCCTGATGGGTTGAATACGGTAAGAAAAATTCGAAGTATATTTTGAATCTTGAAAAAAGAAATCGTGTCAATAATTCTACTCTTCAAATGTGTGTTAAAAATTATCATGTTGTCACTGATAATAAGGATATGCTGAGGGAGGTGCGCAACTTTTACAGTATGTTATTACCCCTGTAACGCGGTTAGTTTTATAAGCACTGAGCCTTCTTGATTTTACCGAAGATGCCACTGACACTGCCAACTGTGATGGTCGGCTATACTTTAGATGAATGTTAGAAGGCGCTCAGTGCTCCATGCACATTCATAAATCGGGTACATGCAAACTGTTTAACAAGGTGTTTCTTAATTGGTTGTTGCCAATTTATTGTATCGATTGTATTCTTTGTTAGGGTTAGGGATTAAGTGGTCAGGGATTAGGGCTATCGTTTGCTAGGTAGGAAATTTCTTCTAAACAGTGCGCATCGCCCCATGGCCTGTGCACTGATGTCAGTAAAAAAACGTTCTAGCCACTTATCGGTAATCTAGTTATAAATCCTAATTCCTTTAACTTATGCTTTAGAACGTCAGTCATTCTCCTCTGAACAGAGAAATGATCTCTTGACTCTCATCCATAAGACCCCAACTCTCTCGCCAGTTGTAGGCCAATATCATTGCTAAACGCCGATTACAAGCGGAGGCTCTAGCAACCAGGTTAAAGGTTAAAGAGGGTTATAGATTTATTGGCGAAAATATAATATTTGTATTAGATTTAATTAGGCCTAACCATAGACCAGCCTATGGATTGTGGGATAGAATTTTGGTGTTTGTCATTTTTGTCAATGGCATTTTACTGTGGTGAAAATTGACGCCCACCCAAAACTGTATACCACAATTCATTGTAATTCCTATTTGGAAATAGGTCTATTCAAAGGAGTACAAAATACCAGTGTTTTTGTATTTTATTGATTTTGAAAATGCTCTCGACTCTGCCCGTTGGGATTTCATTGACTTCACTTAAAGTATACTATAGGTTTGGAATTAATTTTCGACGCTGGATTGAAACTTTATGCAGTGACAGTAATGCCTGTGTTTTAACAGTGGCTATTCGACAGTTTTCTTTACAATTCAAAAGAGTGTTAGACAAGGATGTCCTTTAAGCCCTTATTGTGTTATTTCATTCTCTGTGTTGATATTCTTGCTAGAAGAACATGTCTGATTACGATATTACCGGTAGTATGGCTTTGGGTAAAGAGATTAAAATCCTTCAGTATAGCAAAAACACGATTTTTTCTTAGATAGTCTTCGTTGTAGTTTTATGTAATTTAATTAGCGTACTAAATAAATAAATTGTGGTTTCCGGCTTAGAACGAAATTTCGCAAAATCTGACATTTTCCCACTATAAGCCCATACACCAACAATCCTTCTTGTTATATTGGATGTTAAGATCAGTAAAGGCCCAGTTTGGGTATCTTCATTTCCACAATGGCGGTGAATTTTTTGAACTTAGCCATGACCAAAAGCGTCCGAGATTAAAAAGTCAGCTTAAAGATTGAACGTCGTCCTAAAAAAATTCCCAGAACGCAAACCTCCGGTAACCTTTTCACGGATTACGTCACTACCACGTGACTTCATAATTAATTTTCTGAAATATTCATTTTTCAGATATTAATTATGAAGTCACGTGGTAATGACGTAATCTGTGAAAAAGTTACCGAAGACATGCGTTTTCAGATTTTTTTTCATGACGACTTTCCCATCTTTAAAGTGAGGAATGCCAGAGAAATTTCACCAATTTGTAGAAATATTGTAGTTAAGTCTTATGCTGTAAGTCAACTATAATGTATCTCTTTCTAGTCTTGCCAGCCCCTTCCCTGATTATTTTATGAAAAAAGTACCAAAGTCATTTTTTAATTCCATAGGTTCGAAACTGGGCCGGAAAACTCCATCTAACTAAAAAACTAACTACATGTCACACCATGATAAATTATATAGGCAAAGGTGGTCTCAAAGTTGGTAACGTGATAAGTGTATGTTTTGTCAAGCGTCGAAGATATCTTGAGTGAAAATGTACTTAACCCTTTACGTTGTTTGGGTCCTTTTGGACCCAGGCGGAGAGCTGTCGCCCATCTTTGCTGTTTCACGCGGAGCTCGAAACTGCGAGTAGCTACTCGAAAATTCGGTCACAACAACGAGAGAGACAATAGTTTAAGGTCACGGGGTCAATAGCCTGCGGAAGCTGATGCGGGGCGTGCTACGTCCGCTTTTCCGCCCACTTCCGAGGCGCGCAAATATGACCCGATTGGAGCACAACGGTAAAGGGTTAAATGATGAAAATACTTTTTATTGGAAGATGTTTTTTTGATATTCCAATATCAGAGTTGTTTCAGAAAATGCTTTCTCGTTGTAGTATTCACTGTGACGATTTAAAGAAAATTAACAATATTTTTATAAGACAGGTCAGGACAAGGGGGAGTACAGCTACGTTTTGTACCCCCTCTAGTAATTTTGGTGACCAAATCATCTGGAATAACTCCCTTAGCAAAATTAACAACTCTACCATTTAATATCGTATATAAGTTTCATGATACTAGTGTGATGTTTGTGAAAATTCTCTTCTGCACAGGATGTATCTTTTCTTACTTTTCAAAAGTTTCAAGAGAAATTAAAGCTGAAGTAATTTACCTTTCAACACTCTTTTGGTACTGTGTCGACAATTTCACCATGTTGAGTTGGTTTTTTTTCTGGTAATAATAGCCACAACCATCAAAATAAATTGTTAAAACCTTTTCTTCAAAAGCCCAATACTTCTCATTTAATTTAACTAGTCTTTGTTAACAGAATGTCTACTTCCCCTAAATCTTGTATTAAATGTAACCAGGTTTTCAATCTCTGTGACGAGAACTGGTCTCTCATTTTTAGAATTCCCTTTTCAGCTTGTTTCTGAAGCCAAAATTCAGTATTTACATTTTAAAATTTTACACCATATTCTCGGGACTAATCAACTTCTCTACCTAAGGGATAAATCAAAATCATATGCTAACCTATGTACCTTCTGTTATGCATCGATTGAAACTAGAAAGCATTTTTCATGGGAGTTTCATTTTGTATCTGCGTTTCTTTTAGATTCTGAACAGTTGCATTTTGGCATACAATTTATCAAAAAAGAGGCATCATTGGAGGCACTCGAGGAAGAGTGAATTTTTCTTTTTCCTGTAGTGAATTTTACTCTTCTCGGATTGGATTCCACTCTTGTAGGAGTAAATTAACACTCTAATGGAATGAATTCACACTTTCCACTCTAAGAGAGAGTGATCAAGTTCACTCCTTTGATTTAAGAGTGTAAATGCTGAACTACTTGTCATACACTCATAAACTTGAGTGACAAATACATCATAACACATCCATATAGCTTAGCATTATTGTTTTTATCCCGTGGCAATTATCCGTCACTATTTGGGCGAATTTGGAATTCCTCCAGAATAAAAAGAAAAAAGGAACGAAATAATAAGCGTGGATAAAATTTACGACATCATTCTTTTTGTTTCTTTTATATCTTTCAGCAAACTGTAAAGCCCAAACTTGTTCCCCAACTGGTAAGTATAGGGCCCACAGAGTTATGCAACGAATTTTAAAGTTTTAGGTCTCATAAGTTAAGTTGTATACCATGGGCCGATTTCACTAACGTTTAGCGATCATCACTAACGCTTAAATTCATCGGTTAATCTTACCACGATCGCAATCTAGCTACCGGTTTTTCAAAATGATTTCACTAAACTTTAGCGATCAATTTTTCATCGCCAAGTGTCGTTTGCAATAGGTTTAGTTAAAGCCCAAATTCATAGCTATCGCTACTAGCGATAATTTCTAGTTAGCGAGCGAATTAGCGATGGCGCTAAAATTGATGTTAGTGAAATTGGTCCCGAATATGGGACTTAGGGAATCACTGACACCATGAATAACCGTGTTTACCCTCTAAATGCACAAGAGTGACATTATTGACTGATCTGTCATTAAGACTCAATGTTTCCTTTGGAAGTAAAAAAAAATCGACGGGTCCCTAGGCTTAATTTAACTGAAGAACAAATATCTGATGCTACAAATTTCTCGCTCTAATTCTCTTTAAACAATATTTCGTGATGTTTGCAAATGAATATATTTAATATATAACTTAAATCAAGTATTTTGTAGTGTGCGATTAATTGACAAAAATATTGTCACGCGATTATACACAGTCATTCATGAAATAGGATATTCCGGGAGGCCTTATTCAAGTTGTGGTGATAGTATTTCCTTCAATCAAACTACCACTGGAACCACAAAAAATGGGGCGCTTTCGTCTCGTCCGCCTTAGAGATCCTATCCTACTATAGGATCTCTAGTCCTCCTTAGAGTCCCTTGATAGAAAGGAACTAATAGAGTACGCTGTACAGTAAAATGCCAGATAATTTCCTATTTCCATAAGTGCAGTGTTCATTGAACTGAGAACTGATTTGAAATATTATTTTATCGGTTTGCTATACACAAGGCTTTTATGATTAATTTTCAAAATACGAATAAGTCATGGTGCCTGAAAACTTTTAACAATTCTGAATTCGAAAACTCTCTTCTATCACTCATAACAAGGGCAAAAGCAAGTAAACTTAATGTTTGTTTTATGTACCGTTTCTTCCTTATCGTACAAAAACTAGGCTCTACCATACCAAGTGGATAAATGCGGTTGTATTGGAAGCGATTGAGAAAAACTATTTGGGGGGGGCAACGATTCCGAGTAAGGTCAAAGAAAGGTAGGATTCATACAATGTCAATCCAAGATTTTCAAATCTGATCCTGTCTTTCGAAGGAAACCAAATTTGATCTAAATTGTTGAGTTAGTTGCAAACCGACGTGAAGTTGCGATGCGATTAATAAGCCATAGCCATTCGTAGTCACGTAGCGTGGTGAAACTTCTCGTGAGGACCTTTTTATAAGCGCTGCTTTGCAGTCGCAATCACAAGCCATCCTTCTCTCGTTCAGGCTGCAATTCGTAACCACACGTTCCGGTCTTTGCCATTTATAGGAGTTTTATTTTGGTGACCAAATGCAGGGTGTAATCATCGGTCAAGGGAAGGGTAAAGGGATCACCATGCTCTTTGAGTGCCCCCCCCCCCACTTGGATGCCGCTCCCCCTTTGAAAAAAAATTGTATATACCCTCACATTCAATCTGGTGCAACACTTAACATCATTTTAAGTCACTTTCTTGTTCTATTGCAAAGTAACGTTTCAGAGTTCAATTAAGGGAGGACCCCTTGCCCTTGTCTGGCTACTCCAATGGTCGTGGTGATATCAGTACATTCGATCGAGTTTCTAAGTCTATTTTGCTTGCTTTATACTCTCATATTCTCACAGAAATTAAATATCGAACCTACTGCCGTTGTGCGGCAGCAATGGAATAGGGAAAACTGGCCAGTGAGCCACAACTGGAAAAGGGGCTCGACTTGAATCTAACTTGGTTAGAAACTGGGCCATAAAACTCCATCTAACTAACTAACTAACTAACTAACTAACTAACTAACTAACTAACTAACTAACTAACTAACTAACTAACTAACTAACTAACTAACTAACTAACTAACTAACTAACTAACTAACTAACTAACTAACTAACTAACTAACTAACTAACTAACTAACTAACTAACTAACTAACTAACTAACTAACTAACTAACTAACTAACTAACTAACTAACTAACTAACTAACTAACAGAAATTTCTGTAGGCAAGAGCGCCCCTTAGAGAATACACCGTACGTGACGGAAATAGATATTAATACACTTGCAACAAGTAGTAACAGCACGTACGCAGTTGTGCCATTTTGTCGATTTTTCAAAGTATAGGCAAGTCACTTACCCAGTTCACCCCTTTTTAATATAATGGGGAAAATTGTGATAGTTAAAATTTCAATTTCTCATATTTTTCAGAATGTGGAGTTCCACCAACCAGAGACAATACAAATTACGCTCCGGATAAATCGTGTTACACATTCAACGAACAGATTGAGTACATTTGCGAAGGGGATATCGGAGGTCCGCCTTATAATCTTTGCGGAGACGGCGGTTCGTGGATGCTTCCGCCGCCAGTTTGTGAAGGTAAAATCATTTATATGATGGGACACGAAGTTAAGTTACTTAGACTATTAATAAACTTCATTTCGAAGTAGGGTTTGAATTCCACTTATTGTTGAGCTTGAGCACAACCGTTTTTCGTTGACCTCTCCGAGCTTTCCGGAAGCCCAAATAATCGAGACCAAAGGCTGCTAAAGAAAAATGGACAATCCCAATGCTCCGCAATTTCGCAATGGCATTTGCAGAATGTTCGCATTGCTTTTGCGATGATCGTAAGGCATCACAAGCATTCTTAATGGATCACGATAGCTTGGCAATAGTGGAAAAATCAGTGCTTGGGTTGTGAAAGCTATGGAGATGCATTCAAGACGTTTTGAGAGTGCAATCAAAAGAATATTTTCCGAGACTTCGGCAAGAGTCTCAGACTCTCGCCGACCAAGGTCATAGTAAGCAGATCTATCTCAGGCAATCGGTGAACATCGCATAACATTCGCCCTATATAAAGCGGACCTTTGCAAAATCATCTCTGTTGCAATATTTTTTACAGGACCCCGTCCCCTTTTCTACAATTTTGTCGCCATCCATCAGAAGGCATCGTAAAACTCTCCCACATTTCCCCATTCATCGCAGGACATCGCCGATTCCTAAATTCCAAGTGAGACAGAGGGTTTTGGAACACGTTAGCAAATTTTTACTGTATGCTCACTCTTTCACATTGGACTGCGTTCTAGTCAAACGTTAGTCAATCCTTTATTGCGACGTCGCCCACATTGACATAAGTGTCATGGCAATCAGTCATGTGAGTATCATTAAAAAGAACTAACAACCTCTGGAGTTTCTGTTAGAACTAGGCCACGCCTCCCTAGCACTAAAAATTGACTAAAATGCACCCTTATACTCGGACATCGGAACGTCACTGGAAGAAGAGAAAAAAAGGGAATGTCAAACAGCGATTTCCTGGTACGAAATTCTTAGTTATCGTCAGAGGTGAATAACTGGAGACATCAATGAGAGCTGCAACAGATCAATATTAATTTAAAAAGAAAATAAATGCAACTTGAGTTTAAGATGCCATTGGTCCTTAAAAGTGTTAATGTGTTTTTCCTTCTGTTGTATTTTATTCCCTTGGTTCGTCTAGATAACATCTTAAAAACTGATTTTTCCTTCTTCTTTTGTAGTTTTCACATGCCAAGCTCCACTTGTGGACAGCAACGTGATTCTTAACCCCAATCAGACAGTTTATAACTCACGGATGGCTGTTGAATATTCATGTGGGAATTCAGCAGAACTAGTTGGTCCTAGCTCGGCAAATTGTGATTCCCAGAACACCTGGTCCCCCTCTACAGTGCCTTTGTGTGTCGGTGAGTTGATGGCTAGTGGACTGAATGTGCATACAGATTATTTCACGTGTAATAAGTAGTTTAAAAAGGAGGAGGGAATAGATGAATAACATTATGTGTATGACGTAATTATTCTGGAGAATGGTCCGTGGAATTTTCATAACAAAATGGATGAGCTATACGTCCCTAAGAAAACAAAAACGTAGAGGGATAATCCTCTCACCCAAAGGCTATACAATTTTTGTAGTAGGCCACAGAAATTCTCGATTGACAGGTAGTTAGAAAAATGCAGAGTACTAAAATTATACATATTAGCATGTGCTGTACCAAGAGTGTTTCGATTACACATTAGGGTCTTGTACACTCACCCTGAAACAATCAACTGAGATTGTGTCTGGATAGGGATTAATTTTAGTCAGTTGTGTGAAGGGCTTAAGTGAGTAGGTTTGAAGAATTGGAACTGTTTAGGGTGACAGGATTAGGCTTTTAAGTTATTCACCAACTGGCTTTTCCACTCCACTGTGCCCACATTAACCCCATATATTTTCTTCTTTTAAAAACATACAGCAACCTGTTCGATTCCTACCATAGACAACGGTCAAGTTATCCCACCCAACATTGGATTCAAGGAAGGGGACTCGGCCTCTGTTTCTTGTGATGACGGGTACACACTAGCAGTCGGGGAATCTTCAAACATTGTGTGTGAGGACGATGGTACCTGGAATCAGACCCCAACGTGTAACGGTGCGAAATGCTTTTGAGACTTGTGTGTTTAGGATGGTTCGGATTTAGCCCTCATGCACTGACGTCACCGGACGTAATTTTTTTATGAAGTAGAACTTACATGCACGTTTAGCGGAATTTAAAAGCTGTTCCAAGTCCCCACTGTCTAAATATGTCAAAATGTGGTGAACGGAAGTATGATTCCGCACCCCACAATTCAAGGACGAAATTCTCTTCTTTGTTCCCTTTGTAAAATTTTAAAAATTTGAAGCGGAATCAAACGATCGAAAAATGTCCAAAGCCCTCTTGCTGCAGTATAATGACTATAAAAATAAAAAAAACGTTCAGCCTTCCACTTGAGAACAGTGGATGCATTAACTCCACATACTTCTCTCCAATGTTTAGCCTGTTTGACCAAAGGCCACCAGAGAGGAGGGTATAATCGTTGCAATTTATTTTTGTGTCGTTGTGAAAATTTATAGCCCCCCCCCCCCTCCCCTCCCTGACAAAGTTTCTCAGGCTTTTCTCTGTTCTCCCCTTGCAAACCTCAACTCTTTACGAGCTTTTTTATATTCACCTACAGATATCGATGAATGCGATGACATCCCTTGTGCAAATAATGGTGTATGTTTTAACTCTGATGGGGGATATAACTGCACCTGTACACCACGATGGCAGGGGAGTAGCTGCGAAACAGGTTTGAAAATATACTCATACTTTCACTAAAGTTGTAAATATTTTATTTTCTCTCGAAACGAAGCCCGGCTTTGCAGGCCCGCAGCCAGACATGGTACTGAAAGGGGCGATTTTTTTTCAGGAGTAAAACTTTTTCTTTGGAGCAATGTGTAAAAGTGAAGTAATTTCATTGCAAACTTCAAACTCTATAGAGTGCGAAAAAGGGAAGGGGTTTCGCACTCCCCCTTTCTCCCGGACTACTCGCGCAGCAAATTATGACTCCAGTGGTCAAAATTCCGAGTCCTTTATCCTTTGATTTGTGGTCAATTCTTAGTCCAGTAAAATTAGATCCCATTTTAAAATTGATTCTGACTCGAGACACGACCATCACAGGCCAGCAATTTGATTTCCTTGAAATTAACTTATTACCGGCAGTTGTGGCGCTATGGGGTCATGAGGGGGTATTTGCCACCTCACATTTTACCTTTGCCCCCAGTTTTCCTCCATTTAGACCAGTGAGGAGTAAGGAAAATTGAAAAATAAATAAATAATATACCTACCCTGAGACTTCTTAGTTTTACCCAGAGATAAACTAAAACCTATGAGAGCTTTGCACCCTGGGCTTCACCCGTGTGGTTCATTCATTTTCGCTTTGCTCGTGGAAACTTTTGCCTGTCCCCCCCCCCCCCCCCAAAAAAAAAAATCATTTGTCCCTGGTCTGCTCTCTAGTTCTGACATCCTGGGGCCGCCACTAATTACCGAGTCTTTGAATAAACGGATAGTAAATCGCATTATGTTTGTAATGTTCCGTGAGATTTTGAAGTACGAGGTTAGCCTGGCAAAGCAGTGAAGGGGTCGGGAAGCGGCGAGTTGCCTTTTAGGGAACTAAGTAAATTACCAGGGTGAGTGTAAAAAATATGTTAAAGGTCAAGAGCAGTCCCCCAAACTTATTTTGAAGCAACACCTTAATCTAACAATTTTTCTCTCATTTCTCTTCAAAGTATCCTTTATCATATTTTATAACTTCAGTTTTGCATATTTCTTTTTAAACCAAGCAGTTACTTCAAGTAATTTTCACATTTGAAGGCAAACATTTTTGTCACATGACCTTCAACAGCTAATCATGAAACAGGACAGTCTACTACTCTACTTCAAGTTGGGGTCAGTGCTCTTGTCCTTTAAAGAAACAGCAGCTCGAATTTTCTGGAGAAAAATATTTTTCTAAGGTCACTCCCCAGTCCTTTCATATCGATGAATATTTTTCTCACTTTCATTACTGTGATTTCTGTCAATTATTTTGGTTTCCTTTGACAGATGTGAATGAATGTCTTACTAATCCTTGCCAGAATAATGCGGTCTGCACCAACTACGACGGCGGATATGAATGTTTATGCCAGTCGGGTTGGGAAGGCGTCAACTGTGAAACAGGTTAGATAACTATTTGCAGTTAATTATTAATAGATAACTCTACTGGCGTGGAGAGGAAAAACCTTAGGTTTAAAATACTAAAAACCTGCAGCTTAACCATAGACCGTCAACTTCGGAGTGGCTGATTGCTGGAATCAAGTTGGGTTACTTAGTGAGTATGAGTAGCCCAGGCCGAAAATCACGTTGTCTCTTCTCTCTCCTATCATAACGACCGTGGTGCCCTGGCTCAAATGTTTAACAACCACTTTCTATTATAACCGACAGATATCAACGAATGTGATTACATCCCTTGTGCAAATAATGGCGAATGTTTTAACTTCGATGCTGGATACAACTGCACTTGTACACCACAATGGCAAGGGAATAACTGCGACACAGGTTTGTAAATATGCACTCTTCCATCAACTTTGTAAAACATTCTTCTCCTCGATACTTCATTTTCATATAAGATAAAGGGAAAGATTCTGCCATCCGTCTCTTGCCCTACTTGTTTAAAATTGACATGCCTTTATCAAGCTTATTACCTTCGTTTGTCGTATCTCTAATGTATTTGCTGCAACTATTTTATTTTCAAAGTTTGAATGCTAGAAGAAATGTGAAAAATTGAAATGGTTATTGAAGAACAAATTTATACAGGGATAGATCTCAAAAACGTTTTGCGCATGTCGTTCGTTTGTTTGCAATCTACGGAAGCTTGTCCATCCAAACTAACTGGTCCAACAAGTCATGTGACTGGAAAAGGGGCGTGAACTTAAACCAAGGGGCGAGACTTAAACCAAGGGGCGTGACTTAAACCAATTGATTAGAAACAGAGACATAAAACCTCACCTTACTATATAATCAACAAAGGCGCTTCTTAAACACAACAGTTGAGCAATATATTCAGTCCCGGATTAAAGTCCTAATCCTCTCACCCCGAAAGATTAAATTCTCCTAACCTACTTTCTCAGGCTCCTCCCACTAGTGTCTAAATTCATTCTCATCTCTAGACACAATCTCAGTTTATTGCTCTAGAGCGAGTATACAAGACCGCGATGTGTAATCAAAAACCCCTCAGAGCAGTATCGTACATGCTGTGTAGGCTTAATATGAGCTTCGATACTTTCGAGCTTCTCGTCAACCTGCAAAGAGCTGTGGCCTATTAAGAATTTTCTGTGGACTATTACAAAAATTGTAGTTGTGAGTGAGAAAATTAGATCTTTAATGAACCCGTGCATATAATGTCCGATACGTTTAAAAACCAATAGACCATACTTTTGGGGTTATATTTTTGTGATTATTTGGTTTTCTTTGCCAGATGTCAATGAATGTCTCACCGATCCTTGCCAGAATAATGCAAAGTGTTACAATTACGACGGTGGATATGAATGTGTCTGTGAGCCTGGCTGGGAAGGCGTGAACTGCCAAACAGGTTAGAAAATAGTTTCATGAAACCAGCTTCACTACAACCAAATAATATTTGTAAAACTAACCCTTGATGTTCTGTCCAAGGGTGGCGATTTGTTTTGTATATCGGGAGGTTGTATATCAGGAGGGGTGGGCATCGCTACATTTTCACATAATTACCGGTTAAAAAAATAAAAAAGTCAGTAAGATTGCAGGCAGGACATGTCCCCTGCCCTACTCTCCCCCGGGATAGCCGTCCATTTTCCATTTAATATTTATGATCTTTTGCAGAAAATTTAGGTTTAAAAAATACTGATATGAGATAACCAGTGGCGTAGCTAGGATTTTTTCCGGGGGGGGGGGGGAGGTATGAAATTTCCCCAAAACTTTTCCCGGTCAATGTGTATGTACTCAATATAAAATGCAAACTTACAAGTATAACAACATTACCATGTCATTTTGTGATTAAAGTATAACATAGAGCAATCGGAAATAACAAAGTATATTATTTTGGTAAACAGTATCTGGTTTATTTGTACGCAGGATTTCTCTGAATGGGGAGGGGCGTGCAGAATGGTCTAAGGGGCGGGGTGTACGGAAATTTTTTGACGTTTTCAAGGAGCCTACATGCAAAATGGTGCAAGATTTTCGACTTTGACAAGAACAGTGTTAAAATTTGAATCGTGGTGGTTCATGAGGATAAAACTGAAACTTTTGTGTCTTTACATGCACTCTTATGCCATTTATGCTACCTTACGAAGTAAAACTTGTCATTAAATTTGCACACTTTTAGAAGTCCAAATAAAAGAGCGTTGATCGGTATTTGTGGTTTTTCTTGGCCACAAAATGTTATTTTGTCATAAAGATTATCTAAGCGGAGCGCCACCATTGGTTGGCGCGGAGCGTAGAGAAAATTTGGAAAAATCACACCCCTTAGATGGCCGGAAATAGCATTTTCCAGGCTAATACGAAGAATCTAGTTGGTTTCTTCTTTTGTCGTTTGCAATAAAATGCTCACTTCAAAATATGTTCGCAAACTGCAAAGTGATCAGAGAGTTAAGAGCTAATTTTACTCCAAATATGTAATTTTGCCCAAAAGACCGAGCGAAGCGCCACCATTGTTGGCGCGGAGCGTAAAGAAAATTTCGAAAAATCAGACGGTCAAAATAGCGTATTTATGCTTGTAAAGAGAATCTAAACATGTAGTCTTTTTTATCGATGCCACCAGTGGGAAACAGAGTCTACCTTTTTAAGTAAAAATTGGAATTTGACAGAATTTGCATAGGTCTATTTGTAGGAATTAAAAAAAATGGCATCACTGAAAGACCTAATTGCATCCTTCCCGTTTGAAAATTTTTGAAAAATTGGGTGTCCTTATAAGCAATCTGGTGCCACATATGCTATCTTTTGAAGTAAAACCTGTGTTAATAAAGTTAGACTACGTATTTTTAAGAACAAAGAAAAAAATGGCATCTGTGAGGGGGGCATGGCCCAATGGTCTCCCCTTCGCACGCCACTAAGGAGGCCTAATAGTTGCTCGATCACACAGGATATCCTGTGAGAAAAGCAGTCTGTTATGTGTAGAAGGTTACAAGATACATTTATTACAATTGTCCATTTATTGCTACACTCAAAGTGAGCAGAAAGCTATTTTCCCGAACTAGCTTGTAAGTCTCCAAGGATTAGGCTTAGTAACAAAATCTAAGTGTGCCAACGGATCCCGTTAATTCTAATTTCTAGATTAACTTTAAGTTTATCGTTGGCCATGGATTGTTTCAGCCCGATCCATCGTTATGTACACAGAGTAAAATCGTACAGCTACTGCTAGCTTGTAGAAGAACATAACAACCTCGGGGGTCTACGGTAGTGACTTGTCAGTTTTCACATCCTTTAACTCATAAATTCCCAAAGTATCACCTGAATAACACTGAGCTTCCTGTGCACTGAAATGCACTGATCATAACCCCCGTGCGTATAAAAGCACAAGAGAACATTCAATCTGCTACGCGGCGAGGACATTTCTGTGGAACGCGAATTGGGCCGGTTCATGCGACACTGACGAAATCTGAGTTAATTTGTTGCATGAAAATACGAATTATGTATGAGAAATGTCTCACAATTTCTTATTCTAACGAAAATTTTGTGAATTTTTTTGTAATAATAAGAAGATTCATCAAATTTCCCCATTTTCATCAAATTTCCCCAAAAATTTTTTCCATGGGGGGGGGGGGCAAGTTGCCCCCCTTCCCCCCCCCCCCCCAGTAGCTACGCCACTGGAGATAACACGTAAATCTGTACCATTTATATGGAAACTGCGAAAAGGTAAACTCCATTTTGTTATGATTCAAATTATGTTTCATGCATGATCAGATTCTCGGCGTTTATACTTCCACATTCTTAAGCCATGGTCATAATTCTTCAGGCCAAGATAAAGTCACTCAAAGCTTTAAGATGGTCAATCGTTAGTAAACTCGTACATTCCATCCTATGTCCTCTCCACCTATCTACAGTACCAGTGATCTACGGGAGGGGAAACCCCTCCCAGTTTGAAATATGCAATTTGGTGCTTCAAATGCTACCTTTTGAAGTAAAATTTGCGCAAAGATACTATACGCTTTTTCGGAGCTAAAATAGCATTTGTTAGGGGTGGCTCAATGCCCCTCTCCCCCAGGTCGGCAATCACTATACAAAGCACCCTTCGATAGAAATCCTGCTGTTTTAATTTTGACGGAGGATATAATTACACTTGTAATTCTCGATCAATGGCAAGGAGTCCACTGCGAAAAAGGTTGAGTAAAAGCCCATGGTTGTTTTTATTTTGTTTACATAAGTTTAAGATGGACCAGGGAGAAACTAACTGGGTAAACCCATTAAATAATACGAATCCTATGATAAATGACATCACAGATCTACTTCGTGTTCCACCTTTTGCCTAGTCTGCTAGTAAACTTAGGTTTAATTTTGAAAATCAAGGGAAATGGGTACGGTTGCAAATGCGAGGCGGGATGACAAGATACTAAGTGTCAAACAGGTACGACAATTTCCCAAATCCTATTTTTATGACGGTAATTATTTTTAAGGTCCAGTTTTTAGTTTTTCTTCCTTCTCAGTGCAAAATGCATGTAAGCATAATCTTATACAACATACTGTACTAAAAAGGTTACGATGTACATCATTCACTATGGAAAATGGCAATCGTCCTGCAGAGAAAATGAAAATTACTCTTTAAGAGGAATATGTTTTTTCTTTAATGATCTCTTTTCAGATATAAACGAGTGTGTGTTGATACCATGTTTGAATGGCGGGATTTGTACCAACTTTGAAGGAGGATACAACTGTAGTTGTACTAGTGGATGGAGGGGTAACAACTGCCAGATAGGTTGGTTTATAAGCAAATGTCTCCTTTGTTATGTTTTCTGTGATATTGTATTAACACAGTTTTTGCTCCTGTCCACTTAGTACAATCAAGCAACTTGGCAACCAGCTGCAGTGAAGCGATATCATGGCGTTGTTGAACTCCATAAAAAGATACGTTACCTAATACAATGATCTTCGCGCATGGCACTGCAGACTTCCTAAAAGGTCATTGAGTTGTAGCAAAACTACTACAAGGAAAACTACTCAATAGTCAAAATGACCCTTATTTTCCTTTTTTTTTTGTAATAGTTACTTGGAAAATCTGCATCATTCACAAGACAAATTGAGCGTTAAATTTATTTCAATGTTTGAATTTATTTTTCTCACAGACGTCAACGAGTGTGACTCTAACCCTTGTGTCAACAACGCCATGTGCAGCAATTATGAAGGGGGCTACAACTGCACCTGTCAGGAGGGATGGCAAGGCGAAAGGTGTCAAACAGGTGAGACAAACTAATCTCTCAATTCCCTTCTAATTTACGTCAAGTAGCTCACACGTAGCCTCAATTTCATGTGGAAAATCTTCACCTTTTCCTTTAAACAGACAAAGCAGTAGTTTATGTTGCATATATTCGGCAACTGACAGGTTCTTAAAGGGAGTCGTCCACCTGTTGAGATTCGGTGGCAGTACACCAATCGAAAGTGAGATAACTTCACTTGAGTATCACTCAGGAACAATTGTTCTATTCTGCATCTCAAAATGGACAGACAAATTCCAAATTCTCTCTGTGCTGATGAATCATATTATATTTTGTTATCTTTTTATCAGATATAAACGAGTGTTTGCATGTTCCTTGTCTTAACAATGGAGTTTGCACCAACTTTAACGAAGGGTACAACTGTACCTGTATGAGAGGATGGCAAGGTTTTAACTGCGAGATATATGACATCTTTGTGTTTCACCATTTTTTCTCACGGTCTTAAGCTACTGAACTGCTTGGTTTAAACACTGTTGTTTTGTTGAAACGTGGGCGTGGCTCACTAATTGTGACGTCACGTGAAAGCACTGTACACGATAGCTTGTATACATACATGTTTTCATTTATTTGTGCATGTGGACTACTTTGCTTCAGCGTGTTCGGATTTCCACATGTGTTCGTAAATATGTTCGCATCAGCATATGTATACTTATATGTACAAACCCGGTGAACATTAATGGCGACCTCCCACTGAAATGCCCAACACTTATCGACGCCAGCATGGCCAGTCCAGTATTCGGTATGAATAGGCATGTTACACTGCAGGAACCGTGTTTAATCAATGTGTAACCCCATTCATTTAACTCACGTAAAGTAAAAAGAAATTGGGTTAACTGTTATTATATGCAACTCATGATAAGACTACAGCCAACTATGGCGGAAGGTATCATTATGCCAGGAGGGGTGGAATAAGCAATATTACTTCAACAATGGTTATGCAGTTTATTCATTATATCCAGATTTTGACGAATATAAAATTTTCCCTATAGTGAAGGAGTCTGGAATAACCACAGTTGGAGGTACAATTGTAGCATAGGATCATTAGTGCTCACTGTAAAACCAGGGAGGTGTAATCACACCTCAATGGTAAACTAGCCTGCGTTGCGAAGCGCACCTGCTGCTAAACTTTGAATTTGCAATGCGAATGAAGCAACACAAAATTTTTGATGTTTGTTTAATAACACTATAATTACAAAATAGGCTTTGTAAATATACAGGACATTTGGCCAAAAATAAGATTTTCCATCATGCACTGTATCGCTAATAAAACTAATGTCTATAACAGAAAACAATAGATCTATACTTGCAAAGCAAAACGACCTTTGAAATGCGGGTAATTAGCCTATTTCATTTCAGATTGGTGTTTAAAATTCATGAGCATGTCAAAGGCAGCGCTCCTCTTTTCAAAAGGCCGGTCCTTCTTTCACAATACGCATGACTATTCTGTTTTACAGATGTCAGCAAATGCCGTGGAAAATCCTAATCGCAAGTAATCCCTGACCTTCCTCACTATAGAGATGTACGTTTGACACTCATAGGCACTAACTTTTCCCACATGGCACATGAAGCCCCCGCCTCCTTCGTAAAATCCTGGATTCTCCTCTGATGTCGACCATGTTGTGTTTATTTCACTTTAACAGATGTCAACGAATGCGTTTTCAACCCCTGTCAAAATGGAGGAGTCTGTACTAACTACAACGGGGGATATGCCTGTACTTGTCAGGAAGGATGGCAAGGCATCAACTGTGAAAGTGTTCATGGTTTGTAAAATGTTGGAAACTGTTTCTTTGTGTCATTTATCGAAGAAAGGGGCACAATTATGTCACGTGTCAGGGTTGTGGTCTGCAGGGGTCAGGGATAACTGTCCTGAGTTTTCCGAATCGTGTCGCTTTACGTGAGCAGAGTTTGAACTGCCCACGAAGAACCCTAGAGATTTTACTTGATAAGTGACTTACTTCTGTAACTAGTCAAGTCTAGAACCAGGGGTTGCTCAAAACACTACACTATACTACTAAATTCTTACTTTGTTCCTGTTTTAACATCTACAGGAAACTGTTTCATACATCCTATTGATAATTCCAACACACAATACGGTATGAACTTAACACATGGTGAAAGTTACGTCATCCGGTGTGACGGAGGTTACTCGTACAACCAGGGAACCGAGTTTCAAGTCTACTGCACACGAGGTGACTTGGTTTCAAGTGACTACATTCCGGAGAAATGTCACCGTAAGTCTTAGTGTCTCGCTGCAACCGGAAAAGGGGGTTGGGAGAAGAAATGACTGGGGCAGGATGACGCATTGCATTCAAACTAAACCAAGCAGTTACTCGGAGTAGATTTCACAATTATAGGAGAAAAATATTGTCACATGACTCTCAAGAGCCAGTAAGAGGCAGGATTGTCAACTACACTATTTCGAGTTGGTGTGACTGCTCTGGCTCTTCAAAGGGAAAATCAGTCGCCCAAACTTAGTTTGAAGCAAGATGTAGATTTCATCAGTTTCTTATTCCTTTTTCAAATATTTCATGAATGATATTTCAGGACTTCACCATTTCACATCAAAGGTAAACCAATAAGTTTTTCCTCGTATATTTCACATTATTCAAGGAGAAAAACATTAATTTTCAAGAGTCATTCATTAAGTAGACTGGACTAAACTAAGATTGGGATAATTGCATCACGAGGAGAGAAGGCCAATGACTAAACTCCACCGGGCATTGTTTTTCAATAACAATTTCCAAAGTTAAGTTCCGATATTAAAGACCGCTTTCACACTTGAGAGCTGATCTCAAGGGGGGGGGGGATCAGATCCTCCCCTCGAGATCAAAGGTTTTGCTTTCACACTTGATCCCCCGCGGTGAATCAAGCCCCGATCAAGCGATCAACAAACAGGAAGTGACGCAATGAACCCGGCTTATCCTCGTAGTTGTCTGAAAGTCATAGGTCATGTAAATCTCGAGTCACCTTGATCCTCCGAGCTTTCACACACGGTTTTTTGATGCCCCGCGCGAGATCTGATCTGCCCCGGTGGGTGGATCAAAATCTCCGGATCTGATCCTGAGTGCGAGAGCTTTCACACTACAAAGTTGATCTCGAGGGGTGGATCAGATCCGGATCTGATCCCCTGCTTGAGATCAAGTGTGAAAACCCTCAAAGTTGACTTAAGAGTATTTTCCTCGTAACGACTAACGTTAGACAGTAAGAAAGATGTAGACCTACTAGGAGACATGATATAGCAACAATTTGCTTCCAGTACATGGGTACTTATTCCCCTTTCTGGCGTACTGACGAATAGCCCAAGGAACCTTATCGTTCAGCTCATAGCTAAGGAAAACCAACTGAGGGCGGCAACCAAAAAGGGGGCTGCAGCCAAAGAGGCGCTACGCAAGCTAACTGACGAATCGCATATTGACATAGTGACGAATGTGAAAATTTGGCAATTTTGGCGTAGTGACGACTGCATTTTGTGCTGAAATCTGTTCACGTTAGCGTTAAAAAATGCAACGACTTTGTAAAATATACTATTTTCTACAAATCCAAACACGATGAATATGGCGAAAATTCTCCAAATAAGACAACATTCGTCATTATACACAAACGCGACAGATTCATGAAATTCTTGATTTTGCGATTCGTCAGTACGCCAGAAAGGGACTTGAAGTCTGTAGGCTTACTTTTATCACCTCATACGGTATAGCTAATCAAAAATTTTATTCCAACAGAAGAGAAAATTTTGTAGTCCTAATCATGGTACTCTCTCTGTAGTTAAAGGATGATTTCATGGAACCATTACAAACTGTGTTTCTCGTTTAAAATACATTTCTAAAGTCCACCCGATGCTCTAGCAAAAAGCCATTCGGAGAAAAAGAAACGTTTCAATACCCCCTAAGTAGTTTTGCTTCTCAAGGAAACTACTTTCACAGAAGACGCTCAACTCTCGACTCCCCATCAAATAAATGTTCGGCGAAAACAAACATTAGTTACCTTAGTTATATGTGTTATTTTTATTATTTGTCTGTGTGAGTCTGAAATACCTATTTAAAGACTAATCAACATTTAATCAACTAAATTATTTCAAGAACGGAAATTGCGGATCTTTTTTATTTCATATAAAACCACTTTCTTCTGATTTTAGTAATACGGGGGGTTTGTATAAAGCTCTCAATAAACGCATAGGCCAACTCTGAAGACAAAATTCATTAACTCCAAAATATGCAGAAAAATTTCCTGTTCCAGGTGGAAAGTGCATCTCAATAGCATATAGCATTCGGGAGATGCAAATTTTTAGAGTATGCCATTTTTTCTTTAGATTTAATTACATCATGTGAAATTTGTGATGTCACATTAATTTAAAGGTAAAGAGCAGTCCCTCCAAACTTATTTTGAAGAAAAAGCTAAACAGCACAATTTTCATCTTATCTCTATTCAAAGTATCCTTCATCACAATCTATGGTATAACTATTGCATATTCCAGGTGAACCAAGCAGTTATTCCCAGTAAATTTCAAATTTGAAGAGAAAAAACATTGTCATGTGACTCTCAACAGCCAATCATGAAACTCGACAGTGTACTACACTAAAATTCATTTACAATTTAATTGCCGATGCAGGCAATGGTAAGCAACATTGTTGGTTGTACTCTATATATGATGAAAGGTGGTGCTTAATCTACACGAAAAGATATGCAAACATTCCAACAATATCAAATTTCAAGGACAAGCAGGAAGTTCAATTATTAAGAAAAACAAAACGAATGTGAAGCAATGTGCTCTCATTACATAACTTTCTGTGGTTTTTATTTTTTGAAAGCAGAAAACAACCAATCTTGGAAGTGAGATATCTTGAGGTAGGATAATGGTATTGAAACAGGGTTTGAAGGGCATGGTCTGGAATATTTCTAACAAGACTCACGAGGAAAGCCACCAGCGGGGTGGTTTTGGGGGGTTAGAACCCTCCTCCTCCCGTGACCCAATCTTGCAATGCAAAAAAACACCTAAAACAGCGGTTATTTCTCTCTATCATTAGACTTTCCCCTCATGTCGTGCCCCCATGTCACCAAACCCCCCAGTGACACAATCCTGGCTTCTCTACTGGCCACCAGAATATATTCTTTTTTGATGATTCAAAACACGTTGTCCTTTACTTGCAGGAGACTGTGCTCCTCGTAACCCACCTCTTCACGGTAATATGACTGGAGGACTTCGGCATGGAGAGGTTGTTGAATATTCATGTAATCAAGGTTACAAGTTAGAAGGACCTACGTCATCGAGCTGTAATAATGGAGCATGGGAGCCAAGCCTGCCACCCACTTGCAATGGTAGGAATACTATTGTAAATCATACCATGCGTAGTCAAGACAACACATGTCAAAGCTATAAGCGTTCGGGTGCTAAAATGCGCAGAGAGAAGCAAGTGACAGAGAGATCGAATGGGAGATGAAATATGTTAATCATCCTTAGATCACTAATTGAACATGTTTTCATTAAAAGAATTTATTTACTTAATCATCAAAATTTCACTAGTACGGCCAGGGAACTGGACGGTCTTTCTGTCTTGCAATATTTTTTTAAATGAGGGAAACATGTTCAGAAATGTCAGTAATGTCAAAACAGAACTGAGATGTACTGTGTTTTTGCTTCAACAAAATATGATATTAGCAATTTCTTTTCCAGCTAGAAAAATATTTTCTCGTCATGTGTTTGGCTAAGAAAGAAGAATGCTCTTGGACTCATCATTATTGATAATTTTGCTTAAATGTGTAATATTTTAGAATAACGCCGCTTTAAATAAACTTTTCCGAAGTCCTTCGATTTTCTGGCAAATAGTCGAAGGACGAAAAACGAGTGTTCCCTCCTCTAGGAGTTATGCTGTCTCAACACTACCACCTTTTAGAGCCATACTTCTACATCATGGCTGAAAATATTAGAGAGCGTTAACCGGACGAGTATTTCTGAAGGGGAATATTTCCTAGATTACACACAGCTGAAATGTTTCTCATTTTCAACAGCTATCTGTCCGCCACCTATAATCCCAAACTCCCGATTAACACCAGAAAACGTAACATTCACGGAAGGTGACCAAGTACACGTGACTTGTAATGATGGTTACACTCTGACAATGGACTCTTCAACCATCGTTTGTCAGGGCGACGGAACATGGAATCAACTCCCGGAATGTCACGGTAATGGTTCCCTCCCCCTGGTACTGCCTTCTGCTCATTTCAGTCATACGTCTTTTGTAAACTTTAGCTAGCCACAGGGAGGGGCGGGGCAAATGCCCGCTGGCTCTTAAAAATGAAAAATTCGCCATTAAGTTGTGACACCTGTCAGCTACAGTGCAGTTTTTGCAACTCTTCTTTCAAGAAATTCCCAATTCTCTCCAATAAAGCTCCATATTTTTTTATTATTGGTTCGAAAATGCGAAGTTTTCCCTGCCCCTTACCCGCCGCAAATTACAGTTATAATTCCTAATGCAGTAGTCCATAAATCAGTTTGGTAAACTTTTCAGAGCTATGGAAATGAAAAAATCTGAAATTTGCCACATGTGACACCAGACCATCAAGTGACATCGGTTTCTCAAGTGCTTTTTTGTAGTTTAATAATTTTTTCATAAAATTCCAAATTTTCTACAATACAAGCTCTTGACTTGATGTAGTCTTAGAGCATCCCTTCACAGGCCTTAGCCCTTAGATAACATTATGTAGCAACAGCGATCTTTGGAAGCCATGCAATCTCTTATTTGCCACTAGTAAAGCAGATTCTTCAGTAAACCGCCACTTCTTCAAATGCCATTACAGGGAAACCCAGAATCCAAGATTTTCTGCAATGCAAGCTCCTTGTTTTCAAATATTTGTTCAAAACGTGGACAAATTTCGGCGCACTTGGCCCCTAGTATATACAGTAGAGTTCGCATTTTTAAAAATCGGAAAATTTCGGTGGTTCCCCCTGGAAAGGTGTCTTCTTTTTTTTTTTGTTTACTGTTCAACTGTTTTAGTCATACTATTCGTTGGAAACAAGTTCTTTCTGGAGAGTTTTGTCAGAAAGGGCACCAATATCAACAGAGGTTTGACTAATTGCTGCCCGGGGGGGGGGGGGGGTTATAGCCTTGCAAGCAGTTGAACTGGACAATGTCCACCGGCCCAAATGCAGCGGAGCAGCCCTTACCTGGTGTGTGTGTAATGAATCTCTCTCACATCGTATCTCCTTAGATAAATTGGAAGGGTCTTAGAAACATGGGTTTATATGGGCTGTCTTTCTTCCATGCGGACTCCGACGGTCTTGTAACGCCTTTGGGAGGAGAAACTCCCTCCATTTTGGAAAAGTTGTGGTTTTTTTTTTTTTTTCGAAGAAAAAGAAGACTTAGATGCAAAATGGTGCTAAATTTGACACAAATTTTTGCCTCAAATTTTTTAACACATATGACGCCCAACATGGAGGGGCGCGTCTGCAACTTCCCGCCTGGTTCTGTCACTGGTCAGTTATTACGTACAAAATCATGTAATTACTGGTGAGCGGTTACTGGTTTCAAAACCATTTGATCCATACGTTTTTGCCGACACCTTGTAACTGAATTCCCGAAGGCATGAATGTAGCATATACTTTGGATTTTAGGGTCACGATAAAGATCCGACTGCATGGTCACGTGGTAAGACCGTCCGACAGCATCAATGGTGCATGGCAACAAGCCAGTGAGCCACAACTGGAAAAAAATATGGCGGTCCCGAATTAAACCAATTGGTTAGAAACTGAGCCGTAAAATTAACTTACCAATAAAGGTCGGGTGAGTAGGTAACTCCAAGAAGACAGAGATCGCACGTATGAACTTCTACTGTAAGGAGCCTTCATGGTGGTGGTGGTGGTGGGGGGGGGGGGGATAGTACAAAACCTGGGTTGAACTTTTGACCCTAAAATTATTTTTGGCAAATTTACAATCAAAATAAGCAGACATTTTATATACAGCATCTTTGGAATCTTTTAAAAACAGCTATGTGGAAAAGGGGTGGATGTGAAATCTGGAAAGCTCTCACTTGAATCTATGTTTTTTCATTAAGTTAAAAAATGTGTTTAAAGTGGCGATCTCTTCAATTTATCTTAGGGGGCGTCTTCATAAAGTTGTTCTGTACTGAACACACAATAAATATTTCTAAGCGTCTCTTCGAAGTCATCTAATCCACTCTTTGAGAAACTACGAATAAAACTAAGAGAGTGTCATCTATAAACATCGTCAATTTTTCGTCTTTTGTGTAGCATTTTGCTTGGTTCCTCAAATTGAGAATTCCAACGCTGAAGACAATTTAACTCTGAACCACGGAGAGATATTTATCATTCGATGCGAGAGTGGATTTACTTACAATTTTAGGACCAGCTTTGAGGTATCCTGCGTTCATGGGGATCTAGTACCAATGAACGTTATACCGCCGGCTTGTTACAGTAAGTTAGAAGTTCCATTGTACACTCATTGAAACAGATGTGACATGCTCAGTATTAGTTCCAAAGCCAGTGGGGGAAATAGATTATTTTAAGGGGGAGGGGGTTAAGGGGGGCTACATATTTTTGTTCTTGTGCTTAATGGACAAAGGGTTACATCCACTCTTAAATCGAAGGAGTGAACTTGATCACTCTCTAATAGAGTGAAAAGTGTGAATTCACTCCCTTAGAGTGTTAAAACACTCCCAGAAATCCACTCCATGAAGAGTTAAATTCTATGCAGGAAGAGGGAAAATTCACTCTTTCACGATTGCCTGCAATGATCACTTTTAAGAGAGTGATCATTGTGGGCACTCCATCAAGAGTGAAACTTTCCTCGTTTGGAGGGGATTCCACTCTTTATAGAGTGAATTTTACTCTTCTTGGAGTGAATTATCACTCTGATGGAGTGAATTCACGCTGTTTACTCCATCAAAGAGTGACTAACTTCACTCTTTTTTTATCATATCATTGCATATCTTTTGGTGTGGGGAGACTGGGAGAGAGCGGAGATTTTCTTTATCCTCATGACACCAGTGCCCAAGGGGCATTGAGAGCCACCTCAAGTGAAATCAGTTTACCTCAATTTGACCCAGATATTTTCAAACATAACGGCAGGCATGAAATGTCTCTCCACACTTTGAGTTTGATGATCGAACGGCCCGACCAATTAAACCAATTGTTTAGAAACTGGACCTTTAAATCCTTCCAACTTCATGATCGGTCATACATGCATACTTTGTACATGTGTAGTACCGGTATACGTCACAAGAACTACCAAACGAGTGCAGCAGCACAGTACCGTAATATATAAAAAAGAGATAGAGCATTTCCAGAACAGGCAGATCGTCGATACCTCTGAAAGTTCTAGTTTCCACTTTTTCTCGGTTGAGGGGCAGACCTTTTGTATTTTAAAGTTTTAATTATGTTTTCGTATTTCTCAGAAAAGTCTTCCGACAAAAAGTAAAATATATGCAATCATTCAAGTTCAAAAGTTTAGAGGTGTTTTATAAGTTTTAATGCTTCCATTTTTAGGGTCATGTGCTGTCTTTCCTATCAATAACTCAAACATCGATGATGGTGAAGTTCTGATTCATGGAGAGTCTTACATCGTACGCTGTGATGATGACCACTCCTTCAACCAACAAAGCACATTCCGTATTACCTGCAGCGATGGGGAGTTGGTACCCACATCGATGGTCCCCGAGACGTGTTACCGTAAGTTATTTGGCATGTTATTACAACTAATTATACGGAGTCCGTAAGGGTACATAAAAATGTTATTACGTAACAATGATTTTCCAATGACCCAAATTAAAAGAAAATTAAATGAAATATCATTTTTGGAGAGATCAAAGCAGATTGTTCCCCCACCCTCAAACAAAACATGATGGGAGAGAACCAAAACAAATGAGTGGTACTGAAAAAGGTTTACTCTGTCAAAATTTTGTGACATCCTTTAAATAAATTGGAATGCCCGAATATATGCAAATCGAATATAACTAATGTTGTTTACCATGCACCAACGTGCGATTCCCAAATTGGATCAGGCAGACAGAGAGAGAAATCATTTGAAATAAGTTTAATGGTAGCGTAGATAACTAATGGTCGGACACGTCCATTTCTTCGTCATTTTCGTAGGATGTATAAGAAGGTTAACGGTGTAAACGTGCTAATAAAGAACTCCCATATTTGTATTAGTTTTGTTTATTTACATTTCGTTTTTAAAGTGGAGAGTTGGGGGGGGGGGGAGAGAACAGTCATCTGTTTTACTTCTGACAGACCGTACTTACTGCTTGACAGTAACTAAGTCCTATGTAATCTCCTCACTTGCTTTGTTAGTGAATAATTATGGAAATGCGATCTTGGAAACAATGAGTTTGACATCTCGACCAAGAAGGTGTTTTGGTTTCCCTATGCAGAGGACTGTGAACCCGGGGAAGCACCCTACAATGGTGCTGTGGGTCTGGGAAAACGTCACGGAAAGACTGTTGAATATACATGTGAACAAGGTTTCCTTCTCGTTGGACCCTCATCGACCACGTGCAATGATGGGCGCTGGGAACCAGAAGATGCACCATTGTGTAACGGTAAACTGAGATTGAATGGCATTTTATACTTTACAACAGATGTAAAAAATGAACTGTTCAATTACTTTGTAACAGTTTTAGCAAAGCCCCTTTTTTCAATGAAGGGTTGTTTTGAAGTAGGGTTAAAGATGGTTACTGATTTTAAGAGTATGGTTCTTTTAAGAAGAGGGTGATCCCCCCAAACCTTTGCTGAAATTTCTTTCGAATAATCGAAGAACTTTCTGGAATACTCGGGTGCCTAACTAATATTGTCAATCAATAACGGATCCAGAAACCTCGGAATCGGCGTCCGTTCGGAAATGAGGACTGAGTCCTTAGTTTTACATGAAAAATACAAAGTTGTTTTAGCATTTCTATCGGACAAACGTAATGTTCTCTTAAAGGCGTAATCTTCTCACCCCATACAGTTCCAATTATCCACGAAAGTTTCGACTGCTAAACAAGATCGATATCCGGACCTGAGTCATCGGATCTACTTTTAAGGATCGCGATCCCTGGATCCCTTCATAAATGCATTAAGAACCTTGTGGTTTGTTCTTTAACTGTAGCGGCGCTCAAAGAGTTCAATACATCAGGGAACTGCTATTAGCAGCTTCCTGAATACATTTAGGAGGGGACGCCTGAGCGCCTTTATTGATGTAGGTCAGAACATCCATTTTGGTTAACTTTAAGGAGTTTTTGTCTCAATTATATTACAGCTATATGTCCAATACCTTTCGTGGAGAATGGTCATGTGACCCCGACCGAAGTGATGTTTACTGAGGGAGACAGAGCCAATGTCACATGCGATGCTGGATACACACTTGATCAGAGACAACCTTTAATATGTCAGAGTGACGGATCTTGGGACCGTACTCCATATTGTCTGAGTAAGAAATATCTACCATAAGTAAATGGAGAATGGATGCTTAGGGCGTATGTTATGGGAATTATTAGCATGTTTGTTTTTGAAAAGAGTGCGGCTAGATTAGAAAGCGAAATGCGATGAAGTCACCCCAAATTGAGTTTACGGCATGTATCTCGACCCATTTATTGGTTATTTAGAATCATGTGACATTTTGGAATTCATTTGTTAATGTTGAGAATGCCACATTTATCGTCTGAAATATTTTGAAAAATATTTGCCAATGACATATAAGATTTATGGGTCTATCCTATATCTAAAGTGTCACAGTGTAACTTGTCGTGACTATTTTGCGGGTCTTTCCAAAACTGTTGATGAAAAATAATTAATTTACAGGTACCATATATAGATAAACACCTGCCAGTGCGTACTTCCTCGTATTAAGGAAAAACCAGAAAGGTATCATCCAAAATTGCATATTGGCAATTAAGTGAACAGGACAATGGACGGGTGGGATTGCTTTGTTTGACGTCATAGAAAGATATATCCTTCAGACATGAACGTATGAATGACTACAATTTGCCTTTACTGCGTGAAATCATTCAACTTACCTTTCTGTAATCACCTCTTCACATCATGGTGTTTTTGTTTTTCTTTATATGCACTCGAAATTAGTTGGTAACTTTTTACCCATAGCTGGGTTTTTATGTGGCCAAATGAATTGTTGGGTAACGAGCTATCCAAGCTGGTTGCAAAATTACCCTTTTCTTAGGGAAAATTGACCCAACATGGATGCCTTTTGACCAACTTTAGGTAGTTACTAGTTATTAACCCATATATCTAAGGTGATGTCATACTACAGTGGCCGTGACCGTGGCCCTGGGACGCAAGATTTTTTATCTTTGGGAAAATAGGGAAAATCTCTCCCCAGGTAATTTTCAAATATCTCCCCTATTTGTGCTATGATAAAAAATTATTGCGTCCCGTCCGCACCAGGTTTTGGCCTTTGTGTGAACGCATCCGAAGTCACACGTCTTTGCATTCAGAAACCCAAAAGGAAAATGTTCGTGACAGCAGACAAATCATGTCAATCCTTGCCTAATTATAAAATTTCTTCGTTAGGTTATTGTATGGTCCCTCCTATCGAGAATTCTAACACACAGTCTGGTCAGAACATCAGTCACGGACAACAGTATACCATCCAATGTAATCAAGGATTCTCCTACAACCTGCGTAGCGAGTTTGAAGTTTTGTGTTCAAATGGAGATCTGGTTCTAAACGATGTGATTCCCGAACGCTGCTACAGTAAGTCACGACTCTCACGAAGTTCGTATTTAAACAACTTCGATTTTTCTTTAGCTTTCCACCTCCGTTTATTGATCCTCGGAATTTCAAATCTTCGGTTAATTTCTGAAAAAAAAAAAAAAACAATATGTACGTTGATGTAACCAAACTTACAAAAACATCATACAGACAACAAGCAACAAAAGTCACTCACTCTTTGATCAAAAAGCCTCCGCCAAATCCTTTATTCATTTTAGACGGAGTAAAGACTAAGCCCACCTGTACAATAAACACGAATAACGTTTAAGTAATTATGAATATATGCATATAGAGAAGACATCAAAAGCACAGTGGAAATAACGCGCTTGCCAACAAGCACACCTTTAGTAATAAAAAGTGAACGACTGCAAAAGTTGTTTGCATACAGTAGATCATCATAATGAAAGAAGCGTTTGTTTTTGCTTCTCTCAGAAATATCTCTCCTCTAACGTTATACTGGGGAATAATTAAGGCAATCCCCATTGGATGGAAGGGCCCCTTCCCTTCTTTAGTCGGTTTTGAAAAAAAAAAGTTAACAAGTGTACTTCAGAGAGGTTTATGAGCTTACCTTCCAGAGACTCGAAGTTCATTTATAACCTTTGTATTTCCAATTGGGGATCTATGGCCAAAGCTGTTACAAAATCATTTTGACGAGACAACTTGGAAAGCTATTTTTCAATGCCCTTGGGTATTGTGTTCTCGAAGTTAAAATTCAGTTCTTTCAGAACCGACTTTTTTCATCGAATACTTGGAACTAATAGACTTTTGTTTCTAACGAAGTTTACTGACAGTCCCCGCTGTACATTTTGTAAAAAATAAGATAAACCTCGAGAGCTTTTATTTGGGGGTTGCCATATTTTATCATCTTTTATTTTGGACGTTGAAATTTACTTCTTGAAACGACAGTTTACTTTTTCAAAAGAAGACATCTTCTTTAGTTACGGCAGCAGGTACATTAAGCATTTTTTTTTTCATTTGAAACATCATATTTTCTTATGCAAGCTTGAGAATAAATTTCCTAAAATCAATGAATTTTCTTACAAGCTAAAATTATTCTCAGAGGTTGAAAAAGAGATTTCTAAAAAACTTCAATAAACAGGGCAGCAAACAAAGAGAGGCTACTTTTCCTTCGTGTGAAAACATCCTTTTTGTTTTTGCACGAATGGACGTTGTCTTGGTCGAAACGTTAGTAAATTTTCCACTTCTCAGATTTTATAGAATGGGGTTTTAGAGATACAGAATGAGGGCGCTTGCCATCCAGACTGTAAGTTTCGTTCATTATGGCTTCCTAACAGAAATTGGAGTGTGGGTGGGCTGTAGTATGAGATTTTACAATAAGTTACTGGAAGATACAAGGTAGCATACCCCCATTAATTCCTGCATTGACTTACACACTAAATCCAAAAAGTAAACAGACCTCTAAAAGCTTGTTGAAGTTTTAACCAGGGTCAAGCTACCCCTCATATGAAAGCTGACAAGTTGGCTATTCATGGCCAATCCAATTTACCATATCATAACCGTGAAGATTTTTTGCTACATCACCTCAAAGTTCAAACCACCTTTTCCGAGCTTTGCTTTTCACTAAAATCTCGGTATGCCTCTGCCAGCTTCTAAGGTCCATAATTTCCACAAAATTGCTCCAATTAAGCCCATTTTTCACCAGTGGTACTTCATTTAATATGCTTTCAACAAAACTTAAAAGAAACCCCAGCTCATTCCATAACACATCAAAAACAGCTTCTTTTAGGGACTCTATCTGAGGGCGAACAAACGGACGCATTAATACACCTGCTAATTGGAATATGCTCCCACAACACAATCGTTTTAACAAAAGACTAGAATGGACGAAGATTACACGTACGAGTAACTGAGAAACGTCTGAATATGCGCTGACATAGGCGTACGGGGGTAATTTTCTATGAGGGGGCAAGAACATTTTTTGCCCGAGTAATGTCACCGTTTATCATGTTTTGCCTATGTTTCGCATCTGAGAGCATTTTGCTACACCCCTTCCCTTAGGTCTCTCCCCCAATTCACTGTGCCCTCAATTTGGTCCCGCCTAACCAGGTGATCAATTCGCAACTGCATGTCTATGGTATGTGCTTTGAAAACATAGTTTACACTTACACAAACAAGCCAGTGAGCCACAACTGGAAAATGGTCGTGGCCGGCTCCACTCCAACCAAATGGTTGGAAACTGGGCCGTAAAACTCCATCCAAGCATAACCTATACACAAACGCACCACCATAAAACCAGAGGGAGTTCACTGTAGCACGCTATATTCAGATGTCAACCTTAGGCAGGCTACAGCTGCAGTTAATGGCATGTAGGAGTCAATTATTGTATTTTCTGGTCAGAAAAGTCTTGATAAAGTTATAGACGAATCCGAGCACCGCTTGTGTATAGTGACTGTAGGCAGTCATGAGTCGGTTTCAGTAGCCTTAAATCGTCTTCATTTATTGTCTCATTGTAATTTTAAACCCTCGTATACAGTAAAGTTTAGGGGATCAGGAGACATTTCAGTGTACAACCATCTATGGTACAGGTAAGCAAGAAAACTGAAAGATTAAAATGTGATAGACTCAGTTGTGGCCTACTAAAATCAGACCAACACTTTCTGTCCTAATTTGACGAAGGCAACCATGTACCGACGTCACTACGTTGCGCGTATCTCTTTTGAACGACCATAGCGTCCAATTTACAACAATTGTTACTAAAGTGTTGTCGTGCTCGCATGTCGGTAATACTGTACATCTACTGCGCAAGGACAGTTCCACCCAGTATGTCAAATTAAAACGCGCTTACGTCACATGCATGACCTCTATACATTTTCAACCAACTTTAATTTAGAAGACGAAAGATACTTTCATCAAAATATGTAATTCATCTGAACTAACAGGGAATTGCCCTCCAAGACAAGGTCCACCGAATGGCGACGTCACTCAGGGTAGACGTCACGGTGAAACTGTTGAATATTCATGCGATCCAGGGTTTCTACTTACCGGGCCATCATCTGCGACCTGTAATAATGGGAGCTGGGAGCCACGTCGAATGCCATCTTGTGAGAGTATGTGTTTCATATACCTCTTCCTTGCATGAACTTAAAACAAAGGAATTTTTATTTTACCACTATTCCGGTTTGTACATATTTTTACCATAAGTTTTAAGTCATTAAATTACCTGGCTGGTTAGTTGGTCCTCTAGGTGGGTTTGTGGTATCAAATAAGTAGCTAAGGGGTCACGGGCGACCCGAGAAGTAAGTAAATACTTATCGCCTAAATGTATTTAAGTTTCTTGGCCTTTTGGCTAAGATCATGTGCAGAATCTGTTCTTTTCATCCAGTCTAGAATGGAGCCATGCATGACGGACCAATAATGTTAATGGTCTGAGGGCCGCGAGGTTGGTCACGTATTGTCCTTCAGTGGACCTAATAGCTTCTTCGGGAAGCAGTGAAAGTTTTGGTTTCGCCGAACGGCCCTTTGCCAGAGGGCCGGGAGGACTTTAGGAAATGCATTTAAGTTTATCCCTCAGTATTTTTTCAAACCCTTCACTGCCCTTCACACTTTGTTTCAGGCGTGAATGGACGTGTCCGTTTCTTTAATTTGGTACCAAGTGGGACGGTTAAATGTTCAGTTGATTTAGGTACGGGCCTGCAACCAACGGGAGGACCGGGTCACAGTACGGGACAGTACCCCATGCCATTCAACCTCAGACAACTATGATTGACCCGCATCAATTAAATAACCCCAGCATTCCTCTCTTAAACGCACGGACGCGTGGCCACAGGCACGGGCTTTTGCTTTGTTGAGTTGCATGGTGGTACCAGCCAGGGAGTTATTCTGTTGGTATAAGTCATTCACCTGGTAGTTTGATGGTTTGATTGCCAGTCAGCACAGGGTGCCTAGATAAACGCATACTCGTTACCACAAACTTCATTTTTCCGGCGTAGCAAAATTCCCAATTAGTTCTGATTTAAATCATGTACCATCAATTTCAAAAGATGCAGGCCAAATAGCTCATGGTATACAGCTTGCACTAAGCAGTTCAGAGTGTTCATTATAACCTACACATTGGGGTAATGGGTGCTCACCTACACTTTAAAAATGTCTGCAAAAATACAGAATGAGAAGACAAAGAAATACAAAGAAATAATAGAAGAAAGTGCTGAAAACTTTGAAACTTGATTGCTAGCACCTCTTCGGTAACCTTTATGAAGCCTTTAATTTTTTGTTCTGTAAATTTACAGACATTTTTTTCAGAGAAGATATGCCCTCTAACAGTAAGATAGGATTGATTCTGTGCAAAGAGGAGTTTTATATGAGCTGTGGGACTAGAAGTAAGAAGGTTGGGAGAATTACAATTTGTCTTTGAGAATATGGGAAGAGTTTCCATTTTTGATTGACTGTTTGTTTGTTTATTTAGATGATTTGTCAGTCTGTTAGTCTCTTTGTCGGTCTTAATGGTTGGCTGGTGGGATTAAATATGTAGTGTAATTGCAACCACCGAGTTCAAGTTAACAAATCACGTGGTGCCTACCATCCTTACTAAATTTGGAAAACAAAAATTGTAACCCAACCATTTTTCTTTTTGCCGAAGATGTTATGATAAATGAAAATAAAATACCTATATGTGTAATGAATATTACCTAACTGAACAGTGGCATACCTACGGGGACGGGGAACAAGGGGCAATTATTGCCCCCGGCTCTGAAAAGTGAAAAATTAGGAAATTTCCATTTATGATAGCAGTTAACTATCGAGTGGTTTTTCAATTCTTTCATCATAAAATTCCAAATTCTCTCCAATAAAAGCTGCATTTTTGTAATTATTTATTTCGAAAATGGGAAATTTTCCACGCGCTTCGCGCGTCTCAATTTGAAGTGCCTAATGCAGTAGCATTCGCTCATAAATCAGTTTGGTAAACTTTTCCGAACTTTGGAAATGACAGAATCACCAGATCATCAAGTGGTATCAGCAACTATAGTGCTATTTTTATGAATTTAACTCCATCTGACTGACTTACTTTCACAAAATTAGAAATTTTCCTCAGTATGAGCACTTGAATAGCCTCAATTTGTAAGCCTCAGATAATATTGTGTAGCAACGACTTTAGTCGCCGTGCAATCTCAGACGTGCCAATAAGATATTCAGATTCTTCAGTATTTTCCGAGCTTTTCACATTTCCTTATATAGGTAACCCAGAATCCAATTTTTTCTCCAATTAAAATTCGATATTTTCAAGTTATGAGTAAAAGGGGAAAAATTTCGGGGCGCTTCGCGTGCCGCAAATTGCGTCCCCACAATAAGGGTGTTCAGACTTAAGAAAAAATCGGAAAATCTGGGTGCTCCCCTCCCCCTGGAAACGTCTAGCTACGCCACTGACCTTGAAGTAATGTTTGTGACTTTTTGAACAGTTATTTGCCCAGTTCCGGCAATTGATGATGGCAAGCTGACCCCAGTCAACGTCACATTTACGGAAGGAGACAGAGCAAACGTTTCATGTAATTCGGGCTTCTCCTTAGATGGTCCATTTTCCACGGTAGTCTGCCGACGTGACGGAACCTGGAGTCCAATCCCAAGATGCCTAGGTATTTAACGATTTCTGCAAACATTTTTAGTGCAGATAGTATCATAAGATCTATCTTACAGTATATGGTTCTTTAGTTCATACGGCATAATCGCTTCCCGAGGACATAGTGCGAAAGCAAAATAAAGCAAACTGACAAAAATGGAAAGAACAACTAAACTCGTAAGCATGTAGTGTAATTTTTGGAGAAAATTTGGTTTTCCTGGGCACCTAGCTTCTGGGGAACGTTGATTTTTTGATGGACTTCTTTAAATTCTTTAATCGACTTCGAAAAAATCATTGGCAAACTTTTGTTTCCTCACTTCTGGTTTGAATTTTACGAATCTCAAATAAATGGCATAAAAGAGAGAAAACGGAAAAAAAAAACACAGAAAAAAGGAAACAAAGATAAATCATTATGTGAGAACAGACTTACTAAGGTAACAACTTGTGTAAAACTTGAATATTTATCGACAAGTAGTTGAGATCTTTAGTGATTAAAAGAAGGTTTTCAGGTCAAATCAAGTTTTAATATGTTATGTTATTCTAAGCATTTCGCTAAAAGTTTGCATTGACAACCCGAAATGTGGTTCTTAAGATGTGAGTCACCTTTTCAACAAAAAGTGAACTTGAAGGAAGCACATATGACATCATATCCTTACAGTAATGGACAGTCTTTTGTTTTTCTTTAAAATCATTCAATTTTCTCCAGTTCCATGTTTTTAGAATATAATTGCATAAGTAGCATGAGAATTTTACAAACTTTACATTCTACACAGAAAGGTCATATTCCTATTAACACAACACTCTGAACAGAAAAAGGAAACCAAAGCATTCCTTGTCAATGTGAGGAAGTAATTTAACCTCTGCTACCCTCAAGTTCACTTTGGAACACAAATCTAGTAAATTCATTTACTGATACCTCGAGAGTTACACGTACGATTCTATATTAAAGTTTCACCACAATACGTGGATTTGTTTTTTTTTTCACATATTGAAATTATATTTTTCAAGAACTGTAGATCATATCCATTCCACGACAGATTTCTCTTCCCCAAGTGCATCTTACCTTAACATCGCGACACTCAACAGTGACAATTTGTATGATTCAACACTCCCGTATCAAAGTGATTGTTGTTCCAAAATTCAATCAAGCGCTACCACATTTAAATTTTCATCGGGGACGGACAGAGCCGCGAACGCTAACCTCCCTAACCTCCTGCAAGTACAGAAGCCGAGAAGTGTCGTGATTTGAAGAAAAAGAGGATCATTTGATTTTTGGAAAATGCTGGAACGAACAACGCAGGGCAAAAGATCACAGAAAACAAACAAACAAATCTTTTGTCCCACCCATTCTCGAATATATATGACAGAACACGGGTTTAAGTTTCAAAAATGGGATGAAAAATCAGTCTTAGTTTTCTCCAAAGCAGCGCACTTCTAGGCTTCTCTATGTAAGTGAGTAATCGATAGTAATTCTTCAGTCTCTGACATAATTACGTCATAATACTTTGTGTTATGATGGAATTAAAATTACTCTTTTTTTTTAAATCTTGTTTTCTTGAAGAAACGTGCGAAGTTCCTCCTGTATTGAACTCTAACGCTGCCTCTGGAGTCATAATAAAACACAATGCCCGTTACACAATCATCTGTGACGACGGATTCTCTTTTAACCAAGAGGTCAAGTTTGAGGTGGATTGCTTTGAAGGAGAGCTGGTATCAGACTCTGAACTACCTGAAGTTTGCTTCCGTAAGTGAAATATTCCTTTGAGGTCGATAGCTGTTCTTAAGGGCACGTCTATAAACAGATAAAATAAAATACTCACGAGTTGAGGAGGGGGGGTGGTTGTAGCGTGCCAATTCTTCCCCGATTTGACAGTTCGATTTATTGTTTGTAAACTTGAGACCTTTCCAAGGATGTCGATTACTGCAGGCCACGCTCATCCCCCTTTTTCCACAATCCTGAATCTGTCCCTCTTTTTAATATGAATAAAACTTGTAGCTAGTGATTTATGTATAATAAATTTTTAGCACAAGTGAAAGATGCCTCGGCATATTTGCTTCAGCTCACCTTACTATTACCAGTGAAAAAGGAAGTCTTGACTATACTGTATAGAGTGCTTCCACATGTCGTCATAGTTGGTTAAGCTATATAGCCATATTTAAACCAGTTAGCTATACCTACTACACTACAGTTCTTGCCTAGTCGTCATGAAAGGGGCTTGACTTACGACGTCAGTGGTGTCATACTTTCAGTCCTTACTCAGTATGAACTTTTTTCTTTCCAGGTGATTGCCCGCGGAGATTTGTAGGTCCACCGAACGGGGACGTAACTGGCGGAAGCCGTCATGGGGAAACTGTGAATTACTCGTGTCAAACTGGATACCTATTGGAGGGCCCAAATACTGCTACATGTACCGATGGGTCCTGGAACCCAATGCGTCAGCCATCTTGTTCAGGTTTATAAATTATATAGTCTCAATTCTCGATTCTTTTTGATTGACAGCTATTTCAAAATATGCATACTACCGAAGCTCATATTACACATCATGTACTGTACTGGGAGTGTTTTGACAAAACATTGGGATCTTGTGTACTCACCCTGAAGCAATAAACTGAGATTGTGTCTGGATGAGGGTGAAATTTAGACAGAAATAAGGTTTGGGGAATCAGAACTGTTTGGGGTTAGAGGATAAGTCCTTTAAAAACTCCATTGCCTGGTGTGACCTTTTGGACAAAATATTAGTTTGGCAGTATTGAATTCATAAATTTTATTTCAAATGTGTGATTTACTCTGGAAATGGTACGAGAATGAATGCATGCGTAACAACTGCCAATTTTTTATAGCAGCATATCAGTGGTAAGTTTGAACATTTTGACAACAGATTCCCTTAGTATAGGTAGGCGTATCCAGAAGTAAGTTTACCTTGCAGAGATGTTCAACAGTTTCGTTTCACATAACGTATTCGTAGCATTTGGACTGAAACAAACCTTTTGTTTTATTAATTGGGGTATTCACGTTGAGGCTATAAGGTTTTCGAGATCATTTACATCCAGCGGTGTAGCAAGTCGCTCGGGACGTATGGACAAGAGATAGTGCGACCCCCTCAGACAATTTTTCCTAAGACATCTCCAATCTCCATGGGAAGGTACAGGATAGGATAGGTTGACACCCTGCACACTGCCAGTGGCCAGATGCGTTATATGCCCCCGGACCAAATTAGCCTGCCGATGCCCTTTTAGGTTGTTAACACCCTGGTGCAATGCGCCCCTTCAGGCCATTCTAGCCCTATCTGACCAAAATCCCTAGGTCCGCCACTGTTGCACACACCCGCTCCGGGGGCAACCCCACCACGCGGGACTCTTGCATGCATGGACTTTGTCGACCCAGTCTTGCTACGCTGCTACTTTGTACCACGGAATGCTTGTACATATTTTCATTATGCGGCAATTTGCAGAAAGATCCACCTTTAAATTGTATGGAACTATCTTACTATCTTTAGTTACTCCCGACAGGGTTCTGCTCCCCCAAAGGGGCTACACCCCAAAGAGGACTACAAACTTTTTTTGGATTATGGGATAATCTTTGATTAATCCTCTCTCCTCTTTTCATGAAGCCATTTGCCCAACACCGACTTTAGACAATGCTAGGCTGATACCAAGCAACGTAACGTTTACTGAAGGTGACACAGCGGTTGTATCGTGTGACGAGGGGTTTTACCTTCAAGACGGGGCTTCCCCTAGCATCAACTGTCTTAGCAGTGGACAATGGGACCAAATACCATATTGCATAGGTAGAATTAATTTAATTTTTGATAGCTTTGTCTTTCTAAAGCTTTGACATTATGCGATCAATGTTCCTGACTGTGATGGCTTACATATGTCTCGTGACCATTTCTCTTGCCATTCACTTCTCTTGCATTGACATTTGCAATGCCGTCTTGTACTTTTCATGTCATATTGAATGTAAAAAAGGAAATTTTATAGATTGACTTGAAGTGACTATTGTGATTATTCATTTAAAAATACTGTCCTCGACTATTCTTGCTCTTGCATCTGTCAAAGAAATAAAATGGTGTTTAAGGAAATTGGTCCGTGCAAAAAGAAAAAATTCAAAATGAAGGTGTCTGTAAAAATTGCCTTCATTGTGAGAAGATAACGCTGTACTCTTCTTATCCTCTTCATATATTTTGCTCAGAGAAGTTAATAGTTTTGTTGCAGCCATATTAGTTCTTTCCAGTGTCTTATTATATCGAAGTAATGGCAACTAAATAACTTGATTTCAACAAATCATTTTCTTCCCAATTTAATTGAATCTTCCTTTCAGAGCTGTGTTTCATTCCTGCTATTCCGAATTCAAACTTCCAGTCTGGTGGTTCTTTGGAATATGGTGATGCTGCCCTCATCCTATGTAACCAAAGATTTTCATATGACCAAAAAGTTCTCTTTAGAGTGTCTTGTTCTGATGGCGAATTAGTCCCAGGATATGTCGTCCCAGAAGCTTGCTTCCGTAAGTCAACTCACTTTCTCAGTAATAAGTATGAAAATCATAATAATGAACGGACGGAAGGACAGACGGACAGACAGACGAACAGCGACGAAAGTACGTATTTACGCCAATATTGAAAATGTCAATGACTGCGATTAATGTTCAGCGCGACTCATTGCTCCTTTAAGATTTTTTCTAATTAACACAGATTTGTAAATATCCCAATGCTTCAAAGGTTTTTCTCCCTTGGAGAGGCGTTGTTTTAATGGGGGGTCCGGGTAGCCTGGGCCCCCCAAAAGTTTCCAAGATTGTCATAAAATTTTGTCTGAACTTGCATTTTAAAACCCTTAATATGACGAGGTACTATGCTAAGTTAATTGTTTTTGTAAAATAAGTTCAATGGAAGTATGTTAACTCTAATAGCATGGTTAGTTCGATTTGCAGGAGACTGTCGTTCTAAGGGCTGGCCCATCTCACTCATTCAACTTGAGATTCACGCATTTCGGCGTAATCTTGCAAGCTCTTACGATGAATCCCTCGATCTATTGAAAAACGTCTACTTATAACACCAACGATTTGCCTTGTAGATGTGGATTTTCTTGTTTATGAACAAGTGAAAATTCCGACTACTATCTATTCCTACATACATACAATACATCACACTCAATCTTTCTTGGATATAATTTCAACACCAATCTGAAAAAATAAGCTCACATGCATGAAATAATTCACGCCGTACAATCTGCCAGTCCCGCCAAAACTTTCACATCCGCCGCTGGCTTTTGCAGAGTTCAAACGGAGTATCATACCCCTTTTTGATTCCTTGCCGAAGGCAGGCAAGGAGTCTATGCGATGGTGATGTCGTGTGTATGTGTGGGTGTGTGTGTATGTATGTGTGTATGTATGCGTGTATGTGTGTTTGTGACGCTCCTTGTAATCGCGATATATTGAGATAGGAATGACCGACACTTTTCATATTTATTATATAGATTTGCCATGGTGAGAGGAAGAACCCTATTGTTTTTGGTGGAGGTCGAAGGTCATTTCAGGTCACCAGAGGTCAAAGACCAAAAACCTTGTAATCGCGATATCTTGAGATAGGAATGACCGACACTTTTCATATTTGGCATTTTGATTTTCAATGTTCAAATAAAGAACTCTATAGTTTTTGGTGGAGGTCAAAGGTCATTTGAGGTCACCAGAGATCAAAGACCGAAAACCTTGAAATCACGATTTCTTGAGTTAGGAATGACCGAAATTTCACCCACTTACCAAAGCAACTCATTTTTTCATCTACAAAACTTGATTCCATTTAAAATGCCCGTTTTCAGTGGTTTATGAGGACAACAAAACACCCCTTTTCGGCAAGGAATCACTAAGCTTTTTGGCTTTCTGGTTAAGAATCACTTAAAACAGTTGGTTCTCGAGACAAAGCTATGTTTATTGATGCACTATTAGATGATAACTTGCAAATAAAAAGCAACGTCACCGTAGTACCAGGAATGAATTATTCCCTCATTTACATTTCTGTTGGGCTCCATTCCCCTTCTATTATCAGGATATATTTCATTATTTAAGTCCATCTTCTATCACCCACATTTGATTCTCGCTTCCACTCATAATCATTAAACAGGAGACTGCTCACCTAGGATACCACCAGAACATGGTCAAGTTACTCCTGAGTATTCGTACCGACATGGAGTGAATATTGAATATTCATGTGAGGCGGGGTTTGAACGACGAGGACCGGAGTCAGCAACATGTGAGGACGGACGATGGGATCCAATGCTTTATCCAATATGTGTAAAAGGTTAGTGTTGTCACTTGTCATTACCATGAGAACTTATGGTGTACATCCTATACCGAATTACTCAATCGTATTTAAATTTGCGACGATGATAAATAGGGAGCTTTAAGGTGCGTTCGATTTAGCGGCCCGAGCCGGCTCAACTGGCTCAGCCAACGACCGATCTTTCTGAAGAGTTATCTTAACGTCATCAAAACGTCACAACTTGAGCCGTCCAAAACGACCAGCCCTACGAGGTGGTCTAGTTGAGCCGATGACGTATTCTACGTCATATTTCGTCCAGTCAAGAAACTAGTTGAGCCAGTTGAGCCGGCTCGAGCCGCTAAATCGAACGCACCTTTAGTTTGCTCGACGGGGACGTCGGCTACCACGCGTGGTGACGTCATACCGTGAATATGCACATGATGGTCATTTTCCACATCCACATCCAAATCTGAAGCGCAATAGTTTCAGGGCGCGCACGTCAATTCGACGACGCGGAGCAGATGTCTAAAACTCTCCGTCGCCCTGCCCGCGTTGTGCAGTCTAGAGCTTCCTAATGTTGTCTTACTCTGAGCAACAGTTTTAACTTCGATGCAGTGATTAATGTTGCCCTTATTAGCAAATATTAGAGGTGTTACTGAATAATTATTTCGTCAGTTAACCATTTGCATATGATATCAAAATAAACTTTTCATTTCAAATTCCCGCAACAATCAATCTTGAAAAAATCCTCACTCCCCACCGACCAATTTCCTCCTCACAAGAAAATTTTCATTTGAGAAATTACAATTTTATAGCGTGAAAAGTACTTGTCCAGGCTGATATACATGGGCGGAAAAGGGGAAAGGGAGAGAAAGTTGCCTTCAAGAAAATGTTTCCTTCCTTAAAAGTTGAAAATTACCTCTGTTTTAAATGAATTTTAGTATTTCTGATCCCCTCTAGGGAAATATGTTGCCCCCTGAAAAAAATATACCCCTTCGTAGCCCATTGTCTGGCTTGAGAGGGGGAGAGGTGTCACGATGAACTTGTACAGTCACTTGTAATGTAAATTAATCGTAATACCTGAAAGTTTCTTTTATGTAACCTTTTCTTGTGGATTTGAAACGTTTTTACAGAATCGACCTCGGGTGACGGTGTCTCCCTCCACTGTTTGGAAAATGTTTTTCGAGTAGTGATTCCCGGGAAACTTCTCGTCAACCAATCAAAGAGCATTCATTTGAAAGACAGTAACTGCGTCGGCAGACGACAGCCTAATGGTGACGTCATAGTGGAAAGCCATTACGAGGATTGCGGAACTACTCAAGAGGTAGCCAGACATGCATTATTCATGGCACCAAATAAAGGTTTTAGTCAGAGAAAGTTTGTTACTTCTGTCTGGGTTGTGTAATGTAAAACACGGAAAATTAGAAAAGGGAGTTTCCAAAGTATATACGTGCTCGAAAATTAAGTCGTTATTTCTACACAGATATTTTCTTAAGTAAACTTCTTCTTTGTCTAAAGTCGAATTTGACTAGATTGACATTGTAACTCTGTGGTCTAAGTGTGGATAACATTTGACTTCATCGAATCGAAGACTCTTTGAATAAAATAATTTCATCAGGCATAATTATGGCATAAATGTTACATTTGTCATAAGTAGTAGTCTTAATTGTGTTTGCACGCCCTATTGGTGTCTTGTTTCGCCTATTTTTTACATCACGTGATTCAAATACAGTGTTTATATATATATATATATATATATATATATATATATATATATATATATATATATATATATATATATATATATATATATATATATATATATATATATATATGCTTAAAGATAGAGAAACAACACTGGATACAGTGCTCAACCGATGGGAGCGAGTATAAATAATAAGAAAGTAAACACTATTGCATTTCAAGATACAAGCTTGTTTCGTATAGGCTTACGTTTGTAGCCTACACTCCTCAGTCTACAAATGCGAAGCATAACGGTTATAAAATAACAAAACGAAAATGAGACGCGCGTGTTATAGACACGTCATAGAGGTTAAGCGCCCATTATGACGTCCACAGAAGAAAGTATTATCTGCAGAACTAGAACGCGCAAAATAGCTTAAGAGTGCGCGGGTTATTAAAATACGCACAAAATCTAAGTGTTTTACAGATCAGTAAGGTAAGCACTCTATGCTTCATTATAAAAAGTTATTATGAGATAACTGCTTCTTTTTACGGTGCCTACAGCTACTAACAAGTTCATTCCTATTATTCAAGGAAGACATATAAGGTTTGTGGATGATGAAATATTTCTCAGTTACACAAAGATTGTACCTCTTGCTTGATGTGGAATAAGAATTTCCGTGTGCTAGAATTTTCCATTTGATTGAGTATGGTACGTTATTGTCCTTTAATGTCCAGATATATTGGCTGAGGGTGGTGGCATTCCTCTGGGTTTCATTTCTAAAACTACTGTTGTGGCCGTTGAATCTTGTTTTGAAGGGGTTTTCAGTTAATCCGACGTATGTTTCCACCTTTAGGTTGTCCTGTCTTGTTACTGAGGCTTGGTAGATTACACCTGATGCTAGGCAATTACCTTCTAAGGGGCATAAGTTATCTCTTCGACAGTTGCAGGTTTGATTACTTTGATCACTTTCTGCTGTCTTCTCAGCTCTTAAGATCGATTTGTTGTGAGAGGAGATGATTTGGTGCACGTTTGGCATACAGCTGTAACTAATTTTAACGGTGTTACGGTGTTGTGTTCTTTGATCATCTCCTCTCACAACAAATCGATCTTAAGAGCTGAGAAGACAGCAGAAAGTGATCAAAGTAATCAAACCTGCAACTGTCGTAGAGATAACTTATGCCCCTTAGAAGGTAATTGCCTAGCATCAGGTGTAATCTACCAAGCCTCAGTAACAAGACAGGACAACCTAAAGGTGGAAACATACGTCGGATTAACTGAAAACCCCTTCAAAACAAGATTCAACGGCCACAACAGTAGTTTTAGAAATGAAACCCAGAGGAATGCCACCACCCTCAGCCAATATATCTGGACATTAAAGGACAATAAGGTACCATACTCAATCAAATGGAAAATTCTAGCACACGGAAATTCTTATTCCACATCAAGCAAGAGGTGCAATCTTTGTGTAACTGAGAAATATTTCATCATCCACAAACCTTATATGTCTTCCTTGAATAATAGGAATGAACTTGTTAGTAGCTGTAGGCACCGTAAAAAGAAGCTGTTATCTCATAATAACTTTTTATAATGAAGCATAGAGTGCTTACCTTACTGATCTGTAAAACACTTAGATTTTGTGCGTATTTTAATAACCCGCGCACTCTTAAGCTATTTTGCGCGTTCTAGTTCTGCAGATAATACTTTCTTCTGTGGACGTCATAATGGGCGCTTAACCTCTATGACGTGTCTATAACACGCGCGTCTCATTTTCATTTTGTTATTTTATAACCGTTATGCTTCGCATTTGTAGACTGAGGAGTGTAGGCTACAAACGTAAGCCTATACGAAACAAGCTTGTATCTTGAAATGCAATAGTGTTTACTTTCTTATTATTTATAAATATATATATATATATATATATATATATATATATATATATATATACACACATAAATATATATATATACACACATAAATATATATATATATATATATATATATATATATATATATATATATATATATATATATATATATAATAGCAATTTACACGTAAACATATTGTGAAAAGAATCTAAAGCACTTTCTAGTAAATCTTTATAAATATCTGTAACTTTAGTTCATTTATCACACTCAGGTGGATAATGAAAATAAGAAAATCATTTACAAGAATGTAGTCACGGATATGGTGGCGCCCTCCAGTTCCGCAACAACCTACCCGATTCACGTCAACATCGATACTGAGTGCCATTTTGATCAAGATAAACTTGTTTCGACCAATTACGCTGTTATAAGTAGTTTGCGACAGACCCTCTCACAGACTGGGGAGTACGACGTCTCCTTCGCTCTATACACTGACGATACCTTTAGCGAGGTACAAAGAACTCCTGTTGTCGTAGAGCAAACCAACAGAATCTTCCTAAAGATACAACTAGAGACAGAGGTCGCGGGATTGAGTCTACTTGGAACGAGATGTTGGGCGACCCCAACCGATAACCCTGATGATAATGTTTACACTAATTTAATCGAAAACGGGTAAGCTATTCACAAGTGATTGCTTTATTCAACAGGATGTTTGCAACTGCCTGGTTTTTGTAATGTAAAAAAATGCACTGCCACATGTCCCGAAGCACCGAGTATATAGGGCTTATGCATCTACGTCACTGTTTTGCGCATATCTATGTTTTTCCATCCAGCCGTCCGTTCTACAACATTTGTTACTAATTTGCTGTTGTGCGCGCGTTTCGGTAACACGACTACTACCTTTGATCATTTCCATTCAGTGAAACGCGCTGACGCCACGTGCATAATCTCTATAGTTAGATTTTTGTCCCTGTCACCAAATCTGTAAATGAGTTCTTTCAGTGACGTCAAAAGCCCCGCCCTTTTCTTTTCTGCCGAGCAAGTATAGACGCTTTGCAATTACGTCACGGAACCGCCATGCTGGAGGACAATCATGCCAAATACACGTGGCTTTGTGCCGAACGCACTGCACAGTGTGCACTTTGGTATGCATGGTGTGCACACACTCAACGAGCAAGCGCGTCCCGTGTGGTCAACTACGTAGTTACATGTACTCCAACATGGCCGCCGGAGAGTATTATGACGTCATGTGAAAAGCCTCTATTGTATAGTGTTGTATAACTAGCGTTACGACTGTTGTTTTTTTTTGTCCGGCAGTGGGCGTGACTAAGTGACTAACACAATTATGACGTCACGTAAACATAATCAAGGCTACCTACATAAATGAGGGGCCCAATTTAGGTCTATGGCATTTTGGGTTAAATGGGGAAGTTATAAGCCCAATTTACGTTAAAAGCACTCCTCAGTAAATAGGCCTACACTGAAATGGAAGCCTAATTGCACCACGAAAATAAAAATATTGAATTAAAATGGCATTTTGTGTTTCACGTGTAAACGGGACACTACCAAAGCTAATTTTTAGAATTTTATGCCATATATCATCATATATCACGCAATGTTTTATTGACTTGTGTATAGCGGGACAACATTTTGGTGTCCCCGGTAAAATATTTACTCGGGGAACTCAAGACTTTCCAAAAATATTTATGTTTCAGTCATTCATTCTTTTCCAAATCCAGACACAACATAGGTAGTGACAAGGTAAAATGTAGCAACACAGAACTGTTTGCCACACATTTTTCAGTTTGCAATAAGCACACGACATGGTTTACGTGTGAAAGATAAGGTGGGATACCAAAATTTTGGTTTTTGTGTACACGTGAAACCCATGAACTCTGCTCCAGTGTACTTGCTCAACTAAGCATTGTAACGCCCGAACTGATTTCGAGAAAATGACGTAATTTACCTACATTTTAATAAAGAAGAACATTAAATCAAGCATATTAAGGCTTTCCATACACTTCAAAACAAAAAACACAGTGCTGTTTGATTTTTTTTTTATTTCATGTCGAAGCTTTGGTGTCCCGTTTACACGTGAAACATGACAGTATATTGAAACATAATATCCAAGTGCAAAAAGTAAAAATGTTTTGTTGTATATTGTTTGAAAGGTACCAACTGATAGATGTATCTTCAGTTATCATTGGAAGATTAAATAATTCATACAAAATCTGTTGTAAGAAAATATCGCATTGATCACAATGATCCTCTATAGTCACGGTTGTAATTACAACACGCTCTTGATTTGTCTAGGATAAATCTGTCCGTTCAATCTTGAAAAGTTTGCCACCGGAAAGACCCCCTTACCCTAACTTCTTTTGGATGAAGTTGGCTCCTTACTTTAAGTGCATCGTCTTCTTCATTAGCAGTCTCAGGGTCGAATCCAGGTGGTATCACGTGATATTTTTCTGGAGTTTGTTTGTTCGACACAGCTGTTCCCAGTGATTCTAAGGGGATTTAACGGGGTAATTAAATAGTGTATTCAATTTTCCATTTTGGAAAGTTGTTCCACTCACGAGTTTGTCCGACCTTGAAAGCGGTCAGCTATTCTCGGTTCAAGTGTCGAACAGTAGTGCAGAGCAAGGATCCCCTATAACCCCCCACCCCCAGTCCCTCAGAAAAAGGATTAAAACTGATGATACTTAGGATGCCTTTGAGTTCCTGGGGGAAGGACTGGGAGTGATTGGAATAAAAGCGTTACCTCGCTCTCTTCTGATCACTCGCCGGGAAGAGAAGGTGAATATGGTCGTAGCCTGCGTAGCATCTCTGTGGCTGCAGCTCACTTAGGCTGCCGCCCCTTAGGTTCTTCTTAGCAATGAACTGAACCAAAGGACCCTCCGCGGGTTAACGTGGACGATGTTTATCCACGATCGGTTTGTTATAGGATCCTGTTTAGAGGGTTATTATTTCAATATAAATTTGTCTCTGGTTATCTTATTCATGAATGGATATTTTTTTCAAAGAGATTATTTATGTTACCTAACTCATATAGGAGTTTGATTCACTTATAATATATATGCAATTTTTATGTGTTAAAATTTCTCAAAAGTTTACTGGATGGTCATCAGAGAAGGTTCATTGGATTAAACGATTTTTTAACAATTGGGGGACTCCCTATCCCATTTTCTTATAGAAGTAATTTCAGAACGAAAATGTTCTGAAGGGGCAAGACACCTTTCAAAGGGAAAATTGATTTGAGGATTTGAATATGTTAAAATACGAACGGTAACTTTGATAGTGACATTTTTCCAAAGTATAGGAAAACTTCCCTGCCCACTTTAGTTACTGACCGGGGTTGTGCTATGAGCGTAATTTCCTGGTCAAACCTCGAACATGTTCAAGGGAAAGGAAACGAATCTTTAAGCGGTTGGTTCATGAAATTCACCAATTTTCCAAACATCTTAAGCCTTCTCCAAATGCAAATGACAAATCATCAAGCTTAGGCAATCCCTTTATGATACAAACAAATAAATGTTTCAGGAAAGAGTAACGAACGATTCATGTTGTTTTAAAAAAATAGTGACTAGTCAATTTAACAAATTACGCACAAGACCGTTACAAACCGGGAAACAAAATTTAAACTCTTTGCGTAGCTTTTGGATGTGAAGTTTGAGTGATTATGCTAATAATAAGCATTATAATGGAGTGCCATGGTATACCCTTCAACTCCCTTTTTAAAAAAATCAATGTTGATTCAGTGTCACCTTTTAAAAATGCTGTTCTGCATCATTGGTGTACAGCAAAGATAGGTCTGCCGAAGATAGCAACAGTTTGTAGAGGCAAACTAAGCACTATGGGTTACAGTATTTCAGACTCATGCAAACTATTGCAGTGATAAATACCGGGAAGAAAAGTTGCTTTACCATAAAATTCAAGGTCAACGGGGACTTTCAAACAGGTAGCGGTATATCCTATTCACCTCGCGAGATCTCAGCTATAATGATCCCAGCACCGCTATAAAATCATAGCAGTAATCTTTCCATTCACTAGCTGAAGTCCGTAGTCCAGTGGGTGGGACGCTAAAGTTCTTCGTCCAATTAACTGTAAACACAATTAGTCAAACAGTGCATGAATTGACTAATCAGGTTAGTCAACGACATTGGCTAATATTTGACTAATATTTGACCCAGTTGATTTAGTTTCTAAGAACCATTAAGACTCATTGACTAATTTTTGACTGATATTCTTTAGTTCATTACTACGAAATTTAGTCAGATATTATCACAAACTGTTCAAATATGAGTAAATAACGTGGTTAGTCAGGTCATACACCACTTGACTAATTTGTGTTTACAGTGAAGGGGGTTTGAAGTTTGCCATTAAGCAAGTTACCTATTTGACCTTTCATCAAAGAAGTTTGACTCCCCTGGGAAAACATTTTGCTTCCTTCATTAGCTTGTCTGCCTACATGTATTTCCCTCTTGCAATAAATGAACATTATGTTATGCATATAATTGCTACCAGCCGAAATGTTCACCCAAAAGGATCAATGGTCATCCATAAAGATGGAAGTATTTCGTATTATATTGATAGAAGCTGGGTCTCGTTTGTTAAATTTCACTTCTGAGCAGGAGGGCAGCATTCTCCATGTCTCCTTCAATAGGAGTGTTCTGCGATAAAACAAAAACAAACAAACAAACAAAAAATTCTTTGCATGGTGTAACAACGTGCCCGTTTCTAAGTACGTTTTAAAAAGAAACAACAGATTATTCTCACTAAATTCTTTTTATTTCTCTCCCAAATTTCCTTTTCCATATTTAGGGAGTCCAATATTACATACCTTAACTGCCCAAGGCAAAGCAGCCGCTTACTTCTCATAAGCGTCACGGTTCAGGTACAATTAAATATCGTCACATGATTCTCAGGATCCATTATGTAATAGAGTACGGTACTAAACCAATGCCAATTGGGATGCCTGCATTTCCCGTTGAATGTAGTTCATCTTGCTCCTCACTTCCTCCTATTTACCTATGTATATCGTTATTGCACGCAACAACCATCTGGCAAAAAAAACTTGTTGCACCGCGATACCGTTTAGAGGACGCTAGATACCCTTCTTCGTTTCGGCCTTATCGTGTTAACACGTGTGTCAAATCGTTTGGTGAAATTCTGTTGTTTTTCATCAGCCTTATTGTGGAATTATGAGCCATGTTGATGAAACGAGACTTGATATTTTTTCAACAACTGTCGTTTTGATTGTTTTACAGATGTTCAGCTGACGATACCGTACAAATTGCAACAAACATAGATCAAACTTCAAAGCCGTCATTTGCGTTTTCTGCTTCTCTGCTTCAATTTCCTCAAAGTAACGTGGTATGTGAATCTGTGAGAGTTCATTGCTGTAGTCATAAGGGGCATGGAAGCTTCATTTTTATATTCTGAAAAGTAATATTTTGCGATTGAACAACAAAAGAAATGGATTGCATCTAGGGTACTCAACTAACCACAAATTCCTCAGGGGGGCGGGGGGCTAGACTTGAACCAATAGGTTGGAAACTGGGCCGTAAAACTCTATCTAACTAACCAACACCACAATATAAAAATCTTGGATATGTCGGTGGTCATTGTTTCATTAACGGACCCACAAACATTAACAAAATTTCAAAAGTTAGGGGATCCCCTAGTTTTATCCCCTTCCCCTGGACGTGGATTTGGAAAGACTTTTCCAAGTGATTCGGAACAGCTCCCTATGCACCTTACGTAAGTTATACCATACTAGGGAGTTGCTTGCAACTCCCCGATTGTATACAGAGTGCAAGCCCGTATCCAAGAATAAGGAGCCCTCTTGAAAACTTTTTCTTCCCCAAATACTTTGAAGTTTACCATTGACTTGATATATTTGTACACATTTGGCCCCTCTGAAAAAGAAAATCACCCTCCTGGGAAGGTTTTAGCCCCCTTTGAAGCCTTTATTGGCTACGGGCAATGCAGAGTGCTTCAACCCAGTCGCGGCTTCAAACAACTTTCGTAAAACTGCTGTCCTACATTTGTACACATTTGGCCCCTCTGAAAAAGAAAATCACCCTCCTGGAAAAGTTTTAGCACCCTTTGACGTCTTTATTGGCTACGGAAAATGCAGGGTGCTTCAACCCAGTCGCGGCCTCAAACAACTTTTGTAAAACTGCTGTACTTTATATTTTAGTAAAACAGTAGAGCTAGATAGCATGTATGCGCTGCATTATCACCAAGTTAACTTGAGGAACGCTTCTTTTTAACTGATGCGTTACTTTCATCATATTTTCTGAAATAGGTGTACGTTCACTGTAACACCAGGATTTGTGAGGCCAGTCTTTTCGGGAACTGTAGACCATTCTGTTCAGGATTTTCCCGAAGTAAGAGAAATAGTGGTCTGACTCTCTCGCGTCGTTTCAGCCAAGGACCTATCATAAAGGATACGTTCACCCACTCAGGTGAGTTGTTATATAATTAAAAGGTATTTCAAATTGCACCTATTAAAAATGTCTATTTATTCACCAGTCAAAGCAAAATAACTACCGATTTGACCATAATGTATTCATGCAAGTTTAAGAAAATGCCGTCATATTAACCTGATAACATTCATTCACTGGCATGAATGTATCAAAATTGGGGAAATAAAATTCTTAGCGTTCGAACTTGGTCCTACTACAGTTTGTGTTGCATTATGAAATATATCTCGGAGATGTTGATTTTCATTTCATGAAATTTTTGAAAATTAAAGAATATAAGAAGGTTGAAATGGTTCAGTGGTTAATTTACCATGTATTTCCTGGTCAAAATTCCAGTTGAACCCAGTTAAACTGGGTTCAACTGGATCCAGTTAGAACCCAGTTAGAAACCATTTGAAAACCAGTTAAACGCAGTTAATCTAATATGGGAATTGGAACAAATTCAACTGGGTTGAATGTAGTCAATCCAGTTGAAAGCTGGCAACCCAGTTCAACCCAGTTGGTTTTATATGGGATTTGGAACAAGACCAGCTGGGTTCAACTGGGTCCCAGTTGAACCCAGTTGAATTGGTCAACTGGGTTCAACTGGAATTTTTACCGGGGAGTTACTGACACTGTAGAAACATGAAGTCACAAATACGTTCACAGTTTTATTTGACAGCAGTAACTACAAATCTTTGTGTGTTTAGTGTGCAGTTGCAACTTGGATGGGTCGGTGTGTTTTGCTCAATAGTATGTAACTTGTCCTGTAATTTTGTAGAGTTTGAAGAAATGTTTGATACAATGTATCGTCTTCTACGTAATAACGTCTTTACGTAGTTCATATACAAAATATTCTTAGAAACAGCCATTTAAGAGATGGCACAACGGATTCGTATGCCTCGTAGACGACTTCTCCGGGCCAACACGTTGTCACATCAGACGTCACTGCGTAGCACGTCTACACGTTTTTTCGAGAAAAAGTATAATGCATTCGACAACAGGTGCGTTCGATTTAGCGGCTTGAGCCGGCTCAATAATGCTCAACCAGTTTTTCAATTGAATGGTATCTGACGTAAATACGTCTCGCGGCTCAACTAGACCACCTCCGAGGGTCGTTTTGGCCGGCTCAAGTTGTGACTTTTTGATAACGCTGAGACCACCTTTTCGAAAGATCGATCGCTGGTTGAGCCAGTTGATCAGGCTCAAGCCGCTAAATCGAATGCACCTAATGACGTTATGCACTGACGTCACATGACGTCCATTTGGAGGGCGAGCAATGAAGCACAATGCACAAAAGGTGTACACTTTGCAGTCGCTCAAGTAGACATACTAGTATATCCGAAGGGTACAGACCTTGCGCATATGATGTCACAGAGCGGAAAGGACGCCCTTTTGGGGGGCAAAACAAACCAACACAGATTAATGCAGACAGTTGATTTGTCAACCAGTCGAATACGCGCATAGTCTGCTTCAGGTGCATGGATAATTCTTATGTGTGTGACCACGTTTCCATTGTTCAGCTCAAAGGATGACGTCAGTATGTCATTCATGCAGAACGTCTACAGAATCAGGTGGTTGCATTTGTTGCTGTACGTTGCAATGTCGTGCACTTACCTCTACGTATAGACCTTAAACCTCAGTCACACTACAACGCATTCGGTTTGGATTCCGATCCGATTTGGGGTTTTTTTTGTAAAAATCTTCACCATCTCTGGTCCGAAAGAGCCAAAAAATTGACAACCAGTGTAAATGTATGATTTGTATTTGATGTTTTGAAAAGAAAATGCCAACTGATTTTTTTCGTGACTTCACACCGACATACATTTTTTTATCGTAGTCCAATAAAATCTGTTTGTCGATCAGTGACGTTGCGGAATAATTGCCATAAATTTAATTTCCATAGTCCTGCGGTTCGACTCACACCTTTCCGACGAGAGATGGGGAAGAGTTTAACAAAAACTCACAAAAGTCGGATCGGAATAATTTTCTGTAGTGTGACCGCATGGCTTTATGCATTAACAACACGCTGACGTCATTTGGAGTAATAGCTATGGGTGAAACACTCATGCACTCAATCAAACCACTGAACTTTGAGTTAAACATATATTGAGCGGTGGGTACCACGCAGGAGAATTTGTTCCACATAGACTCGCATATCCGAATCCTGTGTTTGCATTTGCTGATGATAGTCTGTTATTCCTCCAAAGGAGGGCGTACTTCTGGCATTGAGACAAAGATATTATAAACGTAGATACCAAACTCCTATCCCTACACTGTTAGACGCGCTGACTCCTCAAGGAGGCTCAATCGGAGGGGCGGAAGTGCTCATTTGACATGCGCACAGTTCTATTCTGTTATCTGCGTGCAAAATGACGCATGTGTAACAGAAAATTCCATTGTGACGAGATGTCAGCGTGTGTGCATTTTAAAGCGAGTTCTATAAGCGCACAATGCATTTCTCCGTGTGAGGTCCGAAATAATTGACGCGTACTTCCGCGTGCTTGGAAAAAGAACGCAGTTGTTGACTTTGTGTTGTAGGCGCATAAGAATGTAAACGCATGCATAGATGTGCGCTTTTGAAGTTATCATAGGAACTGCCCAATCAGTAAGCCAATGAACTTCAAGCCAGTCGCTGTGTGTTAATGTTCAAATGTTCTTACGTAGAAAACCGCCGAAGAAGCCTAAAACTGTTTCATGTAGGGGGAATTTATTGAAGAAAGGTGTTTGCAAGAATTGCAATGTTTTAAAATCACACGTATTTATAGTGCTATAAGATATCAATTAGCTGTTAGCTTTCAAAACGACTGATCAGTGATCAACACTTCCGCCCCTCCGATTCGGCCTCCGTGAGGAGTCACCGCGCCATTTTAAGTTTGGTATCTATGTTTATAATATCTTTGCATTGAGACATCATATGCATGAGGTCTTTAGTGGGAGACAATTTCAGTAACTCTTAGTTCTGTGACGTCATATGCATACACAGGTTTATTTTCAGGGTGGTAACGGTTCCTTTATCTAATCTAGATAGCCAAATTTTGCCCTTTCGTTCTCTTCCCCCTCTTTCAATTGAAACTAAGACACCTTCAAGGCAGAGACATGATATGCCTACGTAGCGACATGCCAGCAACTCCCTGCGCGCAGCAAGTATATACTGACAATTTGACACACACTACGCGCTGACTGAACACAAGATTTTGTTGATCAACCGAAGCAGTGATGTATTGTTTCAATAAATGTATAATAGCATTTAACAACTCTTTTTATAACTCAAATGTTATTTCTAATACATATGGGTGAGAAGTTATAAACAAATCTCCCGGGGAGGGGGTGGGGTGTCCACTCCAAGCTTTTGAAAGAGTAACGTTAAACCTTGGTCCTGCATTGCGCGCATATACCTAGTGCTTAGCCCAGGAGTTGAGTCCAATTTGTTTATTGATTAAGATGTAAATATATTTACTTTAAAACGTTCAGCACATTAATAAATAATTCGACGTTCTTCAATTGAACTTACAATTGTTTGGAATTTCCTCCTTCCAGGTGAGGTCACATGGCCACTTCCTGTCGTAATAGCCCTTTGCTCCTTCTCATTACTCTCTGTCTGTGGACTTGTTTTAGTCAGCGTTCTGCTTGTCTTCAAAAGACACTCCATGAAATCAACAGTGGAAGATAATATTTATTAACTTTGGAGTTGATATTTTAACCAGTACGAGGTTCCGCTTTTTTCACTGGTAGATGGGAAATTGATGTGTAGAGTTTTTCAAACTTTTGAAAATAGCACTCACCTTTTAAGGTAAATGTATTTATTTTAGGGAAAATTTTCACATTTTCAAAATATTTATTATTTATTACACAGAATTATTCCTCCTAATTCAAAGGAAGGCAGTAAGGTATAGCTATTTTTGAAGGAATAATGACTTCGTTTTTTCTTTAGATATTTTTCCTCAAAAATAATTTCTTAGCCAAACGTGTCACACACAAGACCGCAAGAAGGCATTTCAGCTGGGAATCGGAGGAAAAAATTGTAATTCTGCCCGAAAGACTATATCTAAGCAGGAAGGTGCTAATAACACCTCCCTGATCTAAGCAAAGCACCATCATCAGTTGGAGCGGAGGGTACAGGCAATTTCGAAAATCGCGACCTTGTTGCCTACAGTCGGAAATGGCATCTCTCAGGCTTATAAGAAGACACTAACCAGTCGTCATCCAAAACTCTCCATTGCCGAAAAGTTTTCAGTTTAATAATAAATGAGCAAATTTCAAAATGATCAGAAAATTACCAATTATTAGGTTGAAGTGTATCACCGCTGGTTTTTTGGACAACACTTTGGGTCCTAAATTCAGAGGGGCGCAGCAAGGCTCGCATATTACTATATATCTTTGGAAGCTTATACTATGTACCAATTACCATTAGTTGGCTCTGAGCTTACCGTAAAACTATTGGCCAAAAACAGATTAAACAACCGAGCCATTTTGAATTGAATTCTTTCTATTTATTTGAATTAAACCAAACCCTTAAATATAAATTTCGATTTAATTAGTTTAATTAACTTTATTGGGGGTGGGGGTCTAATTACGACACTCTGCCCTCCTGTCTGCCAGCTGGTGATCTAGCAATTGAAAACATCCCAGAAATTTTTCAACTTTTACCCAAATATTTTACTGTTTCTGTTTGGAGTAATGTGTTGTGCAAGACTATACTATGACGTGAGGCCCAGGAATATTACTTTTTAAGCTGCCGAATCTTTCGCGATGTTATGTAATGTTTTTTTTTATTTTTCATGAAAATTTGACCGTGACTTTAATGCTTTTTTACTTTTCAGGCAACTGTTTCAAATCATTTCGATCATAATGATTTCTTTATTTTTTACCATAACTATCACGTATATTTTCGAAGTTGTAAAATGTTCTTTGAAAATTCCTGGGGGCCATCCCCCGCTTTACACTGATTTGGTGGTACATATCATTTTGTACGCGTTGGGGCTAGTGCTAGAGTAAACAGGTGAGAATGAAGTTTTTAGTAATGATTGTGTTCTTTAAGTTGTTTACCATGATTATACATTTTAAATGTAGCCTAAAGACTCTCTGCAAACCTGCAAATAAAATTCACCTTGCACTGAAGAGATAAACGAGTTTTGTGTCTCTGGTTTTTCTTTGAAGTCAGTCAAACTAATAGATGTAACAATTGGGAAACCGTCGAGAGGACCGATGGTTGTATTTATAAATTGACATAGGTCTGCAGATGTAAGGGTTGTAATGTAAATTTTTATCCTAAAATTTAAGTATGCGTAAAAATTCCGCGTAGTGGTTTGAACACTGACTGTTTCGTGTTTTTTACTTTGTACACCGAGTTTAAAGAAATGCTAGAACCTTGAGCCTTTTCAAGGAGCTCGCTAAGCAAGTCATAACTCTCGTCTTAGATTCAGGGATAAGGGTTGTCTGGATTTGTCCGACAAGAGGAGTTTTAGATTAAGTAAGGGACAATAACCTGGAGCCCCGGCGAAGACGAGGGAGGAAAAATGTTCGGCATGCGAAGCGTTCAGAAGAGTATTTTTGTTTTTACTTTTCTTACACGAAATGACATTTATACTGAGTCGTATTGGAAATATTATACAACGAGTGCAAAAAGGGCTTGCACCTTGAGCCCAAATAAAGACACTTGGTGTGTCCCCTTTTCAGGGATGCGTCCAAGCTATGTCCTTCGTCTAGTCATTGATTAAGGGGTGGCGCCTGGATTTGCTGCTCTATTGGGAGGGGGCAATTAATGGAACCCCAGCAAAGAAAATGAGTCACCTAAAAGGTGAGACATGAAGGTACCAAAAATGTTCGAGAACGCTTGAAAGAGATTTTGACTTGTGTTACAAAGGGAAATAGTTGATCCTTACATGAAAACCTCGAATTTTCCTGAGAGAAAATCTGGAAAATTGTTTTGTTTTAGGGGAAAGTTGGTTTCTTCAATTAGCAAACTTATTCAAGCTTATCAGCTTATCGTGCTGCTAAGGGTTTGTGTGAATACATATGTTATCCTATGGAATCCTGGCAAAAAGTCGCCAACCACTGGCGTCATCATGACCCAAATGAAGGCATTCTTTCATAGATTTCCAAATAATGAAATTCTTAAACTCGTAGTCTTGTGAGTGATGTCTGCCATATGACAAACATGTAACAAAGAATATTTCGATAAGATTATTTGCTAAAAGTAACCTTAAGACCAACTGCGTAAGATGCCCTGTTTGCCAACTGACTGTTAATCTCCTTTCAATAGGTTCATCCACCTATAACTTTATCTGCATATTTCTTTAGTTTAAACTCTATCTTTATAAGCTTGCTTTAAGAGCTTTTCATCCCAGTGACACCTATTACCTCGAAACCACTGTCAGTGTCAGTTCCTGTCTGTCACTAGTTTAAAGGCAGTCATTCGTCACCCCAAACTACAGTTTCAGTATACATATATCAAAACTCTCAATTGGTACAGCTCTTTGATTGGCATTACACAGCATGGGCACTGAGAGCGTCTTGATTACACATTATGGACTTGTATGGCCACTGGGACAAGCCATGAAGCAATAAACTAGGATTGTGTCTGGATAAAGATGAGTTTTAGATAAATGTGGGAGGGGCTAGAAGTGAGTAGGTTGGGAGAATTGGAACTGTTTGGGATGATGAAAATATGCCCAGACAGGCAGCAAAGGCTGCAGCGCCCTTTGAAATGATGAGCTTATTGAAACATGGTGTCTCTCCGATGTTCCTGGGGTCCAATGTTCCCAAGGTTCGATGTGTCCAGCTTTCGTTATCTCGATGATTTTGCAATGAGGCTTGTTATTTCCCGGGTTCGATGTTCCCAGGAGTGCGGATGTTCCCAAGATTCGGGAACAGTGAACCCTAGGAACATTGACATAGCCCCCTTACACCGTGTTCTGCTGTTCTGAGAGGTATTCTGTCGTATGTAAAGGCGTAGCACAGGATGTCTATTCTAAAGGGCTTGTTGAAAGTAATTTTGTCCGAATGTATGCATTCTTCGCAAATTGGGAGGGAAGTTCCTGCAGGGTGGGGCCAGGATTTGCCCAACAGATGGGACAAGCTCCCCGACAAGGGGGCCAGCATTTCGAAGCCCCGACAAAGGCGATGAGTTAGTTTCTGTAGGGCTTGACTTGGCAGAGTTTGAGGCGCGCGTAGCACGCGGAAAGTTTTGGGTTTATTTTTAACAAATATAAAACTGCAGTTTGTTTTGAAGTAAATTTTTGAAAGAAATGCGACTTTTTGTAAGGACCATTGAAAAGTTGGGGTGTTTATTGAAGAATCTGTCTCTCTTATGAGCAAAATCCAAAACCTGAAATTTTTCTGGGGTTACGCATTTTATCTTACTAGGCTTTCAGGTGAAATTGGAAATTTCAAATTTGCCCGAAAACTAATTCCCTTTTTTATGAAAGATTTGAAAATTAAGAACTAATTCAATTAGACAAATGTGGAATTTAATGGAAGAAAATTGGTTTTTTGAAATGTCTCGCGATTGACAGAAGCTAGCTTTGGTTTTTTATTGTACGGAGTATCCAACTGAAAATCCGAAGCTTATATTGGAGAAAAATTGTAATTTTATGACAGGTTTGGGGGGTTTAATGGAATAATCTTACCTTAACCGTTTGGGAAAAGTAAAGTAGCGGGCGATTTGTAGACTTCTTGGGTTACTGAATATCATCATGCAGATTAATTAAGGCCCTCGGACCATATCTGAAAATTTCCCCGCGGAAAAGTTTAGCTTCCCATATATTTGAAGTTTTATAGTTTATTGACATAGGCGTTCCGGAGCGTTTCAGTTTGGGGTGGACAGAAGATGTTTTGTTCGAAAATATAATTTTGCCAGAAAGAGGAGCACACAGAAATTTTCAAAAAATCGAACCCCTTTGAAAGCCGGAAATGCCTTTACAGATTTGCACCTAGAAATGCAGTCGTTATTTTGAGCTTCCTTTGTAATACAAGTTTCACTTCAATAGAAAAACAACTTGCTAAGTGATCAGAAAATTACCAGATAAGAGGTACCACTACCTTTAGATGAAATGGTTTTGCCTCTTCTCGAGGGAAAACTACGCAACGGAATTGAAAACATGCTAATATTTTTGACCCTACTAAGACCCTTCGTTGCATTCAATTGAAAGGTCCAGTAAATTGATAAAAATTTTTGTGACTGTCCGAACTCCGGACTGTAAATGATTAAACTTCCAACCGAGCGTCTCTAAAAATATGTCACGTTACAATGTGGCTTCAAATGAATTCTCAGTCAGACTTATGGGGAGATATTTTCACACCACTGTTTATCATTATGTGTAACTGAAAATGGTCTGGCCGATTTTTAATTAGTACCCTTGCCCGAGTTTGGCTGTCTGGTGTGGACGGATGGCAAACCATGCACCTGAACAACCTCAAGTCAGTTTTTGTAAGAAAAATTGGGAATTGTGAGTTTCCTTAAAGAACATGGTCTTTTAGTTAGCAAGATCAAGAAGAAGTGGACTGAAGTTTATCGGGCTTGCATCTTTCATCGTAGGCCTGTAGATGAAGGTCCCGGACGAAATTGGATCTTCTTAAGGACGGGGAAGGGTAGCCTTCCACGAAGGGGCGTATGGCCCCTGCCCCTCGCTCGTGCCATCCTTGGTAACGTCTTCACATGAAACTTTCATCTCCCTGGTCTGCAACACAAGTCTTATCGGGTGCTCTTGAGACCACGGTTTGAAGATGGGACAAGAAACGTGGAATGAGGACAAACAGAGCTAGAAAGAAGTGATGGAAAATCGATTCCGATGTTTATTAAAATAGCTTTACAAAAGAAAAAATAAGTTCATGATCATCCATCCAGTAACTGAAGCCCTTTAGGTTTTTATTAAATTTTCTTTATTTTTAGACCTCCTCGGAAAAACCACCGCCAAAAGACAAAAATTAGTGCATGATCGTCCATTCAGTAACTTCCGTCCTTCAGGTTTTCTTTTATTTTTAGACCTCCCCGACGGGGTAGGAGTTGGGACAAGGTACATGGAACGAGGTAACACATAGCTACGAAAAATTGATCGAAAATTGATTTCGATATGTATAAAATAGCGATACAAAAGAAAAAAATGTGTTCAAGTTCAAGTTCACCCATCCAGTAGATTCTTTTCAGTCCTTGTAGGTTTTTTATTATTTTTATTATTTTCAGGCCTCCCCGACGAAACCGCCGTCCTTCCCCAACGGGGGATGCTCCTCCCCGCTGGCGCCACCCCTAAATTCCTGGCTTAGTGTCATATTTTCTCAGATCAAGTTCACCAAAATTTGATAGATCTCGGGGGCGTGCATGATCTGCCAAGAGACGAAAAAGTCATGTCTTTTAAGGACACGCATGCTTATATTACTTTAAGGTATGTAGATGCTAGTGTTTTGTTATTGAATAACCAGACTTTCTAGTATTGTTAGGGTAATGAGTAAAAGCGTTGTCATTGTCCTGGCATACTAGCTTTGATGATTTTCTAGGGTGTTGAAACGCTGTGTGTTACATACTCTTCATTTTACTGACCGATTTAAATAATACCAAGGAGAGGTTTTGGCTTGTGACGCAGCCATTACTCCTGTCTTTATGTAGCCTACAGCTATGGTTTGGTCGCGTTTATTTGAAGACTTTTTCAGGTTTTTAGCAGAGTTATTGTGAAAGATAGACCGAAGGATAGTTTGATCGGAAAATCGCATCTCTTTAGTGGCCACTATCCGTTGAATCTCGCACTTACTTATTTCCGTGACCAACTCGCTTGGATTTCAAACACCATCTATCGCCAACTTATTTGTAAATATCTGATGGACAGAGCCCTGCAAAATGGTCGTTCGGAGGTACCTCATTATGTACCCTCCTTTTTGGTGAGTATCAGTTACCTTTATTAGTAACTCAGTTAGTAAAATTTAGCAGATGTGGATCCAAAAATTACAAAGAAGGTGAAGGGGCTAATTTCGGAAATTACAGCGTCGAGCTCACTAAACCTCGATGGAGGCGATTCTAGAATAACAGAACTATACTATTAGCCTCAGTAGCTACTGGAGAGGGGGGGGGCAAGTTCCCCCCCCCCCCGAAAATAATTCAGGGAAATTTGATGAAAATCGGGAAATTTCATGAAATGATACGTCCTTTTCCCATTTCTCAAAATGTTTGTTAGAATAAGAAATTGTGAGACATTTCTCATACAAAATTCGTATTTTCATGCAACAAATTAACCCAGATTTCGTCGGTGTTGCATGAAGCGGCCCGACTCGATTGCATGTAAGGCCACCCAATTTTTCAAAAATTTTCAAAGGGGAAGGATTGTCTCTGCAAGCCCTTTAGTGAGATGCCAATTATTTTAATTCCTACAAGTAGACAAATTCTGTCAAATTCCAACTTTTGCCTTAAAAAAAAGGAGCATCTGTTTCCCACTGGTGGCACCGATTGCCTATAAGGACACCTTCCTTTTTAAGAATTTATAAAAGGGAGGGCCCACCCCATACACTCCTTCCTCGGCCGGCATAGACTTAAAAGACGGGGACAGAGAAGGGAAGGGTGTTCAGGTGCGATGAGAAATAGTTTTCTATTTATCACGCAAGAGATGTTAGGGGTTAAATCATTAGCAGATAGGAGTTCGATCAGTCACAAAAAATTTCATCAATTCAGCGGATCTTTAATTTAGCCAAGTTTGTTAGTCAGTTAGTTTTGAAAACAAAAGCTGAAGATAAAAACTGCATGTTTAAATTCTCTTTACAAGCATGAATACACAATTTTTGGCCATCCGAGGGTTCTGATTTTTCGAGCCGCTCCAACTAATGGTGGCGCTTTGTTCATTCTTTTGGGCAAAATTACATTGTGGGGTCAGCTCTCTCATCACTTCGCAGTTTGCGAACATATTTTGAAGTGAACATTTTATTGCAAGCAACAAAAGAAGATAGTGACTCGTTAGAACCTTCGGATAAGTCTGAAAAATGCTATTTCCGGCCATCTGAGGGGTCTGATTTTTCGGAATTTTCTCTACGCTTTGCGCCAACCACTGGTGGCCCTCCTCTTAGTTAATCTTAATGGCAGAATAACGTTTTGTGACCAAGAAAAACCGCAAATTAAAATGCTCCCTATTGCCTCTATACTGGTCGATGCTATTTTATTTTGATTCCTAAAAGGATGCAAATTTAATGACAAGCTTTCCTTCGTAAGGTAGCATAAATGGCATAAGAATGCTCGTAAAGACACAAAAGGTTCCGTTTTATCCTCATTAACCACCACAATTCAACTTTTAACACTGCTCCTGTCAAAGTCGAAAATCTTGCACCATTTTGCATCCAGGCTCCTTGAAAAGGCCAAAAGTGTCAAAGGGGAGGGGTATCCCCCTCCTCTTAGACCCCTCTCGCAGGCTGAGGACCACTCAACATACTGCATGCCCCCCCCCCCTCCTTCAGAGAAATCCTGTGTACGACACCGCGTTGGTACATACAAATAAACCAGATATTGCTGACCAAAATAAATATACTAAGTTATTTCTCATTGCTCTATGTTATACTTTAAGGTTAAAATACAGGTTACATTTTATAATGACATGGTAATGTTGTTATACTTGTAAATTTGCATATTTTATATGAAAAACATACACATAAACCGGGAAAAGTTTTGGGGAAATATCATACCTTTGCCCCCTCTGGAAAATATCCTAGTTACGCCACTGATTAGCCTCCCAGCCTCCTAATAGTTTTTAAGACATAACAGTGATAACGAAGTCTGCGGGAGAAACCTGGGGACATGCTATTTAAGTATAGCGCCACTGTAATTGGTACTCAGCCTCCCAGATTGCTGGAAATGGGACATCTGAGGCCTGTATTGCATAATCGGGGAAGCGCTGGCGATATAATAAGGAAACAAAAATAATTACCAAAGAATATGCTCAAGAGGGGGAGGGTGACTGCCCCTTAGCCAGGCCCGTAGCCAGAACAATCAACTTGGAGGGGCACATCAATATTGGAGTTTCGCCGGCCTGGGGGAGGGGTCTAAGGCACCCCCCTTTGAAATTTTTCTGCCTATTTCAATGACTCTAGAGGCAAAATGGTGCAAAATTTTGCATTTTTCTGTGATATATTTGTACTCCGAAACAGCTGGTCTCTTAACAAAACTTTGCCCCTTTTTACACTAACAGTGAAAATGAAATAGAAAAGTATGTATATTATAAAAAAACAAGCTGCCAACGAGGTTGTCAAGGCTAATTCGTGACGTCAAACTTAAACAAATTATGAAAATAATCTTGCCTGTAGCTTTGTCAAGTATTTTCTTGCTTAAAAGAGTTTGATTCTGGTTCTTTTTTCTCGGTTAGAAAATTTCGTGACAACTTCAACTGGGTTGATCTGCATTTGCTTACTCCGTTCCCCGGACACATAAATTACTTCTAAATCAGAAAGACGTTGATTTTGCTTGTATTTAACTGCTTTCTTGTTTTTTGCGGTATACGGTAATTCCAGACACTTTTTCCTAAAGCTGTTCTTAAGGAATAGATTTTTATGATAACTTCATTAAATTATTTTGTGTCCGAAGTCTCTCTTTTTGCACTGCCTACAACGCCGGCCCAGAAACCAGGTAAAATGTACATTACTCGCACGTAAGAACTTATATGACAGCTGAATGATATATTGACGTGCGAAATTAGGCTCGAAACAATACTTAGCGTAACCTCCTCGACCTTCATAAAAGGGATCTCCACGCGCCATCCATGACTAATAATTGACAGTAATAGTTGTGTACCTCGTTCTACCCGAGTTAAAGCGTATGTTTTATTCGAAAGTGGGGGATATTTTGACAGAATTCAGTCTAGGTATTTTGAAGTTGTGGTGATTTAATGGGGATAAATTTTTTTCTCCTTCAGTGCAAGACCTTTTATTGAAAAAATAAAATGGGGGGGGGAGGTGCCTGCCCTTAGCCCCTGACTAAGCTCTACCTGGTGTTGGTGGGGGCGCATGAACTTCTTCCTTCGGAACTGCATCTGCTTCCTATTACTCGGTTCAATTTGTCAAAAGACCAATTATAATGCTACATCGACTTCTCTTTTTTGTTCAATTAGTAATTTACAAATAGTTTGAACAATGTGGACCTAATTTAGAATCAGTGCCCGGAAGTAACCTAGCGTTCTCAAAATCGTATTTGATCTCACCATAAACCTAACTCTCAATGTAGGCATGAATTTGAGTTAACTGTTCAGGATTTAAGCCTTACATGGCTTTTCAAAATCGACATTCAATCATTTTTTCACCAAAAAGTAATCCTAACCATCTTCACTAACCTCGACTTGTCGGCACTAAGTCTAAAGTAGAGCCTACAATTCATGCTGTATCTGGACCAGTGACGGCCCTACCAAGATTTCGACATTGACATGGGATGTGATAGGGATATAGAGAGGTGGTCGATATTTGAAATTTCATACCACAATCCGAGAGGAGTGCCACGATCGGTTGGTACACAAAACATAAAGTTAAGAACTAGAAAGTATCATATATTGACACCTCATGGTAGCGGGCCACTAATTATATGTCCCCTTGACTTACACCCTAAATAGCTACTTCCGTTCCCTATATATCCTTGTAGAAGCCTTCAATCGGAACATGTCACCCCTCTGATCGAAGCTCACAATGTGGGCCTTTATTACACTTTCACATTTCCATATTGTCACCATTGAAATTTTGAGCTAGAGAGCCTGGAATGATAGGTATGTTTTTCCCTACATGATAGATATCCAGAGACGGCATTTCACAGAGCAGTAATAATACAATAAAAATGACACTAAAATTGATCAAAATTGCCTTGAATTTGCGCAGTCTGTATTTCAACTCATTGCCTATAAAATCCAAATGGGAAAATGATCATATTGTATCAGTCAGAAACAACACTCCATAAAATTTTTAAGGCACTTCACCTGTCAGTAAACATTTTCCCAGGAACGAGTTTTAGAGTCAGTGGTCCGCTACCTTATATTGCGTTCGTCCTGTTCGTCCTGTTAAACGTGTAGCCCTATATCCCTGTTAAGTAAACGGCTAACGTGTACTGCAATTTAAGTTTGTGGCTGGCTCCCTCTTTCTGGTAGTGTCATGGTCCAGGTCCGTAAATTTTGGTGGGGGGGGGGGGCCTGCAAAATCTGGAGTTCCGTTTCTTACAGTACTTAATCAGAAGCATATGGTCAGATGTTATTTGTTTTATTATGTCCCGTATGGCGTTCCAGAGCCGTTGACTACACTGGAAAAAATGGCTCAAAAATCTACTGTATTTTTCCATTGTATCTTGATGTGCATCACCACATAGGCTGCTCACTCCAACATAAAGCAAAGTGAATATCACAAAGACGGAGTGAAGGGACTTTGCCCCTCTGGAGTGTAGAAAGGTTTTCTCAAAATGCAAAATATGGACCTGCAGAGAGTCATTTTTAGACACTCGGAAAATGAAAACAGTTAAAAAAAATGGAAGGGTGCATGCATTCATACAAAATTTGCTTTTTTAGCGAGGGTTGCGCCAGACAGGATGGGCATGGCTGACATGGAAATGTTCCAATTTTGTTTGAGAGCCTTAATACGGACTGCAAAAGTGTAAACTAAATAAAATTTAGTTCCCCGAACGATCTACTTTATTTTGATAACAACAAGGGGTAGATTCTTGAAAATTTCCTATTTTCTTCTTGAACGGTCAAAATTGTTTAAATTTCCTGCATTACAACCTCCTGATTTCAAATATATGTAAAAAGAGAGGCAGAAGTTTACTAATTTCGGTTAAATATCCTTGAATTGTAAAACAATATATATATATCTATATATAAATATATATATATATATATAGTTATATATATATATATAGTTATATAAGTCGAGTGACTTATATAAATCCTCTTTCAGTATAAGGCAATGCCTTTGTTTGAGGAAAAAATGGCCTAAGGTCTTCATGCGACTATTCAATACCGCACTGGTTCACTTACAGTGAATATATATATATATATATATATATATATATATATATATATATATATATATATATATATATATATATATATATATATATATATATATATATATATATATATATATATATATATATATATATATATATATATATATATATATATATATATATATATATATATATATATATATATATATATATAGTTACCTTAACAACCTTCAGTCGTCCAGATATTCTGGTTGATTTTGTTCATAGGGAGAAGGGCACAGATTCTTCAACGAAGACCCAACATTTTTCAATTCACATACGTAGGAGCCCCAATTTTTGTAGGTTTTCTGGGAAAGATTTCCACATTTATCCAATGGTAGACTCCTCTTTTTCAAATATTTGGCAAACGCAAGTGGAAAATGTCCAATACCGTCAGAGAATCTCGATCCGAAGGATATAAAATGTAACCCCAACAAACTTCAGTTGTCCCGATACCCCGCACCCAGTCATTTTACTCATACAGTCGTATGAAGGCGCGGGCAGATCCTTAAAATATCCAGGTTTTCGGGTTTTCCCACACAAAACACAAATTTTCCTCCAAAACATCCAAACATTCACAATGCTTTATAATATTCAGATTTTCAAATGCCTCATAAAAAAGAGGAAATTGTGTCTCCTTGTCCTTTCGGCAACGTAATACTTTTGTCGGGTCTAGTGTTGCTTTCTACCCGTTCCCCTTTAGGAATATTGGCCACCCTTGCGGGGAGATTCTGGCACCACCCTGGCCCCTTTATCATTTGATAAATGTGTCTTTGGTCCTTGCCATTAAAAATTAGTGGGTAAAATGTTCCACTTGTGACGAATCAGAATCTTCCTACAAAAAAAGTCTGACTGATCAGAAGAATGAACACAAAATAACTTATGGAGAATGTAAATTCATCAAATCCTTAAAAGGGAAAAGTTTGACAGAGAATGTTAATGTTGTGTTCCCTCTGCCTGATTGTTTACGACTGATTGTTTAAAAAACAGAAGCATTAAAGAGATCTTTCAAGTTAGAAAAACGTTAATTTTCTGTTAATGTTTAATGAAAATTTCTGAATATATGTCCGGGTAAAAATATTACGTAGATGCAAAAATAGACCACCTCCATTATACTTTAACTAATCACGACATTAGACCATGATCACGGATCACCTTCTGCTAGTTTCAAGTCGACGCACAAATGAAGTGCACAATAAAATTTGTGAAAAAGTTGTAAAAACAACTCGGCTTCCCGCGTTAAGGGAAAATGCAGACACTTCAGAGAAAAAGGGGATGGCATTAGAAGTGGGAAGGGCATGCATTAGGTGGACTTGGGACTCCCACTTACCGGAATCCTGAATTCATTAGAGAGGGCGCACCCGGCTTATCTTTCACCTCGTAGATGCGCCATTTTGCCTTAAAATTGTTACAAAGTAATAACAATCTCGAAGTGTTAAGTGTCATATTTTCTAATAAAATTCACAAGACTACTTCCCAAAATTCCTCAAGACCTGAATACTGGGCAGGGCCTGGAAAAATTCAGGCAACTATTTCTATCTAGTAATCTGGTATATTATAATTACACAAAGCTTGTTCATTGTCCAAATTCTTTCAAAATTTTGGTTGAAAAAACCAATTGTCATGGTAAAATTTCGATGAAAATTCAAAATGATTTCAAAGATTGTTTACGCAATATGACTGCGCACGAATGGAAAACATTACCCACTTGTCCTTACTTCATAGTCTCACGTACTTTCCAAACTTTTCTGTTAGTCCCCCCCCCCCCCCCGTGGCGTAGTTACTTGGGGGAAGGGGGGAAAGTTGCCCCCTGGAAAATAATTTGGGGAAATCTTATGAAATTGGGGAAATTTGATAAAATGATATACCCTTTTCCCATTTCTCAAAATTTTTGTTAGAATAAGAAATTTTGAGACATTTCACATACAGTATTCATATTCATTCGTATTTTCATGCAACAAATTAACACAGATTTCGTCAGTGTCGCATGAACCGGCCCGACTCGTGTTCCACAGAAATGTCCGCTCCGCGCAGCCGATTGAATGTTCTCTATCTTGTATACGCGCGGGTGTTATGATCGGTTCATTCCAGTGCACAGAAAGCTGTTATTCAGGAACTTACCAACAGCTGATCATCACTACCGTGAAAGGTTGTAAACCCAAACTTAAGAATATGATCACCTTGTACACAATCTCTGCGTTGTACAAATTAAGAATTCAGTAAAAGGATGTGAAAACTGACAAGTCACTAACGTACACCCCTGAGGTTGTGTTGTCCTACAAGCTAGTGCTAGTAGTGGGAGGGGTTTAAACAGTGGCGTAGCTTGGGGAAATTTGATGAAAATGGGGAAATTTTGTAGAATAAGAAATTGTGAGATCTTTTTCATACATAATTCGTATTTTTATGCAACAAATTAACTCAGATTTCGTCAGTGTCGCATGAACCGGCCCAACTCGTGTTCCACAGAAATGTCCTCGCCGCGTAGCAGATTGAATGTTCTCTTGTATACGCACTAGGGTTATGATCAGTGCATTTCAGTGCACACATTCAGGTATTTAACAACAGCTGATACAGTGCAACTAACACTGAAAGGCTGTAATCCCGAACTTATCCCCTTGTACACAATCTCTGTGTTGTGCACTTTGGGAATTCAGTAAAAGGATGTGAAAACTGACAAGTCACTACCATAGACCCCCGGGGTTATTATGTTGTTCTACCAATATATTAGTAGCTATGCCGATTTTACTCTGTGTTCGTAAGATGGATGTGGCTGAAACAATCCATGGCCAACGATAAACTTAAAGTTAGTCTAGAAATTAGAATGAAAGGGATCCATTGGCATACTTAGATTTTGTTACTTAGCCTAATCCTTGGAGGCTTACAGTCTAGTTCGGGAAAATAGCTTTCTGCTCACTTGGGGTGTAACAATAAACAGGTCAATGAGTACCTTGTAGCCTTCTACACTTAACAGACTGCTGTTCTAACAGGATATCCTCTGTGATCGAGCCACTCTTAGGCCTCCTTAGTGGCGTGCGAAGGGGAGACCATTGGGCCATGCCACCTCACAAATACCATTTTTTCTTTGTTCTTAAAAATACGTAGTCTAACTTTAGTAACACAGATTTTATTCAAAAGATAGCATGTGGCACCAGATTGCTTATAAGGAGACCCAATTTTTCAAGAATTTTCAAAGGGGAAGGATTGTCTCTGCAAGGTCCTTCAGTGATGCCATTTTTTTTTTAATTCCTATAAATAGACCTAGGCAAATTCTGTCAAATTCCAATTTTAACCTAAAATGGTAGACTCTGTTTCCCACTGGTGGCATCGATAAAAAAAAGACAACATGTTTAGATTCTCTTTAAAAACATGAATAAGCTATTTTTGGCCATCTGAGGGGTCTAATTTTTCGAAATTTTCTTTACGCTCCACGCCAACCAACGGTGGCGCTTCGTTCAGTCTTTTGGGCAAAATTACATTTGTAGGGTCAAATTAGCTCTTAACTCTCTGATCACTTTGCAGTTTGCGAACATATTTTGAAGTGAGCGTTTTATTGCAAAAAACAAAAGAAGAAAGCGACTCGTTAGATTCTTCGTATAAGTCAGGAAAATGCCATTTCCGGCCATCTGAGGGGTCTGATTTTCGAAATTTTCTCTACGCTCCGCGCCAACCAATGGTGGCGCTCCGCTTAGATAATCTTTATGATAAAATAACGTTTAGTGGCCAAGAAAACCCACAATCCTGTACCGATCAATGCTCTTTTATTTTGACTCCTAAAAGTGTGCAAATTTAATGACAAGTTTTACTTCGTAAGGTAGCATAAATGGCATAAGAATGCATATAAAGACACAAAAGTTTCAGTTTAATCCTCATGAACCACCACGATTAACGTTTAACACTGTTCCTGTCAAAGTCGAAAATCTTGCACCATTTTGCATCTAGGCTCCTTGAAAACGTCAAAAAATTTCCGGACATCCCCTCCCCTTAGACCATACTGCATGCCCCCTTCGGAGAAATCCTGTGTACGCCACTGCGCTACTACATACAAATACACCAGATATTGTTTACCAAAATAATATACTGTGTTATTTCCGATTGCTCTATGTTATACTTTAAGATTAAAATAAGATTAAAATGCAGGTAATATTACAAAATGACATGGTTATGTTGTTATACTTGTAAATTTGCATATTTTATATGAAATACATACACATTGACCGGGAAAAGTTTTGGGGAAATTTCATACCTTTGCCCCCCCTGGAAAAAATCCTAGCTACGCCACTGGGTTTAAACTATACCGATTTTACTCTGTGTACATAACGATGGATGGGGCTGAAACAATCCATGGCTTACGATTAATGTAACGTGAAAATAATGTGAAAATAGCGTTAGTCTGGAAATTAGAATGGACGGGATCCATGGCCATGCTTAGATTTTTTACTTAACCTAATCCTTGGAGGCTTACAGGCTAGTTCGGGAAAATAGCATTCTGCTCACTTGGGGTGTACCAATAAATGGGTCCATGTATACCTTGTCCTAGGCTAGAACTTACTCGATGAGCTGCGGCGTACGAAGGGGGAGCATTGGGCCTTGGCCACCCCTTACGGATGTCATTTTTTGTTCTTAAAAATACGTAGCCATACTTAAGTACCCCAGATTTTTTAAAAAATGGCATATGTGGCACCAGATTGCATGTAGGGACACCCAATTTTTGAAAAAATTTTCAAAGGGGAAGGATTGTCTCTGCAAGGTCCCTCAGTGAATGCCAATTTTTAAATTCCTACAAATAGGTAAATTCTGTCAAATTCAAATTTTTCCCCTAAAAGGCAGCCTCTGTATCCCACTGGTGGCACCGATTGCATAAGAACTCCTACTTTTTTTAAAAGAATTTTTAAGAGGGAGGGCCCACCCTATAGACTCCTTCCTTGGCTGGCAGAGACGTGGACGTACCAGACGGGGACGTATAAGTCTGGAAAATGCTATTTTCGGCCATCTGAGGGGTCTGATTTTTCGAAAATTTCTCTACGCTCACACTAATGGTGGCGCTCCGCTTAGATAATCTTTATGACAGAATAATGTTTTGTGGCCAAGAAAAACCGCAAACTAAAATGTTCCCTTTCGCCTATACCGATCGATGCTCTTTTTTTGGACTCCTAAAAGTATGTAAATTTAATTACAGTTTTACTTCGTAAGGTAGCGCAAATGAAGAATGCATGCAAAGACACAAAAGTTTTACTTGTATCCTCATGAACCACCACAAATTCAACTTTCAACAATGTTCCTGTCAAAGTTGAAAATCTTGCACCATTTTGCATCTAGGCTCCTCAACAACTCCAAAAAATTTCACCCCTCCCCCACGCTGGAGATCACTCAACAAACTGCATGCCCCTCCTTTAGAAAAATCCTGCGTGCACCACTGTGTTGGTACATACAAATAAACCAGATGTTTTTGACCAAAATAAATATATGACCCAAGAGTTGTCATTTTCAGTTGCTCTATATTACAGTTTAAAATTAAAGTACAGGTAATATTACATAATGACATGGTCTTGTTGTTATACTTATAATTTGCATATTTGATATGAAATACATACACACTGAACGGGAAAAAATTTGGGGAAATTTCATGCCTTTGCCCTCCCCCTGGAAAATATCCTAGCTACGCCACTGCCCCCACCTCTTCAAACTGCGCATGAGCCAGAGGCTGGATCCGCCTATGATCGGACTCCTCGGACAGGCATATTCTTGTGGCTTTCATTATAGGATCCCATTAGGAAGACGACAATATCCCACACATGTCTTTCAAATCCCAACGTATCACCCCCTCCTAGTTCAAGATATCTCACTTTAACGATTGATCATTTTCAACAAAGTCAAAGAACGTTATGTAATGTGGGCACCTTGCCTCAAATTACTTTTGAAATTGAATATATCTCCTTTCTGTCATTGAAATGGGATATTTTGGAATTTTTGACTGTATTTTCCTGTATACTTAGCATTACCCTACACCATTCCCTGTCACGGCATCAAAATTACAAATAAATTGAATACATGCAACGTCAATTAATGTACATGTAATTACATCGTAGATTTCTCATAATGAAATTATAGCTCATGAAAAAATTGCTTAACTGCCATTCGAACACTGCATGCTACTGGAATCAGGGAGTTGCTAGAGATGGAGATACAACGAACAATTTTTTTTCAGACAATACGCACTTGAAATGGATTATATCTTTTTCGTGTCACTATTTGATTGTCAGGTGCCTTTGTTTCTATTGTTAAATCCCTTAAATTCCTTGTCCCTTATAGTCCTTTTAATGACGATCTTTTCCATCTTTCTCATGTAATTCTTAAACAAAGGCATTCACTCTTAAAAATTCTGGGCAAAACGGGTTGGGCACTCACAGCTTGGGTGGGTAAATGTTGGGCGCAAACAGCGATGGTTGGGCACGTATAAGGTCATTGCCAATTAGTGGTAAAATCCAAGTGTTGGTAAAGATGTTAGGCAAGTTTTAAAGTACCCAACATTTGTGTGAAATGTAATTGACCAGTCATGATAAGTAAAGGGATAATTATTTTAATTTAAGTGGTTGATTAAGATCTCATGGTTGAATAAGGTTAGATTTGGTAATTAAAAACTAGGGGTAGAATAGCAGTAAAAATCTGAACGAAATTAAGTAAAGAGCAATGGTCGAATGCGAAAAGATGTTTTTACTAGCACGTAATCCAAAGTGCACCACTGGGGTTGTTAGTTATATACACCTCACTGTTTATTTACCAAGTGCATTGTCACTGGTGCAGTCCCTCAACCACTCCTGGAGCCTGAGGGCAAACGGTGTAAGCTTAAGGGTACTTTCTTGAATTACCTTCTTGTCTTAATTATATAATTAATGGACATGACACAGCATGTCCATTATTGTGGTTGGTTGCATTTTCTGATGATCACGTGACCCCATTTCTTTCGTTCAGTTTATCGGACGACTCCCAATGAGAAACAAACCGATCTTTTGAGAAAAGATTTGTACAGCAAAGGAGACCGGTATGTGACAAGATTGTGTGAAAAATGTCGCTAATTACGAAATGCGGTACATTTTTCCTCAAATACTCAATATTTTAATATTAAGTAGGCTAATATTAATATTAAGTAGGCTAATATTAATATTAAGTAGGTAATATGCCTGTTATTTTACATATGACGCAGTCATGAACGTGAGGGATGCTGTCCTACTTTGGTCTGTATTTTCAACATCACTTTATTTAGTAGAACTGTTTGGTCACCAAATTAATTTTACATTTGACTTATGAAGTGATTATAAAGACAATTGTATAAATTTGAAAACATTCGTATAATTTTCTTGTCGCAATTCCCTGGAAGTTCGACTGAGCGGCATGCTACGATGTCTCCGTTTGAACTGCTTTCAGTGAAGGAATTTATAAAATGTGTACAGTAGTGTAAGTGCCGGGTTTGGCGCAGCGTTCAGCAGTATAAAGTCATTATGTACGGTCCATTGCGATCGTGTACAAGCAATGTGACCGATTGAACGTATAAACAAAAAGAATTTCACATAATGTCGTACAGATCGATCGAAGGCAAAGTGCAATCAAACCTCAAGTCCGAATTTTCGATGCAAATCTCCTATTTTACCATACGTATAAACCATTATAAGTTTTCGATTGGCATAGGCCAGCTGCGGTCAAACGTGAACGTAGCTAGTGTACATTAACTGCACGTACATTCGCAGGTTCACTTCATTCCGGGCAATTTTTCTAAATCAGAGACAAATTTAGTACTACAAACTTGCTGTACTTTTTTCGGACAGGTTTGTCAATCCTCGGTGGCAGGTAGGGAATTGCAACAAGTGCCTTTGCACGGGTATAGGCCCTACTAAAAAGTAGGACCCGGGTACCAAATCGCCATACCCGTCGGGGGTACCTGGTGTTACACTGACTTAAAAGATTAGAACATTTTGTTAGGCATGCTCCATATCAGACATGCAAAATAATATTTACAGCTGTTTTGGAGAGGTGATGATCACATTCCCAAGTTCAAAACATTTGATTTGCCATAAGGTTTTACCATCTCCTTTTGTTTTAAATCAAAATGACAAGTAAAAGAATCAGGGAGCAATTTGTTCGGGTTCGCATCGCAATTTGCGATGCAAAAACGAGGAAAAATTGATAATAGCGATACATCATTCGATCTTGAATAGCAAACTTGCGATGCAAAATTTCAGCAGGTATTGTGACTTTGAATGTTCACAGAACAAAATAATGTTAGGAGAAAATAAAACCAGAAATTGAAAATTGGCCCCGTACTTGCTCCGCAAACCACGTTGTTTCCAAATAGAATCACCTTTATTTTCCGCTTTCAAGAATTTAAACCCATTAACGCGCCTTGCAGGAGAGATGCATTCTTTACTACTACGTACATCGGCATTGAAGGCAAAATCCGCGGAAAGCAACTTGTTTTGCCCTTGATTATTCTGGTAATGACAGGAGACTTTTGCCGTCGATCAATCTTTACATTATTCTCAGTCAAACATGCTCTACATTGTCAAATCACTGTTTAAACTCCTAAAAATGTTGAATATTTAAGGCTGTAAACACAGTGGTTTGAAATTATAGATCACTGCGTAAATATTTCATCCTTTTGTTCATGTTGCATAACTCACGATTCCGTTCTGTACGGTTCTACTGGATGCAAAGAAGCTTTGCACCAAGCAACACCCGCATTCCAACTCAGCAACTCCCGATTGACGCAAGTTTGCCCTCGAGACTATAGGCTAGGCTCAGAAATTTAATGTAAAACCTTGTTAGGATAGCACAGGAGCCAAAACAAGCAACTCTGAAGGAAAACATATCGTACAAGGAAATTGCTGAAGTAAAGTTTTTAAAAATATTAGGCAGGGCTTAGTTTGAGTATTCTACACATGCCGTGAAACTATTTAATGAAGTGAATGTCATCTAGATACTTTTGTATCCCTATCAGCTTTTACGTTTTGGGCTGGCTAACCTTGAGAAGGGAATACATGTACAGTAGAATGTACTAGTGTACTGTCTTTAAGTCAGATTTTAAGGAAAATTGAGGAGATCATAGGTTCACCTTTGAGACAACTTATGAAAGGATTTAAGAAGCCTCAAAACTTGCTCAGATTATTTTAAGTTTTAAAACCTTCTAAATTAATTAAGCTGATGACCTCTTTTTTCATCTGTATTAGGTTAAATTGGGTGAAATGTTTTGGACATTTTGGGGTGAATCTCTGTCCTATAGGATTAACTTGATTCTTCACATCGGCAGTTACTCTGCTTGGTTGTACATTGTAGGAGATGGAGCTTTGATTCATAAAATATAATGGGTATGGGTAGACTAATTGGTAGTCAGTATGTGGTTACAAGCAAGTGGTGGCCCAATTTTAGGTGAGGGAAATCAGCAAAAAAGGAAGAACCCCCTAGTGACAATGTGGACAGTGATGATGAAGAGGATTATGGATGGTTGCATCTGATGAATGTCAATAAAAGATGGCACTGTTCTCTGATTGGTTGCTTTCATATGTCTGTATGTCATACCACTCCTCCTGTTCTAAAATGACACTTAGCAGCTAGGACTATGAATGGGATAAAGAGAATCAGGCTTTCTAAGATTAGGTACAAACCAATCCAATGACGGAACTACATTGCTATTAATGAAGTGTCATAGACAATTTATTTTCATGGCTTTATTTTGGTCTTTGAATTGACAAACAAACATTTTCAAATGAAAGGAAGCAAAGCAAGAAAGTTAGAAAAATTTTAAGGAAATCCCATAAAATGTCGTCGACAGCTGCTGTACAGAAATTGCCTTGGAGACATCTAATGGAATTTTTTTGGCCTGAGTGTCGTTACACTGCATACGTGATACAGGTCATATGGACGCATAAAGCATGATGTTTCATTACCTGTAATATCATACCTACCCTTCAGTCATGGATTCTGTAGTTTTTTACAAGCTGCTGTAAAAATATACAGCTAGGAAATGTCAATATAAAAAGTTGCTAATCATTTTGGGGGGATTGCTAATCAATTTTGAATAATGAGTAGCAAAACTGCTAATCAAAATTTCAAAAACAAATTGCTCCCTGAAGAAACGAGAAAAGGCTATTGTTGGAACATCTATTGTGCCTTAAACACCACACACGTCCAACAACCTTCACCCCTATTTTAAGTGTATTTAAGTTTTAGTGGAACGACCGGACGCGTAGTGGCCATGATCCCAAAGAAACGTAACAGAAAACAGTCAAATAAGAAAATAAGTACTTTCCAAAGCCTCTCAATATTTGATATTAAATTTTTTGACTCTTTCCTACTCTAAAAGCAAGCATCCTAAGAGCTCGAAGCTTCTCCTTTTAAAACACCGGTTTAAAAACATCAACCAATCAGAGCCCTGTATTATAGTATTCTCTTGCACGTCCAAAATTACCGATTGTAAACAAAGACGTCATGCTCGTGAACTTCTCTCACAGTAATGCACAATGCACGTTGGAATTTTCACTGTAGGGTTATGTACGTTCTGACGTAGCAGGCCTCATATTGACATCCGGACATGGTGACATAAAGGTGTCATACCGCCGTATTAAGAGCGTATACATGCAAGGCTCAGTTTACCTAGCATGCAGAATGCCACGGGCACTGTCTCTGCAAGCTGGGCGGGGGGATGTGTCTGCTAGTTTCTGCGTGAAGTACGAAGTGATTTTGAATCACCGTCGGATAGCTTGCTCGAACAAAGTGACGTACATTGATGTGTGAGAAGTAACTCACTACGTTACGATAAAGCGCTGTTAAAAATTTCAACTTCAGGAAATAAAGTACAAACAACTTTCGAACTTTTTGATTTATTTATTTGGTACATAAGCACAAAACACAAACAAACTTACACATAATTTCTAGGGCTCTCTTCACTCTCAGGCCCCGAGAATGTTTACCAAATTAATTGTAAAATATTTTATTCCATTACCGTGGGGAATAGCGTAAATTGGGTAATCCTTTTCGCATGCAAAATATTTAAGCTTCGCTTAGTAGATTTGGAACCGGGTTATTGGATAGCGAGTGGTTACCCGCGCAAATTACACTAATTGCATCACCAATGAAAATATTGGGGGAAGCAAACATAGGCCTTGCCCCTCCAATAAATCAGGCAAATTTAAAGTAAAAAAAAAAAGGAGAATAACCAAAATGTAATAACATTTTGGGATATGGAGGGCTTCTTGAAAACGTCACTTTGCGTGTATGTGCATGTCATTGTGAGTGTGTATGTGTGTCTGGTTGTGTGTGTATGTAGGCCTACGAGTGCACTCGCTTTCATAGGGTGGATTGCTTATAGATCATTCCGGTCCTGGACACGAAATAGGGTTCAACATAGTCTGTTGGACGATTTTTGTCTCCCAAACCACATACCAGATCTACGTCCCTGTTGTCCGTCGGATTAACCAGGCAGTCCATCCTTCCCCTACATGGGCAACCAAAGACTAGCACAATGTCATGTCCATTGTGGTTACGGTACGTAACCACATTTTCTAGTTATATATGTGATTACATGGAAGTCCCAAACAAAATTTGTTGGGTAAAAAATTCACTTGCCCTTGGATAAAGAAGTCCCCTGTTGTTGGTCAAACTTTATACCCAACTGTTGGTGGAAAATAGTGCCCAACAATAATGGGTATTTTTTGCCCGATGTTGGTGCGGTGAACCATAGCACCAACGTTGGGGACTTGTTGGGTAATATTTTACCCAACATTTTTTAGAGTGTGTGTATCCTTTGATCTGGTGGTTTGTTTCCGCCAATGGCGAAGCTTACAATAAGAATTTCTATATAACGACTGGAAAAAAAAGAAAGAAAAAAAAAAATACATGCTTCAATTGCTCCCCGTTCTTCATTGGATGGAAGCATTGTTCAATATATTTCCCTCAGATTTATAAAATTTTGTCATCGTTAGGAAACTAGGAAACTATTTTGAAGGAAAATTGCTGCTGTTTACAAATGAAATGACACGTCGTGTCTCGGATAGCGTCGAATGGCATAAATTTCCCAACTTTGCATGACGGCTTACAACGAAAAATTTAATGAGTATGATGTAGGGGATGCGTCTCTTCAGTGGAATTTCGATAATGCCTCACTAATCCTTTTTGATCGAAGCATTTAGAATTTGGCGGATAAAAGCAAGATTACCGTCGGAAACGAACATTGTCTCAAAGAGACTATAGAAGGTTGTTTCTCCTTCTCTAGCAACTTCCTGCTGGGATGCAGTTTTCACCGCTTGGCATGTTTTTCCTGCTCGTTTTTAAGTCAATGAATTTTGTCTCTGGAAAATCTACATCGCCCCTCTCTTACCTCCTATCTACAGTTGTAACCCTCACTTACCTGTAATAAGGTCCTGGCAAGTCTTGATCACACAGTAGGGAAGGCCGGCCTCCCATAGACGGCGGCCTACAGCTTTCTCTCCCACTTGCCAGTCAGAGAAACTTTGACGTGTAATTTGGTTCTGGTCAGGATTTCTCTCAAAAGTATGGTTTTTCCCGGTTTCTGGATCTGGTTTTTGAGAGAACTCCTTAGAAGTCTGTTTGCGACAATCTACAGTGGGTTTGGATGAGTTTTTTTTTTCTTTGGTGTATTTTTCGGGTCTCTTTAGGATTCCCGCCTTTCCGTTTGTTTTCACATGTTTTTTCTCCTATTGCTTTAGCATGGGTACCGGTTCCGCAAATTTTTCCGGAGTTTGGTTAGGCTCGGGTTTTCGGGACCGGGTTGGTTTTTGCGGACGGGGTTCTTCCGCCTTCCCTTCCCCATGTCTTCCTGGGGTTTGGATGAGTATAGTTTTTCTTTGGTGTATTTTTCGGGTCTCCTTAGGATTCCCGCCTTTCCGTTTGTCTTCACGTTTTTTTCTCCTATTGCTTTAGCATGGGTACCGGTTCCGCGAAATTTTCCGGAGTTTGGTTACGCTCGGGTTTTCGGGACCGGGTTGGTTTTTGCGGACAGGGTTCGTCCCCTTTCCCTTCCCCATGTCTTCCTGGGGTTTTTAGAAGCTCTTTGTTAGTTATGGGAGGTTTGTTCCCTTTGGGTTTGTGCCTTTAGAGGTTTTGCCGTCGTGGTTTGGCGACCTTTTTGTTTGGCCTAGGTCTAGGCTGCTTCCCGCATTCCTTCCTTTGTAGTATTACTTTTGCTGTGTGTTCTATAGCTATTGTGTGGAGCCACCCGGTTCTCGGGTGAGTCCGTTGGATTAGCCTTTCGCCCTTTGTCTCGCGGTGTGAGCCCTGTGTTAGGTGACAGAGCTACACTGCGTGCTGTGGGGTTGCTCTGGTATTCAGGTTATGCATTGATTGTTTTTCTCTTCCCAGGTTTTTCCCGTGTCGAAGGACCGGGAATTTTTTGCCACAACCTGTTTTGTACTTTTATCTTTTCAGATATGAGGAACAAGTGTCGTACTTGCAAAAGCCAAACGAAAGGCGGACCAAGCCGCCTCTGGACAGGGGAAGAAAGCCACAATGGCTTCCCTCGATTGTATATTGCAACCAATGGCATTTGTGCAGGGCAATGAGGCCTCTCATCGGAGTCGTTACCCGTTCTGGTCCCAGTGGAAGTGGCTGGCAAAATGGAAAACGGAAAAGGAGAAGGCTAAAGCCAAACAAAAGGCGGACCAAGCCACCTCTAGACAGGGGAAGAAAGCCACAATGGCTTCCCCCGAGGGTATATTGCAACCAATGGCATTTGTGCCGGGCAATGAGGCCTCCGTACAGGTTACGGATTAAACGTGCCAACCCTCCTCCGGCCACTCATCGGAGTCGTTACCCGTTCTGGTTCCATCTTCAGCGACCACGATCTTGGGGACAGCGCCTTCGGGCCTGGAAGCCCCCACTTCCTTCCCACACTCATCGGAGTCGTTACCCGTTCTGGTTCCATCTTCAGCGACCACGATCTTGGGGACAGCGCCTTCGGGCCTGGAAGCCCCCACTTCCTTGACGGCCGCTACATCCACGGCTCCGACTATGACGACATTCCAGCCTTCCCAGACCGTCCCGAGTACCCAAGGCTCGGCAATGGAAGACTCTGGACCCCGTTCAGAGGGTCAGTACATTACGGCCTATCTGGTAGACCCATCCCTACCAGGCCCATCAGGACTTTCCTCAAGATCCATTTTCCCCGCTCTGTGGAGTCATCACGAAGGGGTAATACCATTTCGGATTCAGAATCCCAATCCAGGGATTTTTCAGGCCTTCAGGAGACGGAGGTCAGAGAAGATATTTTGGGGAAGCGGGGTCGCTCCAAGGCGAGGAACCCCATAAGGGTAAAAAGAAGCGACATAGTAGACATTCTTCTTCCTCATCTTCATCCTCCCGGTCTCCCGGTTCCCGGTCTCCCGGTTCCTCCAGTCGAGGGAAGCGTAGACGCCATGGTTGTCCTGATAGTTCTCAGGCACTATCCCAGATTCTGTCTCTTCTGACTAACTTGACCAAGGGTTCGGCGAGTATGGCCGGTCCTCCTGCCACGGGTAACGATAAGGTTCCAGCTGCGGCCGCGGCTACCCCGGCCCCGGCTACTTTTCCGGGTTCTAGTGTGGAGGATAATCCGGAATCAGACCAGGAAAGGGTTTTTCCAGTGGAATTTTTACCCTCTGTGGATGTTGGGTATTCCCACGTGGACTCTAATGCTTCGGGCTCCGAGGATGAGCCGTTATTTGGTACTGACATCCCGCAGGATATTTTTGAGAAAGCAGTGAACATTTTGCGCCGGCAGTTAGGGTTTCAGGCAGATACAGGTATCGAGGTCTCGTTAAAATCTAGGTTGACCCTCAATAGACCTTCTTCCTCAGGAAAAGCGGAGTGTGAGGATCGATCTAAGGCCGCGGCGGCCAAGAAGTGGACTGCGTTTCCCAAGAAGCAAAGCACGGCCTTTAGGGTCGAGGAAAAGGCTTGGGAGGACTTGTTCAGGGCTCCCATGGTACCGCCGGCAGCCGAAGACTACCTACGTTCAGTGGGGGCAGCGGACTCTGCAGGGAAGTTGAAGTCATTTTCCTCCAGGAGAATCCTGAAGTCTTTCCAACAGGTTGACACGGCTTCCAGAGTTGGCATGGAGTATTCCTCAGCTCTCCTTCTCATGGCGGAAGTACTTTCGAAATCTTTTCGCCAGTCAGGGCCTTCAGAAGTCTCAAGGAAGGCCACAGCCACCCTTGCGAGTTTGGTGGGGCCCATTGCGAGGCGATTATACGATCAGTTCGCCAGAGTATCGGTAAAGACTATCCTGGAGGAGAGAGAATTGGTCCTAGAGGCGATGCGTCTCCCAGGAAGAGATATCAAAAGAAGGTTTATGGATCTTCCAATCTCGGGAGAAGATATCTTCGGGGGGCAGTTCGATGCCCTTCTCCAAGAGGAGGCGAAACGGAAGAAAGACCTGATCAAGGCCAACTTGAGTGGTTCTCGGTCGTATCCCTCTAACCGCTGTAGGTCCACCTCCATCCCTCAGAGACGTCAGGGTTCAGGGCCAGCGTCGAGAAGGCCTCCGTTCCAGGGATCCCGCCAGCCGAGACAAAGTCAGAGGAGTTCGTTTCCCTCCAGAGGCACTCCCCGGCGAGGCTCCACAACCGGCAGAGGTCGGGGCCTGGAGAGGCCCTAGGGATGCCCACCCCACCGTACAACCACCGGCGGTGGGGGGGGGGGGGCTTCTTATGTTCTGCAACAATTGGAACAAGATCCACCCGGATCTATGGGTGAGCAAGGTAGTACAGGAGGGGTACCGCATAGAATTTACCAGCCCCCCTCCAAGGAGAGGTCTGCTACGTACAACCCCTGTGCCGAACCAGAGAGAGAAGAGGTTAGCCTTAGAGAAGGAGATTCAGGACCTCTTGGTAAAAGGAGCCGTTTACGTGGTTCCAGCCGAGGAAGTTCACGGGTTGTACCGATCAAGTTTCTTCCTGACGACAAGGGGGGTAGGCTACGCCTTCAACGCGATGCCGTTCGGCTTGGCCACGGCTCCAAGAGTATTTACAAGAGTCACCAGGTGCGTCCTTGTCTTCTTGCGACGAAACGGCGCCATGGTTTTTGCCTACCTAGACGATTGGCCAGGTGGCTGCAGTCACGTCATTCGTGATCCGGACACTACAGGAACTAGGTTGGGTGATCAACTGGGAAAAATCGTCTCTCTCCCCCTGTCAGACGATCACCTACTTGGGGGCTCTCCTGGATTTCACAACCGGTCTGGCATACCCGACAGAGGAACGGGTCCAGTCGTTGGTTTCGGTGGCGTTCATAGCCTGGTGGCCCATCGGCGACAACTTGCTCCAAGGGAGACTGTTTCGACAAGTAAGACCGCAGACGTCAATTACGACAGACGCCTCCCTCTTCGGATGGGGAGCCATGTGGGGCTTAAGTTCAATAGCAGGAAAGTGGTCCGAGACAGAGAAGTCCCTCCATATCAATCTGCTGGAGCTGCTGGCGGTCGCAAAGGCCATTCATTCATGGGCCAAGGACCTGAAAGGGGTCGACCTCACCGTTCTCTCGGACAGCTCCACAGTAGTAGCTTACACAAACCACCAGGGAGGCACCAAGTCACTACGCCTGTGTCAGGAAACATGGAACCTACTCCTACTCTGCAGGAAGCCGACATCTGCCTCAGGGCGAGTCATCTCGCGGGGAAATACAACTTACAGGCAGACGCTCTTTTGAGGGGATCATGAACAGAGAACGAATGGGAACTGGATCAACCATAGGCCAACCTAATTTTTCATTTGTTCGGCCGACCATATGTGGATCTATTCGCGGCCTACCAGAACGCGAAGCTACCTACGTTTTGTTCACGGTTCTTCCACCCCCGGGCGTGGAAAGTGGACGCCCTGTTTTTCGAATGGTGCAGTCTCATGATGTACGCATTCCACCGTGGAGCCTAGTTCACACAGTCCTCCTGAAGCTAGAGAGGTCATCAGGGGAGATGCTGCTGGTAGCCCCGTACTAGCCGAACCAGCCGTGGTTCCCGCTCATCCTGAGGCTGCTCGTCGACCTTCCGTTTCCCTTCTCTCAAGACAGCCGACTCCTGACTCAGAAGAACGGCCAGATTCACCATCGTCATCTGCGAGACATAAAATTGACAGCGTGGAAATTGTCACCAGACGCTTACAGGAAAAGGGCATTTCTGAGAGAGCTGCTGACCTTGCAGCAGGGGCTAGAAGAGGATCCACCTCTAAAACTTACAACTCCAGATTGGAGAAGTTCTCACAGTGGGCAGCTGCTAACTCTTGCCGTCCCGTGGAAGCGACACTAGACCAGGTGTGTTCTTTCCTTGTGCCCCTCTTCGATGAGGGGAAGCAGATCTCCGCAATCAAAGACTACCGTTCAGCAATTGCGGCGATCCATGCTGGGTTTGAGGACGGCTCCTTCATCGGCTCCAACCCGGTGATTACCAGCCTGCTAAAGGGAATGTTTCACCAGAGGCCACCAACCAGGAAGCTCCCCCCTTCATGGAGTATCAATGACGTGCTACGGACATTGGTGGTTCAACCTTACGAGCCTATCCAGGATGCACCGCTCGACGCACTCTCGAAGAAGACGCTGTTCCTGGTAGCAGCCGCCTCCGCCAGACGTAGGAGCGAGATTCATGCCCTGTCTACAAAACGTGGTTTCATCAGATTCTCCCCGCAAGGGGTACTCCTCCACCCAGATCCGGACTTCCTGCCGAAAAATCAGACGTCCTTCACACCGAAACCGATTTTCCTGCCATCAATCTCTACCACATCTTCCATCCGGAAAGATCGCTTTGTTTGTCCTGTAGGAGCGCTGAAGTGGTATCTACGGACAACCTCATCCCTACGGCCTACGGAAGCACTCTTCCTCTTGCCAAAGGCTCCTTACCCGCCTGCCTCCAGGGACACTATCTCCAGATGGAGCATCTCCCTGATCCTGCCTCATGCTGTTTCGGGTGAAGACGTCAGGGATCACGATCTCAGGGCACATGCCTCGTCCTCGGCGTGGTTCCAGGGCATTCCTCTCCAGCAAATTATGGATGCGGCCTCATGGAAGACACCGTCGTCCTTCGTGTCCTCATACCTAACAGACGTGATGTCAACAGAGGGAGACTTTGCCAGGGCAGTTCTCCAGGGTTCCAGCGCTCGGAGACCAGGCCTCCCACCTCAGTCACGGTGCTAATCTCGTTACAACTGTAGATAGGAGGTAAGAGAGGGGCGATGTAGATTCCCCCAAACTCCCTGGTTTGTGAATCTACGAGCCCCGATACTTACCTCCTATCTACATACCCGCCTCCCGGCCCCGCGGATGTTGGACAGATCCTAACGCTGGCCTCTCTGACCGTGTCAATGTTGTGTGCACCTCACCAGTTATACACAAACACTATTGCAGGGGGTCAGCTAGCCCGTATTGAAGACAGAGAGGTTTACCGATCCGGCGTTCTGGCCTTAATTGACGGATTTATCAGGTGAGAAAGGTCTCTGACCATCTCCTTTTTACTGAGTGTCTTCCTATGTTTTTGTGTTATATGTATTGTAGTATTAATTGCTAACTTCTCACTGTGACACTTGGTAGATGTCCGTCATAGGGGGTCAAAGTTTTGGGTCTGTCTGACTTGCAAGCGGAGAGGAAGCTGTAGACCGCCCTCTATAGGAGGCCGGCCTTCCCTACTGTGTGATCAAGACTTGCCAGGACCTTATTACAGGTAAGTGAGGGTTACAACTGTAGATAGGAGGTAAGTATCGGGGCTCGTAGGTTCACAAACCAGGGAGTTTTGGGGAAACACCGGGAAATTCGATCCCCAAACACATGCGGGTCATCGGAAAAAGGGACCCCCAACAAGAAATCCTAATGTTCACATTAATAGTCTCTAATATACACGGTAATATGTATAGGTTTTTCTTACTCTGCATGAATTATTGGGGGATAAATCCTCCAATATTTTTATGCAGGCACTTGGCTCACGTCATGCATTAGCGACGTGTGTAGGTTTCCTCTCAAGGGGTAGGGGCATGCAGTATGTTGAATGACTGCCGGCCTGGGGGACAAGTCTGAGTACAGGTCTCACTAAAGCGATATCGGATCGGATTTCATTCAGATTTTTGAGAGTTTTCCTTATAATTTACCAACCTGTGTAAGTATATGATTTTTATCGCAGGACTACAAAAAGTAAAGTTAATCTAATTATTCCGTAAACGGTTTATCTCAGATACGGGTAGTCCGATAAATGTCCGATATTTACACAGGATGGCAAAAATTTCAGTTCTTTCCGACAATGGATGGAGGTGACTTTAATTAAAACTCACAAAAATATGATGGTAAACTGATCCGATATCGCCGTAGTGTGACCTGCGCTTAATATAGGAGGAGGTCTAAGGGGAGGAGGTAGGCCTATGCGTCTCCCTTTGAAAATTTTTGGCTTTTTCAAGGAGCCTGGATGCAAATGCGCAAGATTTTCTACTTTGACAGTTATGCTCTTGTTGTGTAATGTGGATACTACTGATTTTTTAAATGGTGTCTTTTCAAGCAATCTGGTGCCACGTATGCTACCTCTTGAAGTAAATTTTGTTTTAAAGTTTTCGATTCTTTTAGAAAACAATATGAAAAGAGCATCAGTGATCACCGGCCGTCACAGAAGTGCGGGAGCATATCAGATAATTTGGAGGAGAAGATTTTTACCCCGAAAAATGTAATTCTGCCCGAAAGACTATATAACCGGAGCGCCACCATTTGTTAGCGCTGGGCGTACAGAAACTTTTGAATATCCGAGATCAAATGGCCGGATATGACGTTTTCAGGCTTGCAAGTTAGCTTTCGTTTGCAATAATAAAAAAGATCAGCAACTTGCTAAGTGATCAGAAAATAACCGGATAAAATGTACCGCCACCATTGGATGAAATGGCCCGGGAAACTGTACACGGGAATTGAAAATATGCTTATACTGATGTTTAACTATTGTGGCTCTTGGGTAGATTCAAGATCCACTGAATTGATGAGTCTATGTGACTAACCGAACTCCCAACTATAAAATGATGTTACTTTTAACATCTTTGATCCCATCCGTTCGTATCATTAAAAATTTGCAACACTACAGTGGGAAGTGGGGCTGAGCAAAAACTTTTTTCACAAGCTTCCCGAATGGATCGCTAATCTTTGTGGTCATTTTCCTGACTGTTATGTCTGTTTCACTTTCTGTTGTCCGGGCAATGTTTTGTAAATATTCAGATCACTGGTCATTTCGGGCATTGTTTTGCGCAATATCTAAAACCAGGCTGAAGAATGATGGGAAATTTTCTAAACTCAGTGACTGCGCAAATTTTTTTCCAAATTCCTGCCCGAATGTTAGATCTTCCGGAAATTTGGAGTAGCATTCTGCCACTCTGGCCCGTCTCGTATGCCTATGCCTGCCGAGAGGGGGGGTCTAAAGGAAGGGGATAAGCCACCTTTCAATTTTTTTTGAAAATTAGGTGCCCTTATATGCAATTAGGTGTCACATATGCTACCTTTCAAAGTAAAATTTGGAGTACTACAAAATTGCGTATTGTAGGAACTAAAACACAAGGCATCAGTAACGGAGGAGACAGTTGCAGTAAGGGATGGTACCAATTTTGATTTGGCGACTGTCGGATTGACCAAAACCTGTGTGCTTTTTCGTGTTACTTCGTGACTCACTTTGGAGGGTCTGATTAAAAAAAAACACACAGATCGATGAGAAAAGATGAACTAAGTACCCGTACAATTACCACAAGCTTTCCGTTTGGCCTATGGATCAGGGAAAAAGGAGTAAAAATAATCCTTTAATTTCGAAATTTGGCTAGGGTGAGATAGTCACATTACTTTTACTTTCAAGGAAGCTAATCCTCAAATAATAGGCCTAATACAGTGCGAGTGCAGCCGACAATCATTTGCTTTTCTCACTCTTTTATACGAAATTACACGTGGAAACAAAGTACAGGGTGGCGCGAAAGTGGAAGTGTATATGTGTCCCTTCCATGTCGGTTTCGCGTGTAACGTAAACTGCGAATGAGTACGCAAGATACTTCAGGGGGTGATATCGCTCCAGATTGTATAATTTGCGACACTATGACCTCTGAAAGAAAGAATAATTATAGGTCTAGCCTTCAAGCCCCTCGAAGTATCATTCGTGTATCGATGGCGGTTCCTGGAAGGTGAACAACACGAATATGGGCACGAATGGCACCTATCATTAGCGGCTGTGAACGGATTTCGTTCCGACAAATATCAAAGTTGTACTATTTTCTGGTCCATATACTTACGCCAAATCACTATGCCAGTGCGAGCATGGAGCTCTATGATACGCGGGAAATCCACTGATCATATTTTGTAAAATATCGGGATCCATCCCCAGGCCCGTAGCCAGCCCATGTGGAGGGGTGGGTCCTTTTCCAAGATGTGGACCCTTTTCCAAGATGCGGACCTTTTCCAAGTACGGAGGCGGTTGACGCGTGCCGTAAGCATGCATTTGCTAGGGTTCCGGGGCATGCTTCCCCGGAAAAGTTTGAAATCTGCAGATCTCCTGCAATCTGGAGCATTTTAGGGGATTTTTGAACACAACAGAAGTCCTTTTTCCCCCGGGAATTCCACACAGTACACCACTTTTTGAGAAAAAAAAAATCATACATGTAATCTGGAAAAATGGACCTCCCTCAAGTTGGGGTGGGTCGTTCGAACGCTCCGACCCCCTCCTGGCTACGGGCCTGATCCCTTTCCAATAGAAATAATTCATATGACACTCGACGAAGTATCCATGTATTAAAATTTGATTTTTCTGACAGAATATTTCATTAGAAGGTTTCTACCCCTTAAAACTGGGCGTCATGACTTGCTAGATAAATTGCAAATAACAAATTGATCTTGATATTTCTACCAGGTGTTCACAATCCAGATAAGACTAGGGGTGTGTCTTACTGCTGAAAATATCAAGAAAACAATACTCTTTTGTAATAATAGGCAATGTTTTTCATTAATTTTGGAACATGAAGTACCTATTTGTTTTTTGGCCCACTATATTGTCAATAATTTGACTATGGCTATAAACTCTACATTCTTTTCGTGTACAACTTCATTAGTTTGGGACCGATTTCTTGGTTCAAAATCATTTGGAAATTAATTTAGCCATTGAATTCGATTCTATAGTCACATTATATGTGGAAATACAAATCAATCCTTAAAGGCCCAGTTCTCTCACCCCGAACAGTACCAATTCTCCTGACCTTCTTAATTAAGCCCCTCCCACAATTGTCTGAAATTCATCCTTATCCAGTCACAATATCAGTTGATTGCTTCAGGGTGAGCATAGAAAAGTCCTGTGTGTATAATCAAAACACTCTCAGTACAGTTCATGCTGTGTAATATAAGCTTTGGTAATCTGCATTCTTTGAATTGACAGTCCATCAAAAACCTGGGCCAAAGGAGAGTTTCTGTACCCCCATACAAGAAGTATAGTTTGGGATGAGAGGATTGCATCATTTGAACGTGGGTGCCCAGTTTCTTAAGGTAAATCGCAAAACGGTCAGTGCACTGGATTCTGAAATCAACTGGTCAAATTGAAGTATAAATGTCCAACGGTCAAAGAGCAGAATTGATTTCCCAATGTGAAACATTGCTCTTTTTAACTAAGAGCCATTATTTTTGTTCTTCCGTTCTTCCGTAGGCCTATACCCAGCATAATTTCTCTTTTAGTTAGGGCTGTGGACGTTGAGCTTTAAAACAACGAAACGTTTAACTCCAAAATTTTGCGATCGTTTAGCGATTAATCGCGATTACCTTATCAAAAAAAATAATAATTTTCAGTACGTTTAATGCAGAAATTAGTTGTTATCTTGCATGGTAAAATAAAATTATTCTGAAACTTAAGCTCACAAGGTTCAAATATTCCCAGAATGTTCCATATAACAAAATCCAGGGATCATCAGGTTATACAAATAGATAAAAACTGTCAAAAACAGGTTTTGCGATTAATCGTTTGTCGCTTTGTAAGAAACGGTTATTCTACATGCGATCGTTTAGCGATTAATCGCTTCACATTCACGCCCCTACTTTTAGTTCAGACCTTCTGTACAAATTTAACTAACCAAAGGTTTCAACATAGGTCCCAAATGGTTTCCATACTGATTTTATTTTTTTTTTAAAAAGATTTGGTTTATGCAAAGGGTAACTTTTAAAATACCTTCCAATTTCAAACCTTTTGGGTTCCGGGTTTTAACCCCCCCCCCCACTTTTTTTCTGCCGTAGGCATTTTGGGCCGCTTTACGTTGCTATCATTTTTTAATATATTGGGCCGCTTCGGTAATTAGTCCCCACTTCAAAATTCGCTTCGCGACCCCTGAATGTTCAACTGCTAAAGAACATGCAAAATCAAGCATAGCCTTACCTGGTATCTTTGTGATTTGTCTCTAGGACTGTACGTTATGTTACGGATTTTGGCTCGGCCGTGAAGAGATTGGAAAATTCCCCCGACGTAATTGGGGAGCAGCCTTCTCCACCCAACAGAACTACATGCTTGCGTGAATCATCCTGCTCTCATACCCAGTGGCACCACCCCCTCTAGTCGATATAATTGCATCATTGTATAATTGTACCACACAGTGAGTGCACTGTGACTGTTAGAGTTTATTACCTGTCGAAATTATCTACCCGAAAATGTGAGACTTGGTTCCATCGATAGAACATGGTTTGACCTCATCTTGGAGTGAACGACCAAATTGAGGGAGTTTCCATTAAAGTGGGTCAAAATCATGTATGTTCGCTAGAAGAGACTTACAGCTTGAGGTAAATAGCTCTACTGCAGTATGACCTGTCATTTACCAAGAGGGGCTAGGTTATTTTGATAGGGGGAAGAGCATCATTTTCTTCTTTTCCACATTTTCTTTCGAATGAGTCGCCGCCGCTTTTAAGACTCAACTGTAAACCAGACTTAACTGTTTTTGGTGTCCTAACTGCACGGTGCTTCCCTTCTGTTTCTCATGTTTATGTGACGTGTTTTAGTACCGGTATGTGCTTTCCCCTTTCTCTACTCCTGTTATTTTCCTTCTCTCAATTTGTCCTCCCAAAGTTTTCCTGATTTTTCTCTTTTTAATTTTTCTCAGGGGGAGGGGGTGGAGTCGATCTGCTCCCTGCTTCCCCATCTGGCTAAATCTCTCTAGTCAGTTGTCATTAAGTTTATCTCTACCAATTTCACGGACTCATTGCACTACTCATGGCATTGTATATACCTCATCATACAGAGTCAGAAAATTCGTGGAAGTAGTGTATTTGATTGTTAGCCATAAAAAGCCAACAATTTACCCCCAAATGTCCACCCTCAGATGTGCGTCACGAAAGTTGAAAACGAATTCGCCTTTTCGTGAACGACCGGCTGCGTAGGAACCAAGCCACAAAAAAGAGATTTTTGTAATTTTTTGTATTAACTTATTTTCTCCTTACAAGATGGACTGTGTGAGGGGCTGGCCCAATGTCCGTCCGTCGCCTTTCGTAGCCACTAGTCCCATGATGTCCGTTCTTGTGTTTCTTAACATTACTATGGATGAGCCCTTTGTGCTATTGGTTGACCTCAACAGCTAATGCTTTCATACAGTAAGGTGTCTCAGAAATTTCTAACATTTGGTAGACTTTGTAACATAAACTGAGGGTGACCGTTTTGCAAGGAATAAAGTTATGTGTGCGTGTATTTGTGGCAGAAGTACTACCAATTTGTCCTCCCAAATGTTTCCTAATTTTTCTCTTTTTAATTTTTCTCAGGGAGGGGGGGGGGGTCGATCTCCTCCTTGCTTCCCCATCTGGCTAAATCTCTCCAGTCAGTTGTCATTAAGTTATCCCTACCAATTTCACGGACATGTTGAGACAAAGAACCAATATCTCAAGACAACATTGAAAAAGTCCCGTTAATGGCTAGCCCCTGCGTAGCGCCTCTGTGGCTGATCTACATACCTGGATTTAAGGCGTGTACGTAACTGCCTGCTTTTTTGACAAATTGAAACCGGAAGTCTCGCGGTGGCCATTTTGCTAGTGGAAAAACATTCAACAGCGGTACAAACAGTGCAAACTTCAACGAATACATAAACGGATGTGCTGGCCCTCTACAAAGTCTCCCTAGTAATAAATTAAGGCACCTCCTCAGTTATACAGAGTGCCGGAGCAGCCAGGTTTCCCCGGGGCAAACAAATGCCGTCGCCTTCTGAAGTGGGGGCATCAACCACGGAAGAGCCAGTGTGGAATACTACTGGCTGGTCTGTGGCCGGTGAAACCCCCATAACAGAGCACCCCCTGCCGCCAGCTTTCCCCTGCTTTCTCCTGAGGTTGGAGAAGAGATGCCCGTCTTTCCACCACGGTAGTTTGATCACTCACGGCTGCTTGTTGTTTTTGCAAAACCAACAAATGCATCCATACGGCTGCCAAGAATGGTATCTAAAGGCACACTCTATGGCTAAGACGTAATTGAACGACATTTGGTGGTTCCATGACACACGATGGTTGTGGTTTAAGGATCCACGTGGAACATCTGTAAGAAAAAAGATTTTCGGCATTTGCTCATGTCGGCCAATCTATAATGTTTTGCGTGAGTTTTAGACGTATAATGAATGATATAGGTACAAAATATTTACAAGTTATTGAGGTAAATGCGAATGATTGCATCTCGAATTGTCTTTAGCCCTGATTAGCAGTTTTTGTTTTTATTTTGCTTTTTGTTTTTTGCGTTCTATTCATTTGAGAGGAGTTCCATGCATACCTTTTTGTTCACCGTACAAACAGCATTGCTTTCAATGGAGGGTTTTACTTTACCGTCCGGTACAGAAAACAACTCGGATGACTTCAGATCTTTTCCAATCATTTAAGTTTACCTTTACCACTTTGAGATAACCACGCAAGCATGTTCTTCTCGTGTGAATTCAGTAGTCTTAATAAGAGAGAAAAATGGTAAACATAAAAGTTCAGTAACCAGCAGGTCGTGTCATTATACCAAATGAACACCCCTCTTCTTACTGCAGCCTCATTCATGGGGAATAAGTTTTAATCACATGTGATAGAGCCTTTCTTTGGAAACTACAATGCAAGATTGACATACCGTCTTTCCATATACTCTCTGTGATAGCCGTATGTACCAGAGACAATCCCCGACCCCCCCCCCCCTATCAATGTTGGCTACAACCTTTCAACTATCAGCTAGCACACAACATTGAAAGGGGGAAGTTTCAAGAGAAGTTTGAAGTGTGAGTGCATTTTGGTACCGTTTCATTTGTTTTGTCGGGAATTGTAGGTTGTCCTTCCGTACTGTACTTCCAAAATATTTCTCACCCCAACATCTCCATCATCATCATCATCAACCGCCTCTCACGGGAAAGGCCCGGGTTCGATAATACGTTTGTCCAGGTTTGCAGGGTAATTATGTCTAGGCTATTGTTTTTAGCTCCATCCATGGTTAAACCCGGTACTAGCTTGTAGGATGATTTAACCCAGGGCGCTGTTAATCAATACGTTTGGGCTGTTAAACCTCGCCTTACGTAACCTAACCTAACCCAGGACGTTGAGAGTGATCCGCGGAGCGCGACCATCGGTTGGCGCGGAGGGGAAATTTCAGGAAATGACACTCCCTGTGCCTCATTACTGCATGCTTAGAATGCCATATTTTCAATTTGTTCACAATATATAAAAAGGAAAAATTGGGAACCGAGGCCTACCGGTATGTATTGCTGACAGTCTAAAATCCGTTGTGGAATGAGGGAATATTTCGTTCACGAGCCTATGATCATGTTGATGAACATAACAATTAGCTCAACAATACGTAGGGAACTAGCTTGAAGATGGTATTCTATGCACCGGTCTTATAGCCTGTCAGTGTTTCGCAGTACACTCTGAACTGATCGAACTACCCTGCACGTGTACCAGAGAACATTCACGCTGCTGCAGGGAGGGCATTTCTGCGGAACGTGAGTCAAGCGCGCTTCATGCTTCAGTGACACAGATGAGATCTGGGGAAGCCAACCGAATTGATGACTTTGAACGCATGTCAAGAAGAAATAATTTTCGGGTTGTTGGCTGTCCCTGTGAGGATAATGAAAATGTGAGATGACCATAGAGACGGGAGGGGTAACAACGGCCGGTCCCCACACATACTCGTGAAAGTGAAGGAACTGTACGATATGGGGACACTGGAGAGAGAACCATAGCGCAGATCTAATATCCTGTAACCTGTTATAATTGATTGAATTACAATGTTAGTAATCTACAGAGCAAGGTTTATGTGTCATTGCAGTATTTGGAAGCCCGTACTGTACAGTACTGAATTTTCTCAAGACCTAAAATTCGGGCAGGGATCTGGAAAAATCTGGCAGCCGTTTTAGTCTTAAACCCTGGTTTGTTTCTTCATTTCTCTGGGAGTTTTCTGACCTTTTTGGTAAAAATTTTATTGCAAACGAGAAAGTTCCGGCTGTCTTAGTGGTTGCGATTTTTCAAAATAAATGTTCGCTCCGCGCCAACCGATGGTGGTGCTCCGCTTTCGGCATAATTACACTTTAATGCTTATTAAAAGAAGACCATGCAAATGTCAGGGCTTACCTTTGTCCGCCCCCTAACTGTTTAGCAAGCTTTAAATATCCGCTGATTGATAAGCCCACCAGGGTTAGACCAGCGTTTCTTCCTTGATTGATAATACCTTTATCAATGTTGCCAATCACATATTAAAAAAAGCAGTGTACTTGTTACTGATATCTCTGATCATTATCCTATTTTCTGTGTCATACAAAGCAAGAGTTCAAAAGTGACCTTCTGGCATTTTGAAATCAATTAGACATAAAAACAAACTCTATTCAAAGATACTTGGCAAAGAAATCTCGACATTACTCCCATTTCTTTAGTGCTCCTCCCATTGCTTCTTCTCTTCCCTTTTTGAAACACGGGAGCAACTTCGGTGGATCATTTGGGGGTTTTTTAGGAAGATTTGGTCCAAGGGCCAAAGTGGGCGCTATGTCCCTAACAAGTCCATAGTCCCTTCATGGTGTTTTCAGGATTCAGTGTGAAATATTGTAGAATTTCTATTTTTCAGGCAAATGCTTCTTTGAAAGAGAGGCCGTCGATTTGGGGCCTAAATTTTTTCTCCTGCCCTGGTAAGGTGTCTACAGTGAACACCGCTGTACTAGTAATTTGCGGCGTCCTAAAGCGCGCAGAGATGTTTGCCATTTTCAAAACAAACATTTGAAAATGGAAATGGCAAATTTCCGAATTCTTCATTTTTCAGAGCCCCCTTCAGCTGGGCCACTGATTGTCTAGAGAAAGGGACCCGATGCAAATTGCACTAACAGTGATGACATGTTTTGGTAGTTTGGGAACAAAGTTGACCACTGATGCTACTGAAACACCGTTGCAGAAAGTGGATGGAGGTGTACTCCAGATTGAAGTGGTCTGGTAGAAAAAAGTTGGATGTAGACTGTACAACGGATTTCAGCCTGTTGCGTAGTCATTCACTAGGGGACGATTCATCTTGAAACCCTGGATGTTGCGCTCCTTCATAACCACACCTGCTGGCCTATGCACACGAACAATCGACATTACTCATGGGACTGCAAAGCGCACGCAAAGTAAACATGCTCGAAGGAATACCAAGGACAAGTATTGGTTAGTCCCAGAAATTTGCTTATTTGCTGTGAGGAAGGGCAAATTCACATATGCCGATTTTAGTCGTTATAGAAAATTCTGAATACATTAATGTGCTACATTCTTTTCTCTTTCCCTCAGAAGACAGAAAAAGTGGAAAATATTCAGTTGACAAAATTATAGCATGGTATATAACATTCCAATAAAAAACCAAAAAATATGACGGCCAACTTCAATATTTCCAATACCGTCTGATGTGCCAATGTGCCAATGGAATAGGTTGGTTAAGATCCATTTTGAGATACCATGGCTGCAGGTCCCCCAAACTTCTTGTATAGAAGAAGTTTGTATTAGCCACTCATCACTGCCACGTGACTCATTGTTGCCCACTTTTGTATCTTCATATTCATTCATGCAAGTGGAGTGAAAGTGTGGGTGGGGGGCGTAGATGGGCCGGCGACGGTCCGACTTGTGCCGAATGCTTGAAATTTTCTTGGGAGTCTGTGGAGAGACCTACGTCCTATCACCCTATGTATACCACTACAACTATACTTACCATCTGGCAACACTGTGGTAACCCAAATTAGAACACACCCCTTGTAAACTCAATACGAATAAAGGGTATACATAGGGTGAGATGAGGTAGGTTAGGACCGAAAGACTTTCCTCCATGCGATCAGTTGTGTGGGGACAATATACAAGCAAATGTAGAGCTGTCGGTTAGAACGGTCATTTCCCTTACCTTACTGGTCTCATAGCTCAGCTGCACTTACCTTGTGGAAATTCTCTCGGCTTTACTTACCTGACCTGTGCCTAAGGCTACTTACCTGTACTTCCCCGTTTATTCACTTCGATCACTTACCGTAATATCTTACTGGGAAGGGAATTCTGCTCTCGTCTCGTCTAAACTCACCTGCAAATACCTTCTTTACTCACCTGTACTTCGATCACTTACCGTAATAATGAAATACCACTGAATTATTTCCCATTACCTTACTGGCTTCTAATACCACTAGGAAGAGGAATTCCGCTCTCTTCTTTCGATACTACTACTAGGAAGTAGGAGCTCTCGTCTTTACTCACCCTGTACCCACCTTCACCGTTTGATCACTTCTATCACTTGAACTTGTGTCAGCAAGAAGTCAGTAGGATAAATAATCGTCTTCACTCGCCTGTACACTCACCTTCGCCTTCATGTTTGATCACTTCGAACACTAACCGTACCTTACTATTGAAATACCACGCATTGGAAGGGAAGGGGTAATTGATAATCATAACAATATCCATCTTACTTCGCACTCACCTGCACTTCATAACTTACTTACCGGTACCTGTGTAACCTACATTGCAACCTACATTCCTCCTTTCCTTACCTTTTTCTGAATTACAACCATCTTAATTCGTATTCGCCTGCACTCCTCATTAATTTTACTTACCGTGTTATGCTCTCGAAGTCTTCGATGTGGATTTGCTGCTCGGGAAGGGGACTACAGTTAGAAGAGGATTAACGGCTCAGTTTCTAACCAATTGTTTAAAGGACCAGCTCTCTCACCCAAACAGTACCAATTCTTCTTACTTAGGCCCCTCCCACAGTTGTATTCAGGGTGAGTATAGAAAAACTTATATAATCAAAACCGTACCGTTCCGTACCGTTCATGCTGTGTAATATAAGCTTTGGTACTCTGCATGGTTTGAATTAGCTGTCAATCAAAGAGCTCAGCTAATTGAGAATTTCGGTACCCCCGTACCAAAACTGTAATTTGTGGTGAGAGGCTTGGCCCTTTAAGTCGGGCCGGCCACAATCTTTTCTCACTGGCTTATATTGAGCACCAAGCACAATTACTCGGCGGCGGCGGGATGGGGCTGGGCTCTTTCCACTCAAGGTATGGGTGCAGTAGTTACCAACCTCCCTGGCAAATGACGAGTACGTCTATGCCACTACCAAAATCACCTCGCGTTTACTGTTGTGAGCACATAAGTGCACAAATCAGGCTATGAATCAGGGTCATTTTCTCCAAACTGAAGGGTTGACAGAGTCATGAACTGTGAGCGAGACCTCGGCTTCGACTACACTGGCGATTAGACTGTTGTAGAGATCGTAACACTTTTCACACTCATCTCAATCTTTCGTCAGTATATAGGAACGTCTTTGCCTTGATCCAACAACCCATTTTGAGAAAATTAATGGCTCAGTTAACTGTAATCATTTATTTCTGCAATAAGAAACTTGCAGGCCATGATACAACTACAGGCCGGCCATTTATGTTGCAGCTACAGGTTTTTATAATACCTGCCATGTATACCCCACTCCAGCTTCCGGCATCATATCACCCAATGAATCCAGGTCATCTGTACATCCATTGCTCATTTCAGAATAATGTCGCAGAAATAGGTACGACAACGCACCCATATCCTTGTAGGAAAGTCACTTTCATAACCCAAACTGCTTTCTGTAGTGAGTACTTTCACTTGACCTGCTCAGGTGAAACGTATCTTCTATAGCCTATGGGATAGCCTATTTGATAGTCTCAATACTCTCCAGGGGTGGTGCCAGCGGGAGGGGGTGGGGAGGCGGGAGGCGGGGACCATGGTCCCCCGTCGGGGAACACTGCACCCCCCCCCAGTCGTGCAAGGTCGGCGGTTTCGTCGGGGAGGCCTAAAAATAATTAAAAAATTCCAAAAAAAAAAAACCCTACACTGCAAGGACTGAAGTTACTGAATGGGTGATATTTTCCTTTTGTAACGCTATTTTAATAAATATCCGAATCGGTTTTAATCGCTTCCTAGCTATGCTATCCCTCCAGTGGCGTAGCTAGGATTTTTTCCAGGGGGGGGGGGCAAAGGTATGAAATTTCCCCAAAACTTTTCCCGGTCAATGTGTATGTATTTCATATAAAATATGCAAACTTAAAAGTATAATAACATTACCATGTCATTTTGTAATATTGCCTGTATTTTAATCTTAAAGTATAACATAGAGCAATCGGAAATAACAAAGTATATTATTTTGGTAAGCAATATCTGGTTAATTTGTATGAACTAACGCAGTGGCGTACGCAGGATTTCTCTGAAGGGGAAGGGGCATGCAGTATGGTCTAAGGGGAGGGGTGTCCGGAAATTCGACGTTTTCAAGAAGCCTACATGCAAAATGGTGCAAGATTTTCGACTCTGACCAGCTGACAGGAACAGTGTTAAAAGTTGAAACGTGGTGGTTTATGAGGATAAAACTGAAACTTTTTGTGTCTTGACATGCATTTCTTTATGCCATTTATGCTTCCTTACGAAATTTGCACACTATTGAGTCAAAATAAAAGAGCATTGATCGGTATTTATGGTTTTTCTTGGCCACAAAATGTTATTTTGTCATAAAGATTATCTAAGCGGAGCGCCACCATTGGTTGGCCAGGGGCGTAGAGAAAATTTGGAAAAATAAGACCCCTTTGATGGCCGGAAATAGCATTTTGCAGGCTAATACGAAGAATCTAGCCAGTTGCTTTCTTCTTTTGTCGTCTGCAATAAAATGCTCACTTCAAAATATGTTCGCAAACTGCAAAGTGATCAGAGAGTTGAGAACTAATTTTACCCCAAATATGTAATTTTGCCCAAAAGACCGAGCGAAGCGCCACCATTGATTGGCGCGGAGCGTAAGGAAAATTTCGAAAAATCAGACCCCTCAGATGGTCAAAATAGCGTATTTATGCTTGTAAAGAGGCTTTTTAAGTAAAAATTGGAATTTGACAGAATTGACATCACTGAAAGACCTTGCAGGGACAATCCTTCCTCTTTGAAAATTTTTGAAAAGTTGGGTGTCGTTATAAGCAATCTGGTGCCACATATGCTATCTTTTGAAGTAAAATCTGTGTTTATAAAGTTAGACTACGTATTTTTAAGGACAAAGAAAAAATGGCATCTGTGACGGGGCATGACCCAATGGTCTTCCCTTCGCACGCCACTAAGGAGGCCTAATAGTGGCTCGATCACACAGGATATCCTGTGAGAAAAGCAGTCTGTTAAGTGTAGAAGGCGACAAGGTACTCATTGTCCATTTATTGTTACACTCAAAGTGAGCAGAAAGCTATTTTCCCGAACTAGCTTGTCAGCATCGTTATGTACACAGAGTAAAATCGTACAGCTACTGCTAGCTTGTAGAAGAACATAACAACCTCGGGGGTCTACGGCAGTGACTTGTCAGTTTTCACATCCTTTTACTGAATTCCCAAAGTATCACCTGAATAACAGCTTATTGTACACTGAAATGCACTGATCATAACCGCCGTGCGTATACAAGCACAAGAGGACATTTCTGTGGAACGCGAATTGGGCCGGTTCATGCGACACTGACGAAATCTGAGTTACTTTGTTGCATGAAAATACAAATTTTTGTGAAATTTTTGTAATAATAAGATTCAAATTTCCCCATTTCCATCAAATTTCCCCCAAAATTTTTCTTGCCTCCCTGCCCCCAGTAATTATGCCACTGTAATCCCTCACTCCATGCATCTTGTCCCATCTTCATTCCGTTCGCATGAGGTCATCCATGAGCAAGACCAGGGAGCTGGAACCAGGCGCCATGCCTCCGTCGGGGAAAGCTGCTCTCCGTCCCCTGAGATCATTTCGTCGGGGAGCCTTCATCGTCGGGGCCCACGATAAAAGACATAAACCCGATAAACTTCGGTCTCCGGATGATCTTCTTGATTTTGATTACTAGAAAACCACATTCTTCATGAAAACTCTCACACAGTCCCGAGAGTCGAATTCGGGCAACGGAAATGGAAATCGGCCAGGCTGTTTTCAAATACACAAATGATAGTGTGAGAATGTCTCTCCATGAGTCAAAAATTGCAGTGGAGTACAACGAAGAATTTCAATAGCGTCAAAACTCGGCTGCATATTTTTCCCTCGAAAAGAGCATTTCATCTTGTTGTAGTAGTACCTTTTAGCTGGTCACTTTTTGATCAAATAGCAAGTTGGGATTTTTTCTTTTCTCATTTCAAAGGGAAGCTCACTCAAAGTGACGACTGCTTCCTGCTGTCTGATGGGTTAGATTTTTCAAAACTTTTCTGTACGCTCCGCGCCAACTGATGGTGGCGCTCCAATTGTAAGTGTTTTGGTCGACAACCAGTCGTGTTGGCTACAACAGTTAGGACACAACACTTAAAGGGGGAAGGGGGGGGGGGTTTCAAGGGAAGTTTGAGAGTGTGAGCGCATTTTGTTACCGTACCAACGATTTTGTTTCATTTGTTTTGTCGGGGATTCAGTAAATGAAACAAATCACCTTCCCCGATCCCCTTTCAATGTTGGCTACAACCTTTCAATACCGTGTGCTAGCTGATAGTTGAAAGGGGAAAGGGGGGGGGGTTCAAGGGAAGTTTGAGAGTGTGAGTGCATTTTGTTACCGTTTCATTTGTTTTGTCGGGGATTGTAGGTTTTCCGTACTATACTTCCAAAATATTTCTCACCCCAACATCTCCATCATCATCATCAACCGCCTCTCACGGGGAAGGCCCGGGTTCAATAATACGTATGGACAACGGTAGGCTATTGTTTTAGGTCCATCCATGGTTAAGCCCGGTACTAGCTTGTAGGATAATTTAATCCATGGCGCTGTCAATCAATACGTTTGAAACTGGTCTGTTAAACCTCGCCTTACGTAACCCAGGACGTTGAGAGTGATCCGCGGAGCGCGACCATGTGCCTCATTGCATGCTTAGAATGCCATATTTTCAATTTGTTCACAATATATAAAAAGGAAAAATTGGGAACTGAGGCCTACCGGTATGTATTGCTGACAGTCTAAAATCCGTTGTGGAATGAAGGAATATTTCGTTCGCGAGCCTATGATCATGTTGATGAACATAACAATTAGCTTAACAATACATAGGGAACTAGCTTGAAGATGGTATTCTATGCTCCGGTCTTATAGCCTGTCAGTGTTTCGCAGTACTGATCAAACTACCCTGCACGTGAACCAGAGAAGATTCACGCTGCTACAGGGAGGGCATTTCTGCGGAACGTGAGTCAAGCGCGCTTCATGCTTCAGTGACACAGATGAGATCTGGAGAAGCCAACCGAATTGATGACCTTGAACGCATGTCAAGTAGAAATAATTTTCGGGTTGTTGGCTGTCCCTGTGAGGGATAATGAAAATGTGAGATGACCATAGAGACGGGAGGGGTAACAACGGCCGGTCCCCACACATACTCGTGAAAGTGAAGGAGAGAGAACCACGGACTTCCATATTATAATTTTCAGAACAGCCTGTCGAATGCACCTTTTGTAAGCACCTTTTGTTCACTATGCATGGACGTCCCCATTCTTTTGCATAAGCTATCCTGTAACCTGTTACAATTGCTTGAATTACAATGTTAGTAATCTGCAGAGCAAGGTTTATGTGTCATTGCATTGTTTAGTTGAGGTAAATCAGTCCAACAGCTTGTGGAAGCCCGCACTGTACAGATGTCAGTTATAGTACTGAATTTCTTTGTTCCGAAACGCAATTCTTCACATAGGCGCACGAGGCGTGGGGGGAGCAGGGGGAAGGGGGCAGACTGGCCCCCCAAATTTTCTCAAGACCTGAAATTCGGGCAGGGATCTGGAAAAATCTGGCAGCCGTTTGAGTCTTAAACCCTAATCTCATGCTGCATGACGTAAAATAGTTGTAGAACGCGCAAACAACATTATGATTATAGGTTAATGTAGTCATCCAATGGTAGTGGTACATTTCATCTGGGAGTTTCTGAAGTTCAAAATATCGACGGCTTTGAAAGCCGGTCTGGGCCAGTCTGCTTTGAAAGGCGGTTGCGGTTTTTCAAAATTTTCTGTTCGCTCCGCGCCAAGACCATGCAAATGTCAGGGCTTACCTTTGTCCGCCCACTGTGCAAAATTTGAACGATTTTCTTGATTACATGGTTTAGAAGCTTTAAATATCCGCTGATTGATAAGCCCACCAGGGTTCCAATGTTGCCAATCACATATTAAAAAAAAGCAGTGTACTTGTTACTGACCTTTCTGATCATTATCCTATTTTCTGTGTCATACAAAGCAAGATACACATTTCAAGCAATTGTTTTACTTTAGATCGACCCTACTTGTCTTCTGTTGCTGATAAGTTTTCTCTATCCTTAGACTAAAAAATGGAAAGAGTCCTGGTGTCTAATTACAGACCAATCTCCATATTGCCTTCCATTTCAAAAATTTGTGAACGTCTTGCATATGTTTTGCATTCATAACTACATTGTAAAACAATTTCTTCATGAACACCAGTATGGATTTCGCAACAATCATTCTACAAATATGGCAGAGCTAAGTCTCATTGATAAAATCGCAAAAGGTTTTGAGTAAATTGTTTTGTTACTTTGCACTAAGTCTTCTGTCAAATTACGACACTACGGTTTTTCTCCATAATAAGCAATGCTCTTGCGGAAGCTACCTGTGAATTTTCGCAGACCTAACAAATATTATGAAAACGAAACTATGATTTTCCATAATAGGATCAACCTAAAATAGTGCATTGCTAGATGGTCATCTTGTCACTGCTTCACCTCATACAAAATCAAAATTCTTTTAGGCATCACTATAGATGATAATTTGTTTGGGTAACATGTACTTAATACTTTATTCAAGCTCCAAATTCATTCAAAATAGTGAATAGGCCTATGTTACTTCGCAACTTTTCCTGTCCAGGTCTTCTTATTCCCTCTCAGCTCCTTCTAGCTTTTGTTTTACGGAACTTATTCTGGTTCCTCTAATTCCATGTTGTATTATGCGAATCTTTTGTTATTGTGTACATGTCCTGTTATATATAATCTCGACATTACTCCCATTTCTTTTAGTGCTCCTCCCATTGCTTCTTCTCTTCCCTTTTTGAAACACGGGAGCAACTTCGGTGGATCATTCGGTGGTCTATGTTCGTAGAATGTTTTTTTAACCCTGCCCTTAGTAAATGCCCACATGTGGCCTCTTTTTCATTTTGCAATTATGTATTTTGTGTTTATGAGCAAGAGGAAGAAAAATTTGACACGAGATTCAGAAGACTATTTCTATTTTTCAGGCAAATGCTTGTTTGAAAGAGAGGCCGTGGATTTGATTTTCAAAGTTGGGGCCTAAATTTTTTCTCCTGCCCTGGTAAGGTGTCTACAGTGAACACCGCTGTACTAGTAATTTGCGGCGCCCTAAAGCGCGCAGATATGTTTGCCATTTACAAAACAAACATTTGAAAATCTGGAGCTTGTATTGCAGAATACTTCTTGAACTAAATTGGAGAAATTATTACAAATATCACAAATGGCAAATTTCCGAATTCTTCATCTTTCAGAGCCCCCTTCAGCTGCGCCACTGATTGTCTAGAGAAAGGGACCCGATGCAAAGTTGTGCTAATGGCACTAACAGTGATGACATGTTTTGGTAGTTAGGGAACAAAGTTGATCACTGATGCTACTGAGACATCGTTGCAATCCTGGATGCTGCGCTCCTTCATAACCACACCTGCTGGCCTATGCACACGAACAATCGACATTACTCATGGGACTGTACGCAAAGTAAACATGCTCGAAGGAATACCAAGCACAAGTATTGGTCAGTCCCACTATTGGTACAAAAGACACCCTACAAAACCTAAAACCTCCTTAATAATCAGAAATTTGCTTATTTGCTTATTTGCTGTGAGGAAGGGCAAATTCACATATGCCGAGTACACTACGCGTAAGTTTGTATTAGCCACTCTGAGGTGGGGGTGCCATCACTGCCACGTGACTCATTGTTGCCCACTTTTGTATCTTCATATTCATTCATGCAAGTGGAGTGAAAGTGTGGGTGGGGGCGTAGATGGGCCGGCGACGGTCCGACTTGTGCCGAATGCTTGAAATTTTCTTGGGAGTCTGTGGAGGGACCTACGTCCTATCACCCTATGTATACCACTACAACTATACTTACCATCTGGCAACACTGTGGTAACCCAAATTAGAACACACCCCATGTAAACTCAATACGAATAAAGGGTATACATAGGGTGAGATGAGGTAGGTTAGGACCGAAAGACTTTCCTCCATGCGATCAGTTGTGTGGGGACAATATACAAGCAAATGTAGAGCTGTCGGTTAGAACGGTCATTTCCCTTACCTTACTGGTCTCATAGCTCAGCTGCACTTACCTTGTGGAAATTCTCTCGGCTTTACTTACCTGACCTGTGCCTAAGGCTACTTACCTGTACTTCCCCGTTTATTCACTTCGATCACTTACCGTAATATCTTACTGGGAAGGGAATTCTGCTCTCGTCGCGTCTAAACTCACCTGCACTTCGATCACTTACCGTAATAATGAAATAATTCATTATTTCCCATTACCTTACTGGCTTCTAATACCACTAGGAAGAGGAATTCCGCTCTCTTCTTTCGATACTTTGTGTCACTACTAGGAAGTAGGAGCTCTCGTCTTTACTCACGATCACTTCGATCACTTACCTTATGTCTTCACTCACCTGTACACTCACCTTCGCCTTTCATGTTTGATCACTTCGAACACTAACCGTACCTTACTATTGAAATACCACGCATTGGAAGGGAAGGGGTAATTGATAATCACAACAATATCCATCTTACTTCGCACTCACCTGCACTTCATAACTTTACTTACCTATGTAACCTACATTGCAACCTACATTCATCCTTTCCTTACCTTTTTCTGAATTCCCCCTGGTAACAACCATCTTGATTCGTATTCGCCTGCACTCCTCATTAATTTTACTTACCGTGCTATGCTCTCAAAGTCTTCGATGTGGATTTGCTGCTCGGGAAGGGGACTACAGTTAGATCAGGATAAACGGCTCAGTTTCTAACCAATTGTTTAAAGGCCCAGTTCTTTCACCCCAAACAGTACCAATTCTCCTAACCTTTTTTACTGAAGCCACTCCCACAGTTGTATTCAGGGTGAGTATAGATTTTTTATAATCAAAACACTCTCAGTACCGTTCATGCCGTGTAATATAAGCTTTGGTACTCTGCATGGTTTGAATTAGCTGTCAATCAAAGAGCTCAGCTAATTGAGAATTTCGGTACCCCCGTACCAAAACTGTAGTTTGTGGTGAGAGGCTGGGTCGGCCACAGTCTTTTCCCACTGGCTTATATTGAGCACCAAGCACAATTACTCGGCGGCGGCGGGATGGGGCTGGGCGCTTTCCACTCAAGCTACAGGTGCAGTAGTTACCAACCTCCCTGGCAAATGACGAGTACGTCTATGCAGCTACCAAAATTACCTCGCGTTTACTGTAGTGAGCACATAAGTGCACAAATCAGGCTATGAATCAGGGTCATTTTCTCCAAACTGAAGGGTTGACAGAGTCATGAACTGTGAGCGAGACCTCGGCTTCGACTACACTGGCGATTAGACTGTTAACACTTTTCACACTCATAGCTCAGTCTTTCGTCAGTATATAGGCATATCTTGGTCTTGATCCAACAACCCTTTTGAGAAAATTAATGGCTCAGTTAACTGTAATCATTTATTGCTGCAATAAGAAACTTGCAGGCCATGATACAACTACAGGCCGGCCATTTATGTTGCAGCTACAGGATTTTATAATACCAGCTTCCGGCATCATATCACCCCATGAATCCAGGTTGTCTCCAGGTCATCTGTACATCCATTGCTCATTTCAGAATAATGTTGCAGAAATAGGTACGACAACGCACCCATATCCTTGTAGGACAGTCCAAACTGCTTTCTGTAGTGAGTACTTTCACCTGAACTGCTCAGGTGAAACGTATCATCTGCGATAGCCTATTTGATAGTCTCAATACTCTCCAGGGGTGGCGCCAGTGGGGGGGGGGAGGCGGGAGGCGGGGGACATGGTCCCCCGTCGGGGAACACTGCACCACCACCCCCCTGCACCACCACCACCACCCCCCCCAGTCGTGCAAGGTCGGCGGTTTCGTCGGGGAGGCCTAAAAATAATTAAAAAATTACAAAAAAAAACCTACACTGCAAGGACTGAAGTTACTGAATGGGTGATTTTGAACATATTTTCCTTTTGTAACGCTATTTTAATAAATATCGGAATCGGTTTTAATCGCTTCCTAGCTATGCTATCCCCCACTCCATGCATCTTGTCCCATCTTCATTCCGTGCGCATGAGGTCATCCATGAGCAAGACCAGGGAGCTGGAAGTTCCGCGTGAGGACGTTACAAAGGGTGGCACCAGCTGGAACCAGGGGCCATGCCCCCGTCGGGGTAAGCTGCTCTCCCTCCCCTGAGAAGATTCATTTCGTCGGGGAGCCTTCATCGGGGAAACTTCGGTCTTCGGATGATCTTCTTGATTTTGATTACTAGAAAACCATATTCTTCATGGAAACTCTCACACAGTCCCGACAGTCGAATTCGGGCAACGGTAATGAAAATCGGCCAGGCTGTTTTCAAAAACACAAATGATAAACAGTACCGTAGTTTGAGAATGTCTCTCCATGAGTCAAAAATTGCAATTGAGCACAACGAATAATTTCAATAGCGACAAAAGCATTGGCATGTTTTCAACTCGGCTGCACAGTTTTCCCCCGAAAAGAGACAAGAGCATTTTATCTTATTGTAGCAGTTCCTTTTAGCTGGTCACTTTCTGATCAAATAGCAAGTTGGGATTTTTTTCTTTTTTCAAAAGGAAGCTCACGCAAAGTGACGACTGCTTCCTGCTGTCTGATGGGTTAAATTTTTCAAAACTTTTCTGTACGCTCCGCGCCAACTGATGGTGGCTCTGCACTTGTAAGTGTTTTGGTCGAACAGATTACTAAACAGAACAATGCATGCCTACAAATTATTCTTCGTTTGGGGGCAATATTATGAGGCAAAAAATTATTGCGAAGGAAAGCTGGAAATAATTACTGCTCTGTTTCTGGTTACGAGCCTGGGAAATGCCATTTCCGGCTGTGAGCTTTTAGCTAGTTTTTCGGGCAGGATTACATTTTTCGGACAAGAAAGTCATTTCTGCTCCCAAGCTGAAACGCTCCCGTACGCTTGTGTCAATATAAATGGAAAGACAAAACTTTCGAATATTGTCCGAAGGACTTAATATGCATATTAATATAACTGCACATTACCCCTGTTTGATTTTTCTCATAAGGTCAGATTCTTCCAAAAATCAAAATATCTGTCATAAAATAACAATTTTTCTCCAATATAGGCTTCTCATTCTCAAATTTTGTTATACCATTTTCGATGGCCACTCCGTGCAATAAAAAACCAAAGCTAACTTTGTTAATCACCTCGACAATTCTAATTTTTCATTGTGACCTTACCAAAAAACTATTTTTTCTTATTAAATTTCCAAATCTTAGTTCAAAAAAATTTTTCCAGCCAATTTTCTGACAGCAGGCCAAGTTACGACGAAATGTGTAACCCACAAAAAATTTCAGCTGTCGTCTATATCACGTTTTTGATATTGCCCATAATAAGGGCAGTTCCTTCAATAAACACCCCAAATTTTTAATGGCCCTTACAAAAGCCAAATTTTCTTCACAATTTATAAAAGTCACTTCCCACAGACCCGCCGGGACTAATTCAAAATGCTGGCCCCCTTGTTGGGGAGCTTGGCCCCCCTGTGGGGCAAATCCTGGCCACCCCTGATACTCTCCTTTCGCTGAATATATATCTCATCCACTTTCTACCTCTTAGCTGCTCGAATTTCCCCTCACAAAAAAGCTGGCCGTTAGACTAGGTGTAGCAGCAAAGGTTTTAATCTGACGTATCCAAAACAGCACCATAGCTTCTTTCCATTCTCTTAGGCTCTTCCTCAGTTCAACCAAACTAAAGCTAAAATCCATGCCCCCTTCCCTTTTCTCCACCCCACCGTGAATGCTTGTAAAACTTAGCTTTACTGCGACGTTCGGTATCTCTCCCATTCCCCAAATAGCTTTTAAAAAGGGCTTACATATTGTTTCCCAATAAACCCAACCCAACCTCGTAACCCAACTCCTTCCTCCCCTCTCCAAACCCCATCTTCTCCAACCAAAAAGTTGTTCCATTTGGCTTTTCTTCCTTCCCATTTTCAGTATCTGTTTACCCTTTCCTTCCTCTCTCTCTGCTACCCTCTTGTTACACAGCACTGCCTACACACCCTCTCCTACCCAAATTATTCCTTTCCCTTGTCCTCCCTTTCGGCAAAAATCCCTTACCGCCTTCACACTTCACAAAATGCGTGCCCCTGTTACACTAAGCGGTAGTATTTTCCCTTTATGAATATCATAAAAGTTCCTCACCCACCCTAAATGTCCCAACTCGGCTTTGTTCCCAATCCCCGAACTCCACAACCTTCACCACCCCTTTTCCCTTTTCTTAACCCTTACCAGAATCTTCCTACCTCGCAAAATGCTTGTTGCAAGACTACAATCCTGGACAAAAATGATGGGACATTTTTGCCCAAATGTAGCAACACGTATGCAAAGACTCGTTGGTTTTCCAAAATCCCCTCCCCCCTAGTTCAATGTTGTTCTCGACAAAATATTTTCAAAATTTCAAAAATTGCAACATTGAACGGGGGAGCGGGGGAGTGTCCCATGTATTTTTGTCCAGGATTGTCTGAACGACTGTACACATGTATGGGAGCATACGGATTTACCACAGAACAGCTGCCGTAGAGTGAAGGAGCATAAAACATTTTTTAATTTTGGCAGGAATATGTAAATCTTGGGTTTAAGTTTGTAAATGAAAAGGGACAGTGGCATGATAAATCATTGATTTCAACACTTTCAAGATCATCATGCATGATACTAAGCTGACAGGAAATAAACTAATCTAACCAGTCGTTTCGATATTTGGGTAAACCGGGGCTTGGGGTGAGTGAATTCTTAAACAGGTGTAAGTGCCCATTTACATTTTTAGACGTCATTCAAATATGAAGTAAAAGAAGAGGAATAAATTCTTGATACCACTTAAAAATAACATCTTGTATGAGAAACAATGAGAAAAAATTACACTTTGAACACAAAATTCATCACTGAGAACAGGCTTCTGGTGAAATTGCAGTTAATTTGATATAGCGACCCCACATTTAACGATCTACCATTGACCTGACGACGATCTACCGTTGACCTACACAGTATTTAAATGGAACTGACGGTCGACCGCACATTTTTATGAAGGAACCTATTTCAAAATGATAATTTCAGCAATTTTACGGTTGACCGTGGCAAAGGAGGAATAAACTAAATTGGAGGAAACTATTTATTACTGCAGTAATGTGAAACCCACTCATCTTTACATGCCCCAATTTTGTATGTTTATGACGTCATCCTTGGTGAAAAAAAAATAAAAACAAACGGTAGATCGTCTGGTTCACCCTAGTTTAGAGATCGCAGTCAGAGCAAGGCGCCCTCTTCTTTAGTCTGTGGCTTATTTCCAAAATCCAAACTGGTTATTTTAATGTTCCTACTTTCGGCTGAATGAAAGAATCGTTCCGCTTTGGCATTGATTAAATAATGTTTTTAATTATTTCATGAGAAATAGCTGTAAGTTTATTAACTACTTAAATAAACCTTTTTGTGCCCTAGGTTACAAAATGGAGAATTTTACTGAATCCTTCCCTAACGCGACTTTCCTATCACGGCTTTCAAACTTGTCCCCAAAATGCGAACGCTTCAACACGATCTACAGTATACGTGCGCGCTCCTATATATGTGTACAGCAGTTCAGACAATCCTGGACAGAAATGGGACATTTTTGCCCAAATGTAGCAACACGTATGCAAAGACTCGTTGGTTTTCCAAAATCCCCTCCCCCCTAGTTCAATGCTGTTCTCGACAAAATATTTTCAAAATTTCAAAAATTGCAACATTGAACGGGGGAGCGGGGGAGTGTCCCATGTATTTTTGTCCAGGATTGTAGGCTTTGCTAAAAATGTTTCTAACTGAAATACAGCTTCCCTCCTCTCGCGGTGATTCCCATTCACCTTCGTCAAGCCTTTATCCCATCCACCAAGCAGGACGCACTTTTTATTGATAAAGTAGACTTTCCCTTCCCATATGTCAACACATTCCCTAACTGGAACTGGCCACCCGACGTGAATTTGCAATCCATTAGCCAACGGCTTCTCCCACGATTCGTGGTCGCTTAGCGTCGTAAAACAACTGCCCGTCAAGGCTTCAAGGCCGAGTCGAATGGTGTAAGGTTTTAGCACAGAAATGAGGGCAGACGACGATACTGGGAACCGACCTAGTTGGAATGGAAAAGGTGGGTGGGGGAGTAGTATGCAAGATGAGTACAGTTATTGCAACAGCAATTAAGCAGGATTCAAGGTTGGTGAGAATCAAGCAGAGGAGGCAATGGGAAAGGAATTGATTAGTGTTCAAAGGGGCTTACTATTCAAAATGGAACATTCTACCAGCTGACCAGCAAGCCTAGTTTAACCACAGCAATGATGTGGGGTTGGAGGTGGGAGGGGATAAGCAAAAAAGGTTAGGGCTGGGTGAAAGGACATTCTTTTGGGGGTAAGAGAAGGCATTTAAATTTTAAATTATGGGTCTAGGAATTCAAATGATGGCTAATATAATAGCTCCTGCAAAGCTAGCCTTTTGTAGATACACGAGGCGTATAAGGATTAAGCAGAGAAGATGGAAGGAATAAGGTAGAGGGATGGACGCAAGTCTTCTGTGGGATAAAGAGATCTAATTTTGGGAATTATGTAAGAGGGATATTTAGCAGCAAGTAATAGGCAAGTTATGTGCTGTTGGGGAGTGGGAGGTGAAATTTTACGGCAAAAGCATAGAAGGGAGGACAAGGGTCAAGGAGGTGGTGGTGTGATATCGAGAAATATTAGTAGGAATTACACACGGTATGTGGGGTTGGTGAAGGTGAATATGGCTCAAATTGTTGGAAGAATTTAAGCTGGGAAAATTATCTAAGCTGATACTGCCGGAAAAAGTAACGGTACTGATACTGAGAAAAGCTTAGTTTTATAAACAGCAAGCAATTTCTGTCAGGTGAATGAACTTTGGAGAAGGCGGACGAGGATTACTCAGGGGCGGGGGGGGGGGGGAGCATGTCATGTGAGGTGGGAAGAATCGGGCAATGGTTGGAGCAGATGGGAAAACCATAGATTGCTCTTGGATGAAAAACCCACCTTACTTTGACCCGGCCGGGAATTGAACTCCAGACCCCCGGTTGCTTAGCTTCATCGCTTCAAATGCCACCGCATTTATCCACTCGACCATAGTACCGGTCGACATTCGACTCAGCACAGCAGCTAAGGTTATAGTGATAGTTCCAATATCAACATCGTATGTTCTCCTCTGTTGTAAACATATGCCGTTTCCAAAACTTTATTCCCCTCCCCCATCCCTTGCCTCCTTTACTTTCCCGCCCACTTCCTCCAACCACCTCCGCCCATATCCAATTAAGTCCATTTTATATAACATGATCAGATGATGTAATCCAATAATAGCCTTCCCATTCTTTTGCACCACCCCCTCTTCCTTCCCCAGTAATAAATTTTTCTCCCTGCCCATTTCTAGTGTTAGCCATACTCGCCTCCCCAACCCTAGAGAGGACGTTTCAATTAATTTCCCCCATCCCCTGCTTGATACAATTTTTTGCTGCAATGTTCGTCTGACATACCATTCCCTAATTTTAGCCCCATATTTTTTACCCATAGACGTTCCGCCTTACATAAAGTGGTTGTTTTACAATCAAGCTTCATATTCCGCCCCGTGCATTACTGGTTATCAGCTTAATACATACATTTACCCGTTCTCATTTTCTTTAAACCGCAAACCCCTCCTCAAACCATCTTGCAAACCATTTCCCAAAATTATCCATTAAAGTGTTCTTTCAGCAAGGCTTTTCTGCACAATATTCATCGTCAGAACCACTCCTATTAACGCTAGTCCCAATTATTTGCCCTCCTGTAATTCTTACTCGTCCCGAAACCGCTCAGAACACGCTTGCTGTTACTGCACAAAAGTTTCTTACTCATTCGGAGCCATTCCCAATATCAGAACCATAATTCGTATTCGTCCCCCATCCGCCCCATCTCAACCAATCGTCCGTCCTTATGTCAGATCTATTCCACTTATTTGTTTGTCCCTCCCGGCAAAAATACCGCTTGTTAAGCTAGGCTTTGCTCTATAAGGACGGTTATCTGGCTGTCTCCGGCCCGTTATTAGCCCTGTAAAATTAAACCTATAAAATTATCCCCATTTGGATAACAGCTCCATGGACAAGCTAAGCTTTATCTGTCATGTTGTCTTATGCACCATTTACCAACCCCATTATAAGTAATTTTCTTCAACTTGTCCTGCCCCCTTCTCTGCTCAACTCTTTCCGGTCTAAGAACTAGACCACTGTTAAACCCAATTTAGAATCCGTATACACCCCCCTTCCCCTACACTTTAGCCCCTAACCTAGAAACCCAAACCGCGCTTAAGATTACCCTGTTTTCATTACATCGTCTACACGATCTTCTGTGCAAAATGCTAATCTAATGATTTCTCTTTACTGTGAGTAATATTCTAAATAATTTCTCTTTTCTTGTGGGTTAGAACGCGCACAGGGTATTTCCCGTCTGTCGTAAAAGGCGACTTAATGGATAGACTTGAAAGAATGAGAAGTCCCAACATGAGAATCTCTGTTTGCTATAAATCATTCAATTCACTTTCCTAGATAGGTGCTGTAACTAAAAATTCAAAATGTAGTCATTCAGTAATATAATTATGGTCTATCCTGTACCTCTACCTCCTCTCCTAAAGCTAGATTGCAAAACGATTTTATCCACGTTTTCATTACTCAGGGCCAAACATATTTATACCTATAAGCATTACACAATAGTGGCATAGCTTTATTTGCTTACAGAAAGCAGGGGTGGGAGGGAGTTGCACTGCTAATTTCCTATATGTTTTATTGTTGATGTGGCAAAAAGCGAGGACTGAGGCCGTAAACCACCCCCCTCCTTGAATCCGCGCCTGCTGTTCCAAGGGCCTTGGTATGTCTAATCTCTTAACTTTACCTTCACCTAAAGTTTTACCTCCTCATGAAATGTACAACCTGTTATCTAATCTAATATTTATTCTTCTCCAACATCGTGCTAGTACTAAAACTAGAATTGCTGTTAACATTTCTAGCATGTTTGTACGGGACAGGAGGGCCAGGGGAGCCCCACCCACCCACCATTGGCCAAAGCCTTGTTGAATCAGGCACACTTCGATGCCTCGGTCGGGCAGAGAATGAGAAATGGCTTTGATCTGGAGTCGGTCATGAAGTCACATCAACCCCCCCCCCCCCCCTCTCCAGAGAAAGTCTCTCGTAAGGCCATGATTTCTAGATATCTAAAACGCTTAAATGAAACGCTTCTTTCAAGAACTTTTAAGCATTCCTTTAAAACTGCAACACCATGTCCAAACTCTAGAATTGCTAGGCCTTTATATTACTAATTTACTGTCCTAGACATCTAAAAGCTAACAAATTACCTCGTTAAAAGTAGTACAGAATCCAAACACAGAAAGTAGGCCTAAAGAACTTCAAGGTATCATTATAAATGTAATAATATAGTCGAGCCTATTCCTGTGTCTTCTTCTAACTGACTGAAAACCTTAGAGCAAAATGTTTACATAAAACATTCTCTATATCCTCTCCTAAATGACAACCTTAAATAAACCTTTGTCATTGCTAGGCCATATATATTATTTAAAACTACTGTCCTAAGGAGGAGGAAAGCACTTACAAGATTTTAAATAAAAGACTAGCCTATACCTGTGTCTTTTACTAAATGAAAGCCCTAGAGGAAAATAATGTTAGGTAAACTAAATTGTTTCTTCCATCTTTAAATACATAATTCCTAGTCCTAGTAGTCCTGATCAACTGCTTATTCTAACCAACGGTTAAGTCTGCTCCTATGTAAAACCCATTCAGGTAACAGAAAATCGAAGCGAAGCATTGGTATAAATTTCCATAGGCCTATAAGCTACTTCCATCACAATTGCCTACATCTATCTTCTAAACTTGCTTCAGCTACGCTAGCATAGCCTAGTTCACAAATAACACAAATGAGCCCAAAATTTTAATTGTATAAGCTGTGTATTGAAAAGGATCTTTTAAAACCTGTTTAGGTCTATACCTTAACCTAAATATTACTGAAGAATGTGTGATTTTTAGGACTCTTACTTTTTCTACATGTAACATAGGTTTTCTGAGTGCCTTAGCCTATCGTAAATACAACCGGTGGTCATATATCTTGGCAACCTATTGCAAATGTTGAGCTTTATATTGAAAAGAATGGTATAAACGAACCATTGTACCTTTATACTATTACTAATGAATCTATACATTTACACTTATTGTACCTCTGATTTTTTCTGTGCGTCGATCTGGTTGGTGGATGGGAGGAGGGGGCGAAAACTTAACCAACAACCGAAACCCTAGATTTGGACCGCATTCGTCTAAAAATATATATTTTGGAGAAAAAGTTATGTTTTCCTTCAATAGTTTTATTGGTGGGGCAATTGCCCGTGCCCCATCCCCGCCCGATCGACGCCCTTGGTTTCCTGTGCTTTAGTCTAAATACAACTGGCGATCCTATATTTTGCACTAAATTCTTTCCGTATAAATAATCTCCGTATCCTAAACTAAAATTTCTATCTTGTTCGAAACTCACCAAGCCCTCCCTAAGTTGTAAGCATCAAAGCGCTGCTTCCAAATGTAAATGAAATTCCATCTCTAGCCTTTGACATAATACAGGAGTTACATATTATGCATATTAGGTCATTGTTATTAGGCCTACATCGAATTTTGCCACAGCTTTCCACATTTTAAAAAATGGCTCAAAATCGCTGTAAATTTACAGAACAAAAAATGAGGAGAAACAAAGTTTCCAGACAGTTTCTATAATCCTTTTTTATCTCTTCATTTTGTTATTCTGTAAATCTACCGTATTTTTACAGAGTCTATTTTCTATCTCCAGTACAAAAGCCTAAGATAACAAAATTACCGATACATTACTCTCTAAAGCCTCTGCTAACTTGAGAAGAGCCCTCCTTACTCCATATCATTGTGTTCAATTTCATGTTTCCTAACCACGGGCAGAGCATGTAACGCGTACGTCATATCCTTAATAGGTCGCCACCGTCTGGGGCAAAAAAGGCGCACCAAGATGGCCGCCGTGAAGCTATAATTTGTATGATTTGACACCGACTCTGATATTTTAAACAAAAGTTAAACTTGAATGGGAAACAATATGATATCCCTGCAATACGTGAAGTGATTTTGACCTTACCATGCCTTATTTCAAAAATATTTCAACTTTCTTGCCAAATATGGCGATTTCCTGAGCAAGTCCCAAATTTTCACACAAAAATCATAGCAGACAGCCATCGTGGTGCGCTTTTTCTCACACGTACGGTAGCGACAATCTACAGTGCAGTATGCTCTGTCCATGTACAGGAAGTCCGTGTTCCTAGCCTATTAGTTAAATGAGGTTTTACGGTTTAGTTTTTAACCAATTGGTAGTAAAGCCGGGCCGGTCACTGCCTTTTTTCCAGTCGTGGCTCGCTGGTTTATTTTCCCTACCCCATTACTTATGCTAAGCACCAAGCCATAAGACATGGACCCTGAAAATCCACGCCAAGCACCTTGTCCTAAATTTGATAGGCCACGCCATAGAGCCTTAAATATAAAATTAATATAATTTTGAAGGAGACAATCACATCTCACCTTAAACCAAAGAGAAATAACCAATTCGTGGAAGAGAGAGCTGGACGCTTCAGGCAAACCGAAACTGTTTTTTCATGATAGAAGTTGAAGTAAAGTTTCAAACACACCTGAAATTTCGAATGTCCGAACACGTCAAGACGCAATAAAGGGCAGAGGGGAGAGAAAGATGAATGTCAAGTGTTTTTATCTAGCAAGGTGTTTCACGTTCGAGGTTGCTTAGTTTGTTACACCACAGCTAGAAAGATGTATTTAGGTGTCATTTTGTAACGGTCATCTTCATAAATGTTGTCGATTTTGGTCATTTTGATGATTTTAAACCAGTGATTGACCGTATTTTCCCGACACAAACGGTAACTTAAAGGTTTATAGGCGAACTGTGTTTTTGTTTGGACTCAGCCACTCAGTGCATTTTTGAACGATGCACAAGTGCTACTTCAAGTGGTTGTTAAGGGTATAAAAGCCAAGCAAGGGCAGTGGAAATCAGCTGGAAAGGGTTTTGGGGGCTATTATGGGCTAGGAACCAGGGGAAAAGGAGATTCGGAGGCTATGGGGTCGTGTTTCAGCACTTGACCGGAAGGGCGAGGAACCCGGTGCTATGGGGTAAGGTTTCAACTTTCGGCTGGAGAGGGGACGAAGAACCTGGGTTATGCGGTTTCAACTATTCATCGGGGAATAAGCTAGGGACATGGGGCAATGGGGTAGGGTGTCAACCTTTGGCCTGAGAGAGGGATAAGAACCTGCGATATGTGGTTTCAATTTTTGGTCGGGGGATGAGCTATATGGGAACCTGGGGTTGTGGGGTATGGTTTCAAACCATACCAAACAATTGGTTTGAACCGGAGAGGGGGACTAGGAATCTGGGACTTTGGGATGAGTTTCAAACTTTGACCAGATGGGGGTAATGAGACAGCGGTATAGGCACTTTATCTGTACTCTCTTGAGCAGGAGGGTATGGAACAAAGAGAAACCAATGGGGCTACAAACCGGGGACTGGAGAGTTGGTAAAGCCTAGTCAGAGAGAATTCCACAAGAGGGATGAGGGCGATCACAGTCACAGGTTAACATTCTTCTTCCATAACCTCATTTGCAAGGCCCACCAGTTAGATCCAGTTACCAGAAGTGAAGAACTGAGGGTTTGGAAGTCTTTTAACAGGTTTGGATATACGGCTAGGTTGAGGGGGTAGGGTTACCTCACTTCTGGTAACTGTGTCTAAATTTGTACGTACCTTTATAAAAGATATTAAAAGATTAAGAGATATTAAAACTGACTGAAGGTTGCTAAATTACAGTGCGGAAGTTCCTGGAAAGCCTATATAAGCACCCCTCCCTTAAAACACGGTTTTGTTACGTAGTCGTGACACCCTAATTTACTGCATATGGGCAACTGACTTTTACGAAGGGAGTTAAAATTGTACAGCACTGGCTAAATTACTATTACAAATTAAAACCTGTGGAAAAAGGCCTATTGTATAGGCAGGCACCATGGTTTGGTTCAGTCACTATGATACCTTTACTGTATATATATAGGCAACTGGCTGTTACAGTGGGAGTGAAAATTGACAGTACTGACTTACTATTACAGAGCAGAAATTTGCATCGTTACTGAAATTACCTTACTTTACAGAAGGTTGCAGTTTGCTTTACTGATAAAAAAGGCCTGTGCTACTGTACTGTATTTACTGTAATGCACATCTCGGTCGGGACCCTTGGATTCGAGAAATGTTCTGTTGCAACCCCTTCCCCCTCCCCAAACTGGAACCGAAGCGCACTCCGCCCACTAATGGACGAACTATCCGTGGTCTCGTCTGAGATGCAACATTACGAAGATCTAGGCATAATTTTTAAGATCATGCCTAGTATTAACAAATATGAACATAAATGAAATACAAAATCGGTGCATACACAAAAATGGTTGCAACATGAAAGTGCGGTGTTGACAGTGGCGAATCCGTTAATTGTTCAAATTTCGCTGAATTTTGTTTTCAATATGTTTATTCGCATTTTCGTGTAACTGCAAAATTACGAAATACAGAGAATCTCATGATGGCGCATGCTTTGCGGGCCGAGAATTCAGAATGGATGGATCCGATACTGTCGGACCATGCAGTGCAGTGTGGTAACTGAAGGGCTAGACCAAGGTTGGGGGCAGGGGTTATCTTGAAAGGGTTTTTTTTAAAGGTGCATTACATAGTAAAAATCATCTTTCTCCTTCTCCAGGCAGATTCCCTGGAGTACTTACCCCCAACTTTCTGCGATCTTCTTCAACTTTGTTGCTGTGGTAATACCTAGGCCTAGCAGGTTTTAATTTAGAATCAGTGCCCAAAAAGTTTAGTGATAATGTTCAGATGTTTTGGACCCTAAAGAATTAATCGAATGAGTTTTGAGAAGCCGTCAAGGCTTATTATAGTAACCAACAGTCATGGTTAAAATAGTGTGTAGTGGTAAATTTCACGTGAGTGAGAATATGCCAAAATTACTATTTTATCGCCTTAGGTCACTTCGGGCACCAATTGAAAATTAATACATAAAATTCATTTGCATAATTTCAGTGACGTAACCAGAACGCCAAAAAAGTGGACACACTTGCTGATAATTTCATTTGTTTTTACTCATGAATTTGTGCATTATACGAATCCGAATCAGGGTTTGCAAAACTTCCATAGAAAGAGCAAAACAGCTAGCCTAGCCTCTACTTTCATTTTGGCTGACTGTTCTGCTTTTTCACTTTTTTAATTAACTCTTTTTAAGTATCAGTGCAAATACCAAATGCATGTTTTCTAGAGGTATTGTGGCGTGGTTTTGTCTAAGGCACTTTTTGACCAATGTCTTGACCTTCAGATTTCATTGGGTGAAGGGGAAAACGGGAGAAAGGCATTTGTCTGGAAGGGTGTTCCGCCCCTAGACTGACTCGACTCATCTGGTTACGTCACTGCATAATTTGAAAGATGACAAAAACCGAGTGGGACAGAACCCAGTGATCTTGGGCAACGGGGCATGTGTGAAAGTGCAGTTATTTTAAGGGACGTGCGCCTCCTCTATCCCTGAAAATCCTCCCAACCGGTCGGGGCCCTGACGTACTTACCCCGGCCTTCGTCTGCCTTCGTTGCTTTAACAATAGTAAAAATTTTACTTACATACATCTGTAATAGGTCAAAAGGGACGAGATGAGCAAATATCTTTAGAACGACAAATGCACTTGCCATGATTTAGCCGTAACAATCTTCGTACCGAAAAAAAATGTTTCCACACTTGGTGCTCCTCTGTGCATGCGATAGCAACGGAACTAGTGTGTATCTCCCCTTTTTCCAGTTCCTTTTCAAGATTGGACAACATACCAAACTGTGCCTAGCAAACAGGGAAGTAAGGGAGGGGTAGGACTAGTTCAGTTATAGACCATGCAAGGCAACAATTACTATCCTTTTAGCTTATCTTTAAATATTTTGTGGTTATCGTGATATTTATTATATTCAAATCTCGTGATTGATTAAGCAGTTTCTTACTTGCAAATAACGTTCCATTTTAAGAAATGAGAGGGACGCGAAGTGTTCCACCGGTAGTTCAAAATGTTTTGTCGAGTCTGCAAGGATATCGAAAGAGAATGTTCCTTATTTTAGCTCTGAAGCTATCAATATTCCAGAAGATATGTCGAAGATACTGCAAAGCCATGGCTCCACAAACATACTACATTAACTCAGGTTCTCTCGCGAAAAGGCAAGTCCATGAGGCTGCTCAAGTTTAGTCCATTTTGGTTTCCATATCCAAAAAAATGTTGTCTATCTTGAAGAGGGCACCTTTATCCAAAGCTTTAACGTCTTCCAAAATTTCTTAATTCAGAAAGTTCTTAAAGAATTCTCCATCTTCCAGCAGTTTGCATATTTCATTTAGCAAACGCCATATTTGTTTCAATGTTGGTGTTATGATAGGTCTCTGGGTGTTTCAAAATGATGTTGCTCCTAATAATATAAGAAAAGAAGAAGGACTCTAATACAAGCTTGCATTAACTTTCGCAAGAATTTCTGTTCTTAGTGCAAAACATTTCAACACTTTGCATTACAGTACATGGATTGGGAAACAGCTGCATTTTTATCAGGATTAGCATGCATGCCTAGCTTAATCCATATTGTGATGGAAGTGACTGCGCAAGAATGCAGTCGCAGACTCGCAGTGTCAGCCTAATTTACATCTCAAAAAAAGGGCGCCCTGGTGGATTCCGAGATTTTTCAGAGGGGGAGAATGGAAACACGGTGGTCTGTTTGCCTCTGGAAGGGAAAGGAAGGTTTGGGAGTAGGGACTTTGGGGGGTGGTAAAGGGGCATACGAATAACAAGTATGTGTATGAAAGGAGTCTTGTATGCAAAATGAAGCTGTATTTATTTGGCTCATTGTCTATTTTTGTCAAAATATTTATAGAAAAAATCTAACGTGCCAATGATAAAGAGACTGCCATGTTTGAAGAAAATTATTTTCCAGGACTGCAAAAGGCGTTTTGGTTCAGGGAAGGGTACGGTATCTAGGGACGGAGGTTACCCAGAGCAGGTATAGAGACGTCTGTTTAAAGTATCGGTTTGTGTTCTGCCAAAGGGCATGTTGCAGAGAACCTGGTGGGTTCCTGGGATAATACACAGGGAGAGGATTATGGGCACAATCTGTGACGTATTACTGGCTATTAGGTTAGGTTAGATGGAGTTTTACCGCCCAGTTTTCAACCAGTTGGTTCAAGTCGAGCCGGCCAAGGCCTTTTTTCCAGTTGTGGCACACTTGGTTGTTTTCCCTACTCCATTGCTTAAGCTTATGCATATTACTGACAATTAACACGAAACATCGTCAGTGTCGGCGCTACGGGGGGGGGGGGGGGGGGAGGAAATCCCCCTCGTATTCTGGCCTTTCCCCCCATTTGCCCTGTACCCAAGTAACTTTAGTTAGACGTTAGGTTTACCAAAAAGTGAATAATGCACCTATCCTGGGACTTAGTTTTCGTCTAGATATATGCTAAAACCTCAGACCTTTCGAGGGCTTCGCCCCTGGCCCCACGGACAGAAGCGGACGCTTTGGGCATGGTTTCGCGCTGTGCCCCCCAAAAATTGCTCCAACATTTTCCTTGCCCGTAGTTTGCCCCCGCATAATTTTGACATTTTGACGCCGCCATTGAAAATATTACGTATTATGTTCAAATGATTTTGGCTGCTACAAATACACAAACGACAGTAATTACAATGGAATGTATTTTTGTAATAGTTCAACCATTTTATATATATTATATTACCGGTACTCCTTTTTTTATATGAAGGAGGTGGGTATACCAGAAACCGTAAAAAGGTGACGGGTTGCCGACCATAGAGTTAAGAGGATGTCGACAATTTTGAAGTTGCTATGGAAGACCATTAAAAATTAGAGGTAGTAGGGGACTAAATGCAAATTAAGAATTCTTTTGGTTCATATTTAAGCAAGTTTAAATATGTTTACATACGTTAAAACAAGTGACACACCGGAGAATATCCACAGAACGCTTGGTAAAAAATATAAACGTGGCAGTTACGGCGTTACTGGGGAAGCAAGAGGGGGAATTTGCACCCAGATTTTGCCCCCCCCCCCCCCAAATTTAGGTTAGAAGTTGAGTTAACCGGAAAGATAAATAATGTTCCTCTCCTGAGACTTTTTTAATCCAGAAATATGCTAAAACCTCAGCGCTCAGCATTATCTTTTGCCCTTAGTTCCCCCCCCCCCCGTGAGCCACAACTGGAAAAAAGCCGTGGCAGGCTCGACTTGGACCAATACGGTACGTTGGGAACTGGGCCGTAAAACTCCATCTAACTAACTAACCCCCCTCCCCCAATTTTGACATTCTAACGCCGCCACTGAAACGTGGATACCACTTCAACAAATTAAAGACTTCATCTTAATAGATTACAGAAATTCAAACAACACGGACGAAAAACTGCTTACAGAAATGAAAAACATAGTAGGCATACATCCACATACACAGCTTGTCAAGTTTGTAAAGAAGCATTTTAAATTTCTCTTTAACGTCTGGAGAGAATAACAGTAAAGACACAGATAAAAGAGGAGAATGAATTCAAATACTAGGAGCAACGTTTCGAAAATAGGAAGGGACGACTGAATTCTTTAGAGCGGTGTTGTTAACCGGTTAGTTGTGCTAATCTGAGGTATATATAAGTTTATACCAAGTACCGTACCGGTACCTTTTTCTAATGTTGTCCAATTGGAGAGGCCCTGTGGCGTAGCTAGACATTTTCCAGAGGGGATGCACTTAAATTTTTCATTTTTTACGTATGAACACCACCGTATTGGGGACGTAATTTGCTGCACGCGGAGCAGGTCGAAATTTTTAAACAAATATCTGAAAATATGGAGCTTGCAACCTGAGATTGCACGGCGACCAAATATCGGTGTTGCTACATAATGTTATCTTACGTCTTCGAATTGAGGCTCTCAAACGATATTTTTAAAGTCAAGAGCTTTTATTGAAGAAAATTTGGAATTTTACGAAAGAAAATTTATGAAAATAGCACTGCAGTTGCCGGTGACACTTGATGATCTGGTGTAACAAACGACAAATTTCAGATTTTATCATTTCCAGAGTTCTGAAGTTTACCATTAAACTGATATATGAGCGAGCACTACTGTATTAGGAATCTTTTAGTGGTGGAAAATTTTGCTCTTTTGAAAAAATAGTTACAAATATGGGGCTTGTATTGGCGAGAATTCGGAATTTCATGAAAGAAGAGTTGGAAAAACCACACTGACTCTAGTTGACTGATGTCACAAATGGCAAATTTCCGAATTTGTCATTTTTTAGAGCCAGAGGGCAATCTCCCCCTGTCACTCCTGTAGCTCCGCCACTGGAGAGACCACATTGTTTTAGTATTGAAAAATATCTGGAAATATTGGCATTATCGGCTCTCTCCACTGTACTTTGCCTAGGAGTATCCCACTCAGTCTCTACAATACTCCGTCTTACTGTATTATGATGCTGTACTTATCCGTGCAAGTTACAACCTGTGTATTTTTAATACATACTGTCTTCATCATACGTCCAAAACTTCCACGAAGTTCACCCTTTGGGCCATTTACTACGATTCAAATCGTTATCAATGTATTCTTTTAACATTTTTGTATAAAAATTATTAGATACAGGGGTAAAACCGACAGGCCAAGGGTCCACGTTTGAAATGTTTGGCCTAGAGGATTTTCTCTGGATAAGTTTTCAAGCGTATCAGAATGAGTGCATCCAAATTTGTGCCATTTGTATGAAAAATTGACATAAATTTAGAAAAGAGATTTAGAAAATTTTTTGGGGGGACGATGTGATTTAAGATTTGACATTTTTCAAAATCAATGTAGCGATTTTATTTACTTATACTCAGATATGACCAGTCCAGCAGTGTGCAATTTAGAATACATTCTGGTGTAATGATTGTCCCGGGACACCTTCACCATCAAAACTTCGCACATAGATACAGTCCGAATCCGCCTTTAAGGGACGTAAAGGGAGTTGATGTTAACAACTTGAAGAGGGTGGCGGGTTTTAAGACCACACGACAAAGTTTATAATTAGCCTAATTAATCAAATTAGACATCCAACAGTTAAGAAAACATTACAAAAATTAAATTTTGTTGAAATCTTGGATCGTAACGGGTTGTTGTAGGATTTTAAGAAGGGCCCATAGGCGTACGAGGCGGGGGCAGGGGGGCAGGCTGCCCCCCCACCAATTTTCTCAAGACCTAAAATTCGGGCAGGGATCTGGAAAAATTCGGGCAGCCGTTTGAGTCTTAAAACCTGGTTTGTTTCTACTTACACAGAAAACTCCTAGGCGCGCCCGAATTCCTTCAAACACTTGGCCGAAAAAATAATAAAAAAGCATCATAGTCACGGTACAATTTTCATGAAAACTCTAAAAGATACCAAAATTCGCGACACATTCGGGCAGCTTATGAAAAAACAATTTTTCGTCAGCCTCACTTCATATTCTTGCGCAAACCTTTGCCCGAAATGACACAATATTCGGGCAAAAGTTGCAAAAAAGTTCTGGGATATTTTTAATTGCCAGATTACAAGGGGAGAGAGGATGTATACAGTCCCCAAAATTTTGCCCGAACAAATCAATCAAAAGCTATCTTGTGACGCACCATATTACTAAATGACAATCACCAATAGTCACAGTCACCAGAAGGCTAAAACGTACTTGGTCGAGAGGTATTTGGGCAGCAGATGAATGAGATGACGATTTTGTACTTTTCAAAGTGATCCTCTTAAAATTGTGCGAAACTTTTTCACCTGCAGTGCTGTGGAACCGAAATTCGGGCAATTGTAAACAAATCAGCGTAGCTTGTTTGCTCACTCATACGAATTTAGTGTGAACAAATCTGCAAGTAAGTCTGCCCACAAATTCATGTAAAAACATCTAGCAACGTGACAAGCCGGGTTTTTCGCAAACGGCGTGAGTAGAAAAATCATTTATATATAGTCGAGAGTTCGGGCCAAGTCATATAGACAGTCGTATCAATTCAGTGGAACTGAAATTCAGGCAAGAGTCGCAACAGAGTCACAGACATACGGTACTCATGTTTTTAATTCCATTCTACAGTTTTCCCCGGAAAGATACAAGACCAGCTAATGTTTTATACATTCCCACAGTGGCGTAGCCACGGAGGGGGAGGGGGCTGGGGGCCTAGGCCCCCCAGATTTTCTTCAGCCCCCCCCCTCCCCCGATTTTTTGCGTCCTGGTAAAGTAATTGAAAAAATAAAATTTTTGAATTTTTTTCAAAACAGCAAATAAATTAAATGTGTAAAAATTTTAAAAAAGACATGGATGAATGTGTGTAAAACACATTTTGTGCGCACGTATGAAATCAAGTAATAACTTCAAAATGCCTACTTTCACTGAATTAGATACCGTTTGTGATCTGCACTGTATTTTATTGCATTTCACTTAGAAGATGAAACGAAAGTCTCGACGACAAACCTAAATGTGACTTTGTTAGGTCAAAATCCTTTCTGCCTTTCGGATGGCTGATTGATTTACTGAAAATAAGGCAATCATACACTGCAGACCACTTTTACAGGACCATTCCTATACTTTGTCATATACAAAATATGCCGTAAGCAGGTAAGGGTAAGGTACTGCCTTCAGATAATTCTTCCCTTCCATCCTTAACAAGTAGGCCTCGGCCTATGTCGTGCCTCACTCCTGCCCATGCGAAGTGCCACTGTAGGACGATTTTTTCCGACAAGTCCTTTTTTCCAGTTGGCACTAACGTCCGGGGGATTTGTAAAATGTCCACGAAGTCCTGATTTCATGTATGTGTTTCCCACATGATGCATACTTCTGCTTTGCGATTCAATTATTTTGAGAGATTTATTCCCAGTATTTTAATTTTGATTATGTAATGTACCGATGGACAAAGACTGCACCATTTTGCACTTGTTCCTTTGCGAGTATGTATGTCTCTTGTAAAATCTCTTCAAAAACTAAAAACATTTTGACATTTTTCATGCTCCCCAAAAAGGGAAAATTCTAAAACTTTGGCCTATAATCAGTTTAAACTTTTGCCGAACACAGCACCATTTTGCATCTAGGAAATCTAACGCAAAGAAAGTTTCTCACAGGGGGACACAACTACTTTTGGTTTTCCTGTTAAAGGGTAAGGTACTGCCTTAGGTTAGCTGAAATCCATTCAAATATTGCCGCATTTGCGGCTGAGTACATTCAGTTTAAAACACGTGGGAAGTGCTGTTTTCGGCCATCTGGAGGGGTTTTAAAGCCCAAAATTCTCTTCTACGCTCCGAGCCAACTGATGGTGGCGCTCTGCTTAGATTCAAATATTGCCGCATTTGCGATCTATGTCCTTCTGAAGTTAACAAATTTTCCCAAGAGAAAGGGAGATACCGCTTCCCTTTAGTCTCATCCCCAGGCCACAGATCAGATGTGCCCAGTTTTGGGGTCCCTAAAAAGTGTATGTATTACCATTTTTCATAGATTGATTTTTTATTCTCATTATTTGAGAAGTCGCAGACATGAGATTTGTATTTTCTAGGCTGGGTACATCCAGCTTAAAACACTTGGGAAGTGCCGTTTCCGGCTATCTGGAGGGAGCCCAAAATTTTCTTGTACGCTCCGCGCCAACTGATGGTGGCGCTCCGCTTAGATAGTCTTGCCATGCCTGACCTTCGGAGGTACCAGGCCCCCCACTTGTTTCCTAGCCCCCCCCCCCCCCCAAAAAAAAAAATCCCATCCTGGCTACGCCACTGCATTCCCAGGTGCGGTATATCATTATATTATGTTTTTTTTTCACATCTCAAATGTTTTTAAGGACGAACCTCAGTTACCGATTGCTGGATCGCGGAAGAATATATGAATAATGCCTTGTCAACGCCCTTTCCTCTTCCTTTCTTTCTGATTACACAACTCTAGGGTGATACATCTCACCGTATTGATTCAACTTACTGAGTTGTGGGAACTCTTAAATAGCCTTGGAAGTGCCATTTCCAGCGATCTTGGAGGCGTTTTGGGCCAAAATTTTGGGGCGTTCTGGGCCAAGCCATGGTGGCGCGGAGCACTGAGAGTCTGTCTATCGCCCTCCATGACAATGCCTTGGGATTTTCGAGGGTTTCTGAAGTTTTTCAATTTTCAAAATTATATTGATGATAATCGCATGCTGCATGACGTAAAATAGTTTGTAGAACGCCCAAGGTCATCCAATAGTAGTGGTACATTTCATTTGGGAGTTTTTTTACCTTTGTGTAGATTTGCTCATTTTTGGTGAAAATTTTATTGCAAACGAAAGTTCAAAATATCGACGGCTTTGATTCTGCTTATAAGCCTGGGAAAGGCCATTTCCGGCTGTCTAAGGGGTTGCGATTTTTCAAAATTTTCTGTACGCTCCGCGCCAACTGATGGTGGCGCTCTGCTTAGATAGTCTTTCGGGCAGGATTACATTTTTCGGGCAGAGAATCCTCTGCCCCCCAAACTGAAATGCGAATTTTACGAACCAACCAACCACTTCTTGCTCATAGCATTCAAACGTTCGTGCCAGCCTGGGGGCTGGGTGAAATTAATGTACCTCGTTAAAATGAGGTGGGTTGCGTTTTTTTGCGTGGAACCTTTCTAGACAAAGCTCAATTACATTGTTTTATCTTTAATACATTTCTACAGTGCTTTCGCTTGACGTCACAATTGGTAAGTTACAACCACTGCTGAGGAAAAAACAACAGTGTTTTAGTGCAACAGTCACACGTTGGTTTAAGTTGCTTCTAAGCTAGCTACACGAGCTAGCGTACTGAACTTTATACTGTCCGTCAAAAGCGGCGGGGTTTATTACGTCAGTGAAGGCATTCTATAGTAGGTGAAAGAATCTTAAACAAATTGTTTAAAGAAATCGAAACTGATTTATGTGATATATACTTTCAATTTGAATTTCAATGTTTGCAAACCATACTTCAATGGGCCCATTACTTTAATTTAAAAAGTCATAACGGAACGAGGTCAGTCTCAGTGAAGATCATTTACTAAATATAAACGTCACAATTTCAATGAAGGTCATTTACTAAATATAAACGTCACAATTTCGTTAGAATGGCTTTTCTTATCAGAGTTAGGTCATATTGTTCTTAAAACTGATATCTTCGACAAAACCTGTGTCCCCACTCCATTGTTGACCACTGCTATGTTGTTCACGTCACAGAGCCACTCCTTTCGACCCCGTATTGGGAAGGGGACCTAGGGGTTCAAGTTAGCTAACTAACCGAGATTTGCGAATATAACGACGGAGTGTCCTAGCAATTTTTATCCAAGAATATAGGTATAGTACGAGAAAGTTGTCAACCACTTACCGAGACAAGACAGTTTGGTCGCAGTAAATAGCGTAGCATTGTGGACGCGGATTTTAGTAATAGAATTGTAACGAATAACTCATGAAATTTTAGTCTCCTGTTAGTCTACGTTTGCTCTGCATTGATAAAAGGTTTCTCCCCTCCGAGCTCTCCCAAAATTTTGATCACTCTTTACAGCAACAGTCCCCGACAAAATGAGTCGCCTTACAAGTTTCACAATATCAAGACCAATTCAACCCCCGCCCCACCATTCGAGTATTACCCCCCCCCCCTATCAATTTCAACAAGTTTGAATCAACCATGAATATTTGGCTAAACCCTCAGTTTGTTACACTTACTTTTCTGGTGACACAGGTTATTGCTGTCTAGGCAATGCACTCTTAAAACACTTTAGCAAACATGGTTCCTGCTAAATTGCTGAGTAAAAAATTTGCTACAGGTTGGACAAATCGTCACGATTTTCCCCAATTATAATTAAAAATTCTGCCCAATAAATTGAGCGAAATTTGTTAAAAAAATGTTTCATGTTTTTTTTTTCTCTAACACCGGGTAAGTTTGCATAGCTGTTCTTAGAGTGTTGGCGTTTTCATGGAGACGTGTCCCCCTTCACTTTCTTGGAAGGGGGAAGTCCTTCTTTTCACATAAATGAATTATTTGACACAGATTAAAAATTGACACTGCGACATTTTAAAAGCTAAATTGTGTCGGGCCAAATATAGCGCTATTGCCATTTATTTAAACCAGGGAGCTGCTATTAGACTGAGTTAATACGGCATCTCTTTCCTTTGTACCCGCCTTCTTGCCGCTAAGGCCACTTGTTTTGTCCAGCACTTGAAGTTTGAATGGGATTAAAAGAATCTAGTAAAGGGTTCGTGTCGTCTCCTACGATTAGAAATGTTTTAATTAATTTCGTCCATTGCTTGAACGTTGCCAGTTTTTTGAAACTGGCAACGAAAACTTTATTATGAAATTGATTCTCAGCTTCCAACGCGATGCAACGCTTATAGCACCATTCACCCTTTACTGCCGGTAACATTTTGAGTGTAAATATATATTTCTCGTTTTGCGAAAATTTGCGGAAAATCAGAAAATACTGAAGCAAAATATAGTCTTACACCTCTCTTTAGTCAATTATACATTGTGTCAGCGTTGTAGTCTTTTCTTACAGGTTACTAGTCTTTTTAGACTTCTTAGAGATTTGCAGCCGTTTTGATTCATTAGACATTAGTTCTTAATTGAATGTCGACAAAAAGGCTTTGATCAGAGCATTGCTATCTTTAATCCTATTCATAGGGTGTAAGTAGGTCTTAATAAGACTTACCCTGTATCATTGTGTAAACTGAAAAGGATCAGACAAAAGGAGCAGGTGTTCTAAATTTAAATAATCCCTTATGAATAGACACTCTACTTATCGATAAGTAGACGTAATTGGATTACCATAAATTAAAGTTTTCGATGTATCTCCTTTTAATAGCAGCTCCCTGTTTAAACACTTTCTAACTTTCCCCTTTTCAATCTTCTGAAGCTCAAAACAATCTTTTGAGGCAACAATTATTATTGCCAAATTAGGCAACAATTATTATGGCTGATTTTAAAAAACTTAAAGTAAGTTTGAAAAATTAACAGATGGAAACAAAAGAAAGATGGATTTGGTTGTAATAATGTACATATAGTTGTGGTGATATTTAATATTCTAACATCTGTTGATATGTAATTTAAGTAAGATGTGAATCGAACACAGCTGCTGCAGAAATGAAACAAGATATCAGCAAATATTTACACTAACAGTTGGGAAAGTATCTGATATGTATCCTTGTTTGTCAGGAAGGAAGCTAGGAAAGATTTATTTCTCCACTACAGAAAATTTCAAAGAAAAAATAAGAACGGACAAAATAACCAACGGACAAATCGTTCTACAAATCAACCGTGTTCAGATCTAAGAAACCTAGTCATCCTGTTTAACTAGATCACCATTTAAAGAGACGAAGCTGTCTCGTGCACACTATTCATAATGATAGGTTTTTTCCTAATGATGCTTTTTGCGCTTTTAAGCCAAACCCATTCGTCCATGCTAGAATGTTCAATGCCGGGTCTTTATAAGGACGGTAAGTCAGACATTGTTTCATTTGCAAAATTTCAAAGTCAAAGTCAAATTACAGTCCGAAGTATATATATTATATATATATATATATATATATATATATATATTTATATATATATATATTTATATATATATATATTTATATATATATATATATATATATATATATATATATATATATATATATATATATATATATATATATATATATATATATATATATATATATATTGATTTCATCTGCAAGTTTCATTATGTAATGCACACCGGAGCATCTTTACTCGAAAAATAGTCGTATTAGCTTAGTTAAATCCGTAGTCAAGGAACTTTCAAGAAGATTACGGAATTGCCCTGTCTTTGGTGAAAATTCAGACTCTACCAATTCTAGGTAGTTTTTTACCAGACAGGTTAGGAAGGGTTATATACAGGGGCATCTTGGGTATAAGTGTTTTCTCAACTGATTTCAGAGTATTCCGATCATTTATCAGGTATTTCCTGTTTTCTGTTATAGGCCTACATGTAAAGTGACACTTGTTGTGCAAATACCAGTTTTAAGTAGAAAATGGCTTCCAAAGGACTGTCGGAAAGAACGACCTGTAGTTTTGATACAAAGGTAGTTTTTAATGGCAGTCACGAGATTGCGACAATAAATATGATAATTTCCACCATATTTTGTCAACCCTTGACAACGACGTTAGAAAATGTCACGGTATCAAATAAAAGAGTCTCCCTGGAATACCCTAATGTGTGATAGCCATTATGACCACTTTCAATCTAGAAATGACCATTTGATCCTATTTTATAGGGAACATTAGATACGCTAGTAAATAAAATGCCAAAAGTCGGTTCCACTCCCCATTGGAGTCCGAAAAAGGTTTTAAGATTTTCTTACGTCTTCAAATTTAGTCCAGTACGTACCTTTTAACCTTGATGCACGCATTTATCGAGCTTGTTTATTCTTCCTCCATTGATATAGGATGCTATGTAGGGAGAGCTGCAGGGCGTTTTACGCACATGGGCCATCCTGACCTGGTGAACACAAAGCGAATCTTCTTGCGAGGAGGACCTTTTACTAAATTCCCTTCAAGACATGCTTTCGGATCTTATGGTATCATTAGATTCTGGAGGAGAGAGTCAGATTGTGTCATAGGTTGTTCAAATGAAGTACCAACGTCCTGTCCGTCGACAGATCTTCAAATCTGTAATGGTGGTGAGTCATTCGACTATACAAGTATGACTTGTTTAGAGTATACCCCTACGAGAACGGATTTGTGTCATTTTACTTTACGCTCTCTGACCAACTTTTAAATGTGCATTTAATGTGTTTGGAAAAGTAAAAGAAACAAATTTTCGATGTGCAAACGTTTTGTTCAATGGAACAAACATTTGCCAAAGAATCCCTTCCTTTGTATCACCGGTGTTCTATAAAATAATTTTCTTCAGTCTGACGAAGACGTTAGTGGTGGAAGGGTTGGTTAGTTAAGTATAAGTGATTCCTTTGGGCAGTTGGAAAATGGCTCTTAATCCGGGATTAAAATCGATCAATAGACGAAGGATGTTATGCAAACCCTTCTCTTTTTCTTGAAAGAAAATTTGAGAATAAAATCAAGCTAGTCTTCATAGACCTGCCAAAGCGCCTACTTACTTTAAGGTAATTGCAATGTTTAATAAACCTAAAAACCACAAATTTCTAAAATTTTCGAAGAATAGAAGCTTCATTTTTAGTTATATGCATGATAGCATTGGCAGCCATACGTCTGCCAGAACAGGAGAGGTGCCATGGGTTAGCTCGATCGGATGGGAGGAACCCGACGTTCGGATAAAGGAACAGGGGGTGGTGAAATTGTCATGTTTTTATTGAGAAAAAATTAGAAACATTTGTGCTAGTTTTCAGAAAACTATTATTTATTTATATTTAATGTAATTTGAAAATTGGTGGTGTAAAAAAGTTTCCATTCTTGAGAGCATAACCATGAAAACACCAAACAGTCTGGAAACATCAAGAGGTAGCATCTTACCGTCAAGGTTCCTTACAAAATTTGATGTTTCCCCGACGAGGGTAGGACCATTCCCAGTGCAACCCACCGTCATCAAGTACTGACCATGCAGTGCCATAGCGATGAAATGTGAGCATGAATGGCTTTATAATGAAAAACAAATATCGCTTGTCAAAGAGTGTTACAAAAACTAAATTTTTTTCTTAAGTATTCTTGTAATTTAGTTCACAAGGATTGTCATAGTCAGGAAAGTAGTGGGTTCTAGCTTTAAGTGAGAGCGATAAAGAAAAGTGATCGAAGAACATTATGTTACAATAATAAAATAAAATAGGATAATTATAGGTATGCATTTGTCAAAACTTTCTTTCAGACTTCCGAAACTTTCATCAATCATAGGCGTAGGAAGCGGGAGTGGGATGGAAATGCATTAGTGGTCGCTTATAAATCAGTGTGGGGACCTTTTCCGAGCTCTGGAAATGACGAAATCAGATATTTACCATATATGACACCACATCATCAAGAGACACCGGCAGCTATATTGCTATTTTTGTACACTGTCTTTCATAGAATTCCAAATTTTCTTCAATGAAAGTTTTTTTGTCTAAAAAGGGACAAAAAGTTTGGGAAACTTTTGAAATGTCAACGGAGAGTTTCAGTTCGTAGGCCTTCGATAACATTATGTAGCAACAACGATTCAGTCGTCGTGCAATCAATAGTCTCAGATTTGCCACGTGCCAATATGTGAAGAAAGTGCAGATTCTTCAGTACTCCCCCAACTCTTTAAATTCTCTTGCAGGAAACCCAGAATCCAAACCTTTCTACAATACAAGCTCCATATCTAAATGTCTTTCTTTAAAACTGGAAAAATTTTCTGCGCGCTTGCGTGCCGCATTACGTCCCCGATACAGTGGTGTTCACTTGGTGATACAGTGGGATTCTTCAGTTATTGAAAAATGTTATCAATGTTGCAGAGAAGTGACATAGCTACAGGAGGCAGGGCGGGGCAATTTCCCCCCTGGCTCAAAAAAGTAAAAAAAAATCGGAAATTTGCCATTTGAAATACCAGTCAAATACAGTGTGGTTTTCCCAACTTTTCCTTCATAAAATTCCGAATTATTCCTAATAAAAGTTCCATATTTGCAATTATTACTTTCAAAAAGGTATCTTTTTTCCGCGCGCTTTGCACACCCTAAATTGCAACCCTTAATGCAGTAAGTGGTCGCCCATAAAGCAATCAGTGATTAACTTTTCTGCGCCGCTACAGTGCCGTTTCCCTACAATGTTCTTCAACATTGGCTTTTAATTTTTTAATGTTTTGTCTAAAAAGGCAACAAAGTTTCGGGTGCTCTTTAAATGCCACCGAGAAGCCTCAATCCGCACTCGTTAGATAACATTACGCAATAACAACGATCTCCAGTCGATATGCTAGTAGGAAACGCAGTTTCTTCGATAGTTCTCCTAAGTATTCAAATTTTCTTACAGAAAACCGTGAATCTAAACTATTTTTGCAATACAAGCTCTATATTAAAAGATGTGTCAAAGGACCCAAATTTTCGGCAAATTACTCTCCTAAAAGGCCTACAGGGGTTTCCACACATAAGAAAAAATTAGATTTTTTAAAACGTTTTAAAAAATTGTTCTTTCTCGTAGAAAAACGAGAAAAATTAACATATTATAAAACTGTACCTTGTGCTCAATGGGGTAGGGTGAGGTGCATGGTCCAAAATCCCCCCCTTTCATATTGCTTCCTACGCCACTGTCACCAATATATTTAAATTCATCTCTAAAGTCTTCACATTCGATACAATGAAGGGTTACCGGTATGTAAGAATAGAGAAGTGTGTGTGTGTGTGTGTGTGTGTGTGTTGTCATCGGTTTGTAGGAAAATAACACAAAAATGAAATTTCCTGCTGCGTAGTTAAACAATCATCTTTATAGGGAAAGGGGAATTACGCTTAACTGCAGAGAGAAATAATCATGCATCAAGTAAAACGAATTTGCGAACATGCATGGCTGTCACTAGGGCGCCACGTTCATGGGGTGTCAAGGGAAGGGGCGGGCACAAAAGTTCTAGCGAAATTTCTGAAGGGTAATGACATGCAGTACGTTGTTTGATATCTTCGGAACGACTATTTAGCAGATCACCACCAAAAGTTGACGCTGAGCGAACATGATATAGCCAGAAGTGACATTTCCAGGTTGGTATAAGCAAGGCGTAGACGTATTTAGCAGGGATGTGACATTATTGATTTGAGGTCTGGGGATAAATTTAACATCCCCTTTAACGAAATATTTTGCAGATATTTTTTCATGTGGTGAAATAACGACTTCAGCTTGAAAATAAAAAATGAAAAGTAGCATGACGATTGAAGTAGTAAACAAAATAGTTTGAAAAGCCTTAGCCTTCTTTCCATTTAACAGTTACTATTCTCCCAATAACCCTGCCTGAAACACATATGAACTTTTCAAGGATTGAAATTTGTTAACGATTTGCTTTGACGAAAAAGGGAGACTTTGTGGGTGTACTTGTAGAGAAGCAACTCAGTTTTATTACGTTATCACGGCAACAAAGTTGAGAAAATCAACAGTGAACTCAACTCATGTTCGTCTCAGCTATTTAGCGAGATTCTCTCCTCCCCCCCCCCCCCCAAAAAAAAAAAAAGAAAAATTAATCATTCTCCTCAAATTCTAAGCGAAGCAGACAATTACTTGGCGCAGAGCCTATGAAATTTGCCGGAAATGGCATTTTCCAGGTTTGTAAGTAAAATATGGGCAGTCGTTACTTTGAATTTGGGTTTGCAACAAAATGTTCATTTCAGAACATTACAAGATAAAATGTACAATATAAATTTTCGGGGCCAATTGTTGGGCTCTGTCACCTGAATATACCATTCCGTCTCATTGTGTAATCTGGTAGTTAAAATATCAACTTTCGCACCAACAATATTCTTAGAACTTCGGTGTAGTTAAAAGCATGCCAGATTTTTGAGACTTAAATGGCTTAAATAGCCATTTGATGACTTAAACGGCTAACCGAATTTAAAAAATACCTGTGTTCCAAATTCAGATCGTGCGAAATTTTGGGGTAGTCTATCCCAGGCCTGCTTCTTTTGACTTTTTGAATATCTGGTGTCTTTGTACGAAATTTGGTGCCATATAAGCTAATTTTCAATTAAACATTGTGTTAAATACTTTCAGAATTTCAAGGAACTAAAAAAGCATCCGGTAGTGGTGACATGGTCCGATACCATGGTGACACGGTGCAATAAAGACTCGTGCAAAAATGATACAACTTGCATTTAGAATCTTCAAGTTAAAGCAGACAGTTTAGTTTCTTTAAAAACGAGTCAGGAGGTGGCAATGCGATTTATCTTCCTGATTAAAAGGCTTTTAACTTTTGTGTTGCTAATCTGCTGAGTGAGTTGTTATCGGATGATTGATAAATGACAACACCTGAATAAGGTTTTGAGCGCGCGGAGCTCGCGAAAATTTAGGTAGTTTGTGTTTGTGTCTAAAATCGAGTCTTGGTCGAAAGCGGATCCCATCCTACCTCTACAGAGATATAGCTTAAATGTCTTTGGAAAAAAGCTGGAAATCGACGGGGATGCGGACATGCGCACTCTTTCACTTCACGTCGATGAAACAGAAGGGGGATATATAAATTGTGGTATAATTGCGAGCAAAACCCACTACGTTGAAAAATCTGAATGCTGCAATTCAGACGGTACTAAAGAATAAAACATAAGGGCCACGATATCTTCAGTTTCCTTAACATGTTTTTGCCAATTCCAAGGCGACTCTGCTGCCTGTTCAGTCAATAAAACTTTCATATGATAGATTTTCCATGTGCAGATCTATAGGAAATTTTCAAAAAATTTTCAAAGTGTAAGCATAATTCATTAGTCGTTGACACCTGCCAATTGCAGCTATTTTCGTTACAATTTCTTACATAAAATTTGAGATTCTCTCAAAAGTGATATCTTGATTTGAATTATTTTTTATTACTACGGCAACAAAATTTCGCAAACTTTTCAAATATCAATGGAGAAGAGCCTCGATCCGCAGACCTAAGATAGCATTACGGTCGATATATACAGAAAACCGAGAATCCAAAATATTCTCCATGCAAGTTTCATATTATCAAATATTTGTTTCAAAAAGGGCAAAATTTTCGGTGCTCTTCACACGCCTGCCGCAGATTCTTTACAAATAAAATAATGTTCACACTTAAAATATCAAAAACTTGGGTGTTTGCTCCGTGGGTAAAGTCTTGCGTTGCTATATCAATGAGCTGAATGTGTTCAAAAGTATGGAACATCAAAATCGCAAATCGAAGCGCTGTTCTCCCTATGGTACGAGTTATAAGGAAATGAGCGACGCAGTACATGAATGAACACTTTGCAAAAGTAAAATGTTTTCTCCGAAACACCTGATTTGTGATTAATTTGTTAATTACATGAGGATTTGGGGCTCAATTTCTAACCAATTAGTTTAAGTCGGGCCTGCCACAGCTATTTTCCCAGTTGTGGCTCACTGACTTGTTTCCCCTTCTAAGCACAATGGCAGAAGGTTCCATCATTATAGACTTGTTCTGTGGTGCATCACAAGTAAAACTTTTTACGCAATGATTGCTATTATAGGAAAGGTTAAGAATTTTTACTGGTTCGATATTCTTATTCTGATTTTTTAAGGAAAATATAAGAATATATGTTGCAAATTTGCTTAAAAAATTGCTTCCGTTTTGCGTGAAGACACTTCTGCTATTTCAAAAAATTTGGATAGGAAATATCCCCACCCCCAAGCGGAAAATCCACCATTTAAATGGACAGATGGAAGGTACCCGATTTTTCCTCGTTTGAACATAGGAGCTATGCGAGCAGAATCAAAGGAAGCTTACTTATGCTCAGATAAAGGGACGATGGTGTGTTGTATGGAAGTGTCACCTAACGAATATGGTTTAAAGATTTTCTCTAAGTTCGCGACAACTAATGGTGGTGCTCTTCTCGATAGTGAACCGGTCTTGCCAGAAATCCAAGCAATCACAAAAATCGCCCACAAAAACATGCGGTCCTCCATCAGCCCCCATAAAAAAATCCTGGCTACGTCAATGACCCTTTTTTTAGTTGTAGCCCATTGGATTGTTTTCGCTACTCCATTGTTTATGCGGGGAATCACGGGCGACAGCAGTATTGGTTTAAGTGTTAAAGCTGTTAACAGTTGTCAATATATTAGCCACGTAAACAAAATTGGAGGTTTAAAATCTAGATATAGAGAGAAAAAGTAATATCATGCAGTTTTCAAGTTAGGGGTTTATCTATTTCGATCTGTAGAAGAATTTACACGTACGATAGCAAGATGTAAATTCTAGTCTTGACTGCGTCCCTTTTACGCGCTTGAATTTGACCAAGGAGTTGCTGTGTCTAAAAACTCCCTGCTTGGACAGTGGGGTGTAACAGTACACTTTTTAAAATTTCTGTAAATTTACAGACTTTTTTTAACTTAAACTTTTTGTATTTTACTTTTAATAGAGATTTTCTGTATATTTACAGACACTTTGTATTGCTACAATAAAAAAAGGTTGTTTAACATGTATTTTCTGTTTATTTGAAAAACCATTTCTGACTGCTTTTTTAACCAAATTTTACTGCTTTGTAAAACTTTTTCTGTAAATTTACAGAAATTTTAACAGTATTTTGTATTTTTCTGATTTCACATAAAAATACTGTCATTTAACAAACATTCATTTTGTTTTTAAGCTGAAAAAGAAACAAAAATAAGCCCAAACAAACAAATAAGAAACAGCCAGAAAATTTTCAATATATAACATGCATCGTTCTGCGAAGTTTCAGTTTAAAAAAAAAATTTTGGCAAATTTATGGCCCTATTTGAAAATTAACTTACCTTTATTATAAAAGCATACCTAGTTATTACGTTCTTAGTTATAAATATCATACAACTGGTGTTTTGTCACACATTTTTAAGTAAAAAGAAATTGTAAGGCCCTAATTTCAGAGCACTGACAATTGGTATACTGATGTCAACTCATCGCCACAGGCGCTCATGCACTTGATCGGAGCAAATTAAAAACGTTTCACAAATTTACTTGAAAGAGTCTGTAAATTTACCACTTTATGACGTAAATCTCATTTTGCATAAATGGGTGGAGCTTATTTTGTAGGCATTTTCCTAACAAAAGGATTGCTGTTGCTTTGAATAATATCTTCTTTGGCGTTTTTTAATCAGGAAGTGATAAACTTATTGTTTACCTTGTCTGGAAATGTTTGCAATCAATGTATTTGCATTCTTTGTCATATTTATTTTATAAACAATTATTATATTGTACAAAAAATGTGACTTTCCAATTACAAAGTTCCTAGAGATAGCAGTCTACTTGACAACAATATGACAACAAAGCATCCTCAATGTGTTTTGATTGAAAACATCTTCGTAACGACACATTACGTTGATAAGCAAATACCTGATCTACGTAATGATAAAGTGTATGTTACGTAATAACATATGAAAGGTAAAAAAGCGATATTATAATAAATATAAAAACGTCGGGAATGAAAACAGTAGGCTGTAAACTCACATAAAATGAAGGTAAACAAAACAGAACAATTCTGTAATTCGATTTTACAGTAAACTAATTTACATGCAAAACTGTAAAGAAAAAACAAACCCTTAATTTTTTTCATGATTACAGTCTGGCTGTAAAAAAAATCATTATTTGGTTGGAAAAAAATTTGCCATAAAAATTATGTAAATTTACAGAGAAATTTTTTAACAGTGTATATATGACTCAGTAATGTACATGTGCATGCAAACATTGGAGCACGCAATAACCGTCCGACTGACAACACAACAGGCGTGTGATCAGCATTTTTCATTGGATCCACCAATGAAGATGTTACTATTTTGGGAGAGGGTTTTTATGGGCACACATGTCTCCCTTCCCTTTAATTTTGTTCAAATTAACTATTTATTTAAAAAAATGGGGACATTAACGTAGATGTCACTGGACTGGTAAAGGGGAACGGGAGGGGCACACATGCCTGGCTCTTTTGGGTGATTATTTTTTCAAATTTATCAGTAGCTTTCCTCTCAGTAGAAGACCTTGCAACTACATTTTATAGGGCCCTCGTCACCCCTCACCACGACGTGCTTGATATGAGCCCAATTTGCGCATACTTTTATCAAGTCTCCAATCAAACCCAATTTGTTTAGGCTAATAGTTACAAATGATACATTCTCATGTTTTTACTGACTGTAAGTATTCAGACACGTTTCAGTGTCTTCATCGTAGCTAAGTAAGGTTATTCACTCTGTCATTTTTAGAGGCCACATCTTTTAACCCCGAAAAGTTCCAATTCTGTTTGACTCCTGACTCCCTGGTGAAGAGCCACCGGGCGGAACCAAACTCCAAACTGAATAAAACAAAGTTCCGCTTTCTGAGGAATTTATACGTCCCAAAGGATACACTACTTAACTGAGAGTATGGTCAAGAGGCTTTGGAGTTTTTATGAAAATTTTACTTCGCTAATGATTTTTTTGAATTCGGGCATGCGGCCGGGGTTTCCTGCACGTACAGTATGAAACATGCCGGACTCAGTTTTAAGAGTGACTTAAAATGGCTGCTTAGATTTTCAGACCCCTGCCCAAAATTCAGGTCTTGAGAAAATTGTTGGTGGAAAGGGAACTATACACCGTATATATGTAGAACCCATATAGGTAGGCAACGCTTCGAATTCCCTCAAAGCGAATGATCTCGACACATTTCGCACTTCACAGAAAATCTTCGCCCTGGGTAAAAATAGCCTACGCCTATCCTGAACACTAGATGCTTGAATAGTATTAAGTTTCCACAATTGGTTCGCGATAATCTTGCAAATCAGGAAAAGTAATTCAATGTGGAGGATCTGCTTATATCGTTATATTTAGTTCTATAAGCTGGACAACATTCACATACAGTTAAGAAAAGCTGCAACTTTTTGAAAAATGTGTATTTTATTTATTTCATTTTAAGTCAAACAACAAAATTTCGTGATATTACGTATCACTCAGTAAGAAATTATTTTGGGAGATATTTGCTGAACAACACAGCACACATAAACACGTATACGTGTTTCAATATGTTACAAAAATCTTACATACAGCTCCAGTTTGTATTTCAACTTTCTTCAAAAGCAAAAAAGTTACTAGGGAAAGAGATTTGGCCTCGGATAACCATTGACCAAAGTTTGCATCCCCTTTGCTACGCCCCTGTCCATGTATAGGAGGGCTGAAAAGACTGACCGTAACTTACACAATGCTAGCCAAAAGCTGGAAGAAACTCTTTTGTTGGCAATTAGTCAAGATAGGATGAGTTTAGCATTTCATTTGATTCAGAAAGCAAAGAAAGAAACGCAACGGAAACCATTTGAGTCGTTCTCACGGATGAGGAATTAACTTTCCGAATTACGTGGACATTTTGGATCAAAGCTGCATGGAGAACCTCAATACAGAGAATGATAATTAACCCTTTACCGTTGTTTGGGTCCTTTTGGACCCATGCGGAGAGCTCGGCTGTCACACATCTTTACTGTTTCACGCGGAGCTCGAAACTGCGAGTAGCTACCCGAAAATTCGGCCACAACAGCGAGAGGGACAATAGTTTAAGGTCACGGGGTCAATGGCCTACGGAAGCCGATGCGGGGCGGGCTACGTCCGCTTTTCCGCCCACTCCCGAGGCGCGCAAATATGCCCCGATCGGAGCACAACGGTAAAGGGTTAAGGGCTGATTGAAACGTTTATAGGTCGACAGTAGTTAAGTGGGGCTTATTGCAGAGCTGTAGTCGAGTCCGGAGTCCGAGTCACGAGTCCGGCAATTTTCAACTTCCAAGGACTAGAGTCCGAGTCCGGGACTCGGCCCTGGCAGATCGTGTTATCTAAAAATATCCGTTTGAACACCCTTTCTTGGGCCTCCAAAGAGAGAAATACGCAGAAAGATGACGGCTATTAGAACCATGGGGATGAATGTTTAAATGTATGTGTATGGATTCGACTCAGGATAAAATTAGGCCTTGAAATTAAATTATTATGCTCAACAGTTGAAATTAATACCAAACCATTCACAAAAGACTTTTCATTTCAAAGTTTTACAGTCAGTTACTAAAACACATCCCCGCATTTAATATCCGTTAAGGCAACTGACAATCATAGACGGACTATACAGAAATGCTCCTTGCGATATTCATTAAAACTTTTGCCTTTTGGCTTAGATCAGGTGTAGAGAGGCAACGGGATTCTGGAAAAATAAAACTTGTAATCAAAACAAGAAGTCATGGTGTTACACAATTTGCAGTTTCTTTTACCCCTATATTAATCTCAATTTTTTAAGGTTTAATCCTCTCACTTCAAACAGTTCCATTCTCCTCCCCTAACTAGTTAAGCCCCTCCCACAACTGTCTAAAACTCATCCTCATCCATTAATAATCTCAAATTATCATGATTTAGAATGAGTATACAAGGCTCCAGTGTGTAATTAAAACACTCTCAGTACAGTACATGCTGTGTAATATAGGCTACAGTACTCTGCATTTTTTGAACATGCTGCCAATCAAAGAACTGTGCCAATTGGCAATTTCTGTGGACTGTACTACAAAAATTGTAGTTTGGGGTAAGAGTAGACTGCTTTTAATGATTTGATCTGCTTTTAGCTGTCACAAGACGGAGTCCCTCGAGGACATGAACATTAAAAGAATAAAAATTGTAGGATTGTCAGAATGTCGCAGAATTGCATTGCAGAGGCTCGGGTGCGTGTCGGATGCCCTTCGAACGAAGAGAAAGCGTAGCTGAATTTTTTCATGGGGCTATGGGGCAGCTGGATACTTTTGTAGGGGGTGGTTTTACTATCTAAGCGTGGAGCCACCAACAGTTGGCTCGGAGCGTACAAAGAAAATTTTGAATTTTTACACCTCCCAGATGGCTGGAAATGGCATTTGCCAGGTTTAATGCTGGTGAGAAAAACTGTTATTTTTCTCAGATTAAAACACACTTTTGAGATACTGATTAGCTTAGTTCATTACTCCACTGGACTATGTAACCCTGGATTGCGAATCCGGAATCCTGCTGCATGCTGCAAGCAGCTGTTCCAGTGCACGCCTGAGTAGGTATTTCCGTTGGCGTATATATAGGGGAGCATTTCAGTTTTGGGGCAGATTTTTTGCCCGAAAAATGTAATTTTGCCAGTAAGACAGTCAGAGCGGAGCGCCACCACTGGTTGGGCGAAGCGTCCAAAAAATTTGAAAATTCGTACCTCTCAGACAGTCGAAAATGGCATTTCACAGGCTTTCAAAAAGGGGATCCAAGCAGTCTTTATCTTAAGTTCCAATTGTAGATAAACGTTCACTCCAAACTAAAATTAAGCCAGAAAGACTAATCGGAGCGCCACCATTGCTTGGCGCGAAGGGTACAGAAAATGTTGAAATATCCGACCCCTCAGACAGTTGAAAATGGCATTTCCCGGGCTTATAGGGGATCTAAGCAGCTCTACGATCTAAGTTTCCTTTTGCAAAAAGCTCACCTGAAGCATAAATTCTGCTATGAAGCGGTCTACTAGGAGCACCACCGTAAGTTGGGCCGAAACGTACAGGAAATTTCGAAAACTCTGACCCTTCAGAAAGTCAAAAATGCCATTTCCTATGCTTATAGAAGTCTTAGCAGTCGCCATATCGAGGTTACGTTTTCAAAAAATGTTCACTTGAAACTAAAATTCTGCTAGGAAGACTATCTACCAGTCTACGCGGAGCTCCACCACTGGTTGGCGCGGAGCGAACAGATAATTTTGAAAAAACGGACCCATGAGACAGTCGAAAATGATATTTCACATGCTTATAGGGGGATCTAAGCAGTCGCTATTTGATCGGAAAATTACCAGATAAAATGTATTTCTACCAATCGATAAAATGGTCCCGCATATTTTCGGGGGAAAAACAACAAAACAGAATTGAAAACATGCTAATGAATTTCACTCAATTGCGACTCTTGGCTTAATTCAATATGTATTGATAAAATTGTGTGACTGCCCGAAATTCCGACTATATAGGCCTATGATTTTACATTTGAAAAAATGTAACATTTCAAGATGCGTTTAAACGATTTTTCAAGCAAACTCATGGGAAGATATTCTAACACTGCACCATTAAAGTTTCGAAAAACAAATTGCCCGATTATATAACTTTTGCCTGTATTTGGCTCTAGATCAGGATAGTCTGCAAACTTTTGGGAATCTGAACACCATCCTGTCTGTTCGTATTTGTTAATTTGGCAATAGAAAACGCCCCAGCATTGTTTTAAACTTTGCCTGAATATTTGACCATTTCGGGCAATTTTTGCAAGACTTCAGTATGCAGTGGAGATGATGAAAACCTTTTTCTTTTTCTTTTTTTTACCCAAATGTGTCGTACATCTTTGTTATTATTTGTCATGCAAATTTTACTTAAATATAGCGTTTTCTGTTTTTCGGCAAAGATTTAAAGCTTTTACACAAGATTTAAAAAGGCTTAAGAATGAATTGTTTCTTTTAAGCCGCACTCTTCCCAAAGGTGTCGCGATTTTTTATCTGTTTGATTTTTCGTAACTAAGTTACCCTTTCTATGATACTTTTCCACTTTCGGGCAAATGCTTGAAAAATTTGGATATTCGACAATTTCGAGCATTAAGTTGTGATTATCATTGAAGTTAAAGTCACGAATAATAGCTTTTTGCGCTGCCCGAATGTGTAGCGATTTTTTGAAATCTTGACTTGGTTTCAGCCTACATGAATATTTTTGGCGTTTCTTTCCTTTCTCGGGCATCTTTTTTTAAGAGTTCGGTCAATTTAGGAATTTTCTGAAAAACCATCCCAATATTTCTAGATTAAAGGGCTGACCGATTTTCTTCCAAATTCCTGCCCGAATTTAGATTTTGCGGAAATTTGGGGCAGTGTCCCCCCCCCCCCTATCCCCGTCTCGTACGCCGCTGAGTATGTCCACTCCACCCAAGAGCTAAGTGAGGTTCTGTGAGGTAATAGTGGTAAGGTTTCTACCTCTGAGACTGCTTTGACCCAACATGGGTTTGGTTGTTGCACTGGCCAATGACTGGCAGCAATGGTCATGCAAAATGCAAATTCCTTCGAACCATATTTGACTCAGATATTCTACCCACTATACCAAGGATGATTTTGGAACAAATTTGTGCTTCCCTAGGAATGTAAAAAAAAGAGATTCCGAGGATATGATCCTTGTCACAAATCTACCTAGATTTATTCCGAAATTCAGAGTAGGCCACGACTGCAGAATACACTGCACCTGCGTGGATCTGTCGCAAGTTTATCTATGTCATAGTAGCCGGGTAGCCCGGATTGATTATTATCATCGGCATGCATGAATGTAACTTTTTGCCCAGGTCGCCAGTGAGGGCTGGTGGGGGGGGGGGGGGGGCTGGACGATTCATTGGAGGGCTTCAGTCCCCAAGCTCCCCCCGTGGCTACGCTTCTGCTTCGTGCCACTAAAGGTGTATGGTGGGGAGGAGGATAATTGTCGAACAGATTCTGTTTAAGTCATTTAAGTAATAATTTTCCTTTAATTGATGAAGAAAATGTTCTTCCTTCGTATTAAAGTCCATCTTTCAACCCACACGACACGGATGTCCGTCCTAGTTCTATATTTAACATAAAACTCCATCTTGTAAACATCTCTTTAAAAATATTTTTAATTAGTATAGATGCAACCTAAAACTGACCTGGGAAATGTAGGAGAGGACTTAGTAGGAGTAATAAAACTATAGATAGTATTTTTGCACGGATGGGAAAGCTGCCCTAACGGAAGCGTGTCCCCAATATTTGCATGAGATTTTGGTGGGCATGGCCCCCAATAACTGAATGTCGCAAGATAAATTTTTAAGTTGCTTTTATTACATATTGGATATTCTTTGGCTCAATTATTACTTTTCAGATTGCAAAAGTTGCAAAGCTTCCGGGGACTTTACGATAAACTGTAAGAGAGTTTTAATTTCGCCCTTCAAACAGTTAAAACCAAAAATTTTGCAAGCTATATTTCTTTTTTCTTTCTTCTTCACAAATTAGGGCCTTTTTAAACATACTAAGCGAAGAGCATGTGCCCAGTCACCATATTGGACCCAAATGACACACATTTCCCCAGTAATAACGTCCCTTTCAGGATTATTAATAATTCCTATACAAAGTTACTTTTTTGCTTCCATTAAGTCCACTAAAAAGCCTAAAATGTCAAAGCTTCCGGAGCCCAGTTGCTGGCCCCAGGACCCCACACATATTACCTAGGTATTTTAAATAGAGTTCCCTTTATAAAATGCTCCCAAACACTTTGGATTTCTACAAAAATGCCATGTCTCAAATAATCAATCACATGTTCAATTTTGAGTAGCCTCAACATTTTGGCTTTGCCCCCTAAAACCACTGTAAAGTATGTTCTCCTCAATCAAAGGCCATAGTACTTCACGATTCCATTCTCGTCCCTTACCTCACCCCACGCCTGAATTAAATTCATTGTCTGAATATGATTTTTGACCATCTGGGAGCCTCTCAAATTACTAAAATCGCTGAGATTCCAGGGGCTTTGCCCTGAACCCCACCTGGGGCGCTCAAACGGGCCCATGGAACACGCCGATGGAGTTTTGCGCTTCGTGCAAAACCGGACGCATTGCGGCTTCACATTATGTCAGCTGCGAAAACTTTTGGCCCTCCAATAAAAAACACCCTCCGCCGCCTATGGTCCGGAACTTATGTCCATTCAAGTACGTTGCCTAAGGAAGTGGCCCCACAAAAAAATGTCCCTAAAATAAAATAAATCGTTTCCGTTAAACTATGTACGATTCGCCTTAAATACCCTTCCTCGTTAAAAATCTCGTCTCCCTTTCGTACCTTTTCTGGCTTTGGGTCTGTTTTCCTTTGGGAGCATGTTTGGTCCATAAGGATATAGGGTACAAGCATATTGAGCATATTGATGTGATTACACTGATCATTTTTTTTTTAAATTCTAATTATGTTGTAAATGTTGTTACAATTACTCTATGAATTCACTTGTATCCCTAGGGTGTTGGGCGGTAAGGGATAGAGGGAGGGAGGTTGTAGACCGAGTTGTAAAATGTGGTCATCATATGAATCCAATTAACACTTCACTTCGTTCTAGAACACTTATTTGTGTTTGATGGCACAAACGGTTAGAACATACGAATTAACGAATTTAATTGTTAACGAATTTCCCAGATTTCACAAAAATTTTCCCCGGAATTCAAAGTTATCAAGTGATATACAGTTTCAAACGACTTCCAAACGATAGCTAGTCATTCCTTCATCTACTAAACTGAACACGTTTTACGAAGTCAGGAAAGTTGTTCGATGTAGCCTTTGAAATGTTTGATCACTTCAAATGGTACTTACCATAGCTACAGCTAACTTTCAGCTACAGCTAACTTTTTCCAATTTAATCACCGGGTTCTGAAACCGAGTTCTGCTCTCCATCGAGGTACCGTACTGCGTAAGAGGGAAACTTTGAACGCGCAAACCCTGTGTTGGTTGGGGGACCCTGACCTGAACAAAGGATCCGTGGAAACTGTCCAACCAGTCCTGCCGTTTGCCAAGGTGCTGTTTGGGAGTTGTAACGGTAGTTTACCATGTTGAGCACGGTTTTGTCCGTTTCATTTTGTTCCCACGTGATTTTAAGCATCTATAATCCCAAAAGAGAAGCGATAGTATATTTGTCGCATCGGAGACTCTGTCTTGATCCACCCAAAGGCGTTATGAGCAGATGTCTTCACTCCAACAAAAATATGCGAAAAAAAGAGAGAGTATCGCTTTCAGAACTCCGGCTATGATCATTTTTGTTTAGGCAAAATTCATGCCATTACTCGTCCAGGAATGTTACGTTCAGTCTGGGCAAGCATATGCATGTTTCCCCCTTTCCTGAAGATGAACCCATATACCATGTTTTTCGTCATGCAGGGTTAGAGTAAATCAGATCCTGGACTAACGATTAAGTTCGAATCCAATCAATACGGAATTACATTGGTTGATTATTTATTGTGATGGCGTGACGCAACATTTGTTTTGACAAAATGTGGTTTTCAGGAAGTTGTGTATAAAGATAGAGTAATTGATACCTCTCAATTTATCAAAACAATATGTACAATAAAAGTTAATATCCGGAAAAAGGCAAAAGTTCAAACGATTAAAGGGGTCATCAGAGTCTCATAGAGAATATTAACCCTTTGTTCCAGTAACTTATTTTCCCTTTCTGAACTGATTTTTTCTGAACCGGTTAAATCAGTATTCAAGAATACAACAAAGTTGTTATTAGTATATGTAGTATACCAGGACCGCAAATATGGTGTATAGTAGGATTAAAGGAATAAAAACAGAAACTTTTGTGCATGAGGCAACCTCTAAAATTACACAAGTTTTCCCTCTCATAAGGAAGACTGTTGCTTTTGAACTCTTTTAAACACATACCCGGCAAATTTTGGACGGGGGCCATGTTTTAATGTCGATTACCAGATGCAGTTGGAAGACAACCAAGCATGAACAAAGATAAGAAAATCAGTTGTTCTGCGAGCTAAATCAAACGATCTTCCTGCTCACTGAGAGGGGAAAGCAGAGGATTACAGCGGACTTACATTTGGATTATGATTTTAGGATTTGATTAATCAAGGTTTTTGAACTTCACAGGACTTGTCCGTCTTATTGTGCGAGGAATTTGGGCGAAGGAATCTAACAGTACCCTCTAGGAAGTCACTTCATAGTCTAGGAACGAATATTGTTTAGGATCAAACCTCATACAATTTTGGTATGGCATTTACCATGGAGTCATTTTTGCTTCTGAAGTTGAATTATCAAAGCGACTCAACATGTTCAAGAAAACTTCCTACAGTTCAAGGGAAGGCCGTTTTAGCTGTTATGTTTCTAAGGGGTACCATTTCTTTTTGGCAACCTTTCCAAACGAGTGATATTTTGAAATATGACGGCTATTTTTAATTATATCTATATTGTTAGAGAATGATACCAGATGGCTGTCAAGGAGTCATTTCATGAAAGAAAGATTATCAAGTAACGGGAATTTGAGTATGTTGTAATTATTCAAAATACAGATATAAGAACGAGTCACCAAAAAATGCAAATTCTATTCACAAAATGAAAATGAAATACACACCGTTCAAAATATACTATTATATTCCACAGATATTGACGAATGCAATCTCAGTCCTTGTCAAAATGACGGCACGTGTCTGAACTTTGACCAAGGCTACAACTGTACTTGTGTGACAGGATGGGAAGGAAGAAACTGCGAAAGAGGTTTGGAAAATTTTCGCACGCTTTTATTTTGAATACACACCTAATACTGGCTATTGTAAATCATCAAACCCATCAACTTAAAATATTAAATTTGCAACTTGTTTTAATCGGGGCAGGTCCCTGCAATGGCAGCTCCCTGTGTGACCAATTACACGTTACTATGTTTCATTTAACTTTGATTGTATTTTTGTTTGTCATTTTTCGAGGGGTGATTTAGGGGCAATGCTCAGTGTTTGACGAAAAATTTCCTTACTGGCTAACGATAGCTCTAATCCTAACCTAACCCCTAACCCGAACAAAGAAAACAATAGATACAATACAATGGCAATAAGCCCAATCAAGAAACACCTCCAGACCTTGTTAAACAGTGCGCATCAACCCGTGATTTATAAACCTCCTTTAGCCCCTGTCACATTATTCCGGCAAGCACTGCGTGCAACTTGCGGGTGACATTTTTTGCTGCCCGCAGCTCCCCCCAAGTAGCACGGACCTAACCGTATCTCACCCGTATCTTGCCCGTACTTACCCGCAGGAGTGCACGGAATGAAATTTGCCCGCAGCCAAGTTTTGAACATGCTCAAAACTTGCTCCGGGTAAACTGCTGGTTTTTGCCGGCAGGGGTCTCCGCAGAACACCCGCATGAGGCCCGTAGCGACCGCAAGTCACCAGCAGTTAATCCGCCTGAAGAAAGTAGGTTGGCCGCGAAGCTGTGACAATTTCGTGCAGAGCGAGTGTCAGATGCGTGCATGGTACGTGCGTTTTACGGACAAGAAACGGGGTTGGTACTGACAACTTGACTTCATAATGTCCATTCTGCGGGTACGGAGCGAGGAAATTAAGGGCATGTTGCGGGCAAGTTACTGTCTCCCTGCTGATAATCCGAGGGCTTGCGGCGGGCAAGTTGCTGGCATTCTGCGAAAACATCTGCCATCATGTTAAAATGCTCGCAACCGGCATGCGTAAACCTCCCACATTTCAGGCAACTCCCACGCAGGTGACACGTAACTGGCACGCCGGTAACTCGCAGAGCCCGTAAGTGTCCCTGAGCTAATACGGAACTCTCCCGGCTTGTTGCACGCATTTCACTCGGAGAACACGCAAAACCCACGTAAGTACCAACTCACCCAAATCTTGACTTGCCCGCAGAACTTTTCCTGCGTGCAACAAAATTCTTGCCCGCAACAAGCCCGTAGAGCCTGCCCGGAATAGTGTGACAAGGGCAGATCAAGTCTATTAATGTGTTGTCGTGTTTTTACACCTTGCCATTCAATGGGAAAGTTTGCCCAAGTAAATTTTGCAACATTTAACCCCGTATACCAATTCTAAAATAGGAACTGTTTTCTTAGTAGTACCCTAATATGTAGGTAACAATCTCAGGTTTAGAACGGCCTTGATGGTTCTGATCGCTGGATGTAATAAACGTTTGAAATTTCTTTCAGAGGGGGATGTATAGGGACCACTATCACAGAGCGAGCATACGATCAATTATGTAATCTGATTTGATGTGAATTACAGATAGATTCAACAAATGACCGGTAATGACCAATATGTATGCAGCGATTACAAATCTTCTCCAATATCTTTCCAATAGGAATGAGCTAACATACTGATTATGAAAAAGCTAACGGATGAACCAGAAACACTGGCAGCGAATTACATATCTTGGTTTTGATTTGGCTGTGGCCCAAATGTCTTTAGTTACTTAGTGACTGAGAGTGTGCCAGAAACAGGGCTTTTCAACTGACAAAGTCGGGTTGAGTATGCTTCAGAACCCTCTCAATTATCCACGAAATGATTAATTGGAATACCAAGCATTATGTCAAATGTATCTCGTTTGTGAAGGCTGAATCCGCATCCACAGTGGGAATAGGGACTTTCCCCCATTTTGCCTGTCCCCTTGTAATTTTTCATCTTCAAAATATTAATGCATATAGACATATAGAGATAAATTTTGTATATGAATTTGGATCAATAGTGCTCCCAACACCATGAGTGCTATTCTAATTAACATGCCCCCATAATATGTGGGGGTTTCCCTGGCTTTTAAAAATGATTCTATAGGAAATACCAATTTAATATTTGTGTGTATTTACTCTGTTTGCATGGGCGTCAACTTTGGAGGAGGGAACGAACTACATACCACCACTTTTTGGAAACACACCCATTGCCTTTTAAAAGTAAACGTTTGATGGAAGTGGCTATTCCCCCTCCTCTACATTAGAGTAAAGATTGACGCCAATACATGTTTGTGGTAAGACCTAAAGGGGGAAATTTACATTATTTTCTTATGTTGCAAATATTCCATTCTGGTCCAATTTAAGGTCGCCTTAATGTTAACATTACAGCATTCAAACGTCCTCATTTGCCGATCCCCCCCCCCCCCCCCCCTTGGTGTTAAAAAATGCCTCTTAATGACAAAAGCAATAGCGAAACATGTTTCGAAGCAACTAAATTCAACAAACATCCTTTAATTTCTCTTCAATGTTTATTCATGATATTTTCAGGACATAAATATTGCATTTTTAAGGTAAACCAAGGAGTTTCTTCTAATCTTGAATTTCACTAAAAAGATTTTTTCAAATAGCAAGTACAAAGGAATATGAGATACAGTTTTAATGTGCGTCATGTTCTGCTACGGTATTACATCATTGAGAAAAATAAGTACCAAAACTCTATGCCATAATACATTGTGACTTGCTATTCGGAAAAATGGACCATAGACAGATTATTCGCATTTTCAAATTAGCAATTACAGACACTTGCGACTTAGTTAGGGAATTAGATGGAGTATTACGGCTCAGCTTCTAACCAATTGTTTTAACTTGAGCAGGCCAGAACCTTTTTTCCAGTTGTGGCTCACTGGCTTGTTTTCCCTACTCAATTGCTTATGCTGAGCACCCAGCACGATGGAGGTAGGTTCTAATTCAAAGGACGACTTATAAAATTATAGGATAGATGTTGGGTGTGCGCCGTATGGATCCACAGAAAGCTGACATTGACATAAACGACGGACGCGTTTTAAAAATCTATCCCCCAATCCTTTGTAATCACTATTTGAAAAGAGTTTATTCGGTGGCAAAAATATCGTCTCATGGTTTGTTATAGGACACGGTGGCGGCAAAACCGGGACTTGATAGGACCAATTACCACTCTAATGAAAAAGTAGGGGCCGAACCCTCAAGATTTTTCAAGTGCCCCAAGAATTGGGGATCCTTGGAAAAATTTTGAAGTATCTGCTGGACATATTCGTGATCGGCCTAATGCACGTTCAGCTTAAAACACTCGGGAAGTGCCGTTTCCGGCCATTGAGGTGGATTACAAAACCCTTAAGTTCCTTGTATACACTTCGCATCATCTGACTCTGGTGCTCCGCTAAAAAAGGCGTGTTGGCACTCAGTCCCCTTCTCAACTTAGTTTTCAGTTCAGTCGCGTCCTATTGGATATTCATGAAATTTCGGTGACCAGCGTAGCCCACACACTTACCCAAATAAGGATGGGAATTGGAATCTTTGCTTTAATCTTTTTTCCGGAACCAAGAATTCCTGGAAAGACAAACCAGGAAGTTAGAGTAAAGCTTCCATAGGTAAATACATGAATTCATTTTATTACAATCGGTTTCAGCCAGGACGAATCCAACTTCTGGCTCAGGAGATGGCATTTTGAGGAGGGCGTTCCAGCGTGTGCGAAAATGTAGTTTTTCTTGATTCCTCATGACACATGATGGGAGAACATTTCTTGCATTAGGGTGCGTTATTGTTGTGGGGCAACTGACTCCAGTTCTCTTCCCCCGATTGGCCCATACGTTTTGCTGAAAGGAGGGGTTGTGTTTTTTTTTTTTTTTTTCAAAGTTGTACCCTTCCTTAATTTGCACTATTCCGTTAATATTTAAAAGAGTTTAAGGTCATATCAAGATTTGATATGTGGGAGGGGATCTTATTCTAGGGTCCAAACATTTCGGTGAAGTTTGCATCAGAATGCGGTGTGTGGTTCTCAAGATATGGAGAAGTAAAGTTGTCACATTTTCAGCAAAGAGTGAACATGAAGCAAGCACATATAACATCATATTCCTCGCATTAATGGTCAAACTTTGCATCTCCTATTGATAGGTCCTATTCCTATTAACTTCAAGGTCAACAGTCTGAAAAAACAAAGGGAAACAAAGCATGACTTGTCAATGTGAGGAAGTGATTTAACCTCAGCTGGCCTCAAAGTAAGATTGGAACACAAATCTAGTGATTTTATTTAGGTCTACTAATATCTCGAAAAATACATGTCTGATTTCAATGGGAATTTTACCACACTGTACATTTTGTTCCTATGAGAATTAACTTTTTCGGTTAAATTTCCCCCTTAACCGTTCAAATCACTTTTGTGTTTACCGACAGATGTTGACGAATGCCTCGATACACCCTGTCGGAATGGCGGGACATGTCTAAATTTTAATGGGGGATACAACTGCACCTGTCTATCAGGATGGGAAGGACAGAACTGTGAAAAAGGTTAGATCAGTCTCTCTTTTTAAAATCTGTACAAAAGACATTCTCTTTATACTGGTATCCTACGTATTTCAATTAACATTTAGTAAACAGTGATTCATTCATTTTGTCATTCTCAAGCGATGGAAACCTAATTAAAACGAAGTCGTTGGTAAGTAGCCTGACGGGAATTTTAAAATTCATAAACTTTCAACCAAATACTTTGCCATCTACAGATATCAACGAATGCGATTATACACCTTGTCTACACAACGGATCTTGTTTAAACTTCAACGGTAGCTACAACTGTGTCTGTGCGAGAGAATGGGAAGGAGATAATTGCGAAGAAGGTTTGGATAAGATTACTTTATTCTTATCAAATATTGACGTCTTTTTATTTTTTTCCCAAGTGATTTTATTTCTTTCGTATTTCGTTTTTTTTTTTTTGTTTTTTTTTTTGTGTGTGCAAATGAAAATAAGTTTTAAACAATTTCTTACTGCTTGGTCTTTATGAATATGGTATCACAGGATAGAAAAAATTCACTCCATGGAGTAAAGCTCGAATCATTGCAACTGTTACCAACAAATACACACCGCTGTTTTCTGCACCAAACAGTCAAATACGCATGCAATTTTCTATGCGCACTTGCAGCCGACGCCATTGTTTTGCCTTCAAAGTGACGTAGCGTGAAGTCAATGAAACAAGGTTTATCTTGAACTTTCATTTTAAAAAGAGCACGACAAAAACCGTTTTTTGCAATTAGGATGGACTAGTTTGAAAGGCAGTTATTCATCACCCAAGATATTTCCAATTCTCCCAACCTACTACCTTAAAGGCCAAGAGCAGTCCCCCCAAACTTATTTTGAAGCAACAGCTAAATGTCACAATTCTCGTCTCATTTCTGTTCAAAGAATCTTTCATAATATTTCATTACTTCAATATAACATATGAAAAGTAAACCAAGCAGTAACTTCCAGTAAATTTGACATGTGAGGAGTAAAAATATTGTCACATGACCCTCAACAGCCAATCATGAAACCGGACAGTCTACTACACTGCTTCAGGTTGAGGTGACTGCTCCTGCCCTTAAGCCCTTTCTACAACTGTCTAAAACTCACCCTCAACCAGACTATCCCCGGAGCGGACTCTTTTTTCTAAGCTGGTCAGCTCCCAACACCACCTTGACTGAACAAGGAATATGCCGTGCCGCCTGCTACGCTCGCTGCAGGTAACATCCAAACACAATCCCAGCTTAATGTTTCAATGAATACCCTAGACTTGGCCAAGTCTCTCGTGAGTGTTCCTCGGGGAGCTGACAACACCAGCTCTACGCAAATCCAGTACTTCAGCACAGTACAGCATACCGTACTTGCATGTTACGATATTCTGTACTATGCTGCAGTAGGGGGATTTTGAAGAGAAAGTTGTCAGCTCCCCGCGGAACACTCACGGGAGACTTGGTCAAGTCTATGCATACCCTGGTGAGTATACAAAGCCCTAACGTGTAATTAGGACACTCTCAATACATGGTGTGTAATATGAACTGCTATGTATTTTGGAATTGGACAGTTTGATGTCAATCAAAGGATTGTGCTAATTGAGAATTGCTGTAGACTTCTGGTGAAATTGTATTTTGAGGTGACGAATGATTGCCTTAAATTAGTGTCGAGTTTTGTCGAAGGCACTCTACCGTGGCAAAAACAATGACACATTCCAAAATCAAACCATAAAACCCTTGCAACACCTATTTGGAAAATGGTCTGTTGTATACGGTATTTATCTCCTTAATCACCATGTATAAGAAGTTAAAAAAAAAAACACTTGACAGAAAAAAAACTTGCTTTTCTACCCACAGATGTGGATGAATGCCTTTATACACCTTGTCTACATAACGGCACTTGTACAAACTTTCCCGGAGGGTACAGCTGCTCGTGCCCGATAGGGTGGGAAGGACAGAGTTGTGAAACAGGTTTGAATAATTTTTCTTCCAATCTCTTTCTCTGTTTTCGAATTTTCAAACGATTTTGTTTTGTGATCAGTGTACCAGGGTTTATGGAGACGTTTTGAAAAACTTAGATCTTAACTCTCAACTGTATTTCTTTCTAATACCCTTAGTGGTCGGAAGTTTCTCAAACGTTTGTGGGTGTGTGATAAAAAGATCCCATCCCCTTCCCAGGTCCGTACTCCTCGCGCTAAATTTTCCTTCTCCATAAGAGCGCCGTTCTAATATCTTTATCTACAATAAGTGAGTTCTGTAATATGTTTTGGTGGCTATGCACTAAATCGTCAGGATAAAAAAACCAATTCCGCACCTACAACACGTATTCCAAGATTTGAATTTAAATGAGCATTTTATGAAATCATTCTCTCTGAATCCATCCCTCCATCCATGAATAAGGAGAGATCCCAGGTGTGGTTTAGTGAAGAGGACTGTGTCTAAATTGTCTTTTTGGTTTTATTTTAATCTGCCGTAAATAGTACTGATAACCCCCATTTTTCGTTTTAGCGGGGAGTTGCAAGCAACTCCCTAGTTCTAGTTGGCCAGACACTAAGATAGTTTTGCATGCACCTACTGACAAAAACAAGGAATCGCCGTACACTCTTTGTTGAGCTCGGTTTGCATATCCCACGCCCAGTGGCGTAACCAAACCTTACTGTCGGGGGGGGGGGGGCAATAGCATAGAGGTTTCCCGATTTTGTACTAGTTGAGCTGTGTTAGTTTGTGGGTGTCTTAGGGCCTAAAGAGAAGTGTTGAGGGGGGGGGGACAATTTTGGACCATGCAACTCACCCTACCCCATTGATCAAAAGGTACATTTTTATGCTTAATTTTTTTGTTTTTTCTACGAGCAATAAAAACTTTTTTTTAAATAAATCTGATTTTTTTCTTAAGTGTGAACACTACTGTATAAGGTACGTACCGAAAATCTGGATCCTTTTACACTTTTGTAAATATGGAGCTTGTATTGCAAAACATAGATTAGATTTAGGGTTTCCTGTAAGGAAATTTGCATATTTTGGTGGACTATCGAAGAATCTGCGTTTCCTATATTAGCATATATCTGAGATAGCATGTCGACTGAAGATCGTGTTATCAAAAGAGTGCGGATTAACGCTTCTCGGCGACATTTAAAAACTCTCGAAACTTTGTTGCCTTTTTAGACAAAAATAAAAGCCTATATTGAAGAAAAGGTTAGGTTAACGGCACAGTAGTGGCTAGGACAAATTATCCACTGACTGTTTTATGAGTGATCACTAACAGCTTTAAGGCTTGCGATTTAAGGCGCGCGAAGGGCGGAAAATTTTGCCTTTTTAAAACTCATAATTTCAAATATGGAACTTTTATCAGTTTATTGGGGAAAATTCGAAATTTTATGAAGGAAAACTTGGGAAAACCGCACTGTATTTGACTGTTGCCTCAAATAGCAAATTTTCGTATTTTTCACTTCGCCCTTCCTCCTGTAGCTACGCCACTGCTCTACAACATTGAACATTGATAAAAATTTTGACACTTCAATAACTAAAGAATCCATCTACAAATACTACACAACTGACAGGGTTGAAAGGTATCTGATGACAGGTGTGTAGGAGAGCAATTGTGTAAGGTAGGCCAATGGTTCCCCTGCCTAGAATATAATCTTCAGTTGGCACGGAGTGTACAGAAAATTTTGAAAAATCGTGACCCCTCAAACAGCCGGAAATGGCATGTCTCGGGCTTGCAAGTAGTAGCTAAGTAGCTGTGTCAGGGGTGTATTCCATCGCGCGAAGCGCGCCGAAATTTCTGCCTTTTAAAACAATAATTTGTTGATATGGAGCTTATATTGCAGAAAGCCTTAAGTTTAAAGAGTTGGGGGATTACTGAAGAATCTGCACTTCCTTCAAATATTGGTAACAAATCTGAGAACAATTGCTTTTCTAAAATCCTCCCGACTGCCTGGCAAAAACAAGAGAGGAAAGTCTTTCATCCGATAAAGTGGACCTCAGATATTATTTTGTTAACTTTAGGCGACTAAATGAATGTTCATATTTTTTTCTAAATGAAAGTTCATATATTGACCAAAACAGTGTTCCATGAATGCATATCAATTTTGCTTTTGATGTTATAGTTGGCCCACTTCCTTTCTTTTCTCATTGCTCTCTTTTTTCTTTCCCCTTTCTTTCCTTTCCCCTTCTTTTCCGTTTTCCTTTTTTCTTCTACCTTTCTTCCCTTTCCTTCCCCTCCTTTTTATCTTTTTCCTATTTTCTCCTTCCCTCTCTTTTTCTCCTTTTCCTTTCTTTTCTTCCTTCCTTCCCTTCCCGTTTTTTTTTTGTGTCCGGGGGCTGCCCCCTCCTGGTTACGCCACTGCCCACGCTGTGTCCTACCATTCCATGCGGCAACAAATTACCGAACTAGCTTCTTAGACAATACTTTACAAATACGACAACAGGCGATGCGGATTTGACCCTTCCTCTTCATTGCATTTCCATTCCCTGCTCAACGTAGCGTTAGCTTGAACGTGTTCCTCTACTTGATAGGGGAGGGCGGTTTGGGTTTGTCCCATGCACTTTGGCCGAGGATTAAAAGATGCTCAACTGGTCCTTAAGTGGTAACTTCTCATACTATTGTCTACAAAGTATCAAAGGAAAATCTTGAGGTGAATGCTATCTATAAAATAAATTGTTGGTTCAAATATTTGATAAAAAGTTTTTGCTTGTGTTGAAAGTGTTTCGTTTCCGTTTGAAAATTTAATAAACATTTATGCTAATCAACAGATGTAGACGAATGTGATGATACGTCAACTTGTCAAAATGGCGGATATTGTTTTAACTTCCCCGGAAGCTACATCTGCTCTTGTTTGCCAGAATGGGAAGGGATCAACTGTGAAATAGGTTTGAATAGAATGAAACCATTTTTATCATTCATCAAGTTCTGTTGTAATAAATTGTTATCAAATTGATCTATTCTATTGTTATATTGATATACTTTATTGTAGTATTGTTATATTGTTAATCCCATTGTTACAAATAATATTAATCTATTTTTAATAGTGTATTGTTATCGACCATTACTAGGCCTATATTTTGTCTCTGTTTTCGTAAGAAGTAATTTAGAAAAATTGTCCTAACCAAATCCTCAGTTTTCATTCATTGAATATAATGCTATGTATATAATCCCACTATTACAAAATAATATTAATCTATTGTTAATAGTGTATTGCCATCAACCATTACTAGGCCTATATTTTGTCTCTGTTTTCGTAAGAATTAATTAAGAAAAATTGTCCTAACCAAATCCTCAGTTTTAATTCATTGAATATAATGCTATATTTTACTATTTGCTTAATTCATTTCTTTGAATATACGGTATTTTTCTTGAGGTATGTCCTATCCAGTTCGTTGAAATTTTTATATTGATCCTTGTTTCTTTGAACAGATTTCAATGAATGTCTTAGAATACAGCCTTGTAAAAATAATGCCACGTGTCAAAACTTCCACGGAGGGTACAACTGTTCCTGTCTTCAAGGATGGACAGGACAACACTGTGATTCAGGCAGGTTGAAAAATGTCTCTCTTTTTATTCTAAAGACGACATTATGGGTGCATTTACACTTGATCCGGATCTGATCCCCTTCGCGGGGTCTGATCCACTGCTCGAGATCAAATTTGTAGTGTAAATGCAGATCAGATCCGGGTCTGATCGCCCGATTTTGATCCTAGTAAGGGGGGAGGATCAGACCCCGTGCAGGAGATCAAATCTGTAGTGTAAATGCTCGCCGGATCAACGGTGAGGTAAGGTACGGTGTGCATGGTACATGTACAGTGTCTATTTTTTGTTTACACTTTGGTGCGCACGCGCATGTGCCTGTATTTCTTAATTCATTTGGAGCGACTTCCGCTTATAGCACAGAGGAGGATCAGAGTACGAGACAAGTGTAAATGCACCAGGATCAAGCCATACACGTAATTCGATACGCTGATAGCATCGGGTGATCAGATCCGGATCAAGTTTAAAAGCACCCTATCTTTATTTCGGTAACGCTTCGGCAAAAACAAACTTTAACAGGATTTCAGAACTGTATCTTGTATCGCTATCACTGCATTTGAAAGCATGCTCCAAAATTGTGCACTTTATTGTTTATGTAGGCTATATCCTATGTGTCACATAAAGACTCCTGCAGCTTCTCATAGGTTTGGGTGTGCGTGAGCCTGGGGGGTGTTTGAGCGTGCGTTTCTGGGGTCAATCGGGGATACACACATGAAAATTACAGTAGAACTGGGGATACCCCGCGAAACGGGGATATCCCCGGTTTTAGAAAGTCCAAAATAATGCAAAGTGGGGTGTTAGATAAGTGCCTGTAGCTTTACAGTTTGATCTGAGGTATATCCACGTTTCCATGTTTTTTGTTTGAATTTGTGTGAAAATGTGTGTGTAGATTTTTCAGGATCCCCAGTCACCTTGATTATGACCTGTGATTATCCCCAGTTGACTAGGAAAAACAGAATATCCCCACTTGACTGGTATAATGAGCATGTCCCCGATAGGCGCCAGAAACGCGTATAGGTGTGTGTGCGTAGGAGTGGATGGCCTCCTCCAGTGACCTGTCAGTCATTTTATTGGTGATGTCCTTATTTATATCACGATAAATAATCAGTTATTTTCTAGTTCAACGAATATGACATTACTAACAAATATGACATTTCACTCGACGCTTTAGAACAACTGGTTTCAGAAATTACGGTATCCCTAATGAATATAATCCTGAGTGGTGGATCCAAGAAAGCGGGGAGATCGTTCCTTTTGTATATTCAGACGCATAAAATATTCATTTTCCTGATCAAAGCTCGCTCAATTCTTAATCAAAATTTAAACGCGGTAGGTCTCGAGGTTTGCAGTCCGGGGTTCGTGCATGGGGTCACCTTGGGGTTTCACCTCACCCAGATTTGTCAGTTTACCATTTTCATTTATGAATCTCGGCTCAAATGCCTATATCTCAGCGTTAGTGTTTGGAGATGTTAAAGGGAAAATTCCGTCATCCCAATTTGAACAGGTTTAGACTATCGTATTTAACAAATGGCTCTTGAGAACCATACGAAAATATTTTTCTAACTCAACCGTAAAATATACGAGGAATCGTCGTCTAATTTACGCTGACTATGCAATATTCATTTTTTGAAATATCATGAAGTTATTTAGTTACTTAGACGGAGTTTTACGGTCTAGTTTCCATCCTACTGGTTCTAGTCGAGTCGGCAAAGACTTTTTTCTAGTTATGGTTCACTGGCTTGTTTTCCTTACTCCACTGCTTATGCGGATCATCAGTCACGCACAACGGCAGCCAGGAAGTAGGTTCAATTTGTGGAGTCTTTGGCATAACTGACTCGACCTGGGAAATCGAACCCGGGTTTTCCACGTGAGAGGCAGATGCTCTTCCGCTAGACCAATCATGAAAGAAACTGGGGTGCGAGGTAATTTGTTAGATAAAACTGTTCTTCTGAAATAAGTCTAGGGTGGCTGTTTTTATCCTCTAATAGCTGGTTGGTGTTACGGTCTTATTGCTATGTCATATAAATCATTGATTTATTATTATTGTTTATTTTTTGTTTGGAAGCTTTCATCTAAGAGGAAGAAGGAAATTCCTACTGCAACCTCCTGCAATTTGTTACGAGCTTAATTCATTAATGTTTAACATTTAAAGAAATTACTGCATACCAACAGATATCGACGAATGCGATGATACACCTTGTCAACGTGGCGGATCGTGTACAAACTTGGAAGGCGACTACATCTGTACCTGTCAGCCAGGATGGATGGGAAAAAACTGCGAAATAGGTTCGAAAAAGATCAACCTATTCTTACTAATCATCATTCAGGGTCGTATCTAGGTGTCGTAGGTTGCACGCTCCCTATTTTACGGAAGAATATTTTTGTATTCATATCCACTGGACAGTGATCACTGATGACCACACCCCTTTTTCCACAATCCCTGATTCTGTCCAGATTATAACTTTTTGGCAATTCAACCACTCTTATAAGGGTTCTTATACATGTGTTCTACACCACCGGTTTGTGTAGGGGGGGGTCAGCGGGCCATGCCCCCCCCCCCCCATTTGAAAGGGGAAAAATGGGAGAGGGAGAAAAAGGAGGAGGGGAAAAAGGAAAGAAGAGGGAAGACAGTGAAAAAGGGGAAAGTGAAGAAAAATAAGAAGGGAAGAAAAGTAATGAAGATGGAAGCGAGAGTAATGTTGCGGAAATGGTAGCAATCACCCATACTACAGAAGAGTACTGCAAACTGCCTCTCCATAGACATGGGAAGTGAGGTGGGTAGGGCGGAGAAAATTTTCATACTCCGACATATTGACTGATGAACGATTATTTTTCAGGGGTGAGGTGTGTGATGTAGCTAGCTTTCAGTGTGAATGAATGACGTCATAGTACCAACTGAAGCAATCCTAAATTGCACACCTTCCAAAACCTCTGACTATATATTTTCTTCAGGGGCGGAGAGAATTTTTTGCTAGTATACTGTTTAAATATCTGCCCAAGTCGATGGCCAACTGCTAACGCTCCTGCTCCAGTATTTGAATTAATTTTAAACTTTGAATCTCAAGACAAACGTGGTTCAGATGCATGTTGGAGTGCTTGGGAAGTGATAGTTTCCTGCGATCAGGAAGAAGTTGGTAATATGTTCCCCGCTCCAGCTGATGGTGGAGATATGAGCCAAGTTCCCTCCCCCTCCAATATAGGTTGTAAGTATTTATTTCCTGGGACCAGGGTACTGTCTTTTGACTTTGGTTGCATCTTGTACTCGATATAGTGCAACTAAGGATCCTTATATATCCGAAAAGTTTCCAAAGGGGGAGGGCACTGGTTGGGTCATACCAAAGACTCAGTTCAAAACGGAGCTTACATACCGTTGGTGTCCCTCATAAGCATCAGAGTAGGGGAAACAATCTAACTCGTACCTGGAAAAGAGGTCGTGGGCGCAACTAGTTAAACCAGACTGTTAAAATTAAGGCGCAAAGCCCAGTTTAAACAGCTAAATCCATCGATCTGGAGAGCATCTTTACTAAAGCTTTGATGTACTCTTCGAGTCAACGAATGGTGGCGCTCTGCTTAGATAGTGGGCCTACTGCCATGCATTGCCCTGTGCCGGTATTCATTATTCCAAATTTCGTCACTTCGCCTACACCACGGAAATTCTTGTGCACTGGCGTTGGGATGTATCTTCAATTTAAATGAATAACGATTGCAGATAAACTGGAGGGTATAGTGAGGCATACGCCTACTCGGGGGGGGGGGGTGAGGTTCGAAGGGGCAGCGCCCGCATGAGCATATTTTTGATATTTTAATGTTTATTGTTACAATATTGCTAGTGCTTTCCCACTTACATACGGTAAACATACGGTCTGGGAGGTGCCTTTTCCAGCGATCGCGGAGCCATTTTGGACCAAAATTTCCTTGCGCTCCGCGCAAACCCAAAGATTTGCCGGCAGCAGGTGCGTATTCGATTTCAATGTAGGTATTCCTAGAAAATAGTTCATAAAATATATAAAAGCGGGTCTCCTTAAGCATACCAAATATCGTATAAATTATTCACCAAATCACGTATTTTCACATTAAAAACTAGAACCCCACACCCTCTACCCTCGTGGGCAAGCCTGCTTCCTCGAATCACTTTTGGGCCCCTGTGAAGAAAAGTCTAGACACGCCCTTGTTCTACACTGTGGTTAAAGGGCTCATTGGGTTAGTTGATATCGATAACTCAATGAGAGTGTTAAAGGGTTACGTCCACATGAAAATGCTTACAGGTAGCACACTGAGTCAAATTGCATTTTCAATAGTAAACCGAAAAAGTAAAAATTGAATTTTTTGGTGTTCTGACTTGTAAAGTTTTTTGCATAATTTTAAAAAATGCATGGTCACAAATATTTGGAAACCGAATTGAACCGTTAAGTAGACATAACTCATTCATAAAAAAGATTATATGTATGAAGGATTTGGAGATTGTCTAATTTGACCAGATTATCAGTAATTGGCATGTGAAAAGAGCTTTACAAGTTTGCAAAAAAATTTGTTTGGTTGTAATTCGGATCGAATATCTAATTTAGTTATTATTTTGGTTAAAATGTATATATTTAATTGTAAAAACAAAAAGGACACCCGAGTGTTCATGGAGCCATTGTTTATTTAAAAAATTATTTTGCCCTGCAAAAGTGTATTTTCCAAAAGAACACGTTGATAAATATTTGGGAGAAATATTGGTTACCTTGGATGGAATTGTTTTGAGTTTAATTTAGACATGGTGCAAACTTTTTTTACGTTAGGTCTGTTTTGTTATGTATTTTCATTTATTACTCATTTCAATTTTATTGTATTATTGTGATGTATATTTTTGTTGTGATTTAAAGACAAGAAAATGTCAAGATCAATAAAAAAAAAAGTTTGCAAAAAATGTTCAATTTTGCCGGTGTATTTTAATAACATCACACAATAATATCCCAAGATGCAACGCATCCAGTTAGTAGTTATATCATTTGATATTTAAACAATTTCTTTTTTACCCACAGATATTGACGAATGTCTTCATTCACCTTGTCAAAATAACGCCACCTGTCAAAACTTTAAAGGAGGGTATAACTGCTCCTGTCTGTCAGGATGGGAAGGAAGTAACTGTGAATTAGGTTTGTGCCTCTCTGTATGACATGAATAAAATATCACTCCTTGTTTTGAAGTCATTCAGCTGAGCTCGTCTGCTCATGTAAAGGGTGGTCCTTTGACTTCCCGTATTCACTGTATAATTGATGCACCGTTCAAATAAGAAGTGACCTAATACTTCGCAGTTGAATTTTTAACAATTTACTCCATTTCTTCTTTTAATTTCATCTCTAAGAAAATTATCACTTATGGCATATTAGTTCAGGTAATCTTTCACTTTGCCTTGGTGTTTATTATTGTATATGAGCAGGCGAAATCTCACCACAGCTGTCTGAATCCGGCTGGAAATCTTGGTTCGAGGTCGGATATGTGTCCTAAAACAATGTGACACCGTGTTTACACCTTATATACTTGTTTCTGTATAGACGAATTCGGACAGCAAGTGATGATCTGATTTAAAGTGTACCTCAAGTCAAAAAATTCAAAATTATATATTAAAGGCCATGAAAAATACATTCTAACAGTCCAATTCCCATCTTCATAGGACATCCCTGAGCTGAGATATAAAATATTGAAGTTTATTCACTCAAATTAAAATGGTACAAGGCGCAATAATTTGTGATGTCATTCTTGTACTACTCAAATTACAATCTTTGTATTTCTTTGTTTTTCCGAATGTTACTGCACCTTGTACCAAGGTGTGATAGCACCCTTACTCTTATGAGGTGATGTAATTAATTATGCCCTTCTTGTGCAACATGCTATTCAAGCAAACAGGAAGTGTTCAAGGTCATAAAAACATTTTTAATTTTAAAGAAAAACAAAACATGTTTTGTGAGTTGTACAACAAGAAAGTCACAAATTATTTCGCAATCGACCAATTTGTTTTAAGTGAATAAACTTCAACATTTTATATCTCACCTCAGGAATGTCATATAAAGATGGAGTTGAACTGTTAGAATTCACTTTTCATTCTCTTAAATATACATTTTTGATTTTTTGACTTGAGGTACACTTAAGTCGGTCATAACTGGGGTATATCACCTTTTAATCTTTCGATTTTCTTATTTACCTATTCCATGGATGATTGTACACTAAATTTTGTCTTCATTCCGTCAATTTCACTGAATATGAGGGCTTGAAATTCATACAGACAATAAATGAAGACGACTTAAGGCTGATGGACCCCACTAATGACTGTCTACGGTCACTAAAAACATGTACTGATCGGATTGGTCTATACTCTCAAAATAGAAAATTCAATAACAATTGAGGGGAAAATGATGTGACACAATTAAATTAACTAGCCTATACCTCGGTAGGTCTATCCTATTTCGTGAATAACTCTGTTGAGAATCATTGAGAAATGTAGCGAAATTTTACTAATTGATGTGTGAGATTCACGCAGAATTTTCCATATTACCATTTAAAATGCATTACTTACATGCTCTAAACTATAATGAACGATGATTGGAAGACAAAGAAGATAATATTCTAGCTATTGAGACCGCTTTGTTATGCTATGTACATTGTTGCCAGGGCCGCTAAGGATTTTCTTCAAAAAGAAAGAACTCTTTCTTTTTTAAAAAGGCCCCTTCTTGTATAGAAATGTGGTGTTTATTATTTGACATTGCGAACAAAGGTTAAAAGTGGTTGATAATAGTGCTTAATTAAAGAAATCAATGTCTTGATCAAAAATATCGACTGAAGTTTCAAGTTCAAGTTTATTTCTACTTACCATACATAAAAATTGTTACATTGACAATTGGCATTGTTGTATGTATATATATATTTATATATAATAATATGTAATAATACAACATGGAAATAGAGGAACCAGATATAAGTTAAAACTTTTCAGGTCTGGTTCCTTAAAACAAAAGCGTAACAATAAAGAAAAGGAGCTAAGAGGTGTTAAGAAGACTACGAATTATGAGAGGAGAGGTGGAAAGGGAGGAAAAAGGGAAAGGAAAATCTGCGAATCTGCAAAAGCGTAACAATAAAGAAAAGGAGCTAAGAGGTAGTAAGAAGACTACGAATTATGAGAGGAGAGGTGGAAAGGGAGAAAAAGGGGAAAGGAAAAGCTGCGAAGTTACCTAGGCCTATTTACTATTCAGAAGAAAATGCTTTCACCTGCGCTTGAATACGTTTAGTGAAGGAGAATTTTAATGTCATGGCAAAGGGAATCCCAAAAAGAGACACCTGTGCTTCGTACTTCAAAAGAGTTAAGATTTGTTCTAGAGTACGGATGGTGTAGAAATTCTTTGGAACGAGTGTTGTAGGTTTGATAGTTTAAATTGTATGTGTAGAAGTCGTAAAAAAAAAACTGAGGGAAGAAGTAAATGATGAAATTTGTAAAGGAAAATTTCCAGCTGATACCTATACAGTTCGTTCAGTGTTAATATTTTCGTTGAGTGAATAAAGGAATGGTGGGTGACCTGCAATTTGCACGGCTAATGTTGCGGATAACACGTTTTGGAGCCTGAATAAAATATAAAAAGAATAGTGCAAAGCCAAATTTATTTTTGATATGTTAAAGAGGAACATATTCTAAGCACTCTGGTCAAAGTTTTATTCATTTCCCATGTTTGGTTCTCGAGATATTGGCTATTCAAAGTGGCAAATTTTCTACATGAAACGAACTTGGAGCAAGCAGGTGCGATGTCATGGCTTCACATTGTCGGTCAATGTTTTGTAATTTATTCGTAATTTACCACCAATTTTTTGCAACAAAACTTTTATATATAAATACCTTTGGTGCATCTTGAGCAACGGGATTTTATGAACTTCATGTGCCTTAGGGGCAAAATAACATCCTCAATCAATTCAAGGTCAAACTAACAGGAAGAAAAATAAAAGACAAACAAAACATTGGCCAATGTGAATGTGAAGACATGTATAATTATTACCCCAAAACAGAAGACTTTAATTTAAATGTGGAAGCACAAGAGCGTTATAGAGAGTAAGAAGTGCATTACTGGCAAATAATCTTTTAGTCTATTGGTAACACCATTTGATTTAGAAATCTTTTTACTAACCTCAGAGATATGTTCCTTTCAATTTAAATTTTCATCTATAGTGATGCCTAAGAATTTTGTATGAGGTGAAGCAGTAACAAGATGACCATCTAGCAATGCACTAATTTTACTTGAGTCATTGATCCTATTATCGAAAATCATAAGTTTCGTTTTCATAATATTTAGAGATAATTTGTTACATTTGAGCCAATTGGAAATATGCGAAAATTCGGTAGGTTCCGCAAGAGTATTGCTTAGATTCTTATTTTGGAGAAAAACCGTAGTGTTCTCCAAAATGAAATGAAGCTTGACTTGACAGAAGACTAAAAAATATCATTTACATAAAGAATAAATAACAGTGGTCCAAGTATGGAACCTTGTGGTACACCAATATTACAGTGAGTGTGAATTGACGAGGAATTATTAAATTGCAAACAATTGCAACGATAGTGAAGATAACTTATAAACCAGTTATAGGCAATACCTCGAACACCGTAACAAAACAATTTACTTACAAGAATTTGATGGTCAATGGTGTCATAGGTTTTAGAGAGATCAATAAAAATACCCACTCTAGTAAGTCTATTATCCAAACCTATACACTCTAAAAACACCGGGGTTAAATTTAACCAGGATCGGTGTTCTATTTACTCCAACACAATCCTGGTTAACTTTTAACACAAATCCTGGTTAAACTAACACAACTTCTGGCTAAAATAACACAAATTCTGGTTGAAATAACTAGGATTTGAGTCAGTTTAACCAGGAGTTGCGTTAAAATTTAACCAGGATTATGTTGGAGTAAATAGAACACCGATCCTAGTTAAATTTAACCCCGGTGTTTTATTTGTAGAATGATTGTTGCGAAATCCATACTGGTGTTAATAAAGAATTTAATGTTTTACAACGAAATTATAACGTCCCTCATTTGCAAGACGTTCAAAAATTTTTGAAATGGAAGACAATATGGAGATTGGTCTGTAATTACTAATAAGACACAAATTTTTGGTCACCCGACTTAAAAATTGGGACTATCTTAGCTATTATGCTATTATAACTGAAGTTTCAAAAAACAAAAATCATGTTAGAAATTATCCTGCACTTTTAAAACCAAAGAGTAAACTTAGCCGCTCTCTAATACTCTGGAAGAGTGAAATTCACTCGAAAATGAGTGAAAATTCACTATTTAACGAGTGCCTGCAGGGAACACTCTTTTTTGAGTGGTACATTCAGACATCAAGAGGGAATATTCTATCTTTTCGAGTTAATTATACTCCTCTTGGAGTGAATTTCCTCTTTTGGAGTCAACTTCAAAGCTTTCACCCTTCTAACGAGTGAAATTTCTGTCTTTTTATTTTTAGAGTGAATAAATTCTTTCATGTAGTCTATTTCTTGCAATAGGCCTATATTTTATTGTTTCATGATACATTAGTACTTCTTATAACCAATACATATATATAATCATGTTTTCGCTTACCTGCAGATATTAACGAATGCGATGATGAACCTTGTCAAAATGACGGAATTTGTAATAACTTCGACGGAGGGTACAATTGCTCTTGTCGGATAGCATGGCAAGGAGAAAACTGTGAAACAGGTTTGAAAGACGTTTCCATTTCTTATATCTAGCTTCTTTCTTAATTTAATACCCTGTCAATATCAAGATCCATTATTTCAAAATTTATAATAGCTATGAAACATAAATTTCAGTGTTTTATTGTAATTTTTGCCGGACATCTGTAATTTTTTTTTTATAAAACGTTAAAAGGTATCTTTTTTTAATTTGAAGTGGTATAAAAAAAACTGTAGTGGGTCATTACGTGATAGTTTTCAATGTGCAGAAGTAAAACTATTTCTTAATCTAGATGTTCCTGAAACGATTCGGGGATTATTTTTGTCAGTTATTGGGAAGCGTTTTTTGTTCAAACTTTATTGTTAAAAATAGCATAGCATAGCATAATTGAAAAACGATGAGAAAGAAAATTTCGGTGTCTATTTTTAGTTGAAAGAAGGTGGATATGTTTTAATTAGTTTATCAAACACCTCTGTTTCTCAAAGAAACTGGGTGAAAAAGGTGAGCTGTATAACTTATGGGTTAGGGGGACTAAAATAAATTTATGAGGCGAATTTTTATATTGGCTCTCGAATTCCCTCTTGTCCGCTTGACCACTTACTATGATAACATCGCTGGATCGAAGGCTGCCATGTGTGGTACCATTCTGAACTAGCCGTAAGGATTTTGCAAGTTTCCAAAGGTATCTCACGGGACCCATAGACGAATCTGATCAGTGCTTGTGTTTAGTGACTGTAGGCAGCCATTAGTGGGGTCCATCAGCCTTAAATAGTCTTTATCTATTGTCTTCATGGTTTACAAACCCTCAGTGAAATTGAGTCAATCAAGATACAATTTAGTATAAAACCACCCATGGTACAGGTAACCAAGGAAATCGAAAGACTAAAGGTAGGCCTAATGGACAGGACCCCAGTTATGTCCGACTAAAATCAGACCATCACTTGACTGCCCGGATTCGTCTATACGTTCCTTAAAATTCCGTTTCCTAAAAGATGTCAACATTTCTTGTTATGTATAGAAGTTTGTTGCTGCAGTTAGTCATTTCTATCTGCTATTATGCCTACAGATTTCAACGAATGCGATCTAAGCCCCTGTCAAAATGACGGTATCTGTAAAAACTTTGAAGGAGGGTACAGCTGTAATTGTACAACAGAATGGCAAGGAAGACACTGTGACGAAGGTTCGCAACCCTACCAGTCTTTGCTACCAAATAATGAAAATCTCTTTATCTTTTTATCTCAGTATTTTTAAAATATACTTTGACTGAAAAACGGGGGAAGAGGTTTGAAAAGTATGATTCACTTTTACGTTTAACACAAGCACGAACATAAATACATCCTTACAATATATATACAAGCTCCTTGACTTCAAACCATGAAGGTGGCCACCACGAACACAATCCTCGATACGCCAGTGGATGTCCTCAATATGATTGACAAAGTACGGTAGTTTTCATAATAGTACGCTTTGGTCAATTTAGCCCCAAAGTGGGTCAGGATGAAACTGACCCAAATTATCGGGCTAAATGTCAGACTACATGTGTATGTTTTAAAAACTCCCGATTCTTTGATGCATTCATTGTCACGTATGGTTTTGTGTGTGTGTGTGTGTGCGTGTGTGTAACACGCATTTAGCAGGGCGCTGTTAAATAAGAGCTTCCTGCATTTAGTTAGCGCATTGCCTAGAACAAAAAAGGTATGTGTTTCACAATAATTTTTATCAACGAACTCCTGTCCCAACAGACTTCAACGAATGCCTTCACAGACCTTGCCAAAATGACGGATTGTGCAATAGCTTCCCCGGGGGTTACGACTGTACTTGCTGGAGGGGAGGGGGGGAAGAGACTGTGACATAGATTCGAAAGACATTATTCTTGTGCTATCTTCATAGGGAATTATCCCAGTCTTTGTATTTTGTAACAATAATTTCTTGAAAGTCATGAAAAAAAATAAAAAATGTAAGCGTTAACTTGCCATAGACATTGATGGTAAATGTTGTCATTTCTCTTTCTAACGGAAGGAATAAAATTTTCTCTCATTATTTTTTCCCTTCTTATAAGCTCCGAATTAAATGTGTTTCCAAGTTTCTATGCAAAAAATAGGCTTTATAAATGCCATTTCCGGCAATCTGGGAGGCATTTTGGGCTGGAATTTTCGCATGCTTTGTGTCAATTCATGGTGACTTGGAGGTTTTGCCCCTCCCTATAAATCCCCCCCCCCCCCTGACTTTTTTTGCGGACGCCCATGTGTATAGAAGTTTGTTGCTACAGTTTGTCATTTCTATCTACTATTATGCCTACAGATTTCAACGAATGCGATCTAAACCCCTGTCAAAATGACGGTATCTGTAAAAACTTTGAAGGAGGGTACAGCTGTAATTGTACAACAGAATGGCAAGGAAGACACTGTGACGAAGGTTCGCAACCCTACCAGTCTTTGCTACCAACTAATGAAAATCTCTTTATCTTTTTATCTCAATATTTAAAAATATACTTTGACTGGAAAACGGGGGAAGAGGTTTGAAAAGTATGATTCACTTTAAACGTTTAACACAAGCACGAATATAAATACATCCTTACATGCAATTTCACCAAACCGTGAGTATCCTAGTATGTACTGAAGTCACTTCAAGTTTGTTATTCTCTTTATGTAAGTACTTAGTATTCATATTTAGTACTTATTATTCATTGCTGGCATTACTATATTATTCAACATTTTCATTGAATTTTATAATATCCAGATGTTGACGAATGCGAAGATAGACCTTGTCAAAATGACGGCGATTGTGAAAACTTCGAAGGGGGATACAACTGCTCATGTTGGGGCGCTTGGCAAGGAAAAAACTGTGATGAAGGTTTGAAAATTGTCACTTCAGTAAGAAGTTATTCCATATAACTAGGGGAACGCACGTGCCCCCGAGTGCTCCGAGGCAGCTACGTTACTGTCATTGCCACAAACTTTGTCTCATTTATAATGGCAAAAACAAAAGTAACCATATGGAAAATCCATGCCCACAGCTGTACAGCGAGGATTGCACATCCCTGTCCAAAATTGATGAACATAATTTTAGTCAAACATACTCAGGACTGATTTAGGACATATACTTTCAAATTTATTAATTTACTGGAGTCTATGAAATTGCAATGTGAAATTAAAAGAGAAGAACACCAATATCGCTTTGAATGTATTGTGAAAAATTAATACGTAATAAAGAAAATTCCTTCGGCACTATTTCAGGAACAATTATGGTCTACATCGTCTCAGTAAAAAAAAAGTTCAATGGTGACCCCTTTGGGGGGAGGCTAGGTCACGGATAACGATCCGGAGGGGGCAATGAGGACGTGTCCCTCCCTTTATATTTGACAAATCGTCCATTGACTTTGATTTGTCCGAACAGTTACTTATTTTCAACATGTGGTAGTGACCCTCAGATATTTAAAACCTATCGCTGCCCTTGTATGAGGTCACGTGCCATGCCTCTCACATTTTTGCTATGCCCCTAATTCAGGAATCTGAAGCAGCTGATTCAAAATTTTCTGAAATAATTTTCTAAATTATTAATCTTGAAATTTTGAGGAAAATGTGCATTCATAGATTAATCGTGCAACCAAACACAGCGTGTAATATTTCAGGTAAAATATTTGTTTAAAGGCCTAGTTATCTCACCCCAAACAGCACCAATTCTCCTAACCTTCTTACTTAAGCCCTTCCAACAACTGTCTGAAATTCATCCTTACCCAGTCACAATCTCAGTTTATTGCTTCAAGGTGAGTATAGAAAAACTCTATGTGTATAACCAAAACGCTCTCAGTACAGTTCATGCTGTGCAATAGAAGCTTTGGTAATCTGCATTGTTTGAATTAACAGTCAATCAAAAAACTGGGCCAATGGAGAGTTTCTGTACCCCCCCCCCCCCCTACAAGAAGTGTAGTTTGGGGTGGGGATTGGCCCGTTAAGTTTTTGTTAATTTTACAAAGGGTTAACGGATGCAAGTTCCTTCCCTAAAAGATCCTCAACTTTTTTCCAAAGCATTAAGTTTAATTTTTCATTTAATTACCATCCTTTTCTTGTAGATGTCAACGAATGCGATCTTAACCCTTGTCACCAAAACGGTATAAACCATACATGCATAAACTTTGACGGAAGTTACAGCTGCACGTGTATGACAGGATGGAATGGAAGGCACTGTGAAACAGGTTTTAGAAAACATTCAATCTCCTCCCATTAGTCCTGAAATATAATATTTTTTTATATTTATATTGAATTTCAGGTCTAAATAGCCAGGAAAAGTGCTGTGCTGTCCCCGATCCCCCTCCCAACCCCGCCACCAGCCTTGGTCTTCGTAAAAACCGATTTATGGGGAATGTTTATCGGAAAACTTAAAATAAGTAGTAACAAACGTACAAGATCTCAGTTTTACGGTACTGTGGTTTCTTCGGTGAAAGCGGGTGGTCCCCGGTAACAAATACATACCTTAGTTCTAGTCCTTGTTCAGGCCTATAGGTGACATTAAAAAAATCGGGGTTATTTGCCATAAATTAAACTCACAAATAAAAACGTCTATATTACCCATGGGTCGTTTGGTTTATTTTTGACTTTTGCCATTTATCGTACGTAACTTATGAAGAAACGTTGAAAGTTATTATCTATAACACATAGGATTAACTTTTGTAAAAATTGAATCAAGTTTTGATGTATTGAAGTGTACCTCAAGTAAAAAAAAATAAAAAATACATATGAAATCAGCAGGCAAAATTAATTCAAACATTCAAACTCCCATCTTCATAGAAAGTTCTTGAGCCGGGGAATAAAATGTTGAAGTTTATTCACTCAAATTAAAACGGTACATTGCCCAATAATTTGTGATGTCACTGTTGTACTACTTAAATTACAATGTTTGCATTTCTTTGTTTTTCTGAAAGTTACTGCACCTTGTACCAAGGTGTGATAGTACTCTTACTCTTATGCAATTAATTAAGGCCTCTCTGTAAAACATGCTATGCAAGCAAACGGGAAGTGCTTGAGATGATGCAACCCTTTTTTATTCTTAAAGGAAACAAAGCAGGTAATGTGAGTTGCACAACAAGAGATCACAAATTATTGAGCAATAGACTAATTTGTTTTCAGTGAATAAATTTGAACATTTTATACAGTTATATCTCGGCTCAATGATGTCTTATGAAGATGGGAGTTGAACTGTTAAAATTCATTTTCATTCGGTTCAATATATATATTTGATTTTTTTTTTACTTGAGGTACACTTTCATTATTCTGGTGGAAATGTGTATTTGAAATACGATATTACTAACTCGTCGGAACTGTATGGAAGCTTCACCAAATTGCTAAGACTTTTTTAATCTTTAACCTATTGAAACAAATTGGAGTTCTTGAACCCTTCTTTCAAGATATAAACGAATGCAAACTTTTTCGACCGTGCCAGAATGGCGGCGTGTGCAATAACTTCCCCGGAGGATACAACTGTTCCTGCTTGGAAGGATGGGAAGGACAAAACTGTGAAGGAGGTATGAGATCACCATTCTTTCTTGTATATCTATTTATTTTTTTAAAAGTACGTCGATCTATATCGATTTCATATAAATTGACTTGTGTAAGTTTTGGTTAAAAACCGCTTCATAACTGTTTGGAAAGAGTGGCAAAAGTTTAACTTGGGTAAATAAAACATTTTAATCAGTGGAATGCGGAAACTGGTAGATGAAATGTTAACTAATTACTCCTTGACGTCACGGCGACAGACACCGTTTATCAGCATATAACTCTCTTTTTATTTATCACTCACAGTCAACCACACGTACAGCAATTATTTCTTCCTAAAAGGTTTTGCTCTTCTACCCCAGTATAACTAACATGTTTCTCAAAAATAGTGCTTAAAATTAAAATCGGGTTGCTTTTTTCAACAGATATCGTTCTGTTGAGCTATAAGTTTTATAATAACGGTGAGACAGTTTATTGTAAAGCAAGATTAGTTTTAGATTTAGCGGAACCATCAGCAGAATAGACGTCCTAAAAGAAAACTGTATGATTTAAGAAAAAGTCGGATCGAATTTACAATTGAAAATCTTTCATTGTGACCGGCCATTTTCCCCAACAGTTCATATTATGATACTGTTTTTAATTTTATCTGGAAACCGATAAATGAAAAGCTAAGTGCCAATGAAATAGAGTCCTGATGTACGAGACTAGGAAGGATAATATTGGCATGGTTTCCTTTCATCTAAGTTAAAATTGTACTCATTTTATTGTAGCAAACGATTCCTTTTTTACACAGTGTTGCAAAAGTTTTTAACATTTACACAGTTTCTCTTCTTTCGTTTTATAGATATCGATGAGTGTGTTGAATCCCCCTGTTTAAATGACGCCACGTGCGTAAACTTCCCAGGATCGTACATATGCGATTGTTCGCCAGAATGGTGGGGAAGACACTGCCAAATAGGTTGGAACATAATTGAGCTTTTAAAATATAGTCACTAGAACCGTTTTACTGTAGATTTCTGTTCATTGAACCATTAAACAGAGGTTACCATTAGCGTGGCAAGAGGGGACCAGAGATTAATGTTCCAACCAATCGAATCCTGACAAAGAACTGTGATGGAACATGGCTTAAACTGACGCTATTTAACGTTGCACCAGATTGCTGAGGGTACTTAAATATTCAGCAATGTCCCCCTCCCTCTACACCCCTCCTTGACCGGCGTAGTTTTCATAATATACTTTGGTCAATTTATCCCAAAAGTGGGTCAGGCCGAAACTGACTCAAATTATCGGGCTAAATAATGATCCAAATCAGACTACATGTGTACGTTTTAAAAGCTCCCCATTCTTTGATGCATTCATTGTAACATATTGTTTTTTGTGTAATACGCATTTAGCAGGGAGCTGTTTAATAATAGCTCCCTGCATTTAGTAACAGCATTGCCTAGAACAAAAAACTAGTATATATATTACACAATAATTGTTATTAACAAACTCCTGTCCCAACAGACGTCGACGAATGCCGTCAGGAGAGACCTTGCCAAAATGACGGATTGTGCAATAACTTCCCCGGGGGTTACAACTGTACCTGCTGGAGTGGATGGCGGGGAAGAGACTGTGACATAGGTTCGAAATACATTGTTCTTGTACTATCTTTCTTATTTTGAAACAATAATTTCTTGAAACTCATGAAAATAAAATAAAAATGTAAGCGTTATCTTTCCATAGACATTGATGGTAAATGTTGTCATTTCATTTTAAACAAGAAAACTACAGTGGGTCATTACTTGATAGTTTTCAATGTGCAGATGTAAAACGATTCTAGATGTTCCTAAAACGATTCGGGGATTATTTTTTGTCAGTTATTGGGAAGCGTTTTTTGTTTAAACTTGATTGTTGAAATAGCATAGCCTACTTTGCAAAACGATGAGAAAGAAAATTTCGGTGTCTATTTCTAGTTGAAGGAAGGTGGATATGTTTGAAGAAGTTTATCAAACACATCTGTCCCTCGAAGAAACTGGACGAAGAAAGTGAGCTAAAGCTTATGGTTTAGAGGGACTAAATTAAATTTATGAAACGAATTTTCATGTTGGCTCTCGACTTCCTGCTTGTCGCCTTGACCATTTACTTGGGTAAGTCCCCTGGATCGAAGGCTGCCATGTGCTGCTATGTGCTGCCGTTCTGAAGTAGCCCCAAGTATTTTGCAAGTTTCCAAAGGTAGCTATATCACACGGGGCACATAGACGAACCCAATCAGAGCTCGTGTTCGTTCAGTGACTGTAGACGGCCACTATTATGGGGTCCATCAGCCTTAAACTGTTAAATCGTTTTAATTTATCGTCTACATGAATTCCAAACCCTCAGTGAAATTGAGTCAATCAAGATACAATTTAGGATAAAACCATCCATGATACCGGTAAGCAAGGAAATCGAAAGACTAAATGTAATGGACAGAATCCCAGTTATGTCCGACCGAAGGCCTGTTTACACGAGCAACATTTGTAAAACATTCTCAAAACACCTCACCTGCAACAAACCCAAAACATGCTTGTTTTCGGTTTGTTGCAGTGTAGACAGAGTTAAAACAATTTGAAAATGTTTTGGGAATGTTTTGAAAAGAATTGACAGGATATTTCTCTTGCAACATTTCCAAAACATTTTCAAAACATGCTGTATACCCTGGCTGCACTCTGCAACAAACCGAAAACAAGCATGTTTTGGATTTGTTGCAGGTGGATGTTTTGGAAATGTTTTTGAGAATGTTTTGCAAATGTTGCTCGTGTATACAGGCCTTAAGATCAGACCATCACTTGACTGTCCGGATTCGTCTATACGTTCTTTCAAATTTAGTCTCCTGATCGATCTCAACATTCCTTGTTATGTATAGGACGTTTGTTGCCACAGTTTGTAATTTCAATTCTTTTATGATTACAGATGTCAACGAATGCGATCTAAACCCCTGTCAACATGACGGTATCTGTGAAAACTTTGAAGGAGGGTACAGCTGTAATTGTACAGCAGAATGGCAAGGAAGACACTGTGAACGAGGTTCGCAAGACTACCAATCTTTGCTACCAAATAATGAAAATCCCTTTATCTTTTTAACTTATCTCAATATTTAAAAATGTACTTTAACTGAAAAACGGGGAAGAGGTTTGAAAAGTATGACTCACTTAGATTGCTGAGGGTTTTAAATATTCAGCAATGTCAAACCATGAAGGTGGTCACCACGAACACAATCCTCTATACGCCAGTGGATGTCCTCAATATGATTGACAAAGTACGGTAGTTTTCATAATACGCTTTGGTCAATTTAGCCCAAAAATGGGTCAGGCCGAAACTGACTCAAATTATCGGGCTAAATAATGATCCAAATCAGACTACATGTGTATGTTTTAAAAACTCTCCATTCTTTGTTGCATTCATTGTAACATATTGTTTTTTGTGTAATACGCATTTAGCAGGGAGCTGTTTAATAATAGCTCCCTGCATTTAGTAACAGCATTGCCTAGAACAAAAAGCTAGTATATATATTAAACAATAATTGTTATTAACGAACTCCTGTCCCAACAGACGTCAACGAATGCCGTCAGCAGAGACCTTGCCAAAATGACGGATTGTGCAATAACTTCCCCGGGGGTTACAACTGTACTTGCTGGAGTGGATGGCGGGGAAGAGACTGTGACATAGGTTCGAAATACATTGTTCTTGTATTATCTTCAGAGGGAATTATCCCAATCTTTGTATTTTGTAACAATAATTTCTTGAAACTCATGAAAATAAAATAAATGTAAGCGTTATTTTCCCATAGACATTGATGGTAAATGTGATCATTTCTCTTTCTAACGGAAGGAATAAAATTTTCTCCTATTATTTCTTCCCTTCTTATAAGCTCCGAATTAAGAGTTGTGTCAGCATTTAACATCCCTAACAACTGTTTTGCTTTTCCATAGCGGTCAAAGGATGCGATAGTAACCCCTGTCAAAATAACGGCACCTGTGAAAACCGTCGCAGACGACAGTATACCTGCACTTGTGGTCCTGGGTGGCAAGGAACAAACTGTGAAACAGGTTTGAGAAACATACAACCCTCTTTTTATTAATCCTCACAGTCAGCCTCTCCTAAAGCAATAATTTTATTGGAGTTACTAGGAGACTTTGCTCAACCCAGTTATAACTTACATATTTTACACAAAGTGTATAAAACAGCCTCGGTTTATGTTGGCAGATGTCTTTTGTAATACACCACAGGGGGAGTCAGGGTTTACCAGATAGGGAGGGACAAGCTCCTCAACGGAGAGGGAGGGGGAAAGATGAAACCCCAATAGAGGCGGTGACAAGCCAAAAAGGTTAAGTAAAAGAATCGCTTGAATTACGTCGAAAAAAGTTAAAATTTGAGTTTTATTCACGAAATGTGGATTTTTCTGGAAGTTAATCTGTTATATTGAGGTTGCATATAAAGGTTAATTTTGTATTCTTTATTGAAGAAATTACCCTAACTATTAAGAAAATAAAGCATATTGTCGGGGCGACTATTGTTGTGGTCAAATATGATATCAAGACTCCCAGGAGAAATATGAAATTTGCCCGACGGGGGTGTGCAATGTCAAGTTGTTAGGACATCCGACTTGTAGTCGGGAGGTCTGGAGTTTCACCTCGCGGCATACCAAAGACTTTAAAGGTAGTGTAACACCTCAGCAAAAAGCCCTGAATTTACTTTGTAGTTAAGGAGCAAGGTCTCCTAAGGAAGAATCCGCTGGAATTATGTCAATATCTTTTGCCGTTCTCAAGATATACCTCTTCAAAGCTTGAATGTTTCTGAAGCAACTTGTTGGTTATGCAAAATTGGTATGGTATGGCAAAACTGTTGAATGTTGCACAGTGTTGACATTTCTTTTGTTAACCCCACATTAATTATCTCTTAGTTACTCATCAGATAGTTTATAGTTTGGCGATTGACACTGATGACTTTCAAGGACACAATTTCAACTTTCAAAATAAACCCTTCAGGAAACACTTATGTTACAACTGCCCTTGAAATGAATATTGCAAAAACAAAGGATGACATTAGCCATATATGGTATTTCCCTCCCATGACGTCACAAGATTTACATACTGAGCTCATATTTATGCATGATTAAGTTCAAATCAGGAATAAACCTGTAAAACGGCCATATTTTGACCGATTTTGATGGGAATTGCGGCAATTTTCTTGGTTTTAATGCTTTTTACATCAAGTACCCACACTACCTTTAAAAGTGAAGCTAATTGCCATTGTGCTTGATGCATAAACAATCATGGATTAAGGAAAACAAGTCAGTGAGCAACAAATGAGAAAGGGCCCGACTAGAACCAATTGTTTGGAAACTGGGCTTTAAAACGTGATGTTCATCTAACTACCTAACCGACGACGGTGTCACTCTTTCCCGGTGATGGAGGGGAAAGATAGCCCCTCCTTCCGGTTGCGCCATCCCTAGTATGCATCGTATTATTTCAAGATGAAAAGTTGGTTATTACTTAGTATCCAATCCGGTAACAAGTACTAGGTTTGTAACAATCACGTCTGTCCTTATTTACAGATGTCGACGAATGTCTTAATTCACCTTGTCAGAAAGACGGCACTTGTCAAAACTTTGAAGGAGGGTACAACTGCTCCTGTCTGCCAGGATGGGAAGGAAGAAACTGTGAAACAGGTTGGAAAAAGCGCCTCTCTTTTTATTACCTGCATAAGACCTTCTAACGTTGATACCATTCTAGACAGAGGGGTATGTAGTCGTATCTCGTGATAATGGTAAAGGATAACAGCGGGGAATCTCGACTTTTTCTTATGCCCATTCCCAAAATTGTGCAGAATTTTTTAACGATTATTATTGATGAAAACTAACATATACCTGATAAGCTGAGAAAAAATAGTTGCACAAAATATAACCCTCTCCCAAAATAGACACATTAACGGTATTCTCCGCAAACAAAAGTACCTACAGCTCTCCTGGTTAACTTGAACAGCAAGAACATGCCGGAAAAATATACTTGATTCTTGATGTGTTTTCAGTCATACCTTCTTTTTGCTTAAGAAATATACCTCAAATGTTCATAGATCAGAATTAAAATTTTTAACGCTTACGCTGTGATTCATGGTTTACAAAACGATATAATTATATCCTCTTTGCACTTTCCCCGGTTGTCCAACCTATACAAAAACAATTGAAAAAACTGAATTAAATCTGCAATGAATTAGGAAATGATTTTCGATTTTTGATTTTTGCGAGCAGATTTAAACCCAGATCAGCCCGGCGGTGAAGATTCCCCCCAGCTCAACGATGACCCATCCTCTCAGCCAGATGATGATGTGTCCCTCCGTTGTCTAGCAAATACATTCCGTGTCGTAATTCCTGGTAAACTTCTTACCTATCACACAAATACAATTCACCTTAGGGACAGTAACTGTGTTGGAATAAAGCAGCCTAATGGTGACGTCATCGTAGAAGGTGGTTACGATAGTTGCGGGACTATCCAAGAGGTACGTAAGTTGACTATCAATTAATCAATCAATCAATGACATTTATACAGCGCCAAAATCATACATATAGTCCCAAGGCGCTTACACGCAGACAATACTGCTGATAAGCCTCGTGAAACAAGTGGACCTTGAGGAGACACATGAAAATTTTATAACTGTCACTGCCTTTAATATGTTCAGGAATTCTGTTCCACATTTTGTGCGGGTAAACTGAAAGAGATTTGTCGGCAAAGAAACGCAACGGGTATGAGGCTCATCCAAAGTACTCGAAGAGGAGCACCGAACGACAGTAATTGATTCGGATTACTACTATTAGCATAATACTTAAGTATACACATATAGATATTTTTGTAGTGGCTGTTGTAAAAGTGTTCGCTGTTATCTGATTGATGAATATATTGTTAATGCCAGCGTTTTGTATTTGGATGTGACAATTTCGGTATGAAACCTACATGTTTTTCTTGATATAGGTTCTCAGTTCTCATTTCAACAATTCCTTCCTATTGTTGCCAATGTGTTGTGATTACCTCGGACACCTTTAGGGGCTTTTCATCGAGCCCTTATCTGTAGTTGCATGGCCTACAGCAGACTCCTTTGTCCCAACGCCTAAATACAGTGCCTGCGGGAGGCTGAATAAACTCTCCCATGTAATATACCGTTTGTTGCATTTTGTCTTAGAAAGACAAGAATTACCCAAGATACTTCCAAACTTCTGAAGCGTATAGATACATTTCAAAGAAATTGTATCAGTGGCGAAGCCTCCAGAAAAATGTTCGTTCCTCAGAAAATTAAGTTATTATAGTACACCTAGCCGGGAACAGATTTCCATAGAAACTACACTCCTCTCAGTAACTTGTTTGACTACGTATGGGCCTGATCTTTGATATTTGGTTCATAAAACTTAGGCCTACAAGATTGGTGAAAGTGGCTACAAGCGCACTTAACTGATACCAGTATCAAAGTCATATAATCTACTCTCTAAATGTAAATGGGTGAAATCACTTTTTGAAGATTGCTTACAGTGACCACTCTTTTCGAGTGAAACTGAGTCGACTGAGATTTCACTTTTTTGAGTGTTTATTTTACTCGTAATGGGCAAAATGTCACTGGACGGAGATGTGGCCATTTTTTGGAAGATTTTCACTTTTTTGAATTTAGAGAGACATAAAAGGTTTCCTTTTAAAAAATAATTAAAGATATGATGCAGTAAATCATTTGTCTCTCTTTCACATAGGTGGACGGGGGCGGGAACAAAATCATTTATAGGAATATAGTCACAGACATTTCGCCATCTAACCCCTCTCCTTCTGGAGAAGTTGAAATTGAAGTCGAATGCCTTTTTGACGAAGATAAGCTTGTATCGACCAATTACACTTTCATGAGCAATTTGCGACGATCCATCTCACAGACGGGAGAGTACGATATCTCTTTTTTCCTTTGCACGGATGATACCTTTACCGAGCCACGAGAGACCCCTGTCTTCGTGGACAGAACCAAGAAAATCTTCTTGAAGGCGCAACTGGAGACACAAGTCTCCGGGTTGAGTCTGTTCGGGACGAGATGCTGGGTCACTCCGAGCGAAAATAAGGACGATGAAACTTTTACTAATTTAATTCAGAATGGGTGAGTCTCCCGTAAATAAGTTCAAGTCTAATTTAAAAGTAGGCTTTAAAAAACGTAGTCAAACGTTAATTAAAAACTTAATGGACCTCTGTTTCAGGTGAAATGCACTAAGAAGTGTAAAGATTTTTTCAACACTGTGAAAAGTGTACGATTTTCCAGTCCAAAATTACAGTGGAGTGAAACTGTCGACATGGTTGAGTTTAATGATCAGACCGAAAAATCAAGGATTTGCAACAGGTCACTCCCTGGATAAATTAAACTACTCAGCAATATACAGAAGTATTGGGACGAGTCTGGTGGGAAGAGGAAGCGGCTCGACGATGGTCTTCGAAGTGATAAAGATTTAGGAAAAATGTATACAATCTTCAGTCACCTCTTGATAATATATGAATTAAAAATGCACAATGGGCACAATTTTTCAACTTCTTAAGAAATCTTGCACTGGTAATCTGGTAATAGTTCTTTTCATGCAGTTTTCTTACTTTATGGTCAATAAAAGCCTACTCAATTGACACTTTTTTACAAAATACCCCCAGACAAATGAAACACCTTTTTTTGTTTTTCAGATGCCCAGTTGTCGGTCATGATGTCGAAATTAAGGCAGATGTAGGACCTACCCTAAAGCCATCTTTTTCATTTTCAACATTAGCAGCACAGCCCGACTTAAATAGTCACGTGGTAAGTACAAGTTTCTGATATACAATTTTGATTAGAGAAATATAGCAGTAAGCTCTTTGAACGTCATGGGGAAAATTCAAATTAAGGACCTTAATTCATCATATCTTAAATTCCTTAAAACCATGGAGGTGTTTGCTCGGTTTTGTGGCACCGAACAGCCGCTGGTCGTGGGATGAGTAATAAAGGACATATGTGCGCATTTTGTAGCCGATAATTAAAGACAAACTAGTCTCCACTCACTACCGCCTCATCTCACCTGGAGGCAGTTTCATATCATACCCAGGACCAGCAATTAAGTGGTCTTTATAAGTTTATACTAACTGTGAAATGGCATTACTCTAAGGTTGGTTACCTGGATCCGATTGCCCCCTCCCCCTTCCTTCTGAGTGCGATATTGCTGAATGTAATTGCTTTTCAATTTCTAACTCTCGCTGCTCCAATTCAAGGTTTATCCAAGGTAACATGTCGGGTTACAATTTTTACAGATCTACGTTCATTGTAAAATTAGGATATGCGAAGCCGGTCACTCAGATGCATGTAGACCTTGTTGTTCTGGGCCCTGCAGACAGAAGAGGTCCAACAGACTCATGCTTTCCCATCGATTGACTCAGGGACCAATCATACAAGACTTATCCGAACACCCAGGTAAGTAGTGAACTACTCGGGTTTGAGTCAAAATAGCGGGACAATATTTTGTACCGTATCTAGTTTTTTCCAGGTTTCTCACATAACTTTGAAAGGGGATCTTTTTTTCAAAAGGGACATTCATGACATTATGTCAGCGTAGCGCCACTATAAGGTGACGCCTTCAGTTCCATGTAATTTTTTTTCTAAACGTACCTCCACATTGCAGAAAATTATACTTCTCTGGAAACTACGCCCTCGTTTTAAAAACTGAAAATGACGATTAGAGGAAGTTTATTTTGTCCCCTCACCTTTATCCTTTTATGTTGAACGGACATTATTGAAGAGAATTGAGTTTGAAGTTTGTATGTCAGGATCTGTCAGAAGAGGGAGGGGAAAGTCGTCTAATTGTAAGAAATTAAAGCCAACGTTAATTTTACTGCACCCCACTGGGGTAATCAAATCAGATTATATTCTCCTCGTCTACATTTTTAAACGTTTTCACACCTGCCGCGATCTTTTAACTGCATCTTAAACGACAAAAATAGGAATGACATCATCAGCCCTTCATCGGAAGATTGCTTGAAAAAAAGGGGGGGGGATGAGTAGAGTAATTAAATGTATACAAAGGGAGTCGGATATAACTCTTCAGCCAGACTTGAAACACACATAAAAAACTCATTGAAAAGTTGAAAAGTTCGTATTGAGAAGGAAAGCAAAAGACACTATGATGGGACTGGTCGCAAAAACTATAGGCCTACCCAAGTTGTCTTCGGAGGAAGGGGAAGGGCAGTCCACTTAAACCGGCCAGGGTTGCTGTGTGACAAGTAGGGAAAGTGATAGGGTTTTGAAAAGAAATTTTCCATCAGGGTAAAAGGCCTGAGAAATAAAAATTAGCGTGAACAAACATTCGGAAAGAAATATTTTGTCCGACATTGAAGTTATTGAAAAATATTGTCGATCTTTACCTTAATCTCCTAATCATAAACATATGAGAGGAATTCAATAACATACAGTTTTTACCTCAGGGAACAGAGTTCTGATAAAGAAAATGAAAAAAAACGTCGTTTCACACTTGTTTCTTAAATGAGGGAAACAACAGAGCAAATCTTTCGCCCTTATGGAAGGTTTGATCGTATATACCAGTGGTTCTCAAACTTTTTCAAAATACCGCCCCCATAAGGCATCCATGACTGATCTAACGCCCCCTCCCACCCAACATGCCATCATATTTATATAAGTCTTTGACTTTGAGCTTAAACTTTCAATTTCCAGCACCAAAATGACCCAGATAAGTTTTATATTGGGTAAATATTTGTCAGTAGTTGCTAAACTTTTCGGAGAAGACAGTGTGTCAACCACTCTGCAACCTCCTAGGTTCCTTTATTGCAAGAATGTATGAGAACCTCCAGGGACCCCCTAGTCAATGCCAACGCCTCCCCCCTATTGCTTGCAAACTCCTCAGCGCCCCCTTCAAACTTTTCAATGACCCCCCCCCCCCCCAGGCGGCGGTAGGGGCCACTTTGAGAACCACTGGTATATACCTACATCTCAGTCCGTTATTTACATGAAGTTTTACGGCCCAGTTTCTAACCATTTGGTTTAAATAGAGCCCACCCCGATATTTTGCCATGCACCAAGCACAATGACAGTAAGTTCCATTTTTAAAATCTTCGGCATGACTCGGCCAGGACTCGAAAACCAGACCGGGTGAAAAAATATCCTAGCCCGACCTGATACCTCACCCATACATAAAACCTTACCTGCCTCCCATGCTCAATCATATCGATACATACTTGACCCATTCTTACAATTAAGGCAGTCATTCGTCACCCTTAACTACAGTTTCAGTATACATATATCAAAAGTCTCAATAGGTACAGCTCTTTGATTGGCATTACATTCAAACAATCCATCATAGCTAAATTACACAGCATGGGCACTGAGAGTGTCTTGATTTACACATTATGGACTTGTATGGCCACTGGGACAAGCAATGAAGCAATAAACTAGGATTGTGTCTGGATAAAGATGAGTTTAAGATAAATGTGAGAGGGGCTAGAAGTAAGTAAGTTGGGAGAATTGGAACTGTTTGGGATGATGAAAATATGCCTTTAAAGGGGCATTTAGAGTTTTTTTCTACCAGTTTTTTACGGCTTCACTGATTCTGCACCACAATCTTACACTGAGTCAAAAAGGTAAAGAGCAGTCACCCAAACTGTTTTTGAAGAAAAAGCTAAATAACACAATTTTCATCTTATTTCTCTTGAAAGTATCTTGCATTACATTTTATGACTTTACTATTGCATATTCAAGCTAAACCAAGCAGTTATTTCTGGTAAATTTCACATTTGAAGAGAAAAAACATTGTCACATGACTCCCAACAGCCAATCATGAAACTGAACAGTCTACTACACTTCTTCAATTTGGGCTGACTGCTCTTGCCCTTTAAAATTAACAAAAAATAATCTGCCATTGTGGTTTCAGAGTGTGATTAGTCACCATATGGGTGAGGTTGTATAGTTTTGCATCTGTGTGGAATTTTGTTACCCGAAAAAAATTACAAAATTCCTATTCAACAGTAATTAATGCAGAATTAACGTTTCTTCTAATTTGAAAGACTTCTTCGATGACTGATGTTTCTGGTCAATCATCATTTAAAAAGAAAAGATAAATGCTGAAGTGATAATGGCTATACGATTACAAAGTGTACATTCAAAACAACAAAAATAGTCATGCACAAATGATTTTTCAAAATTTGTATTTGTGCATACATAATCCTTCAATACAAAAAAGTCAACTTCTTTTGTATCGTTCCCTGGGACTCTAGGAATGAATGATAATTAGCTAAGAACATTAAGTTGCTAAATATATGAGATTGTTGCTTAGACAATTGTGGAATTCCTATATAACATAAGGTTCGGAAATTCCGCACATATTTTCTCGGTTTTCAAACAGATAGTGGTGTATTGCCTTCATGCACGTCCCTTACCTCAAAAATGGTATGCATGAAAGCTTCAATTCTTTAAAAGTCGCGTAAACATTTTTTGTATATGAATGTAAAACAGATTACAGTAAAACAGATTATGGAGTTGTAAAAGGAGGACATCACGAAATCTTAAGCAATCGACTATTTCAGATGAACTGAAAAAGTTTCAACAATTCAACTCTCAGCAACTAAAAATACTATAAGGATTGACCATCGACCATATTCTTGTTATTATTTTACTTTAGGTACACTTCAAGTTTAATCTCATTCTAATCACAGCTTTATAGTGTTAACCTTACCGCTAATCCTTAACCTACGGCTTAAACCTTAAGCCTATAAATTGAATTTCCGATTTTTCAGAATTTTGCAAATTCTGGTGTGATTATCAATGATGCAGAAAAAATTTGAATTAAAAAAATATTATGTTCGGTTTGTCCATCGCGCTTTACAGAGGTATCAAAGCGCTCTGCACAATTATTATCTCTGGTCATCTGTTACCCATTTTAAATACAGAACGTTCCATGTGGTTGCATATGTACATAGTAACTGAGAAATCTTTTAACCTGCCCCCCCCCCCCACATCGAGATACGGTAGAATGGGACAAAATACTGTAACGGTTGTAGTAGTGGTCACGACCTACATATGAGCAGAAAATACTCCTCGTTAGGTTTTAACCTCCCCCTCCCCATGAAGAAAAGAAAATGGAGAAAATTATGTCCCTAAATCCGTTCGTAAGACCGTTGCAGTAGTATTGCAGTACAGCGTTAGTTGGGGACACTACTGCGGTTGCAATTTATCACTTACAGTCTCATCAAATTTTCAGTTAAACGACGTTTTTACAAATGGCTGGGACGAGATGAATACAGTTAAATTTACCATGCATCATATTTCTATCATAACATTTTAGTCGTAGTCGTATCCGTTAGGTCCTGTCGTTGGTCGTGTAGTGCCGCCGGAATTACTACATCTAATTCGAACCGTAATGAGGGTTGGTATTGTCAACCCAACCCCACCAGTGGCTTCACCTGGTTATTAAAGTTGAGTCTCAGGATAGGTACACCTTCCTTTAGAAGATGGGTTCAAGTGTCTCCTATCCCTGGGGCTGCCACTGGCCCTCCACCCCTTCCTTCCACCGTTGTCAATCCAAACTAGTGTCTGCATGTCCTCTTTCTGTTTATCATGTAATATTGAAAACATAAATCTTTAAAAAAAATAACAATTTGGAATTTCTCATTTTCAGGTGAAATTACGTGGCCACTCCCTGCTGTAGTGTTTCTCTGCGTCTTATCTGTTCTCAGTGTTTGTGGACTTGCTTTAGTCAGTATCCTACTGGGCTTCAGAAGAAACTCTGAGAAATCCAAAGTTCCAGATGGGTACCGCAAATTTTGAGATTTCTCTTTCAGAAACATATGGTCTATGATAAGATCTTTGTGAAGATGTCACGATTGATGGAACTGTTACATATTACAAGTCTACGATTTTTAGTTTTTTTTTTTTAATCCTGAAAATGCAGTTGAAAGAACTCATTCGATCACAATAAATAAATAATGTTTTTGACTTGTAAAAAGAGTGAGGCCTTTGGTTTTGTAGTTTCATTTCATACCTACAGCCAGACGAGGTTACAATAGGGGCAACGTGATTTTCAATGAAAGACAAAATGTTTTAGGAAGTGGGAGAAGGCGTGTGCAAATGTCAAATCGAAATTTTCTGGGTGTAAAAATTTTGGAAGACGTCGCCCATGTCCGCCCATCTTTGCTGTGGGTGTGATCTACGATCGGTTTGACATATAACAGCAGTTGAATTTATTAGGGTGGTCATGCTTGCGTGACTGGTTGGCATTGATTGGCATAGAGCATGCGCAAGAGCAAGTGTGTGCATGTTATGTGTTGAGCGTGTTAACGTTTGTACGATTGCAGGCGGAAAATAGAAGAAATGGAATTTCATTCTGACTAAAGTTTAAGTGCGTCTTACCGGCTCTTTTGACGCCCAGACGTGACGACATTTGTTTGTAAAATCTGAATGAGTCTGGATCAAGTTGACTTGAAACATGCAAAAAATGTGACGGCTGCGCATTAATGAGAATGTTCCATCGAATCGAGTATCTACTATGTAGTTTCGGAATTACGTAATAAATGGATCAAATATTTAAGTAAAATCAAGAAGTTTCAAAAGAAAATTTTCTTTTGCAAAAATAAAAAATACCGCACAGAGAAGCTATGCCGTCATCAAGGTCTTCTTCAGATTTGCTTTTGAATAAAGAAACTGATAGTTTGAAAATTAAAAGACAAGGTGAGGCACGAAAGAAAACCTGCTCTTTTCTTAGCTCTTTGCGAATCGATTGATAATAATTGTTTCACTTTCTATGATATTAGTGGCGCTATTTGTAAACACCCGCTTTAGAAATCCGTGTTCAGTGTATGCACAAGCTGGTTATTCGTCTTCGGGGTCACTTATTCTTTGGCATTGCAAGCAGAAACGCACCCATCCAAACACTTGCTTACGATGACTTTAATATAGACGACTTGAATTTATTCACTCTTCCGCCAAAAGTGGTTCTTTTTTTTAAAAAAAACGGTGATAAACTGTTAAATCCTAAGAATACAGTCCGATTAGATCTTGTTAGTTTAGAAATGAACTGTCAACTGGTTATTACAACAAATTCCATTCTGCAGGCAAAAACAAAACTGATATTTGAGATAATTTACGTTTTCAACTTTATTCCGAGCTATAAATATACAAATAAATATTGAAATTATTTTTTGCGTTTTCTTACGTAAAACATCAACAGTTAAACACGCATTGCTGTATGTAAGCTAATCGAAACAGTCAATGGCAGTGTTCTGTATTTAGACTTCACTTCTGAGATTATTAGTATTGCTTTCCGTAATTTTTCATCCAATAAACTCCCAACCCGACTCCGTTTCCACCAGAACCTTCATGGTATTTATAAATAAGCCATCAATCCAAGAATGCTGGGGGTAACTTGGGTCCCATGATCAGTTTTTTGGTGCCCTCAATACAACAAAAAATCGCCCTCCCGAACCCCCCAAAACATACATTATTTTATCTTTCGAACATGCTCACGCGAATTTCCAAACTATCACACACTCCAATTACTAAGTGATCGTTTTCTCCTTGTAAAGTGCAATGTCTGCAATACCATTTCCACCGGAAAAAAATGACATACCGAGAAAGCCTATCACACTACTACGTATTCGGATCGGATCCCGATCCGATTCTTGTGAGCTTTTATTAAGATCGCCTCCATATCTGTCGATGAAACGTCGCGAAATAATCAGCATTAGCTTACTTTTCGTAGTTCTCCCATACAGATCATATATTTTAAACAGGTTGGCAAATTTGGGGTTCTTTCTGACCAGAAATGGAGAAGGTTTTAGTAAAAAAAAAAAAACACACCAAAATCGATCGGAAGCCTATCCGATTCTTTGTATGACCGTGACTGTACGTTGTATGTAAACATTCCTAAAAGTCATGTTGCCAGATACAGAACAGGAATTCCGGCATTACAGTAAAAATCGGGGAACCTCTGCCCTGAGTAACTTATAAATCTTGATTATACGATAATCCGATTTTCTTTTACCAGTGAAAAATAACTGAAGACCAATTACCCCCCCCCCCCCCCTATCCTTAACCAAGTAACTTCTTAGCTCACTCCTCCACACTCGATCTTTGGCGTTGTCTCCTAACGTCGCCACTTGCATTAATGGCAAGAAAACATGAGAGTCATTGAAGCAAAAAAACTCTTTTAAAATGGTAAAGCCTACTTCTTTTTTCAACACAACCAAGTCAATGCATGTGATCTTTGTCTGGTTTTACCAAATCCAGGGCCGAATCCAAGGGATCCACGGGGTGGTGTGGGGGTAAACTGCGTCAACTATTTTTGCAAAGCAATGCATACTTGGTAAAGGTATTTCCCTACAGACAACCCCCAGGACGGAGATCACAACGGGCCATGCCTTGACCTTTTTCCACAACCATGGATCTCGCCCACAAATCCTTATCCTTTTGCTACAATATATACTGTACTTAGCTATCTTCAGTATCTCAACTAACGATCAAGTAGGAAAATAACTTCTTAAATGCAAAACTTAATTGCAGATCAATTTGAACCACTGTTCTAGATACAGTGATGAATAAAAGTATAATTTACATTGCAATAGGAATACTTCACAGCCTCTGAAATATTGTCAGCTTAGTAAAGTGCACCCTTGACTTCAAAGCATAATCGTCAATTCTAGGGGGACAGGGAAGATACGTTCCCGCATTTTGGAAACACGCCCATTGATTTTTATACAGTACATAAGTGGCCATGTCCACAACATTTCAGACAAGATTGACGCTTCTCCTTCGCAGACAAGCTGTTAAACATAAAGACCATCTACAATCCTTGCAGTGTTGTCGTTGGAGCATAAAATATTGGTGTGGGTCCCCCTTTCATTTTTATTCAGATGGTAAGACCAAGTGACGAAAATCACGTATGTCATATTTCTACAGAAATAGACCTTGTGCATACGATGTCACAGAGCGAAAGTACACCCTCCTTAGGGGGCATAACAAACCAATTGAGACAGCTTATTTGTCAACTAGTCAAATACGCGAAAAGTCTGCTACACTTGCTGGACGATTTCTTATGCGTGCGACCACGTGTTCCATTGTTCAGCCCCATGGATGACGTTAGTGTGTCGTCAATGCATAAGGTCTACAGTGCGGGAATTTCTCGCAGACTAGTATACTCTTTGCCTGAATCGTATGTGGGAATCGCGCAATCGCACACCTTAGCGCCAACACTCTAACGTTTCGATATCTATAAGGGTTTTGATGGGAATTTTGACACATTCCTTCCACCATTGATTGATATGCTCTGTGTCAAAGATGAAGATGAACCCTTTACAACCTAACGTAATTCCACCATTGCCACACAACTCCAAACTTTTTAGAGAACGAGAACTTTCCAGAGTCGCCAGAACATGTCCAGTCTCCCGCAAGAACTTCTGACAAATGTTTCCATATTTTCGATTTCTGTTTCTTCTCTAACATCTCGACGTTTTTAATCAACACATGGCGTCTCAGGGTTACATTTAGCTGAATAGAGAAGTAGTTCTGTTCAATTCAACCATCGTTAAAAGGAGTTCATGAAACATTAATTTAAGAAAAACTATAGTCTGTGTGAAGGTGGTTGGTTTACCACCCTGAGACCAGAAATTGCACTTTTAAAATGTCCTACATCGGTAAAAAAGATGCACTGACTAACGGTTGTTTTATCAATCAGTCTTCCTGTAGTATGGAGATCCTCTCTTCAAAGAAGCCCGCCTTTTTGGAATGTATTGAGTACATGCTTTATCATTTAGTCGAAGTTGTGCACGACCAGCTTAACCGATGGCGAGAATAGTCAGTTTTTTTATTTTCCTCTTTGGCGTTCAATAGATCCTTAGTAACCGACCTCTCATTGCTCGTCATCACTACTCTCCGGATCTTCCAGTAGGTCTGTGAAATCAATCACGTGACCCTCCTGAAAATTATGCATACATAAATAAATAAAAATGGCGTCATTAACTAATCTGGAAGTATCAAAATTATATTATTTGAAAACAAATATTACACATATGCAAATTAATTTTGGTTTGATATGTTAAGAAATGGGCATTTAAATCGTGTTTAAATGTTTTCTTTTGGATAAAGACAACTTAAGTCGGTTATATTCATCTGGAGTTATATTTGTCGATATAGTAGGTTGATCTAGCATTTAAAAAATCCATAGAGAGACTTATCTGCCTCGCTTGCTCGCTTGTAGTATTTTTGTTTGCTTTAAATTTCCAGCACATTCAACAATTCTGGATTTTTCGAGTCCTTCAAAAAATAAGTTAAAATGAACCTGTTTTCACTGTACGCCCAAACGTTTATATGACTTGCCTCTCCTTGCCCATGACATAAGGGAAAAAAGTTGCTGAAAAGCATACTAATATTATTGGTTCATTAGAAAAATTGAAAGTTTTTAAGCTTCCTCAAAATAATTTTTGCCAAGATAGCGACGTTTTAAATTTCAAGTTCGTCCAAGAGGATGTGAGTATGCAATATGAAGGACTTCAACTACAAACATCAACTAGGACGAGGAAAACTTTTCCAAAGAAATGGTGTAATGTTTATGATCGCGGTACCGCCACGTCATCAAACTTGCTTCAAGTCGACACTTGCTACTTCAGCTTCTCTTTAAGTACTTTTGAAGTATTTTTCAAAGAGAACGAGTGGACAAAACGCGAAAATATGCCAGTGAATGTAATATTGTAAAGCGCTGATGGAAGACAAAAGAGATATTTTCTTTGACGAAGCCACGCCCAATTATTAGCACAATTGAGGTTCGCATTGTAAAGGTGTCACATTTACAAAGGTCAACGGAAGAAAATCCACAACTTACCCTACAACCAACTTCTTTTAATTTATCTCCAAATGCTGATATTGGGTACTGTAGAAAAAATGAAACAGGAAATAAAGTGTAAAATACTGAGGACGCCTATTTCATAGGATAGTATTTTTGTATACTTTCATTTTTGGTTTTGAAGGTATAGTACAATGACAGTTGAGTCACTTTTACCAAGAGACTTTATCAGGAATTTTCACGTGATATGTTTTAGCCAATCAGATGAACTGAACTGAATCACAATCACACCAGAGGAAAAAGTTCTTTCCTTAGGTAAACATTGGAATAGTCATACTGACACAATCGTGTTTAATTTACTTACCATCCTGTAATATTGTATAAGATTATTCATGGATTTAAAGTCCTTTAATTCACCAACCACGGTATATTTCTTGTTTGGTAGGCATTCAATATCAAAATGTTTGATTTTCCCCCTGCTACCCCTGTTGATACAAAAGAAAAAAATATGTTAAGACAGAGTGCCTTTAAAAAGGAAAGTGAGTAGGTAATGTTGCGTCAGAAACAAAAAGACCTTTCATTCAAGCCGTCAGCAAATTGCCAATATGAAGATATCATGGTTGCTGCTTGACCAGTACATCCTCATTGTAGCAAAGGGATGATCCAAAGTGTATTTAATGAGTTACAGAATTCTAGGGAGAACCGAAGTGTAGGAATGACCTAAATTACCACATCCGACCCCACTATATTCTCTTAATTCCTCAACTGGTCAACTTTTCTCGAACAACTTGTTACTTTGTCGAACAGCTAATTTACTTCTGTGTTACAATATGTACATGTACCAGTACATAATAACTACTCTTAGCAGAAGCGGATCTAGACATTCCAAAAAGGGGGCGGGCTGGACCCAAGAGAAAACTGCAGGAGTGTGCGGAAGTTGCACTGCTGATTTCCCGTGTGTTTTATATTGTTGATGTGGGGAAAAAGGGAGGACTGAGGTCGTAAAAGCCCCCCCCCCCCCCCAACCCCTTGAATCCGCGCCTGCTTAGTTTAGATTAGATTCAAGAATTGTATAACATTTGCATTTTTTGTTTCCTTTTTAATCTCCTCCCCGTAACTCGTCCATTCGTTTTGTAAGTAGCTTCCTATCGAATGATTTTGATTATTGCTATATTACGTCACTCTCGTGAATAAACAGATACAGGAGAACCTTGGTGAAAGACATCTACACTTCAACAGTGAAAATGATCATTTTATCACACCAACAATAACTAACACCATCCCATCTTGAAAAGGACAAAAAACCTCAAGCAAGAGGCAATTTTCTTGCCTGACTTTACATCAAAATACTTATCCCTCCCCCCCCCTCCCTTTCTCCCTTAATTAACTGCTATACATGGTTGCCGCATATGCTAGGTAACACTTTTCATGGCTTTATTCCATTCTCTCATCTGCCGTGTAAACTTAACTGAGGTTAATATTCATCACCTTTTTTGAGGAACGCCCCCAATTTTCAAAGAGTTTGCAGGAAAGTACGGTGATTTGTACATGCCATTTACAAGAATAATGTGCCGTAGTAAAGGAAATCAAGATGAAAATTGAAGAAAAATCCTAGTAAATATGAAGTTGCAGAAACAAGACTGTACTTACTTCATAGATAGACACAACATGCATTTATCTTCACACACTCGAACAAAGAAACAGCCCGCATCTTTATCCTTCAGCATTAAATCTGCTTTACTGGAAAAACAAATGAACAAAAAATGAACCAACAAAACAATGAAAAGAATTGGAACCACTGTTCACTATGAAATTAAAATGTTTCAAAGTTCTGGACAATCGTAACTTCTATTGACAACAAAACAAAAGTTCGTATTCTAAATCAAACGTAACTCTTCAGTAAATATACAAAAATCATGGAGGTCGGTTAAAAGATATCTCATCTGACGTTATGAAGTGCATCGGAAATATCATTCGCAATTTCCACTTTCAAGATTCATAAACTATAAAGACTGATTCTCTTCAACTTTCTTTTGTTTTCGTTGAGTAAAAGATTCTGTAAAAAAAATGTCAGTTTACCTTAGATTGAGATAATCACGAGTACAATATACCATTCACCAAGGACTGACTGCTACACACAGTAACTGGCGTATAATGGAAATAATGATGAAAGGGAAGGGACACCAAGTCGTGGCGATGCAATGTTTTTTATTTTTTTTTTTTTGTATTGGATGTCATAGGCATACCGTCCTACTTTATTTATGCTCTCTGCAACAGTAGATTTGAACTTCCTTTCATTTAAAAAAAAAGAACTATGAATGAAAGGTTAAGTTTTGTTTGCTTATACTTACCTTTTATTAACTAATCCATAAAACCAAGGATAAAAGCCACCTTGCTTTTTCATTAAAGGTGACATCTGAGTTCGTCTAAACCATTTTATGATATCCTTTGTGCTTACAGCTCTTACTTGCGGCTACAGAGAGAAGAAAAGATTTTAAAAAAGTTCACTTTTTCAGAATATAACTTTTTTTAATCACAAAAAAGGTTTTAAACGATGGAATATTGGGCAAGAATCAACACATTTTTTACTTCGCCCCTTAACATTGAAATATTTCGTTAACTACTAGTATTTTCACCTGCCTTGTGTCCGTTTAGTAACAGGGCATACATATTGATTCCTTCTTCTCCGTACGTTTTGGAACCATTGCAACACTGATTAATAATTATCCCTTTAAGCAAAATTATTGCCCGTCAAAGCTTTGCTGTACCGCCTCGGCTTACGCCATAACAGGAAAAGAGTATAACTTAGGACCCTGATGATAAAACAATGTCAAAACACTCTCTATGGGTGGGTCTTTAAAAATGATGGGTGAACTTGAAAAATTCTCATTCAAATTTACCATTTAACAAAATGCTGTGAAGATTTTCTTAATCGTTTTGTAGCGTTTGCTTCCTTCCAGAAAATTTCACAAAGTGGTTTTGTTCGGTTCAGTTTTTCAAACTGGACGTCATTGCTCGAACACAGCAGGTTTGTTACCAGTTAGCTCGCACGACAGCATCTTAGAAACAAATGCTGTACAATCGACGTATTGAGGGCATAATAGTCACGCTCAACGCAGTGACATGCATGACCCATTCAGTGGGATTGCCATTGACAGAGAGGTTGGTTCCTGAACTAGGCATGTAGGTTGCTAAAATATTAGTCCAATACGTTCTTACACAAGTTGTTCTGGCAATTTTCTCAATTTGTGACTTTTTTAATCATACCTAGCATTCCTACCAAATGTTGCCGACATTTTAACCCAATTGTTTCGGAGTAGATAGGAATCTTTTAGAAGATACAACGGATTGGCTACTCACTTCTTCCCATCTCCTAGGTAGCGCCGGCGTAGGGGCAGTGATAATATTGTCGTTTATTTCTCGTGACTCTGGTTTTGGCTTCGTCCTATCAATCGCCGTCTTTGGCCGTTGATTTTTATCTAATAAATCCAAGTAGTCACACTGTCCATATTCCTAAAGAAGCGGGAGAAACAAAAGTGCAACTCTCAAAAAGTCACTTTAGTGACGTCACAACAGCATGATCTCTGTTTAATTACCATCATAGTCTGTAAATGACCTTTCATTTTTTGTCTGTAGACAGGAAACCTTATTTTCAAAAAACATGAAATTTGCTAACTGTCTTACTTTCGCTTGGATAAAAAGATAAGTGGGTGTTGTGATAGTAGCTGTGTTTTATCGCGAAGTTCAATTATCATAAATCACAGTATTAAAGTACTCATTCCACACTTTTATCAACCTCCCCCAAATGATCTATATCATTTTTTGTACTTTGTATTTATCCATAAGAAAGATGGAGCTCTTCTCGGCTTGTAGGATGAACCCTGCTTCAAACCTCCGTCTGGATAGTGTGCCTTGATTGTGACCCGGAGGTGTCCGGGACGCCTCTTTCCTTTGGAGTTACTGACGGTTGTCACATACTGTTAGATGAGTCACGTGGGTCAACGGGGGAACATTTAGTTTTGTCCTTGCGTACATGGGATTGATGGAGTTTTACGGCCCAGCCCCTAACCAATAATTTTAGTAGGGCCACAGACTTTTTCCAGTTGTGGCTCACTGGCTTATTTTCTCTGCTCCATTGATTATGCTGGGCACCAAACACAATGACAATAAAAATTAATCATATCAAAATTAACCATTTAAGTCTTTGGAATAACCTGGCCATGAGTCGAACTGTAGACCTCCAGACTACAAGTCGGATTCTCGTCGTCGTGAAGTCGGTTACTTGTGTATATGGGTGTGTGTGTGTGTTCCTGTTCCTGTTCCTGTTTATTTTCTTTGTTGATTTCTTTGTTGATTGTTACTATATTTAAGAATATGCCCAACCATATTGGTCTGCTTCCACAGATACACATTATACATACAAATGCAATTATATATGCTTTACAATAACATTTGTTGTAATTCACTTGAACAAACAAAATGTTGACTTTAACGACCTACCTGTCCAACTGCTTCGGTGAGTTTATACCCTTCTTCCACGATTGCGTGCTGTAAATAGAATACCAAATAGGTTGCTTAGATTTTCACTGTTGCCATGGTAACCCTATGTACACAGCTTACCAAAATAAAAAGTAAATTCACTTCTTCTTATCACACTCAGACAACAAATCAATTATCAATTATGTACAGTGGTCTTCCAATATTCTGTACTCTCTAAAACATTTTATTGTGAAAGAAAACGCTTGAGAAAGAATTAGACCAAACTCAATTTAAAAATAAATATTTGGGTGAAAAGATTTGTGGGATCTGTAGACTTTAGGTAATGAAAGCATAAAAACATACTTAAGCCAAACAGGCCTTGCACCAACATTTAAATCTTGCTGAGTAATGTGGAAGGTTGTGACATTAGGATACAGGTACGTTATACTTCATTTCAAGCGACGAAAATAATTAATTGTCGTTACGACAGTAAGAGAGTTTGGGGATGGGGTGGGAGTCGTGCCTGATGAAGGGAAGTACCCGAATCTCGATCATCCCGTTAAATGAACCTATACCGATAAACCGTTCGAAGAGAAATACGGGAATTACTCTCCTAAAGAGATGTCAAAACAATTCCTTCGAAATAAAAGGAAAATAAACATAAGATAAGGGCCCAATCCCAGGTTAAACACCTATATGGACCCCATGTGGGTCTCAAATGGGCATTCAGTTTTGAACTCAAGATTTACAAGGGGCATACCAGGGTAACGGGCATATATATAAGGGATATGATGCACTTGATCTATATTATGCCCAAGTCAGTTGACAATTTGGGCCTCGAAACTACCCCACGGGTCATAATGGGCTGTTCCTATACATATGACCAATTGTTAATCCCATGAACAAAGCTTCATGGGCCCCATCTGTTGCCACATGTATGCACCCTCATGATCCCATTTAGTAATGGTCCCTGACATCTTTTACAAGCGATTTTGTTATCTTACCCTTCGATAAAATGTTACTAAATCTTTAAGAGTTCTAAAGGATGCCCTGTCGTCACCAATGGCGATGTAAAGACTTCCTCGCTGTTCGATAGCAATATGATAACATCGTATATTACCTCTGTTTGAACAAAAAGAAGAAGAAAATTTGTAAATTCAAAACAGATTGTCACATGACTTAATTTCACTTAAAGTTTTCTTTCTGCCATGATAGTGTCAAGCGAAATAACGTGAGCAGTTTTTAACGTGATGAGGTATTAAGGTTTTATATAACAAGTGCAAAATGACGCATTTTCATAAAGACCACGTCTTGACCAAAATAGTATTAAAGGCATATTTTCATCATCCCAATCAGTTCCAATTCTCCCAACCTACTTACTTCTAGCCCCTCCCACATTTATCTAAAACTCATCTTTATCCAGACACAATCCTAGTTTATTGCTTCATGGTTTGTCCCGGTGGCCATACAAGTCCATAATGTGTAATCAAGACACTCTCAGTACCCATGCTGTGTAATTTAGCTGTGATGCATTGTTTGAATGTGATGCCAATCAAAGAGCTGTACCAATTGAGAGTTTTGATGTATGCATACTGAAACCATAGTTTAGGGCGACGAATGACTGCCTTTAAAATGCTGTTTTAATTAAGCAGAGTATAGGCGGATTACAAAGTGGCACGTTCCATATTAATAGTTGAAGTAGCTGGTGAACTTTTTGGAACAGCTGAATCTTTTCAAATTCTAGTTACTATTGTGTTTAAATAACAGCAACGTTGCTTAACAAAGTTCGTTGAAGGGGTAGGGCAACGCTAATAACGATTTTCTCTGCAGATAGCGATCAGTTTATGCCCGTGGTTGAAGTCAGGCCTCTAAAATTCAATTCGCTGAAGCTTGACTCAGAGGTATAAATATTTAGATGTTCGATTTGACATTTATTCCAAGAAGAAACAGTTCATGCTGAAGTTTAGTTGACATATAAAGTTGATAACTTGGATGTGACAAATATTTACCTTGTTCAAAGTTTGGCTCTAACCACCTTACATTGTTAGGTTACTATAAGTAGAAGTTTCGTCCTTTACATCTGCCTATTATATGTTCTACCACGTAATGCTTGACTAGCGATTGTGGGCTGCCTTTGAACCTTTCCCACAGTTTCAAACCTGCATTCTTTCCACATTTTGCATCATTACACGGGCAGACAGTGCAATTCCCGACACAAGTAGTTGGACTAACCCCCGACCCTCAGTTCAGTATTGTTCATCCGAGACTTTCCAGAAATTGCATGGGACCGACCAGCATTGAATGAGGAAGGGGGATACTCGATCAGAACTAGTAAATTCAGAATTGCGACGTAGAATTCATATGAGATTGAGTTCCAACGCTTTGGTGCCGGATTGGAGTCTTGGCCTGCAGTCATTAAACGTAATCTTTCCACAAACGAAGCTTTTAAGAAAAATTATTACAAAATAAAAATTCCGTCAGCTAGCCTTTGGGTAGCCAGAGTTCGCCGCATAACATGGGTATGGCAAGATAATGAACAACTAAAACATCTTATCTCACTTTTTATTTTAATTTTCAAGATATCTACTCCGAGGTGAGAGGAAAATTCATTCAACATTTTGCGTAGTCCTGTAAAAGTCCAGTTTCACTTCTAGATACCAAAATAAATTGTTTAATTTTCAATATAACTTTTTAGAAGTTCCTTGAGTTCAAGGTGACGTACTGCAACAAACCTGTTTCGTCATCCTGTGTTTATCTTATTTACAGTATGCAAACAACCAGTCTGAATACACGTTTCCTGTGGGGAGGTTGCATTCAGAGAATTGATACACTCTGACGTCGCCGTGAACTCCAAACTTAACTTCTCAAGGAAACAAAAATATTAACCTTTCTCGTCGGTCACTATATATAGTCTACGTGCAGTAATCACAGATTTCTTGTTTTCTTTTTTCAGATTCACTTTGTAATCGTTTTATTTCAATTTTGAAACAACTTTTCCTTCCTTTAACTTTCAATTAAAGTAAAAGCATTCAGAATGTGACTGAAATTAAACAGATGACAGTGCCAATTTTTTCTTTGTTATTTTTTTCCATGTTGTTTTTTTTTTTTTTTATAGAAAAGGCCAATTTGCAAATTTCCTTCAAACTGGTTTTAGGTCGAGGTTAAGGCATTGCTACGGTTGCATCGGAGACAAGTAGAGAAATCCCAGCCTTGTTTCTTTCTTACAAGTTTACATCGGGTTGTTTATTTAAGAACAAAGAACATTACAAAGGTGTCAATATTTTTGTATATTCTAAAATTAAGATACATAAAAGGGGTAGGTGGATAGCATTTTTCTATAGAGAGGCTATATTTGCATTTCTTACGGTTCCAAGGACTATACAAATAGGCTAGTATACATTTACCAGTGTATGTACACAAAGAAAGTCTACAAATACGGTGTGTATTTGGGTGTGCATTTTAAGCGATAAATTGATTTGGCTCATGATATTTAACAATTTATTTCAAAGATAATAAGTTTTATTTCTTCACATATCCATGACAAATGATCAATCTCAGGCAATGCCCATATCCTACATACATATAACTGTTTTATGAGTGAATATACAGCTTAATTCGGTTTTCAAATATTCGTTACCAAACTTTTTTTTTCAAATTATGTACACACTGTTACAAGTTAAAACACAACAAAATTCAAAATTTTAACTTTTTCCATAAGTATTATACATACTGTAAAACTTGACTAATCTTGCTAATTATAAGCATTTTCACAAGGAAGTGACCCTTTAACACTCTCAGTGAGTTATTTATATCAACTCAAAGAGTCCCTTTGGTTAGGTTAGGTTACATGGAATTTAATGGCTCAAATCAAGCCGGCCATGGATATTTTCCAGTTGTGGCAGGAAAATGCTGCTTTTGGTTTACAGAAGTTTTTCTTTTATATTTACAATCAGTTTTTATGGCCAAAGAATGATAGATTTCCAAAAAGGTAGCCTCTTGCAGAGATAAATTTTGCTGTTTATTCATCAAGCTGTCAAGAGTAATTTGTTCACTTTTAAGAATTCACGTGATTCACTTCACGTAATCTTCTAATAAATAAAATCTTGTGAAAACGAAGAAGTTATCAATGGGGTTTATTTGTTATATTAAATGGTTTCCTAATGATTAACGTTATTTTTTCTGCCGTGTTGGCTCATTTTAAACGCAATATTTTCATTTAACAGCATAAAATAAAGCTCAAAAACTAGCATCTTTCAAAGGTTTATCTGGGAAAAAGTATGTGGCTAGCTACCCCATTTTTTAATTGTTTTCTCATGGACACTTACAAGTTAGGTATGAACCAATAGATACAGTTTGATACGAGGCAATATTGGTCCCTGTTCACTCTCACCCCTCGGGTCGTACTTCAAGTTGTCCTGGATCTGTAGACTGGGAAAATAATGGGGTTCCCTATATATAGTCCTCCAAACTACGGAGGAGATTCTAAAAACTGGAGGAAAAATGGAAACATCAAACACTCAATAACAAACTTAGGGTCCGAGTCGGGACCGATACATATCAAAATCGATCGAGACCGTTTCAACAGTTCAATTGTGTACTTACTTGAAAGACAGTGAGTAACCGCATCTTGTTTGGCTGACTCGGAGGAGAAAGCTGCCCACATATTTTCCTTTTAAAAGATCTTCGGCTTTCCTGATAAAGGAGAATATAAAAACAAGAGATTTTAAAATGTATAATTCGATGTTTTTAAAAATGATGAAGGAAAGACTGTGCCATGTTTCTAACTGCGTTAAAATAAGTCAGTTATTTGTCCCATATTTTGACAGCCAAACTTCATCGACATAAATCTTTGTCTTAGTTTGATTTAAAATAAGTTTTACGTAAAAAAAAACACGGTCTCGAACATACTATAGCTCGAGTAGATACATTTGTTCAAATTTTAGATATGCATTCATATGGATTATGGCCACAACATAATGGAATTAGTATATAAACATTGTTTAATTTAATTTCAAGAGCAATCTCCAAGATTTAGTATCACGAAATGTTCGATTAAGCTTCAAAGAAAAAAAAAATAATGGTTAATAAATAAATAAATATAAAAAATAAGCTAATAAAAAATGGCCAAAAATGTAAACATTTACGAAGTACCAGTACAAAACGGGACTTTACACTTACGCTTACGACCAGTGGGGTAAGTGGTAACCATTTCCCGATCCCCGACACCCGTAATCGTTCTCGAAACAAAAATGGATGAAAACTTACGTCCTACTAATGAGTCCATGAAACCATGTTTCTATATCTCCTGTAGCTGTTTTTACATTTTGAAGCTGCTTCGTTTCTCGGAACCACTGCTTGGCATTAACTTCTTTACCGATAACGCCTGGTATATGGCTGTCTCTCCCATACATTGTAAGGCTGATCAATGTGTCTATAGGCAAAAATTAAGATTCCTCTCCTCTCCAGTACTTCTTATTCTCTCAAAATCTGAATGTTATAAGATTCGGAAAGAAAGATAGATTAAAATTAGGAAAAGAAGATGGAATTGGGGACAATGCTAGGTGGAATGCTAGGTGGAACAATTCCCTAGTATTGGCGATGCTTTTCTACCACTGAAGTCAAACTGAATTGTCACCTATACCAAGAAAAAAGAAACATCAACGCTGCCCATGAAACGGAGATGATACATCGCAAATCAGGAAGAGGGCCACTAGTGTTTTCCTCTAAGCGTCCTGTTACAAATGGACCTGTTGAAGGATACTATTTCCTTTAAAAGCACGATAATAATCTGCATCGGCCAATTCATTTCAATGCCGCAAACTTCATCCTTTTTGCAAGTTAACAGTCACCGCTCAACAAGTTGTCTGAAAGAGCCTGCAAATACGTATGATCGTTGAACGCTAGATCAGCTTCTAAGTATTCTATCTAAACCCATGCACTATTTTAAATTATTTGAAAAAACGGTAGGGCTGATATAAAATTGACGGAATGTTTCACGTTTGATTTCTTCTACACCGGGTTTACTCTTTTTTACTCTATTTGTACAAGTGTGTAACGTGTACATCTCTTTCATGAATACTTAAGTAGCTTCTTTTAAAAAAAATCAGTCTCCAATCAGAACACCGTCAGGTCTTAGTCTCTAAAAAATGTACTTACATAAAAGTGCATTCCCTTTAAAGGATGTTAAGTGAAAAAGTGCACCGTTGAAAGTTGTCCTGTAAAACCCATTTCTCTTAAACATGATATTCAGTTCACAGTGTTTCAGAATAGACCTATTTCCAAATAACAATTACAATGAATTGTGTGATGCGTTTGGGGTGTACGTCAATTTTCACTACAGTAAAATGCCACTGACTGACAAAAATGACAAACACCAAAACTCTTTCCCACGATCCTTTGTAATTGCTATTTGGAAATAGGTTTATGATTACAATTTAACAAACCGCATTGGTAGAGCCCTTACTTCGAGTTGCACTTTGGCGGCCAATCGCATTTTTTCTGAATGGAAACTTCAGTGTGTATTGGCATCGAGCTCAGGCTGCCAATGTTTGAGCGGCAGCTCCCTGGTACAGGTGACTGAAAACACGTGCAAAACAGGGGGAAAGCAACCTATGCATCTAGTGGCAACTCCCTGCATGAACACCTACAGATCATCCCTTCGGAAGATAGACCAACGAAAATTCCAATACCGTAGTACGTCACTGAAAATACAACACTGCGGTGCATACAAGCTTATAGCTTGATACTTTGACCATTTTGAAAATGTATTAGACAAGTTGCTGTTTTCTGCATATGACGTCTATGATCATGTAATTCTTTCTTATACATTCTTGAAACCATTTGAGCATGACATGCATCAGCTCTAAAAGAAAAGAGCTAAAAGCCTCGCGATGCAGTATTATTCTTTGTCGCACACAACAGTATAATTGATTGAATGGTTCATGCATGGACTACAATGAAAATGTTAAAAACAGATTTTAGTAACATTTTACAAAGGCCTTGTCAACATACCTTGAATTAAATGTTATTTACTTAGTACTAACAATTTATTTCAATTTTGTAAACTTGGAGTGAACTTACTTCAAGTAAAAAAAAAAAGAACGTAAAAGACCGAAAACTTCGTCCCTGAATTACCTTCATTGATAAGTTTCTCTTATATTGCATTTTAAACATTGTAACGGATCCAAAAAAAAAATGTTGTACACTAAATAAAACCAAGTAGAAGTAAACACAGGGGCCTATCCTTAGTGAAAATCAATTTCTAAAAGCAAAAAAAAAAAAAAAAGGAAAATCGACTTGACAAAACGATGTTAAAATTTAATCATAAAGTCACCATAATTTCTGTCAACCCAAGAATGAGCACATGCACTTATTTATATTAAGGTATTGTCTATTTGCGTGTACCATACTCTTTTAGCTTCTACCAGTGTTCAGGTCCAGGTGTTCACAAATTCGATCTGCACGAAATAGTCCTCGACAAACTTACATTTCTATGGAAGTTATCCAACGCCAAGGTTAATCCAACCGCACAAAACTTCGGTGTAGTAAGAGCTTCGTAGTTCATTCGTTGAAGTCAAAGTTTTGAATGCTGCGATTACAGAGTGACCGAAGAGTCATATACTGCCGCCAGTATTACTTCACTACGTGCGATCCTGCAGCCCACTTAGTAAGACTGATGTACCATATCTACTAAATCGGCTTACGCAAACACAGTCAATTTCTAAATAAAGAGTTTAACTTGACGCGTTGTGTTAACATTTCCGAAGATCAATAACAGTTTGCACCTGACGCTGGGGATTCCCATTGCGAATAACTACGTCATTTCCACTAGTTCATTGAAGAAACAGAGGGATTACCACGCGAGCTGCATGCATGCGTGGTTTTGTCCAAATCTGTACCAAAAAGGAAAGCTACTTTTGGAGAATTACTCTAAGCACCGGAAATTTCCTTATTCACTTCGCGCAGTTAATCATGTGACTAATAGTTTGTAGTGCAATGTCCGTTTTTGGAGGTTTACAAATGCCGGGTAATGTTTTGAACCACATGGGATTTTTTGGGGCATTGTGTGCAAACGTTAACCTTCATGCTGCTAGTGACTGGAAAATTACATATAGTATGCGAAAAAATAGATATGGTAAATGACTTCATAGGTTACGTTAAAATATTTATGGTGACATCATGATAATGAGAAATATACTGGGGTGTAGGGGCTGTTACAACCGATAATGTCAAAAAAAAAAAAAATCCCGAATTTAAAAACTGTAAGTGGCCGTCCTCCCCCCTCCCAAAAGGTCCTGGCTACTTCCATGATGAAGGCTACACTCAGACTCAACATTGTCAATCAATACACTTTAAGAAGAGATGGTTAAAAAGGACCCAACGTTGGGAAAAAGCTCATGAAACATTTTTAGCAAACTTCGTTAAATTTATTTGACAAAATTTATGTAAAAATAAGGCAAAATCTTGATGTTTCGCCCAACGTTCAGCAATTTTCTTCCCCAACAATGTAGCATGTGATATGTTTGCCCAACAATGTTTAGAGTGTATACACCAATAAATTCACACAGGGTACATGCGCACATACGCATCTACACACGCACCCACTCACGAACCTATTTGCTTCCCCCGCCCTGCCCGCTTGCCGCCTGTCAGCTTACCTGCCTACACTGTTAAAAAATTTCTCTGTAAATTTACATAATTTTTATGGCAAATTTTTTTCCAACCAAATAATGTTTTTTTTACAGCCAGACTGTAATCATGAAAAAACATTAAGGGTTTGTTTTTTCTTTACAGTTTTTGCATGTAAATTAGTTTACAAAAGTCTACTGCAAAATCGAATTACAGAATTGTTCTGTTTTGTTTACCTTAATTTTAGGTGAATTTACAGCCTACTGTTTTCATTCCCGACGTTTTAATATTTATTATAATATCGCTTTTTTTACCTTTCATATATTATTACGTAACATACACTTTATCATTACGTAGATCAGGTATTTGCTTATCAACGTAATGTGTCGTTACGAAGTTGTTTTCAATCAAAACACATTGAGGATGCTTTGTTGTCATATTGTTGTCAAGTAGACTGCTATCTCTAGGAACTTTGTAATTGGAAAGTCACATTTTTTGTACAATATAATAATTGTTTTTAAAATAAATATGACAAAGAATGCAAATACATTGATTGCAAACATTTCCAGACAAGGTAAACAATAAGTTTATCACTTCCTGATTAAAAAACGCCAAAGAAGATATTATTCAAAGCAACAGCAATCCTTTTGTTAGGAAAATGCCTACAAAATAAGCTCCACCCATTTATGCAAAATGAGATTTACGTCATAAAGTGGTAAATTTACAGACTCTTTCAAGTAAATTTGTGAAACGTTTTTAATTTGGTCCGATCAAGTGCATGAGCGCCTGTGGCGATGAGTTGACATCAGTATACCAATTGTCAGTGCTCTGAAATTAGGGCCTTACAATTTCTTTTTACTTAAAAATGTGTGACAAAACACCAGTTGTATGATATTTATAACTAAGAACGTAATAACTAGGTATGCTTTTATAATAAATGTAAGTTAATTTTCAAATAGGGCCATAAATTTGCCAAAAAAATTTTTTTTAAACTGAAACTTCGCAGAACGATGCATGTTATATATTGAAAATTTTCTGGCTGTTTCTTTTTTGTTTGTTTGGGCTTATTTTTGTTTCTTTTTCAGCTTAAACACAAAATGAATGTTTGTTAAATGACAGTATTTTTATGTGAAATCAGAAAAACACAAAATACTGTTAAAATTTCTGTAAATTTACAGAAAAAGTTTTACAAAGCAGTAAAATTTGGTTAAAAAAGCAGTCAGAAATGGTTTTTTCAAATAAACAGAAAATACATGTTAAACAACCTCTTTTTATTGTAGCAATACAAAGTGTCTGTAAAGATACAGAAAATCTCTATTAAAAGTAAAATACAAAAAGTTTAAGTTAAAAAAAGTCTGTAAATTCACAGAAATTTTTAACAGTGTACTACCTACACACTCTCTCAAACACATACACCTATATAGGTAGGTCCGTAAGAAACCCATGTTTGAACAGTTTTTACATTATCGGTAATTTTTTTTCCATTATCGGTTCAAAGATTTTTTCACATTATCGGTTACTTTTTTAAATTATAGGTTCAATTTTTTTTTACATAGGCCTATCGGTATTTTTTTACATTATCGTTTGTTTTTACATTTTCGGTTGTAACAAGGGCTGCTTAACTAATCTTGGGGGTTTGACATGTTAGTTACCTTGGTAGATGTAAACGGGAAGGGTATCAGAAAGAATATTGGCGGAGGCTCCCACTTACACTCCACAGCCAACAACACCCACCCCTTCTCTACAACTGATAACACTGGAAAATATTTAAGATGTTAGGTTAGGTAGGATGGAATGACTTTTTCCAGGTGTGGCTCACTGGTATGTTTTCCGTACTCAATTGCCTATGCTGGGCACCAAGCACAACGGCAGTAGGTTCTATTTTTAAAGTCTTCGGGATGACCCGGCCAGGACTCACTCCCGACCTCCGTACCGAATGCAAGTCAGGCTGAAAACATTTTACACGAAATTGCAACCTCAGTATTGTAGCAAAAGAGGAAACTGGTTGTCGAAAATGCAATGGAGTCTTTCTGTCAAATGCGCTTTGTTTTAAGGAAACAAATTGAGTCATCTGATTAAATATTTAAGAAACTGTTTTCTTGGAATCACCGCAACAAAATGGAAATCCCAGTAAAAGAAATTCTGGACAACCGTTTAAACCACTCACGGTAACCTATCAAACTAGCCACGTAAAATGTTTGCAAGCCCAACCGCAGAGTTTTCTAGCAAACAAGTGTAAACAGTTGATCTCACGGAAGACAAATTCATGCCACGCAAAGTGTGATATGACATTTATTTCTAATCCCAGGTATGCATTTGAAAATATGAATCACGAAAGGGTGACTGGTCTATATTCCGACAATTTGTGTACTCATTTATGATCGAGTTATAGGAACATAAGAGAGTCGGGAGAAATACTGTCTTTTTTTTCTCTTCTTTTCTGTCTTTCTGTCTTTCTGTCTTTCTGTCTTTCTGTCTTTCTGTCTTTCTGTCTTTCTGTCTTTCTTTCTTTCTTTCTGTCTTTCTTTCTTTCTTTCTGTCTTTCTTTCTTTCTGTCTTTCTTTCTTTCTGTCTTTCTTTCTTTCTGTCTTTCTTTCTTTCTGTCTTTCTTTCTTTCTGTCTTTCTTTCTGTCTGTCTTTCTGTCTGTCTTTCTTTCTGTCTTTCTTTCTGTCTTTCTTTCTGTCTTTCTTTCTGTCTTTCTTTCTGTCTTTCTTTCTGTCTTTCTTTCTGTCTTTCTTTCTGTCTTTCTTTCTGTCTTTCTTTCTTTCTTTCTTTCTTTCTTTCTTTCTTTCTTTCTTTCTTTCTTTCTGTCTTTCTTTCTGTCTGTCTGTCTTTCTTTCTGTCTGTCTGTCTGTCTTTCTTTCTGTCTGTCTGTCTTTCTGTCTGTCTTTCTTTCTTTCTGTCTGTCTGTCTGTCTTTCTTTCTTTCTGTCTGTCTGTCTGTCTGTCTTTCTTTCTGTCTGTCTGTCTTTCTTTCTGTCTGTCTGTCTGTCTGTCTTTCTGTCTGTCTTTCTGTCTGTCTTTCTGTCTGTCTTTCTGTCTGTCTGTCTGTCTGTCTGTCTGTCTTTCTGTCTGTCTTTCTGTCTGTCTTTCTGTCTGTCTTTCTGTCTGTCTTTCTGTCTGTCTTTCTGTCTGTCTTTCTGTCTGTCTTTCTGTCTGTCTTTCTGTCTGTCTTTCTGTCTGTCTTTCTGTCTGTCTGTCTGTCTTTCTGTCTGTCTTTCTGTCTGTCTTTCTGTCTGTCTTTCTGTCTGTCTTTCTGTCTGTCTTTCTGTCTGTCTTTCTGTCTGTCTTTCTGTCTGTCTTTCTGTCTGTCTTTCTGTCTGTCTTTCTGTCTGTCTTTCTGTCTTTCTGTCTGTCTGTCTGTCTGTCTGTCTGTCTGTCTGTCTGTCTGTCTGTCTTTCTGTCTTTCTGTCTTTCTGTCTTTCTGTCTTTCTGTCTTTCTGTCTTTCTGTCTTTCTGTCTTTCTGTCTTTCTGTCTTTCTTTCTTTCTTTCTTTCTTTCTTTCTTTCTTTCTTTCTTTCTTTCTTTCTTTCTTTCTTTCTTTCTTTCTTTCTTTCTTTCTTTCTTTCTTTCTTTCTTTCTTTCTTTCTTTCTTTCTTTCTTTCTTTCTTTCTTTCTTTCTTTCTTTCTTTCTTTCTTTCTTTCTTTCTTTCTTTCTTTCTTTCTTTCTTTCTTTCTTTCTTTCTTTCTTTCTTTCTTTCTTTCTTTCTTTCTTTCTTTCTTTCTTTCTTTCTTTCTTTCTTTCTTTCTTTCTTTCTTTCTTTCTTTCTTTCTTTCTTTCTTTCTTTCTTTCTTTCTTTCTTTCTTTCTTTCTTTCTTTCTTTCTTTCTTTCTTTCTTTCTTTCTTTCTTTCTTTCTTTCTTTCTTTCTTTCTTTCTTTCTTTCTTTCTTTCTTTCTTTCTTTCTTTCTTTCTTTCTTTCTTTCTTTCTTTCTTTCTTTCTTTCTTTCTTTCTTTCTTTCCCAATGCTTATGCCGAGCATAACGCACAATGGCAGTAGGTTCCATTTGTAAAGTCTTTGGTATGACTGTATGACTCGACCTGGGAATCGAACCAGGGCGTGAGCGGCGGATGCTCTTAGGGTTAGACCAAACACGCGGTCCCAGTACTCGACAAGTACAGTAAAATCCGTTTGGGAATAGACCTCTGAATGGGAAACAATGAAATTGCATCAAAAAACAAAGTGAGGGGTCAGGGACAGTCACAAACATACTTGGTTCCTGCTTCCCAGCCACTTTTAAAATGGAATCTACTGCCATTGTGATTGGTACTCAGCATTAAGAATGGAGTCGGGAAAACAAGCCAGTGAGCCGCAACTGGGGAAAGAGCCATGGCCGCCGCGACCCGACATAAACCAATTGGTTATAAACTGGGCCTTAAACCTCCATCCAACCAACTATCTGAGCCACTTTAAAATGTCACTCTATCCCACTGTTTCGTTAGAAATCGCAAATCTTTATTTGTGAAGGATTATTTTCCTCAAAATTGTCTTTCTCAATTTTGACCTTCTTTGATGTCAAAAGAAGCATGTTTTCCGCCCTAAAATTGTCAAATCCCTTATCTTGGACGTGTAGTCTCTGTCGCGGTGCGTTTTTCTTCCCAGCATGCAATTTACAACGACGTTTCCCGACTGATCTATTACACATGCAAATTAGAAATCACCCAATGAGTCATTTGCCACCTATAAAGAAAAGCCGAAACATTTCACCATCCGCGAGCCTTTAAATTGGTTGGACCTCGGAAAGCCGAATGGACATTTCTGTGTATTGTTTAGTCCTAATTCCGGATGCTATTGATAATGGTTGTAAGGTGACCTTTTCCAAGGATTCCTTTTTCGGTATAGACGATTATTAGTGTTCGGGACTTTTGGGAAAGCAAATAACAATAGCTTACAACATATGAACACCTTTGAACAACCGAAGTCGTCGATATGTTCATTTCAATTTTTAATTTAAAGTAAACATGATGTAGGCCATGGCGGCCTGTAAAAATAAAGATTGATCTCACTGAATACAATCTAAAACAATGACCTTCACCTCAGTTCACTCTCAATGACCGCTTGAAAAAGTTTCGTGGGATAACCTGTGCTTTACTGACCAAGTTGTCCCTTCACACATTTGACAATGAAACATACGATTTCAATTAAAGAAAATTCACATAATTATATTCCGTTCAATAGAGCCAGCAGAAAAAGAAAGCACAGTAAGCAGGTAAGTGATATTCAGTAATTCAAAACGCACATGCGCACATCCTCTAAATCTTGGGGGTGAACAAAATTTTCCCGCGCGTACTCATGTTTCAAAAACCGTGATGGACAAATAACTACAGCATTAGGTAATAAGTTTTAGGAATGTTCATTGATCTTTCTATAGCATTTGATAGCCTTGACCAAACTAGTCGTTTAAAGGACCAGTTCTCTCACCCCAAACAGTACCAATTATCCTAACCTTCTTACTAAAGCCCCTCCTTCAATTGTCTGAAATTCATCCTCATCCAGATACAATCTCAGTTTAATGCTTCTATAGGTGAATATAGAAAAACTCGATTTATATAATCAAAACACTCTCAGTACCAATCATGCTGTGTAACATAGGCATTTGGTACTCTGCATTGTTTGAATTACCTGTCAATCAAAGAGCTGAGCCAATTGAGAATTTCGGTACCCGGGTTCCAAAATTGCAGTTTGGGGTGAGAGGTTTGGCCCTTTAAATAAATTGCCTACGGTTTTCAGAAAGGGGTATATATGTTCTTGGATTGAAAGTTACTTGAGAAACAAACGTTCAATAAGTTCATTATATGTCATCATATAAATTAAACTGCAACGAGGTACCTGAAGGATCCATCCTTGGTCCATTGCTTTTTCTTTCATACATCCATTCTGCATCCTAAATGGGAGAATGTGTTTTCCTCGCTGACGACACAATTATTTTTTAAGATCTGACTTACAGGCCCGTAGCCAGGGGGGTTGGAGCGTTCAAACGACCCACACCAATTTGAGGAAGGTCCATTTTTCCAACTCTGCGTTTGAAGGGTATGCTATGAAATTTTTTATCTTGACATATACCAGATTACATGTATGATTTTTTTTTTCTCAAAACGTGGTGTACTGTGTGGAATTCCTGGGGAAAAGGACTTCTGTTGTGTTCAAAAGTCCTCTAAAATGCTCCAGATTGCAGGAGATCTGCAGATTTCAAACTTTTCCGGGGAAGCATGCCCCGGACCCCTAGCAACTGCATGCTTAGGGCACGCGCCGGCCGCCTCCGTATTTGGAAAAGGTCCACATCTTGGAAAAAAGACCCACCCCTCCACATGGGCTGGCTACGGGCCTGATTTAATGCAAACACATATTCCTACCAAAGTTATTTTATCAACCAAAGTTAGATGTTTCTTAAAGGTCTTGTAGGTACCTTTACTAAGCCGTCATCATAAACACACACACGCACGCAAACGCACAACTATTTTTTGTGGGGGGAGGGGATTTTGATTCACAAGTGAATTGAAAAGATCATAGGCTCCTTTTTATTAACATTCATGAAACATAATATCACTCTTAAAACAAGAAAAAGAACTTTGTCATCCTCTTAAAGGTGATCAGGTAACAGAGTGAAAAGTGTGATTTTACCTCATTAGAGTGTTAATTCATTCCAAGAAGGGTGAAAATTCACTCTGCAAATAGTGTCATGCAGTAGGAATCACTTTGTGTAGAGAAGTCCCTGTATGACAGTGTTTGCACTCCATCAGTCGTGTCAGTTCAGTTCAGTTAGTAGTATGTGTCGTTTATAAACGTCAAGAGTAAAACTGTGCTCTTTAGATGTGAACTAAACTTTTCTATGAGTGAATGTCCGCTCTTTGGGAGTGAACTTCCACTCTTCTGTCGAGGGAAATTTCACTCTTTTAGAGTGTGGAGTAAGTCATGTAGCAGAACAGTCTACCCATTCATGTTACATGAAAACTGCATTTCCTATGCTACGTCTAGCGGTAAAGAGCATCCCCATCTCACGTGGAAGGCCTGGGTTCGATTCCCAGGACGAGGCATGCCAAAGACTGCTAACTGACTGACTGACTGACTGACTGACTGACTGACTGACTGACTGACTGACTGACTGACTGACTGACTGACTGACTGACTGACTGACTGACTGACTGACTGACTGACTGACTGACTGACTGACTGACTGACTGACTGACTGACTGACTGACTGACTGACTGACTGACTGACTGACTGACTGACTGACTGACTGACTGACTGACTGACTGACTGACTGACTGACTGACTGACTGACTGACTGACTGACTGACTGACTGACTGACTGACTGACTGACTGACTGACTGACTGACTGACTGACTGACTGACTGACTGACTGACTGACTGACTGACTGACTGACTATACAGGACTGCACGGACTGCAGGAGTTTCCTTGATATCATTCAAGTTGAGCTTTGTGCTGAAGAACTCTATTCACACCGTAAATCCAGCTGGACGTTTACCATTAGTATTAATTTTTCTCTTTTTTTCTTTTTTCTTCTATGTCTTTCCCTTTTTTGTTGCAGATTTTTCGTCCTTTTTCGTTACAAATTCAGACAAGTATGGTGAAGGTTTTCACGCTATTGCAACTACAATACAGGGACCGTGGAGACGGGGCCTGGGGGGGGGGAGGGCTTCAGCCCCCACACGTTTTTGCTGTGGGCATTTTGGGCCACTTTAAACTACATTTTGGGCCGCTTTAAACTGCACTTGTCTTATTGGACATATTGGGCCGCTTTGATGATTAGCCCGCACTTCAAAATTGGCTCCGCGGCCTCTGCAATAAAAATAAAAGCACAAAATAGCCTCAGACATTGGTGCAGAACTTTGACGCCTCTTTCAGTTTTTGAATACATGTTAGAAACGCGTTCATTTTATACAGTTATACGAAAGTGTGTAAGTTTTGAATTTGTTTGATTTTGAACAAATACAGCGTTTAATAGTTCATATGCACTGTAAAACCGTTTTCAGGAATTAAAAACTTTTCCAAACAGTTTTGACCCCATTTTGGAAACACGTTTATATTCTAAACACTTTTAAAAATTAAATACGGTAAAATATTTAGAAATGAAACACATAACAGCATAATGATTAGGAATTACACATATGAGTTCAGCTTTGCAACATGTTTCTAAACTCGGGCTTAACCCGTGTTTTATTCTCGAACACGTTTTTAGATTGTGTAAGTCTTCAAAACTTGAACAATCTAGTCAATGAACGCTCAGTCACTAACATATGCCTATGTGTAAAAGTGACGTCAACTGGTCAATGCTTTCTGTTCACCGTTCAAAACTTCATTGTGATCAAGGCCGTCACCGAGGGGGGGGGGTGCTGAGGGTGCGAAGGCCCCCCCTCCAGACCCCCCCCCCCCAAAAAAAAAGTGGGAGAGGGGCGTCGTTGCCGGGCGTGGAGATTTTCTTTAAATGCGGTCGGAACTGTGTATGTAACGGCAAAACGGCAGTCTCTCCTACGTTTTCACTACTTCTAGACTATCATGTGGCGACCCTCGTAGTCGCCATCTCGTAGTCAATCTATGACTATTTCATGGATATATTCTTCCCCAAACAACCCAAACAACAACCAAAAACCTCACCCGACCCCTCATTCGAAAGCCTGAAAAACTCTCTGGGATCCTGAAAGATACAACTTGTTTAGTTGGAGGGGAGCTTACAAAATTTTGAAAAAAAAAAACGGAATCCTTAGACAGTTAGACAGCCGGAAATAACATTTTCAAGGGAAGTAGATTCCAAGCAGTCGGCATTTTGAGCTTTCCCTTGCTATAAAATATTCACTTGGATTAAAGTAGCTAACTGCAACGTGATCAGAAGGCTACTAAAAAGATTCTTTTGCCGAAAAATGTAATTCTGCCGAAAGATTATCCAATCGTAACTTGGTGCCGAGCGCACAGAAAATTTTGAGAAACCGGGTCCCTCAAATAGCCAAAAATGGCCTGTAACTAGAAATGAATCATGCAGTTGTCATTTTGAGCGTTCGTTTACAAATAATAGAAAAAAAATCATCAACTCTCTAAGTGATAATATGAAAATTGGCAAATAAAATTTACCACTGTCACAGTCACTGGATGAAGTGGTGCGTTCGTTTACAAATAATAGAAAAAAATCAGCAACTCTCTAAGTGATAATCAGAAAATTGACAAATAAAATAAACCACTGTCAGAGTCACTGGATGAAGTGGTCTTGTATCATTTGGGGGGAAAGAATGTAAAATGAGAAAGTGCAACCAAGATAACGTAAACAACAGGACCAATGAAATGAATGATGAAAGTCATGGCAATAAAATTTCAAGATTTAAATCTAATTTTGAGGAACAAACAGATAAAGGTTGTTTTGTGTCTACCAGTGGCGGCAGATGGTAACGTCATCCCGCCAGTACGAGGGAGAAGGTTAGAAATCATAATACTAGGTCCACATTTCTGAAATTGTAGACCTATAGACCTGTAGACCTCTAGTCCTATAGATCAATAGACTTTGCACTAAGGCTGTTGGTTTTATTGATCGCTGTTCTGGTAAAATTGTGAGGAGACTTAGGCAGGGGAATCCCCTTCAAAAATATGGTGCAACATTTGACAAAAGCATACAAACACAGGAATGACGGTCAATATTTGGGGCGCCCCTATTACTGACCACTGATCCGCCACTTAATGGCCTACAGTGACTTCTGCATGGAGGCTCGGTAGCAATCACAAGGCAATCTAGTATGACTTTTTTGTTATACATTTAATTTGGAAATGACAATGGCAACCCCTTACGAGAAAACAATTGGCTCATATACACAATATAGTTTGGATACAATACCCAGGGTCGGCGAACGGTCGCTGGTGCCAATTATTGTTATAGTTGATAAAATATTACGTAAAATTTTCATACAAATTTTACAGCACTATGTGGTTTATAATCTCCGTCAGGAAATTGGTTCATAATCGTGGACAGACTCGTTACTGGAGGAGTGAACCAAATTAGAAACCGACTAAATTTTGAACTTTGAGTGTTTGATACTTAATACAGTTGCAATTGTGTTAGGGGTCAAATTTATTTTTGAGTCAATCATTCATATATGTTTTCAAGGAGAATATAATGATTACAATTATCAATCACGCTCCCAGATGCAGTAAATCCTACGCCTGAATTTCCTCTCTTGGTATGCTTCAGTTTGTGCCATTTAAATTGAAAAATTTCGAAGCTCCCTACCATGGGAGGGGGACCCCTCCCACGCCCACCCCCTTCTGCTACATCGTGGCCTCGTCCACAACAATTTCCTCACTCACATGCTCGATTTTCAAAACGCACCCCCCCCCCCCCCACCTTGGAAAAAGCTGGTGACGGCCCTGGTGATGGTGTTTTTCTCGTTTTTGCTGATCTAAATCTTTTACAGGAAGTGTTCAAACTTTATTTGCAGCGTAGAAGAAATGACAGCTCACTGTTTGGTGGTAAAGTGTAAAAATACCATAAAATAGTTACATATAAGTAAAGAGGCCTTCATAACAGAGTAAGTACAATAACTCTGCATTTTTGTGGCATTTGGTTTTGAAATACCATTTCTATTAGCGTAGAATGTGCCGTTCATTTGTTCGTGCGTATGCGGTTGCTTTGGTCACACTACAACCCTGTGCTAAGGGTATCCGAAACATGTGAGAACTCAAATGGCCTTTTCGTTTTGTAAAATTGAAACATTCCACTGTTCGATTTATCTATTGCAACACTGTTGAATACAAAAGAACGGGGAAGACCAGGGAAAACGACATAAGGTACCGCACAGCCTTCTACGAAATGGAAAAAACCTAGAAAACAGAAATGATGATGACACGAAAACAAACACTCTAAGTGAGTAACATGTTTTTAAATACAGTTACATCTCAACTTTTGAGATTTGAGTAAATTTGCCAGCAACGTATATTATAGATAATTACCCTTGGTTCCAAAACGTCCATATGCCAGGAGCTACATAGAGAGAAAGGGATAACGCGGAAATTACCCGGTCATGCACACCAATTAAGCGAACGATGGCGAATTGGATATGATTACGATTTTAAAATAAAAACAGAATTTGCAATTTCAATGAAGTGATTAGTAACAACATTGCCACAGAAAGTAATGTAGATTGAGTTTCATATATTTAAATTAATGTACTGTACTTTGGCTCCGGAACACACTGATGAGTAAAACACACTAGTAAGAAGAGAGTCTTAAAATAGACTATTCAGTTTTTAAAAGCAACTAATGTCGTTACGGTTTGGCGACAAAGGAGTTGGGAAGGCGCGGTTACACCAGTACACTGTCGCCACAATGAAAGGTAGATTTCAATTGGGTTACTGTCCGTGTGCAATCTCACAAACGTTAGCGCGCGCTATCATGCATTCATGTACTCTTGCGCATGCCAATGCCAACCAGTGAACTAAGCGTGAATACCTAATAGGCTACCAAAAGTAAAACTGGATTTGTCTTTGAAAGTTCCATGTCGACATACATAATGTATGGAACGGGAACATAGATCTCAGTCAAAATATAAAAATGTAACCCAATCCGCTCTTCGGCAGAACAAATGTTGTGGCGAATATTTAAAAGCGACATAATCACATATTTAAGCCGTAATGCATTGCACAAACATTTAGAAGTTCGCGACATCTACGTTGTAGCATACAATGTATCGTGAATTAGCCTCAGAATGTGATTTTCTATAAAGTCCATCTTACTGTACATGTTATGCTAAATTCTTTATACATTTCCAACCAATTCGTACTGTGACAGAGAGCTAAGCGAGCGGGCTACAAATTCGGCAAGTAAACCAAAGAAAACTGTTGGAACCAATTCGAGAAAAAAAGAAAAAAAGTATGATTTACTGCAGGCTATATGATGGAAAATCGATCTATTTATTATATCTTCCAATGAATGAGTTTACAGACATGTAGTTTTATGATTTATCCGCATGAGAGCAGACTCAAATTATCACATCACATTTTGCACTCAAATCGTTTCAGTGTGCCACAGTAAGCATGCACAGTATTCGCGTTTGTATTGATACCGCTCTAGTAACAACCGTGAGAAAAACATGGCGCTCTACAGTGTCTACACCTTGAACACTGAAAAATTAGAATCATCGAAGACAATTACCTGCGCAGCAGGCTGTAAGGCATATTCCTTTTCAGTCTTGGAAGCCACGAAGCTGAGAAAACCACCCTTCGCCCCGCGGGGTACGAAGACAAAGGATCAATCAGGCTAACTTCTGCCGAAGACATATAAAATGGACGGTTCGAGCGTTGGTGTTGATAATTGAAGGTGTGGTGCTGTGTTATGTGTTGTGAAGAACATAAAATGCAACAATAGAAACGTCATATTCTTTAATAGTGGGACTGGTTATGAAATCACAGAATGGCAATGATATAGCGCAGATCTTTTTATATTGACACAGGGACAAAGTTTGTTTCACACCACAGAAAGTGCTATTTACTTGACACGTGGACAATTGTGTGTGTACGAGGGTGTGTTATAGTTCAACTTAAATACAGCATATTGCTCTGAAAGTGTTAGCACGTGGATTTATATTATTTTGGGTTAATTGCGCATTCTGGCTAACAACTACACAAAAGAGGTGCAATGCCTAGAAAAGTGGTAGGTGATATAGTATAGGGTGCCTAGTGCCATTAGATTGTTAACTCACTACAAGAATAGTGAAATTCACTAAGAGAAGAGTACATTTTCACTCTCTAAAGAGTACCTCCAGGGCCCAGTCACTCAGTTTTAAAGACTTCATCAATAGCGAAACGTCGCTCTTTTGGGGTGGATTTCACTCTTTTTTGAGTCAAATTCGGCGCTCTATTCTAGACTATTCGGAGACGTTAACCTCACTGTAGTACCTTAATTATCCATTAATAAGTTTTCCATGTTCGTTTTCCTATTGTGGTAGGACTGATAACATAGCACAAATATCAAACAATTTTGTTTAAAGTTATTTATATCGAACGAAAATCTATGAATAACCTACAAAAATCAAAGGAGCGAAGGTAGTCACGTTCTGATAGAGTGAAAAGAGTGAATTCACTCCATTAGAGTGTTAATTCACTCCAATAATAGTGAAAATCACTCTCTTTAGTGAAAATTCACTCTTACCAAAGTGAACTTCACTCTTTTCTACCCCTTTAACTGTACTTATTAATACCACCGTACTAAAATAATTGTACCCATAACTGAGCACTACGTTTACACCGATCGTTTGGTACAGAACTTATAGTTTTTATAAACTGTTATACTTGTCAGTCAAGATAGCAGGCTGGGTCAATAAAACTGGCACACTCTCTCCTACGTACATTAAAACATCGGTGGTGTTATCTATGATTTAAACTAACAATTTGACAACCACAACTGACTATTATTCACTCAGCCTGAACGAGGGAGATGTATATCTCATATCGTTGCTGTACAGTTTTAGTCTGCAGACGTACCACATTATCGTTTGAAAGTATCTTACAAGAGGACAATTCGTGTCGACGAAGGGTACTTCAAATGAGACTCTTTGTATAACAAGCTAAAAGCAAACATTTTGTGATAGCACTGCCAAGTCATCGTTGGTGGAAGAGTTTAAACAAACTTGAGATAATTATTGAACGAACAAAATGTGACAAAGGTTTAAGCCCCTAACGAAATTTATATATTTGCAAAACAACTTTCCAGCCTTTTATCATTTCATATTGTTCGACATTCTTTATGCTTCACGACATTGTATGAAAATTGGCATCTCAACAGCAGAACACAATTTTAGCTGCTTATGAGTACGTGAAGTATCAAAAAGTGTACTCACAAGCCAGACTGTGTTCCAAAATTAGCCAGTTGCAACCATTTTGACAAGCTCACCCATTCACCATTTGACTTTACACAATCAAGTGCTTAGGCATGGCAGAGTAGGTTTTTGCCAAACAAGATTTAATTCACTGAATCCCAACGACCAGGGCCTTAGCTATGCAAAGTCAAAGGGACTATCCAAACAATGCATGCATGAAGCGTCACTATCTTCTTAGCACGTGGTGCGTGTATGTAACATGAGGAAACCTCAGTGAAGGGGGCTGTTCCACCCCGCAGGATGCGACCGAACAACGTACCTCCATACTGATGCATCTTCTTCACCTTTACTTTACTCGTATGTCCCTGGTTTTACTTGCATATTGTCTCTCATGAAACTACGTCTGCGATAATGGCAAGGCGTACCGAATGGGGACAGTCTCTGATTTCAATGTTTCGTACCCTATTAACTAGGGTTGGATGTGAGACAAATTAGGCTATAGATATATTTGAAGAATTGTTTTAAAAGTTCTTTCGAGTCTGTTGCACATACAGACGAATCCCAGGTTATCGCTTGTGTTTAATGAATGTAGGCAGCCATTAGTGGGGTCGGTTAGCCCCAAATCGTCTTCATTTATTGTCTACATGAATTTCTAATTGAAGGAATCAAGATACAATTTAGTTTACAATCATCCATGATACAGGTAAGCAAGAAAATTGTAAAATTAAAAGGTGATAGAACCCACCCGACCTACGGCAGACTGAAATCACACCATCACTCGCTGCCCGGATTCGTCTATACCTGTATACATGCGGGAGATGGAGACTACAATTCCCGTAGATAAATACAGACAACCAATCAAGATACTTTGAATAATTTAAAGGCAGTCACTTGCATAGGCGTACGAGGCGGGGGGCAGGGTGGGGGAAGGGGGCACTGGCCCTCCCTATTCGGGCAAAAGCAGTTGGCCTATTCGGGCAAAACGTGGGGGAAACGTGATAAGCGGTGACATAATTCGGGCAAAAAGTGCTCTTGTCTCCTCACAAAAAATACCCCCGTACGCCTATGGACAATTGTCACCATAAACTTCAATTCTACCCAGAGTAAACAAAAATTCTCAATTGACACAGCTCTAAATTTAAAAAAGTGCCGAGTAGTGCACATCGCACAGCATGCACTGAGTGTTTGAATATACATTAGGGCCTTACATGCTCACCAAGGTACCTGATACGAAGCAATAAAGTAGGACTGTGTCTTGATTCGGATGAGTGTATGACAATTGTGGGAGGGGCTACAGGTACTGTAGAAATAAATATGTTGGAAGAACTGCATGGGTTTGATGAATATCTGTACCTTTAATTTATGAAAACTCACTACTAAATTTGACAAGGAATGAAATTAACGTTCTGAACAAACCGTAAAATAGCATTGAGCTTGACAAATTTTTAGTTTCGCTCCAGTAGTACGGTGCTCTTGCCAGGACTCTTGAAAGGATGTAGACTACAGTACTTCACGACTCCATCTTGGGTTTTCTGATCTTTTCGTTATCCACTTGCACGCCTTAGTAAGTGGGCGCCTTTAATCTCTACGAAATCTTTCTTACTTGAAGCATAGCCTATACGATCGAATGTACACTGAACTCCTCCTATAAGTATAACTCTTTACAATTGCGTGTATACAATGAAATTCAGAAGATCAAAGACTTGCGGTACTCCGACAGTATGATGGCCAACATTACCTGTTTTCCGGACTACTCGTACACTTTACAGTATAGTGTATAGACCTAGTCACTATATCCCTCGTAGTGGATTGGTTTCCTCAGTCCCCGTTAACGTTTTAGGTTCTACAAAGTTCTAACACATAGGCGGATTGAAGAAGTATGTCGCAAAGCCTGCCGCGCATACACAAGCTATATTTTGCCTCTTATGTAAGTTACAACAAGTTAGTCAGATACTGTTTTACACGTCAACTTACAGCAATCCTCGTATTATTTGGTTTGTATAAGTCTGTAAGTAATAAGTGTCATTTAATTACCTGGCATGGTTTGTATATCTCTGTTTCAAATCGAGCGGAACCGGTTCACTTCACAGAGTTGTAGCTTGCATAACAATTTGCTCACGGCCAAGGTCATCTGGCAACCGTGGACAATATCAATTCATTGACATCCAACATACAGTAATGTTCATTCAAACACTACGACGGTGCCAAAGAATGTTAGATAACACCAAACCAATGGGGGCCAATGAGGTTAGGTTGTTACCTTGCTCCTAACCGGCCAAACCTTCACCCTCCAAATGTGCTGGTTCGACTCTGACTGAAGCAGGAAAACAGTGTATCATTTCTGCGAAACGCGTTAAATCTGTTACAACGTGAGATGACACGTGACCACAAAATGCAGATTGACTATTTCAGGAACTATACGGACAACAGACCAATACGTATCTTGTTGTCTGCGGCAGTACGAACCTAATGTGCCCTTTTTCTCCCTCCCTGGTCCCCTTTCACATTACTTATGGTTTGTTGAGGGTGGTTGCCCGAAAACTGTACATATTTACCGGAGGGTAAGTAATTTTACCAGCATGAAGAAATGGTCACGGTAAAAATATACACTTGATTTCCTTCCTTGCCCAATTACACAATTTAATGATTGACAGACAGTAATACTCCATGCGAAGACATTTAATCCAAGTCAAGAAACCCTAGCCACAGTATGCAGAGCACACAGGGGGGGGGGGGGGGGGTTCTTGGATTTCGTTCAATAAACGCTCACTTTGATTTGTCCGAAAATAGATTTTAATTTCTGAGTGATTACTTTTCTTACGATTTTAAAAAAAACTACAGTATTTGCATGCACGATTTTGAGTGCAGCTGGCGCCAATTTGTTAGTGCGACACCTCCGTTTGAGACTGAGATACGTGAACGTAGTAACTCAAGGCATACATATTGAAGTACTAACTCGGTCCGACGTTGAACTTCCATGATCTACCTCCAGGACATGATACATAATCGTCTGTCTACCTTGGCTTAGGCCTACGAGACGTCGTTACCAGCCTTATTCTCGTTCAAACAGTTTACCCTTTCTATCCAGCTCGTGTGCAAATACACGTCTGCATACAGTATATGCAGACAGACAGATACACATCTTGGTATTGACCAAAGTTATAAATGTGTCATTTGGGTCCTTCACTCTTTTCTCCGTTTTAATGGAGATTGAATCGACAAGGAAAATTTGCAAAATACCCCCCAGGACGAAAGTAAGTAAATAATATTGTCCCACTGACCTGCAGGCTTAGTCTTCGCTCCTGGCTATTGTATTGTATATTGTATTGTGTCCGTGTAATGTTCTCGTGGTATATGAAGTCCAATGTTGAGTTCTCCAGCACGGTAGTGCTTTTGTTATAGCCTACCACAAGTCAATCTTAGTTCAAACTAGCTGTAGTTTACAAGGTTGAATACCATCTGGAGGGAGTAATTAAGAAGGCCTATTGTGCAACTCTTATTTTGTAATGATTACAATAACTAAGTGACCGATCGTAATGCCTGAATACTTTGATTATGGGTTTCGCCCTCACAGTCAAGGTTTACCTTACAGTAACTTACTGCTAAACTGTGTCCCTGTGGTAATTAGACTACTTTTAACTGTTTAATGGCCTGCAATTTTGGTGGAAAAGGTTGAAATAATTAAAAATTCAGTCGGGTTGGTATGAGTGTGTCATGAAGCACTTATACTGCACATTTAGACACAGGGTAACTACACGGCATTTTATTTCCGGACTTCAACATTGCACGCTGTTGAATTTAAAGGCATATTTTCATCATCCCAAACAGTTCCATTTCTCCCAACCTACTTACTTCTAGCCTCTCCCACATTAAAACTCAACTTTATCCAGACACAATCCTAGTTTATTGTTTCATGGTTTGTCTCAGTGGGCATACAAGTCCATAATGTGTAATCAAGACACTCTCAGTTACCATGCTGTGTAATTTAGCTATGATGCATTGTTTGAATTTGATGCCCATCAAAGAGCTGTACCAATTGAGAGTTTTGATGTACGTATACTGAAACTGTAGTTTGGGGTGACGAATGACTGCCTTTAAACCAATGGGTTTTCTCTCCCGAATGTCATAATTTTCTAAAAAAAATATCGTTACGTGAGTCTCACGTGTCAATCATGAAACACGGCAAACTACTTCACGTTAGGGTGACTGCATATTCCGGAGACAGAATTGATCAACCTTCAAATATGCAGAAAAAAATTTCTCTCTCAGGAAGAAAAAACAGCACCTTCATATAGCATTCGGAGGATACAAATTTTTGAAGTAATGCAATTCTTACTTGAGATTTGGTGCATCCGGCATGGGAAACCTGTGATGTCATCGCGGCACATTAACTTGACTTTGCATTCAATTTCTTTATAATTTGGATGCTGCTGCTGGTTGTGCTCTGCCTATACTGAAGAGTAATGCTAGATTTACAGGACAAAATATTCAAACATTCCAACAGAATCAAATGTCAAGGACAAACAGGACAATTCAATAAAGTACCGGTAAAACAAAACGAACCTGAAGCAATCCCTGGCCAAAATTCCAGTTGAACCCAGTTAAACTGGGTCCAACTGGATCCAGTTAGAACCCAGTTAGAAACCAGTTAAACCCACTTAATCTAATATGGGAACTGGAACAAATTCAACTGGGTTGAATGTAGTCAATCGATTTGAAAGCTGGTAACCCAGTTCAACCCAGTTGGTTTTATATGGGATTTAGAACAAGTAGACCATCTGGGTTCAACTGGGTCCCAGTTGAACCCAGTTGAATCGGTCAACTGGGTTCAACTGGAATTTTTACCGGGTATGTGTCGACTTTACATAACTTTCCGTGGCTTAGTTAAAAAGCAGAGGTATTTTTAACTAAAATAACCAATCTTTAAAGTGAGATATCTTCAGTTAGGAAAATGGTATTGTGATAGGGTTTGAAGGACATGGTGTGGAATATGTTTGCCGTTCCTGCACCACCCAGGAGAAAAAAAACAGCAGAATATGCCTTTAATTCCATGGAACCTACTAAAGCCTGTGTACATTGGACATATTTCAGGACAACATCTGTCGCAAGTTGTGTCCGCGACATCATGTGTTTCGTGTACACAGGGGCAAAATTTTTGTGCCCTGTTGTGTCGGCAACATGCATGTTGCGACACATGTGTCCTGAAATGTGTCCAGTGTACACTGGCTTCAAAGAAGCACACGCCGTTCGACTCAGTTATTCTCTTTCAGGAAGACAAAATTATTCGCCCAGAAAGTTCTACATTAATCAATGCCTTGACTACAGTTATTGTAACATCTGGACATGCACCCCTGGAAAATATTATCCACCCCTCTGCCTTCACCCATTGGAAGATACAGCTCTGTATCTCGTTTAACTCTCTTGTCTGACTATTGACGAATCCAATCAGCGCTTGTGGTTGGTGGGGTCTATGATCCATCAGCCTTAAATCGTCTTCAATTATTGTCTATATGAATTTCAAACCGTCATATTTAGCAATGTAGTGAAATTGACTGAGGGTATCAAGATACAATTCAGTGGACAACCATCCATGATACAGGAGCAAGGAAATTGAAAGACTAGGTAAAGTACCCCAGTTATGTCCGAAAAAATCACACCATCACTTAAAGACCCAGTTCTCTCACCGTAACAGTACCAATTCTTTCAACCTTCTTACTTAAGCCCTCCCACAATCAACAATTGTCTCAGGCTGAAATTCATGCTCATCCAGATACAATCTCATTTTATTGCTTCAAGGTGAGTAAAGAAAAACTCAATTTATATAATCAAAACACTCTCAGTACCGTTCATGCTGTTTAATATAAGCTTTGGTACTCTGCATTGTTTCAATTAGCTGTCAATCAAAGAGCTGTGCCAATTGAGAGTTTTGGTACCCCCCGTACCAAAATTGTAGTTTGGGGTGAGATGTTTGGCCCTTTAAGTTGACTGTCCGGATTCGTCTATATGGCTTTAGAACAGTGCATCAGAATATTGATTACACGTAACGATATTGGGGGTTACTAAGGGGACTGAGTTTATCAGTGAGTTGGGGTTGTTGTAAGGGTTAGAGATCAGGGCTAAGTTAATTTTCTCAGCATTCTGTGGAACAGTCACCCCCATTGTGCGCTCCTATGTCAAATTACGATGTACAATGTTTATTCCTCCATTTATCCATTGTCACCTGGATATGAAAGTAGACCCCTAACTTCCAAACTGTGTTTTTAGAGCCCACTGCAGAGTTAGAACTTGCCATTCTGTACTAACTCCCGATAAATCGACCCACAAGCAGACAAAAAGATGGCGGTAAAGAATTCCGGCTCTAGTAAATAAGGACAAATACAGCACAATATAAGCCCTCAGTGTTTACCAAACAATGCTTGTCGCGCAGACTCTATTTATGAGCTATAAGTCGGCAAAAATCCGCAAATAGTTCCTCAGCCAAACCGAAAAATGCAACATCCTCATGAACGACTTTCGAAGGTCCTTCTGCTTTTGAAATGAGATCCGCTTTACTGTTTGATGTATAGCAGCGAGAGGATTTGTACAGAAGCACGGGCCCCACAAATGGGCAGTTCTACTTATTCACTTTAAAAATGACATTCCCAGTTATGCCAGAGTTAGTAAAGGCTGGATATTATTGCTCAAATGTGTCCCTTTTATATGAAGTTGTATTTTATTTGTCAAGAAACTCCTCGTTAACATGTTGAAGCCCGCATCTGGTTTATTGATGGGGGGGGGGGGGGAGCTTACATTTTCCAACAGCCGGAACCTCAGATCGTGTCCCTGACCAAACTAGTCAATAAGCAATCCACCCATATTCACGCGAACACACAACTGTACACACACCAAACACGGATTCACACTTACTGTACATTGAAATGCATTTACACAGACCGTAGATAGATGGATCAGTATTTTAAATAGCCTGGCTCAAATTGACGTTTCCTAGAATTTAGAAGACCTCAAGCCATTTGCATACCGTAATATTACGCTTTGTTTATTCTGCATGTTTTTTTTTTTTTTAAATCTGTCTGAATTATGGGGAAGGCGCAAAACGTGATGTTCCATCTCAATATTTTTATTTGTGGAGCGATTTCCTCCTACCCCTTCCCGGATCGACATCCTGTATTATATGTTGCTTGAAGTATATTAAACTGTACATTGAAATATATTTACATAGACCATAGATAGATGGTTCAGTGTTTTAAATAGACTCAAATTAACGTTTCCCTAGAATTTAGAAGAGCTCAAACCATCTGTAGACCGTGATATTACGCTTTGTTTATTCTGCATGTTTTTTTTTTTAAATCTGTCTGAATTATGGGAGAAGCCCAAAACGCGATATTCCATCCCAATATTTTTTATTTGTGGAGCGATTTTCTCCCACCCCCTCCCGATCGACATCCCTGTATTATGTGTTGCTTGAAGTATATGTCTCTTGATGTGACAAAAGGCAATGTTATACTGACTCTGTCGACGGGTTCGACGTGAAATTACGTAGGACCACAAAGTATCCAATGTAAAGGGCGAGCTACAGTACTGTAAATAGCAGCTTGAGGGCTAAGGAGGTCTTATCTTTTCTTCAAAGAAAAATGTTTGAAGTACCCTAAGTGACAGCAACGAGGGCATCGCACTGAACATTCCCAGTTGAATGCGTAATACCGTGTACGTAAATTTGAACTCTGAACTGAGAAGTCTCTTTTCAAACAAATTGTCAACCGAAACAAGCTAGAATCGCAGCCATGCTGCTGAATTTCATTACTTTTAAGGTCAAGAGCAGTCCCTCCAAACTAAGCTTGAAGCAACAGCTAAATATTACAACTTCCTCTAACTTCTCTTCAAGGTATCTTCCATCATATTTTATAACTTCTGTATTGCCAATGCAAGGTAAACCAAGTAGTTTCTTCAAGTAAATTTCACATTTGAGGAGAAAAGTATTGTCACATGACCCTCATCAGCTAATCGGCATGAAACAGGACGATCTACTACACTGCTTAATGTTGGGGTGACTGCTCCTGCCCTTTAAGAGCAAGAGAGCAGTCACCCCAACTTGGAGTAGTGTAGTAGACTGCCCTGTTCCATGATTGGTCGTTGAGAGTCATGTGACAAAAGTTTTTCTCCTAAAATGTGAAACTTAATGGTCGGTTTACCCTGAATATGCAATCTTGAAGTCTAAAAATGATGAAAGATACGTTGAAAAAATAAGAGGAAAATAGTGATATTTTGACTCCTTCAAAACAAGCGCTCTTGACCTTTAATACGCGACCAACAGTAACCTTGAAACATTGGAGTTGTGCATTCAAGCTTTGATACAAACACAAAAAGAGAAAACCCCGAACAGTATCCTGGAAAACGTTCAGCCGACCCCGGTCCCCTTCTCCTTCAGTCAAGAACAATGTTCTATACGCCTATGACCTTAGCGGTCGTCCTTTCAGACTTTCGGGCCAAGACTATGTCTTTGGTTAATTTATAGCAGCCTAATCACAAGTTATTAATAAATACAATGTGATAGGATGTCCTAGACATCCTCGTCACATTGATCTGATGGATTCGAAGAAAAGAAAAACATTACAAAACATAAAATCGATCTAAAATTGTCTCCAGTCCGTATATCAAATTCACTGGAAAGTTGTAGTAGGAGGCAACGCGTAGGCTGCAGTATATGCGATATATGATACAAGTAGAGACTTATAGTTTTTACACTGGGTAGTCTCCTAATAGTCATCCTATACAGTAGGCCTGAGAAAAGTTCTGAGCCAAACACGAGTCGTGTGTTCCCGAAACATCTTAAATTTTAGAAAGGGTTTGGGGGTGTGTGGTCTCTTTTCTTGTTTTCCTGTTCTGGGACTCTATGGGACATCGATATCGTGTTAGTTCAAAGTGATTCCAACACAGTTGGAGTAGCCAGAGGGATCCAAGGAGGGGGATCCCCCCCCCCCCCCCCATTGAATTTTGATAAAAACATTTTGTAAGAAACAAAAGCAGTTGCATGATTTTTAAATGATACTTAAGTGTCGCATCAGATTGCATCTGAGGGTATACGCAGGGAGGTGTAACTACAGCAATCACAGCTCCCTGGTATACGTAGCTGTCCAAAATTTCCTCATAGAGGTTCACCACCTAAAGAGGAGGAACCTCCGTTAGACGTCTCTCCCTCAGGTCTGTGATCAGGTCACGCAGTTGGTCACGCCAAACAAAAATCCTAGAATTAGGCCATTGTATAACCCGATAACACTAGGTTCACAGAGCGGGGAATATTCCTTCTTGTGCCCTCTTTTTCATGGGTGGGAGTCTCTATCTGTCGGATAGCATTATCTCAGCCCTGTTTTGATTGGTTTTGATAAATAAAACAACCTTTAAAGACTTATGCAGCACCCGACGACGGCCTTTTGCAAAATGACAATTTGTAGGCTAAGATGTCTTTTTCAGAATACTGTTTATCTTTCCATGGAATAACTTGGATAATCTCCCTTAAGGTTCTTTCAATCGCCTTGTTCATTTTCTTTAACAGCCCAACTGAGCCACAACTGGAAAAGAGACCGTGGCCTTAAATCAATCGGTTAGAAACTCATCCGTAAAATTCCATCTTACCAACAGTAACAAATCGACGGCGCAGAAGTCAACCTTGTAAACCTTCTGATTGTCACTGCGTTACTTTTAAGGTTGAAGTCTCGCACAAAATATTAAACCTACAGTAGCTTTAAAGCAAAACAATTGTTCAACTTGAAAGTGCTTTGTTTGTCTTTTGTAAATTCATGCAATGAAAGTTATATTTCGTCGGAAATATCAAATATCAATTTGCTGTTGAAAATATTTGTCCTATGGTCCTTACTAAACATATCACTCACGGTTCATGAACCGTTGTCCTCTTTTACAAAATTGTCAGTCAGAGCCTTTGAGGTAATCGCATGTCTATTCTTATTCAGGATGACAATATACAAATTGGAGTAGCTAAGGGGAACCATGCAGGGGGCACACCCCCTGTCTAATCTGCTGTTATTTTGTCCAATGATCCTTACTAAACACATCACACAGTTTTTGATATTTTCCTCCCACTATAGACCTGACACACTGACGTCATTCTTGAGGGCAAAAAAAAAAAAAAATGGAACACGTGGCCTCACGCAAAAGAATTCGCCATTACGTGTAGCAGACTATGCGCGTATTCGACTGGTTGACAAATCATCAGGTCTGCATTTGTCCTTATGGCTTTGTTTTGCCATAAAGGACGGTGTAGTTTTTTTGCTCTGACACATCATATGCATAAAGTCTTTTCTCAGTCGCAGCCTCTGAGCCTCATCGCATGCCCCAAAATATTCACATGGGACAGATTTCCTTGGGTGTCACTCTCCACAAACAGCTCCCACGCACGGTTTACCCTCTAAACTAGCAGCGTGGTTTAACCCATACTGATCCTTTATTCTAGTGCGTTGGGTCAATCTGACCTTTTCCAAATGGAGGCCTCTGATTGAAGTCTTGCCCTTCCCTAGCCCAGGTGGTACTGTCTGTCTGTAGTGCCGATGCTGCCGGAGAGGGGGATGTGTTCCCTGATCTTCTTTGAAGGGGAGCGTAGGCGTAGTGCGTGGTGACTCCTCACTGTCGCCACCACTTTTAGATTAAAGTTTAAGTCATAGTGAACACCTTAAAGGGAATGACCTCTCACCACAAATTGTAATTTTTGTAGTAGTCCACACAAATTCTCTATTGGCTCAGCTCTTTGATTGGCAGCTAGTTCAAACAATGCAGAGTACCAAAGCCTATATTACAAAACATTTACTGTACTAAGTGCTTTGATTACGTTTGCACATTGTGTTCTAATATACTCAACCTGTAGCAATAAGCGGACGTTGTACAGTACACTGCATCTAGATGAGGATGAATCTTAATCAATTGTGGGACCGCCGCCGGAAGGTTTGGAGCATTGGCACTAGTTGGGGTGAGAAAAATTAGGCCTTTAAACAAAATTATAATTGATTGCACTCAATTGAAAAGTAGTAGAAGGGGTACATATTCAGATAACAAACAGTGCGCGGAAGTGACGTAGGGTAAATCTCAATTTCAACACGCTTTTGAGTTACTTGTACTAGAGTCTTTTTAAAACTCACATTAATGCAGAAATTCTCGCCCAAAACTTTACCCTTGCAATCATCACTAACCTTGACTTGTGTATACTGATTGACTAAATTTTAGGGTTCTTCCTTAGCATTTGGTGGAATGCAACATGCAAATTCGATTAGGCTTAAGTCATCTCGGCCAGTTTTGGAGTGAAATTAATCCTCAGTTTCAGACCAAACATCCTTAGATATAACGAAGACCCAATACAACTTCACTTACGATGACTCGAATCAACAAACTTCCAGAGTGACATTTCCATATAGAACTCGTAGGGGTCCCATACAGTATCTTGGCCTATAAAAATGTCTATACAGTTTTGCATCCGCCCGTCGAGGTGCCCATATGGGCAAGCCTACAGGCTTAGTGACCCATATGGTATAGTTCTGGACGGCCTGTTAACAACATGAATGTGAACTACTTTATAATTCATTTTGCAAAATGAAATACGTCCTATTTTTGGTACCTTTGACCTAGCCCCCCCCCCCTCCTCCGCCACACACACTTTTGAAATTACTTTCTGCCTGTGCAGACCGTTGTTAACTTACTGAAGGTGTTTTACATTATCTAATATATATTACATAATCTAACGCTGAACAATATAGGCTATTACTAATAAGGTCAGTTTTGTCTGTTCCACTTCCGGTAGACTATCATCTTACCTACTGAGTATGTTATTGTGTCTTTTCTTCTAGGCTAAATATTACAGTTTCAGGAGAAATATTTCGAAGATAGTTTATATCTATTACCTGAAAAAATCCCCAAGTCGTGATCCTCCACTGTGATGAAATTGGCGAAATGTTAGCCGCGCCGGAGGCCCATAGCGCCGGAGGTGCAAGTTCGTACATCACGCCATTTTTGTAGTCAGTTTGCTTCCGTACTTGTGAGGAAAGAATTCCTTGGTCCCAGCACAATTTATCTGAGTCGATACTTAATCTCTTTCGTTGATATTTACAATCCAGTTCTATGGAATATAGGAGACTACTACCGCTAACACTATATCGCCGCTGGATTGTGACAACGTAGCAAAAACAGTACAGAATGAACCGTTAGTTTACAGTGCTGTCAAACTCACAGTACTTTGCATACCGCCTATCTTAGAAATTGGGTCGGAATCGAACAATGGAACAACGTGGGACAACCTATTGTAACCTGTGCTGTAGAACCGATCGGGAATCGCTCATGCATGACGGTGTTTTTCAATAGGTCGACTAGACATAGGCATACTCGCTAGCAGTTACTAAGGAGTAGAAACGTAAAAAGTCTAAATTCTTTTAACACAATCTTTTAGTTTTGGCTGCGGTCTACGAGATAAACAATCCATAGTTTCAAGTTAGCCTAGAGTCCCAAAGGCACCTTATACAGTGTAACCAGGGGCCGTTGGCCTGGGCTTAAAGCAAGCTGTAAGAAAGAGCTTGTTCAATCATCACCTGGCTGTGCTAGACCTACGACAATGCCAAGTTTTTACATAATCCCTCTCTTTCCGGTGTTTTGTTTTCAATAAATGCCATTCTTCTTTTATTTTGTTCCTATTTTTCCCGTTCTATTGGCTTAACCCATACCCATTGGTTGTAAGGAGTTTACCTTACAACCAGACTGAATGGTTGCATGCAGCTCCCTGGTTGCATGACCTGGACATGACCTTTGCAGGCTGGGATTACTAAGTTCCTACCAATTCTGGACACATAGTTGCCAGCATTATTCCGTAATCTTTATGTGTCTCTTTATTTTATTTTTTTTTTACTTCACGGGGATTCCCAGCCGTGTAACGTTACCATGTACCTCAACATCAATAGTGCGTCCAATGGCTTTAACAAAAGCAGAGTGATCAAAATTTAAGGGGGGGGGACAACAATGCCAAATATTAGTTGTAGTTCAAACACCGCTCACTGAACTGAACAAAAACTAGTCAGGACGGTGCCTCTACAGACTAATTTGACTAACTAGAATATAATTTAGTCAGTGATAATAAACTAGTCAAATGATTAGTTGGAACTAATCCATTGACTAGTTAGTGGCAGCGGAACTAATCTACGGACTAGTTTGTGGCCATGACCAGTTAACCGACTGATTTATACTCTAGTCAGTCAAATTAGTCAGTACAGGCACCATTGTGACTAAAAAGGCCTATTTGTTTCCAATGAGCTGCCTAGCTACAATAAGTTACCGTACTCATCCTTTTCAGTCTTAAACATAAATCCTAAAGGTAAAATGTGCTTAGCATAAGCAATGGAGAACATCAAGTCAGTAAGCCACAGCTGGAAAAAAGGCGTGGCCGCGACTTGAACTAATTGGTTACTAAGTTGGGCCGAAAAACTCCATCTAATCTAACCTTTAAGTAAAATGTCTGTGACCGCAATTTTCTCACACACACACATTTCCTTAACTTAACAACTGACATGTAATTTGACCTCTATCATTTTCCCTCAACAAACCGTTGTCACTTTCAAAATCTTTTTGCCGCAAATCACATTCACTTCAACGAGTTTGCTAGATGGAGATTTAAGGCCCAGTTTCTTACCAATCGGATACGGCCACGGCCTTTTTTCAGTTGTGGCTCACTTGCTTTTCTCCAGGGGCGTAGCCAGGATTTTCTCGTGGGGGGGGGGGGGGGCAAAGTCGACTCGTCGTCCCCAATCTTGCCCGACGGGACTATCTAAGCGGAGCGCCACCATCGGTTGGCGCGGAGCGTACAAGAAATTTTTTGGTTTTAGAAACCCCTCAGATGGTAGGAAACGGCACTTCCCGAGTGTTTTATGCTGCATGTTCCCAGTCTAGAAATATGGATCTCATTTCTGATATTTCTCAATTAATGCAAAAAAAAAAATCAATCTATGAAAAATGTTAATACATGTTTCTAAGCGGAGCTTTAACATCGATTGGCGCGGAGCGTACCAGGAAATTTTTGGTTTTACAAATCCCTCAGATGGCCGGAAACGGCACTTCCCGAGTGTTTTAAGCAAGAATATGTTCAGCCCAACTTCGAAATTCTCCCCGCTTCTTAATTGGAGCACTTGACAAATATTGAGGGGCTGAACTTACCTTTAGCCCAAACTTTTTCATTTTTCATCGCCGCCACTGGGGTGTGGCATTTTCTTGAGGGAGGGAAGCGCCCAAGTGAAGAGCCGAGCGACCGAACGGGGAGAGGGTGTGGTTCTCCCCCTCCTGCCCCAAGGAGATTTTGCAATTTTACATCAAAATTGAGCGATCTGGTGAACACTTAAGTTGGAATTTTTGGACATTTTCAATCTTGTATCAATGTTTTCCTTATTCCCTCGAGAGTTAGCAGGGTAAGTATGTTACTGCAAGAGGGTTACTCGGTACGAGTCAATGGGGCCCTAGGGAATTGTGTCGCACTGGAACAAAACAGCTACTCATAAGGCTTGCATTTATTTGGCTAAACCAGCGGAACTGACATTTTGCCCTGAAAAACGCCAAAACTCCATTTAAATAAAAAAAAATTAAAAATAAGAAAAATTAGGTATGAGCGGGACTAAGTGCGAACCCCCTGAACCCCCTGACCACGGGCCTGTCTCCCTGGGTGTCACCTTCCCATTTTGGAATGTTTTGCTGTCTCGAAGAGCTTAGATGCAATATGGTGCTATATTTTGTTCTTTTTATACTAGATTCCAGTGTTCTCCACAAGAGGGTTTTAGAGGGCCGACACGTCCTCCTATAGTGAAATTGACAGCCCCTCCAAAATAGTTGCCGCTCTCCAAAAAATGCAGCTTCCATTTCTAGTTCATTGCTTCATTACACATATACAAGTCATAACTGGAAAAATATGTCTTCCCTCCAGGCTTGGCGCCAGGATATGCCCGACGAAGGGCCCTCTCCGAACGGGGGAGGGGCAGGGTGGGCAGCGACCCAAGCCCCGACAGCCAGGATGCCGTCGATGAGTTGGTGAGGGAGGTTTGAAGAAAACCTGTGCACTATACCTGCCATTGCGAGCCATATACGACATCAAATTTGTATATGCTAGAGGAAGATTTTTCCGCACTGATTTAACCGTGGAAAAGGGGGCAAAAATTTTGGGGGTTAGCCTACACTAAAAAGAATCTGTACTTATTTAAATCTTATATAGGACAATAAATTGTCCCGGCATTTGGGCCCTATCGGACACAAATTATATTGTAATTTCTTCTTCGAGTCCGTACCGCACGACTGACACAAGAGATAATTAACTAAGTTTAGCGAAATGAGATGAAATTCCCGACATGAACATTAATCCATATATTCTACTTATTAATTTACATGAACAGATGGGAAGGGTTTGTACTTTATAAGCTCTAGGTAACGGAAGTGAGGAAGAGTGTGCAAAGCGTACCGAACATTTTAGGTTTTATCGCAGAAATAACTTTTGTGAAAGCCAAAGTAACTAAACCGACCATGAGAAGGCGACAGGTTATCCCCGACAGGGGGCGGGCCATGCCAGCGACCACAAGTTCCGACAGCCCCTATGTCGAGGGGGTGGTATGAAGGAGCCTAACTATCCCATGTCATTGCAGCCTTGGGCACATTTTGCACAATGTTACTTAATATTTCAAAAGCCGAGTTAGTGTTCTTTTGAATCTGAATCGTGAAATTGCAAAGCGCGCAAAGCGCGCGAAATTTTTTGGTGGGCTTACAAAAATAACATAGCCTATGTAATCATTAAGAACAAAAGGAAGAAAAAAAAATAGAAACGGTAGGGGTTGTAGACCGTATCGGGAATAACATACATTGTGTCGAAACCACCTGGAATACCCGATAAAATAGCCAAACTATGCTCCGTGAGTGGCTCACCATCTGACCTATCGCATGACACACACAAGAGAACAGCAACTAGGCTTTGTGATATGGGATAAAATTTACGACCTCTGCATAACCTGTGTACTCTGCCTACCAGTTACTTGGTAAGGTTGAAAGGACTTACACTTTTTAGACATGTGGAATGGAAGTATTGAAAAAACTGGAGTGAATCTACAGCGCGCGTAGCGCGCCGAAAATTTTGGGGTTCTTATTAGGGAAATTGTCCCTTGAGAGCAAAAAAAAGGTAAACCATCGGGGAGACTAGTCGCCTTCGGGGACTGCATACTTTATCGTAACGACTAAGAGCCCCCCCCCCCCCGAAAACTGTGAAAAAATGCCCCCGATTCCCTCCCTCCTCTTGCCGTTTATTTATTTTTTTTTTTATTTGTTTTTATTTTTTGGCTCCCCTTCATTTTTTCAACATCGCCCATCGCGTCCCCAAAATTTCTGTGGGGGGGGGGGGGGGGCACTCTGCCCCCTGCCCCCACGCTGGCTACGCTAGTGCTTTTCTCGCTACTACATCGCTAATTCTGAGCACCAAGTACAACGGCAGTTGGTTGTTTTTAAAGTCTTCGGTGTGACTAGACCTGGACTCGAACTCCAGACCTACCGACTGCAAGTCTGACGCTCTAACAACTCCAAGGCGCAAAACCCTGACTTCGTCCTGTTTTTCTTGTTCAACAAAATATCGTTAAAATAGCCTCGTCCAATGCTCAAGAGAGATATACAATACATAAACAAGATACTCAGTAGGCAGTGCTTTAAGTTTTTACGTATAAAACAGAATCGACTAACAAGTACGTACTCAACAAATACAGTAGCAAATGTGTACGGGACCAATATTTAGGGGAGAGGGGCTCAGTTGTTTTTGTCGAATTCAATATTTTGGATCAAATTGACGAAATTTGCACATATTAGATATAATAACCAAAGCTCTGCAAAAGAGGATATTTCTTTCTATAGGCTGTTTCAGTTGCCCAAATTAGGAAGACATATGTTCCACTGCCTCCATTGGTGCGTCATTATGTGCAGTACTATACCAGAAGAACTTTTTTCGAAACATCACACTTAATACATTCAGCATAATCATACGGTACAAGTCGATCCAACGCAACGTTAGGTTTGTAAGTTACTTACTAAAAGCGATCCTATGTGGGATTTGAAAATAGGCCCTATACCTTTTTCCATTCCTTTCGACCACAGCCCAGACTGGTAAAAGCAAAAGCGGGTCACGTGTAGCCACATTATATCACGTTACTCACGTGATGTCTGTTACAACACGTGACACGAGCCTCAGTCCTGCATATCACTTAGTCCATGAAGATTATAACGATGTCGTTATATGACGTGTAAAATTATGATAGGTGTTGTAGAAAATATTGTCTCCCAGAAAAAGAACAACGAATTTGAGCTATTTTAGAAACCTTTAAGTAAGTTCACTGTAAAAAAAGGTAGATTTACAGAACAAAATAAAGAGATAAATAAGAATCACCAGAAAAGTTCTGGAAACATATTACCAGAATATTTCTGTAATTTTTATGTTTGTTCTAACTTTTTATTCTGTTAATTTACAGCAATTTTTACAGTGTCAGGTGATTTTCCATTCAACTGTCCAAGAACAGTGTACGGGTTTTCCATCTGAACTAGCTTTTAAAAGGAAATGGTTTCATATTAGTTATTGAGTTGTTGGGACTTGACATAAAGACGTAACTTATACGCCACGTGCGGCTTCTTCCTCAATTTCCATTCAAGGTTACCCCGTGTTTATTTTATTTACTTATTTATTCTTTTGGCGGGGTCGGGGTTGAGCAGAGACGTTCTATTTAGTTCATTTAGCAATTGGATGTCTTCAAAAGACAAGGAAGATGGGGGTAACCTTAATACTATCTACTCCGAAGAGGTAACTTCAGGGGGATTTTTCAAATCGCATTCACTTGTTTTTGTTTTTTTGTTTTGTTTTGTTTTTTTGTTGAATTTTTTTTGTTTTTCTTTGTTTTTACTGTATAATTCAAATGTGAGTGTATCGAGTTCATGATTTTCGTCATAGTGTGGTATCTATTAGGTCGTGGAAGCCAAAGGAACAGTTACGACTTTTATCTATTTTTGAGGACTGATTATAAGGTTCACTGGTTTGAGTGCTCGTAAAATACAATTGTATTGCAAAATATTTCAATCTGAGCATGTGAGAATTATTTTTTTTAAACAAATCGATGTTACGTTACAACAATTCTATTGTTTCTAACAATGGTACTATATGATACCAGCATACCACAGAGGTCACCGCGACGATAGGAATGTTACAATATTTATGACACACTATATTTTTTTACCGCAATTTCGTAGTGTCTTAACGGAACGTAAACAACAAAAGAACCTACGGTCCTCTGCATCGAATTCTAACCCGCCATATGATATTCATCAGACTCCAGAACATGTAGATCACTACCCCCCCCCCCCTACCCCCATCGAAGCGGTGCAGACAGGGTGTCGCTGGGTGTTCATGTTTGGGGGAAGACGACTGTTCAAAATTCGGATTTTATAGAATTTTCCATCCGAGTGTAGGTGTCACCAGGTCAGTTTGGACAGTAAAAATGGTATTCGCAAGCAATGTACCGTGAATGGCTGGACTGATACAGGTTATGCTTGTGTCAGTCTTGTCATTCCGTCTTGAAATCTACTCTGAGCTGCACTGAGGAGACCTAACAAGGTCGAAACAGTACTGTCTGCAGATTGAGTAATAAATATCTTATGTTTTTTTAAAGTGTGGGCTACATCCAAGAAGTTTCAAAAAAAGAGAAGAACAGTGTCTTTAATTTCTGCGAGGGGTCCAGTGGGAGGAAGTGTTCCCCTCTTCCCTTAATTTTTTTTTACGTTTCAAAAAGAGACGGGATACAAGATGGTGCTATAATAGTATTTTGAAGCATATTTTGCTTTTGGTTCGTCGTTTTTCGCTTCAGTATATGAATACGTACAAATAAAGTCTGTAACTTTTATTTACGAATGAATTATTGGACATAAATAAGGGAAAGAAAGTAGTAGAGAGTTACAACAGAAACAAGTGATCGCTTAAATGACTGTCTTAGAGGAACGCCACCATTGGCTGGCGAAGAGCGCATAAGGACAGTTTTAAAAAATTGCAACCTGAAAAAACTGTCACTATGATCCCTTTTCTATTTGTCATGCGGAAAGAATTCAGGCTTGTCTAGTTTTCTATGTAATTAAAAGCTTCTTAGACTGATGATAAAACTATTTTTATGAATATTTTCATATCTGTCACCAAAACCCAGTTCTTGAGGAAATTCGGATGACAGTCTACCCCTTCAGCGCCTCTCCCGCACAGGGTCTAAGTGAAAATGTCCCTCACCTTGTGCAATTTTTAAAAAATTAAGGTATCTGTGTACGTGATCTAGTGACATTGGAGCTTCCTTTTAACTAAAATTTGTGTAAAAATATTTTACGTATCTAAGAAAATAAAGACAAAGTCTCTTCACAAGGGGCATTGCCTACTGCTCCGGCTACGGTAGCCCTCAATAACGTATACTCCCTACACGCACCACGGCAAATTAAGCGAAAGTGCGTCAGTTTGTTCTGCCAAAAGTGTAAGCTTTTTCATCATGTTTCAATAACTTGAGGGGTGCATAGATTTATAAATTGCTATCCTAAGGAGACATCAAAGGAGAGGGGCCCCTCCCCTTTTGAAAATTATTGCTTTTTAACAAGGAGGAGATCCAAACCTTTGCTAAATTTGACAGCTTAATTGTTTTAATACGCATTATGACCAATGGCAGAATCTCCATGGAGAGAGTTTAAGTTCCCCAAACCAAACTGCAAATCACGAGCTGACGCTTGGATTCGTCTTGCTGATTATTCGTAAACTTTTGTTGCGAAGCGTCTGCGCGAGATGCAGAAGATATTCGTATATAAACAACGTGACAGCATTTAGTAAAGTATGAAGAGCGCCAAGCGCGCAAAAATTTGGGTAACTGTACGCAGATATTCCGCCAAGACATCTTCAGATCCAAATGTATTTGACAATTACAACGGGGTTTTGGTGCCATTTCAACCGATAAAGCCCACAATATTCATGACCTCATTAATCATTACATTACGATACAAGAAAAGGTCGTAAATATTCGTGCGATCCCGATTGCTGACCTTTTTCGAAATCATTCAAACTAGTAGGCTTATGCAAATAAAAAATCAATCAAATAGGGCTGAAACATGATTTAGATGTGTTTTATGTAAGTAATGCCCCACCCCAACCCCAGCCCGTTCGAAAGCTATTTCGCCTCATTCTCCTTCGTATCTTTTTGGCTACGTGCCTGACCAGCTTGCATTTTTCGATAATGAGTGGTTCACGTATAGCCAGTTGACTATTCATAAATACCTGTAATGAACAATGCCATAAAAATTCTTCTTCCTGTATTCATTCATACTCAGATACCTAGAAGTTTACCCCAACATGGTTCAAAACAGTGGAATTTTATTATTCGTTCTGGAAAACATGGGGCCGAAGTACTTTCTCAGACTTAGTCATCTTGAATGCATGTACTGGCCATTGCTAAGCGGCTAACACATTTCTATGAAAAAAATCTAATTCCGACTCTGTGTCATCTATGGTGTTATATTGATTTCCAGATTCAGAAAATTCACATTTATCTTGCTAACGCCACTGTCTTTGTAATTTCCAACCAGGTTTTCTCTGACCGGTTTCGACCTCATAACACCCTTCAGCTTTAGGTTGTCCTTGGCTTTAACTTAACCAATACAAAATAAACCGCCCCATTTTGTATAAAAATCTTGGACATGCAAAAGAAATTGCAATCCGGTGGTACTTTTTAATATTTGAGAGAAAAATTAAGCAACAGTTGTCTATCAGGTGTGGAAAGCTAAAAGTTGAAGGAGCCAGTACTAAGATTGTTTTAAGACGTCAGTCATCTATCTTCTGCGCAAATGAAAGTGACTTGTATTAGCCAGACAATGAGCCGAAATGGCTTCCAGGGTACGAAGTTTTTTCAGGGGACCAAATGTGTAAAGATTTATTAAGTCAACGACAACTTGAACTTCTTGGGAGAGAAGACTATCTTCAGCCCCATTTTTCCTGCCCACTCTTTTGACTACGTGCTAACTTAACAGCTTAAAGGTCATTTCCCCAGTTAAATCTTCCCATTCCACCATTAAAATTAAATAAGTAGCTGTTTAGTTAGTCAGTTAGTTTTAGTTACCGGTAGTTAGTTTTTTAGTTAGTTGGTTACTTACTGACTAACTTAACTTAGTTTTTCGGTTCAGTTCCTAATTTGTTTAAGTCGAGCTGACTATTGCTCTTTTTCCCAGTTGTGGCTCACTGGCTTGTTTTCACTAATCCATTGCGCCATTACAAGAAGGAACCAATACAGATTCGAGTGGTAAGACAGCAAAGTGAAAGCCCATATCAGAGAACAATGTGTCAATCAAAACAGGAACTCAAAACACAAAGTTGTACTGGACTTTTCGTTTCCTGTTATACACAACTAAATAAAAAAACGCTGGAGTATAAACTTCAATTCATTCATAGACATCGTGACACAAATTTTTATGCACTAATTAATGTGTCATATTTTGAAGAAAGGAGTCTGATCTTTTATTTCTTCCGGTGCGGAAAGTTGGAATGAAATGAGGTTGAGAAGCAGATAGTGATAATCAGATAGTGTGTTAACGCATAGGTTATCTGTACTTATCTTCTGTGCAACGCGCTTAAAACAGGTCATTTCGCAGGTGTACACCTGAAATTTCTCCGCAACTAATTAAAGTGCAATCACATTTCTGGAAATTTCATGTCACGTAATTTTCAGGTAAAAACAGCTTTAATTTCGACTCGTCTTTGTTTGTTTCCTGTTACATGAGAAATCAATGACAAGTCACGTTATATCAAATCTATTCATCAAACAGGAAGCGCAACGGTAATGTCACGGAATGAAAATAGTGGCATATTTTTAATACTTTTTCCAAAGTCCTCCCGACCCCCTGGCAAAGGGCCGTTCGGCGAAACCAAACTTGAAACTGCTTCCCGAAGAAGCTAAACGTCCACTCAAGGACAACACTTATATTTTTAATACACTACTCGTTATGATGTTACGGATGGGTAATAAGTCCTATTTCTTCTTTCCAAGCAATACATTGTAAGATTGTCTACGTATATTTTTGTAGCACCTCCTTCAATCACAGCGTTTATTTTTTGCACATGCAACAAAAATGCTGTACCATTGCTCAAAGTCGATTCTGTTACGCTGTGGATATCCTCACGAATATGTCGAATGCGCAGAATACGTGAATATCTATTGTAACGCAGAGCCCTATAAATGAAGTTTTGCCAACCTGGGATCAATGCAAAACGGTTGGGATTGGTCGACTCCCGGCCACGTGACGTCCAGCCATGCTGCTACCCTAGAAATCTACGGGTACCTACGTTGATCTGCCTACGATGCTGTTTAAATTCAGTTTGAAAGCCAAAATGCCTTGCTGCGTGCCATGGTGTTGTTCCACCCGTCCTGGGTTTGGCGTATACGACTAACCTAATCTCAATGAGTTTGGGAACAACTATGAGATGAAGGACTAAAGAAATGGGGAACTAATGAAGATGAAAAGGGGACTAGAGCGACGAATTAAGCTCATTGTGGAGGAAGATCGTAATAGATAAGGGGACAAATCAGAAGGGGTACTCTAAAGAGACGAATTTCAGTGAGATGTAAGAACAAAAGGGGAGAAACCTATCTGTGGTTAGTTAGTTAGATGGAGTTTTACGGCCCAGTTTCCAACCTATTGGTTCAAGTCGAGCCGGCCACGGCCCTTTTTCCAGATGTGGCTCACTGGCTTGTTTTCCCTACTCCATGGTTCATGCGGAGCATCAGGCACAACAGCAGCATCTGTGGTGAAACTGTACAGTATATTTATATTTAGAGGCATGCCCCGCGAGGAAGTACTTGAAAAATGTACAGTGGGAACACAATACATACTTGGGATATTGTCATACCATTCTCTACTCTTTCGAGGAAAAATAATAACGGGATATGTTTGTTATCTTTGGAAAAGATCCTCATCGAACTAGTTGGAATGATTTCCTTCATAATCGGAAAGGCTATTTACAATCTGTTAAAGGCGTGCAAAATAATTATAGATGCATGTATTTCATTATGCACTGTGACATTCAAATTTAAGACGTCGGCGTCGGTTGCTAATTTCTTCATTCTTGAGAGAAAAATTTGAGAAATTGCAATAGAAAAGCTATCTTCTGCGATCGATAGCAGTGATGCACTGAATTTTAATGTTATTACACTTTCTTTGTTTTAGTTCTCACATAATTTCTTGCAAAATAGACCTTGTTTCTGTTTAGTGACATGATAGTTGCTGTGAACAGTAGGACGTTAATGAATACTCGATAATTCCTATAATTTTCTTTTTTATTGCAGGAAACCAGAGGAAACGATCAACAATGTTCTTCGATGTTGTACTCACTTTAGCCGACTGCCCTTTAATCGAACCAACCCTTTGCAAGCTCTTGTGACCTTCTGTAAGACTCCGGTAAGAAGAGTTTAATATGCGGTCAGGAAGCATTATCTCGCAACGTGCAAGTGCTATCTCTGAAGGCCTACGCAGAAGGTAGCAGTAATTTAGGCATGTCTGAAATCTTGCGACCCTTTGGATAACGTCTCGTGGACTATAGAGGCTTTTCACATGACGTCATAATACTCTCCGGCGGCCATGTTGGAGTACATGTAACTACGTAGTAAACCACACGGGACGCGCTTGCTCACTGAATGTGTACACAAAATGTGCACACCAAAGTGCACACTGTGCAGTGCGTTCGGCACAAAGCTACGTGTATTTGGCCTGAATGTCCTCCAGCATGGCGGTTCTGTGACGTAATTGCAAAGCCTCTCTACGACAGCGAGTGAGTTCTTGCTACTAGTTGCTCTCCCTCTTAGATGGCCTCTTCGACGTCATAGGATGTATCTAACGTAGGCGCTAAGTGAAAGCGAGCTTAAAGGGCCAATCTTCTCACCCCAAACTACACTTCTGGTATGGGGTAACAGAAACTCTCAATTAGCTCAGCTCTTTGATTGACTGCTAATTCAAACAATGCAGAATACCAAATTTTATTTACACAGCATGAACTGTTCTGAGAGTGTTTGATTGTACACATTGAGCTTTTCTATGCTCACCCTGAAGCAATAAACTGAGACTGTGTCTGGATAAGGGTGAATTTCAGACTATTGTGGGAGGGGCTTAATTTAGAATGTTAGGAGAATTTGTACTGTTTGGGATGAGAAAACTGGGCCTTTAAGCGATCAACCTTAGGATGTATCGAACGTAGGCGCTAAGTGAGAAGCGAGCTTAATTGATCAACCCTTAAGAACTCTTGCGATTATCCCAATCTCATGCTATCTCATTAAGGTCACCAAACGGGAGAGTGATTTCCCGAACTGGTTGTAAGGAGCTCACATGCATGAGGTTATAGCAAGTAAACCGTGATCACAAGTCCTAGCAAGATTTAAGAAAATGCTTAAAACCTTGTGAGCTCTTGAGATCATGATTTTCGACCTACTACAACCTATTGAAAGTGCTTACTCCCAGTTGAGGGCAAATGTGCTCCCATTAGGCGGCACTGTCTCACGATCGCAGGAAGATCCGAAGGGATAGAAAGGTATCGCACACTGATAAGTGTGGAATAAACGATACTTGATAAAGTATAGGAAAATGCCTTGCGTGGCCTCCTTGTGGCCTTAATGACTGGATGGATGTCTCTTGGTGACACGAGTGGGCACACTCATGCGCCATCCATCTACATAGGCCCTTTACGTATGGGTGCATTCCAGTTTTTCGGGGGGGGGGGCAGAGGATTGTTTGCCCTAAATTTTAACCCTGTCCGAAAGACTTACCTAAACGGAGAGCCACCATCAGCTGGCGTCGAATGTACAAGAAAGTTTTAAGGCTCGCGATGTCTCAGACTAGCGGAAATGACATTTTTAGTTTCATCCATACGCCTGCAATACAAACAACTGAAAATACTGTCTTCCAACAACTTTCTGCTCAATATAATATTACAATTTAAACTTCCCACCTTACTGGAGCCATTGAGAGGGATGATATACCAGTAGCACTTGAACAGGAAGATAGCCAGCAATAACGGATGGAACGCCGGATGCCACATAAGTGTATTGGCTTGTTAAGTCACAGTGACTAGACGAGAAATTACTCCGTTTCTGTGTCAATTGAAAACAGAAGGATGCCCAAATTAGGAATTTTCCTCATGGGGTAACAATATAATGTGAAAATGCTAAATAGATGGGATTTTGCAGGAAATAACGTTATGATGACTTTATAGGGGCACGCGCAATATTTACTTTCGCTCTATTTCAAACTGATTCAGACAAAGTGAGGGCAGTCTATACTCTACCAAAACGTGTTTAGAAATTTAACAAATATTTTCCCCGCTCTGAAAATATGTTGCATTGCTGAGCAATCATGTTTTATTCTTAAACATCATGTGTTCAAATGCTAAACATGTACCCGAAGTGGAGGAAAATTTACAGTGAAAATTAGTTCTCCGAATTCAAGGGAAGCGTTTACTTAATTTTTCAACTATGACATATCGATCTCCCTAAATCGTCAAAAATGGTAATTTTCAGTCTTAAAAAGTGTCCAGGCAGTTGTGGGTGTCACTTAGTATTATGAAATACACAAATTGAAGTGACTTTTGGAATTTAATATGCTTTCTGCATGCAAAGAATCCATGCATTTCAACCTCTTTTAAAGCCCATGAATGCAAGGATCATTACACGCTATCGTTACATGAAGAAGATGTGAAGTTAAGGGGAAAGGGGAAAAAGCCCAACGTAAAATTTTTTGTCAGAGAAAAGTTCTAGTTGCCATTGACTTGATACATTTGTACACATTTGGAGCCAAATGGATTTCTCCCATAGAACCATCTTGCACACCCTCCACTAAATTGTCCGGCTAAACGCGCATGGTTTCTTGAAAGTCTCAATTGGGAATATCTCAACACCGTTCGGAAACAGAATAAAATGACGAACTTTCTGAACCTGGAAACTTCTTTCTCTCGCTGGCGGTTAAAGCCCCGCGACGACCCATTGACAAGGGACGAGGATGTTAAACTAACACAGAGAGAAAACCCCTTCTGGGCTTTAAGTGTCATATTTACAAGACTGCAAGGGTAGACTTGAATCTATAAGATTAACTTTACCGTCATTTAATTGTCTTTTAAGAGAGCCTGAACTTAAAAGTAGAAAAATATGTCAGCGGAAAAAATAATTGCAACCATGATCAGTTTCTTAAACTTTTGTCAGAGTAATAAAATGTGCAAACATGGAACGCCGTTGATTGTAATATCTTGTAATTTCATACATTTTCAATGCAGGTACTTTTCCGTGTATTCGTTCACCATGTAAGTACCCATTTCAGGGGATTTTCTCAAAAAAGTCCAAACATCGGTAATGGGACAACGAAGGTCATCAAACCAATGGTATCTGATTTCTATGATTAGGTACGGGTAAGAATTACAGAGGCCTTGAACAGTCCTAACTCGGGTTTGTTGAAGGTCGCGTGAACTCTGGAGCCATGGACCCTATTGCAACTCCCTGCTTGGACATTGTACACCCATTCCAACCTCATTCAATGCCGCTGCCGGTTCTACTCACTGATTTTCGGAAGGACTGGCGTCATTGAAAAGGCTGATGGATATATTGTTAACCTTCCTTTCATCAACTGACCAAAGAGTATAGACACAAACATAGAAGAACAAGATTCACAGTTTACGCAGGCATAAAGATAGAACGTAACGATATGATCTAAAAATAGTACATTTCACTGGAAAAATTATAATTTGCATGAAATACTGGCTAGTGAGCAGAACAATGGAATATGCATACAGCCTCATACATAGTTTTTTTTTTAAAAATCTGTATTATGCAATTCTCAGCTGACTTGAACCTTCCTCCCGAGCCCGACTCCGACTCTTAACGGACGGATTTGTTTGGACTATAGCAACGACTAAAAGGACTGCGCACGACTTGACTTTAGATAATGACATGATTACAGAAACAGGACTTGGGACATGATTTAGACAAAGTAAATTGGCCAGAGAAAAAAGACTTGTGTTCTCAGGGGTAAAGACTGGAATAAGGGAAGAAGCCTATGATCTGATGTGGATAGAACTAGCTATAGAAAAAAAAACAAATCGACCTGAAACTTTGCTATGGTATTCTTTAGCATTCCAACTGCAGTTTTATTCCTGCACCACATCTAAAGAGAGGCCTGAAAGATGTGACGTCACTGCCATTACAGTTTTATCAACTAGCTTAGGGGTCATACACAATCGTGTCGCCTAGTTTACGTCGAACGCATGTTTTCATATTCTTTTGTTGACACCAGCTACAATCTCGTAAAAACAATATAACCTATCTATTGAGGGCATGTCTCAAAAGGCTACATATGAACCGTGCGGGCACTAATGAGGGATGTACGCCTACTTTCAATTTAAGAATTAGCCAAATCGGTGGTTCTTAGAGTCATAAATTTTCGATTTTGTAAGTTTAAGTCTTATCTTTTAAAGTGCTGATTCGTAAACCTACCATAACACGTCTATCAGCACTTATGGTATATAAAAGGAAGCACAAAGCTAGTGTTGACTGAAACAAAACCCAGTAAGGAATCATTAGAGATACAGTTAAGTGAAAACAATAAAGGATAAAAACCAATATTCAGCCTGTACCATCCGGAGAATGGGGGAAGGGGACTTTGCCCTCTCCACCGGTTTCTGCAAACTTTGATGATTTCTTCTCGGCGTTTAAGCCATGAACAGCTTCTGCTCCTTTCAGGCAGTACACACGTGGCAGGCATGGCACTGAACCATAATGTATATATAGTTAAAAGGGTGGTTACGATTCCTACATGTGCATGTCTCTCGTGGACAGGCGCTTAGTCGGGGAGGGTGTAGAGCCCCTTAAATTTGTCGTCCCGACGTCCTTCCTAAGGATTTTGGAGTTGGCATTCTCCTCACTACTACCTTGTTTGGCTATGTACAGGCATGGGTGGGGAGCAAGTCCCTTCTTGGGTAAAGCCTGGTCTTTGTTCTTCGATTGATCGCCGAGAGCCTTGGCAAAAATACCCTTCCAGACACCAAGTGGCCTTTTAGAGAAAGATGATACCCATCAAAGACTATCGAATTCATCCTCTGGAGCGAGTAGTATCGGTCTTATATTAAAGGAGAATATTTGATCACATGGACCGAATTGTGACACTGATACACAGGAAAGCTCCCTTTTTTCAGAATACATAAGAAAAGATTTAAGATCTTCACACCTCTATTTAAAAAACTGTTATAATCCTAACTATTCCTCATTCCCTTAAAGGCAGTCACCTTTACCCTATACTAAATTTTGATAGAGGGGAGCCAAACTTTTCAATTGGTTCTGTTATTTGTTTGACATCAAATTCAGTAGATGAAGAGTGGCTCACACTACACAGCTACACAAGCAGTATTTTGATTTCTTCATAAGAATTTGTATGCTCCCCAAAATACGCGCAACAGAAAAGAAATGTGTCTGCACAAGAAAGCGGAGTTTTAGACAACTCTGAGAGGAGCTAAAAAATAAACAGGCTGGGAGAATTTGAATTGTCTAGATGATGAGCAGTGGCAAGCTATGGACGGCAACGGTAATATACTTACCTGTACATGAAAATGTCTTTGCAATTGTCAACACCGGGTTACAAATATGCATTTGTGTGCAATGTAACTACCACATCTGATCGAAGTGAATATACGCCGAACTGTTGCATACAATTCAATAACTGAACTGAAAAGGCTAAAAAGTACATCGCCCACGGCTATTTGAGACAAAACACACCCAGTATGTAGTTGCTTTACAAATTCATCCAATGTGGAAAAGCAGAAAGAGAATAATAGACTATTTTGCAAACATGCATGGTTTCAAAGCTCCACCGTGACCGCGTAAAACTCAACATATTCAAATCTGTAGCGCTATTAATGTCATGTGTTGGCTGGGTATGACGTCTTGGCGAAACAGGTTACCGTGACGAATTGATTAAGGGCTCCAGTACTTCAGTATTCACTTGCAGTCTCTCAATGTGAATGTGATCAACCCAAACCCTCCCAAAGGCTACGCCACTGCATTGGGTCATGAAACTGGGTCTGCTTGCAACTAGTTGCAAAGCATTCCACACTTTGCAACGCGTCTGAACAATCTTGTTGCAATGAGTTGCTTCGCATCGAGTCGCATGGTATGGACGGGGCTTTAGAACATACGCAGGAATACATGTGTGAATGTAAGGCTTGCACATGTGGCAATCTCGCGATTGCACGATAAACGTTGACGAATTAGAATCTACATTTCATTTTGACGAAAATGTAAGTTCACCATGTTACAATAGACAATGTCAAAATTAAACGATAATGTAACCAGAATGCAAAACTGCATTGGGGTTTCGATGATACACACATGTTCAATTTCAAATAATCCCATCATGTACCATTATCTTCCCAATCAAACGTTATTCTAACATGATCAAGAAATAATAAAGATGTGTTCACACAACACAACACAAACTTCTCAGTTTAGGGAGCTAGACACTTTGAGTTTTCAATTCTTCCCAAAGTCAAGAATTTTCACTGTAGAATACCATCAATTTATTTACTTTCCCACCCATATACAAATCATATGGTAAACTTTTTTATGATGTTCCATTGTGGAAATTTGGGGGATCCTCTAGCAAGCAATACCCACTAAAACTGAATGTGTCCCGAGGTGTGATTGGCTGAAAGTATGTAATTATTGGTGAATGGAACCAATCATAAGGTTTTAAAGAGATTTTCTGTCAAAGTTCACCTAGTCTTCTTAGCAGGTATCAAGTGTGTACTATCCTTTATTATTAGGTAATGCGAAATATACGAGCACAGTGCAAGTACTTGCGCAAAATAAGTCCCACAAGCAGGCTATGTTTCAGCATACATCTGTTAAAATCTTTTAAACTTTTCACAATGCTGAGTGTTCGACAAAGGTCCTTAACATGTGAAAAGGGGAATTTTTGGAGGATTTTTGTAATTGTAGACTACAGGGTGGAAATGGTAATTACTCTACCTAAATCTGGATACTTGGCATCTTTGTAGGGACCATCTCCAGACTTTAACCCAACCACATACCAAATATGACATCTATTCGAGTTCCCTAACTTGAGATATTGTGTAAATCGGATTTTCTGACTTTGAACCCTGTGACCCCATATGACCTTTGACCTCCCGCCAAAAAATAGGGACCATCTTCTGACAATAACGCGTCAACAAACCAAATATGAAGTCCATCCAAGTTACCTATCTTGAGATATGGTGCTAACAAGATTTCAGACTTTGACCACTGGTGACTCCAGATGACCTTTGACCTCTTCCAAAAACAAAAGGGACCATCTTCTGACCATAAGGGGTCCACATACCAAATATGAAATCTATCCAAGTTTCCCATCTTGACCCTGACAAGTTTCCTATCTTGGTATATCATGCTAACAACATTTTCAGACTGGTGACTCCAGATGACCTTTGACCTCCATCAAAAACAATAGGGACCATCTTCTGACCATAATGCATCCACATACCAAATATGAAATCTATCCAAGTTTCCTAACAAGATTTTTAGAAATTGACCCCGGTGACCCCAGATGACCTTTGACCTCTGCCAAAAACAATAGGGACCATCTTATGACCATAACACATACACATACCAAATATGAAATCTATCCAAGTTTCCTAACAAGATTTTTAGAAATTGACCCCGGTGACCCCAGATGACCTTTGACCTCTGCCAAAAACAGTAGGGTTCTTCCTCTTGATATGGCCCATCCATGTACCAAGTTTGAAAACTCCCAGACATGCCTATCTTGAGATATGGTGCTAACAAGCAAAGTGTCACAAACACATACACACACACATACACACACGCACGCACACCTACACACATACATACACACGCCATCATGATTGCATAGGTTTCTCTTATCATCGAAACCAAAAACGACCGATGATGTAAAAAAAAAATACCGATAACGTAAAAAAATTTCTGAACTGATAATGTAAAAATAACATTTACCGATAATATAAAAAAAAACTTTTGAACCGATAATGTAAAACAAATTTACCGATAACTTGTTAAAAAATCTTTGAAACAATAATGAAAAAAACGCCGATAATGTAAAAACTGTTCTAATGAGGGTTTCATATGGTCCTATCAGTAGGTATTTGCGCACATACGCATGTACACAAGCTCACACTCACGAACCTATGGGCTTTCCTCCCCCCTGCCCATCTGCTGCATGTCAGCTTACCTGCCTACCTACATAAACTCTCCCACATCCATACCTATAGGTATTTTTTTACATTAAAGGTCGTTTTTACATCATCGGTAATTTTTTTTTTTCAATTTTCGGTCGTTTTTACATTATTGGTTAATTTTTACATCATCAGTTGTAACCACGGACTTCCTATACATGGACAGAGGATACTGCAAGGTGGATTGTCGTACGTGTGAGCAAAAGCGCACCAAGATGGCTGTCTGCTATAATTTGGTTGAAAAGTTTGCACTTGCTCATGTCAATTGCCAGATTTTGCAAGAAAGTTGAAATATTTTTGAAATATGGCAAGGTAAGTTCAAAATCACTCCACGTATTGCAGCACTATGATATTGTTTCCCATTCAAGTATAACTTTTGTTTAAAAATATTACAGAGTCGTCGTCAAATCAGACGATTTATAGCCTCACGGCGGCCATCTTGGTGCGCCTTTTTTGTCCCAGTCGGTGGCGACCATCTACGGATAGGACGTACACGTTACGTGCTCTGTCCATGTACGCTCTAAAAGTAAAAGAGTGAACTTAGTCACCCTTTGATAGTGTGAAAAGTGTGAATTCACTCTGTTAGAGTGATATTTCACTCCATAAAGAGTGAAACTCACTCCAAAAAGAGTGAAATTCACTACAGGAAGAGCGAAAATTCACTCTTCCACGAGTGCCTGCAATGATCACTCTTTTTTTAAGCACTCTGGGCACTCCATCAAGAGTGAAACTTCGCTCGTTTTAAGGAAATTTCGCTCTTTTTGGAGTGAATGTCAATCTTCTTGGAGTGAATTATCACTCTAATGGAGTGAATTCACACTTTTCACTCTATCAAAGAGTGACTAAGTTCACTCTTTTGATTTTAGAGTGTATATAAGTCCGGTGTTGTAACACACCTCATCAACTGTTTTGTCAAGCAGCCGTGACATCATCTACTTGTGAACCAGAGGATTGTTATGGCAACGGTTGGTTATTCATTGTCGTAGTAAATGAGAGCATGGGATGCATTCCCTCCTTCAATACTTGGCCCATGAACGTAATACTTTGCTGATATTTTTGACCAAGATGGGTTATACGTCAGGATATTGACCTTAGGAACCTCAGTGGACGCAGGTCTAAAAGACCTCTATTTCCTTACCTGCATCTCCTTATAAAACCCCCACAACGGATGTAGCAATAGCCAGCTATGCGCAGATGGGTGACTGCCATACTAGCCAATTACTTAACGTACAAATCAGCTTCGTCGTTATACACAAGCTCTTGGTAAGCCCAAAACCTTTCCAGAGCTTTCTCAAATTTTAACCCTTTACCGTTGTTTGGGTCCTTTTGGACCCATGCGGAGAGCTCGGCTGTCACCCATCTTTTCTGTTTCACGCGGAGCTCGAAACTGCGAGTAGCTATCCGAAAATTCGGCCACAACAACGAGAGAGACGATAGTTTATGGTCACGGGGTCAATGGCCTACGGAAGCCGATGCGGGGCGGGCTACGTCCGCTTTTTCGCCCACTCCCGAGGCGCGCAAATATGCCCCGATCGGAGCACAACGGTAAAGGATTAAAACAGTCGCAACTGAGACTACACTTTCAGGAAGGCTATTCCAAACGTCAACAACTCTGCCTGAAAAACTAAATTTTCTAATATGGAGTCGACAAAACTTTTCAAGTATATAGCTTCTGACTATGACCACGGGTATAGGTAATTGTACTAAACTTAAGAACGCCTTCCGTTATATCTATATCGTAGGGTTCTGCCACCCTTGATTGGCTGTTGGGAGTCATGTGACAATGTTTTTCTCTTCAAATGTGAAATTTGCCAGAAATAACTGCTTGGTTTACCTTGAATATGCAATAGTAAAGTCATAAAATGTAATGAAAAATACTTTGAAGAGTTCACTCCCATGTCGACTTCCCTACCGACTGTGAGTGAACTAAAACACGTAAAGGATAGGTAGCACTGCCTCTCGTCAATCATTCCTCCTCATACCTGACATTCAGCCAAGTTTATAGCAGTTTCAATGTGAATAGTAAAGATTTTTGATCTGCGGTAGATGTGAAATTAAATTGCTCTTGTAAATACTTTACGAGTTAAATCAAGCATTAACGATTCTTTATAATTGCATTAACAAAAGTTAAAACAGTCACCCCTTACACATTTTTACAGAATCTGAAAAACAGCTGGAGGCAAGTAATCAGAAAAGTTTGGGTTTATTTATTATTTTGGTGCCACATGCTGCTAAATCTTTTCAAGTTAGTTCAATACGTCGAGTATTGTGTCCTTGCTATTCAATGAAATTAAAATAGGCCTATATAGTCTATAATGACCATGATAAGTGTATTGCCTTGGGGTAACCTTGATTTTGACAGAGCTCCGTAAATAAACTGCTAAGCTTGAAAGATCATGCAAACAAGTAAAGTGACGGATCAAGGTGGGACACAACAGGCGCACTCCCCGTATTGGTCTTCATGCGTGTATGTTTAAATATACTTCAGAATGCGTCAAATATGACGCTTTTAGCTTCTTAGATTTATTTCAAAAGCAAAGGCGTTCTCCGAAGAGCAAAAGCAGGGACCACGGAGAAGGGAGCTGGTTGGCTTAAGGCTTTAGCCCCCACTTTTCTGCGGTAGGACTTTGGGGCCACCCTACACTGCTATCATAGGCTATTGTTGAACATTTGGGCCGTTTTGGTTATGAGGCCCTCACGTCGAAATTCGCTCCGCGGCCCATGGACACTTCGTTCAATTAGACCCTCCCCAGGGCATCGAACAATCAAACCTTGCATCCCCTCTATTGACATTTTCTGTATATTCCCTTAAGCACAATCAGTTTAGTCGAAGCATGGAAGGTATTATTGTCTAGTTTGACATCATTTTAACTTATCTTTCTAGAGGATGGCTCAAATTTAGAGAAAATTCCAATCAGTTTTAATAAAATCAAGAAGAGGGTTGCATATCTGCGGTAACATGCATTACAGATAGTGATATAAAGAGAGAGGGGTGAACTACAGATAGTATATTGACAGATGGGGAAACCTAACCCTTCCCGGAGAAAAGAAAATCAGGGAACATTGCTAAAACGTAAAATGGGAAATGAAAGAAAGGGTAAAGAAGCAGTACAGCGGGGGAGTAAACGGGGAAGGAAAGACAGGAAGTAAAGAAAAGAAAAGAAATGTTGGAGGAAGTCGTAAAGACCAGCAAAAGAAAAATTAATTAGAAAAGTAAAACAAACGCATAAGAAAAAGGGAAAATAAGAACAGGTTCCTGGAGAATAAGGGAAAATTGGAGGGTAATAAAAAGGATGACATACCAGTGGTACGAGTGTTACGATACAGGCCAGTGATAGGGGCGGAGGAGTGGGAAGGGTGATTAACCTGAGTGTAACAAAGGGTTGTATCTTTCTGACTGGGGAAGGGATAAAAAATTTTCTGGGTATATGTTTGCCCCAACCCCCCCCCCCCCCCCCCCCAAAAAAAAATTGTTCATCATAAGTGGAACCTGGAAATGTCTTTTTGAAGAAGGGTTTTCAATCACATTTCCAAACCAGTATTTTCATACACAGTGATATATAACTTAAGAATTAATTAGATGAAATTTTGCGGCTCAGCCACTAATCCATTGGTTTAAGTCACGCCGGCTGGCTTCTTATAGAGATTACAAAAGAAGAAGGAACGGTAGGTATATTTCGAGAAATAAAAATAAGGTTGTCTCTGAGAAAATAGCAATCTGTTGCTCATAGCGACAGGTGGTGCTCGAAATGTCAAAACTTAAAACGGTTTAAGGTCCGAAACTCTTGTAATGCATGACACTTTCAGGAGATAACGCGGTGCGGAAGTTTATGGAGACCCAATGGTTTAATAATGATAATTGTGTACCACGTTGATGTACTTTAAACGCAATATTTACCTTGAATAGGCTACTCGGAAGGGAAATGATTAAACAGGAATGAAAGACGTTCCGGGAACCAGCAGTGGTTTGGGAAAAGGATGAAAAATGACCTAACCGAAGAAGGCTCACGTTCGAGAGAGGAATGCACTGTAGGAAGAGGATAGGGAGCTTCTTTGGTTTTTTATTTGATATCTGCTTCATCGAAACGCTGCATGTCCAAGTGGAAATTTACTTGAAGTGTCCGGACTGAATGATTTGAAAATCGCAGCTTGCATGGCAACTGAATGGATTCACGATTTAAGTTTCGCGCCATTTCAATCGAAGCGCGACGATGTAACCTTTTCATAAAACTTGCAGTGCTCTTACATTATTGTCGCGGATACTCTTCACCATCTTGGTTTCTGTTTATGTATATGATCCATGTCAGTCAGTCCATCGAAAATGTCAAATGATGTTTAAAGAATTAAACCATATTTAACACGGACCGAACACACTGAACCCTTTAATATGTAGACCTAACCCATCCGATGTCTCGTCTACCCCAACTACAAACCCTATACACGCATGTATGAGCAACATCAAGATGAATCCTTTCTTCGACCGCACCTCTTGCAACCACCTTTTTCCCAAAACAGGTAAAAGGACTAGTGTGATAGAGTTCATTTTATATTGTAAAATTTGATTACCATAAACTTTTATGTTACCACTGAAATAAAAACAGCCAGGATGGTGCCTCTACTGACTAATTTCATTGACTAGGATATAATTAGCCTGTGGATTAGTCAGTGATCACAAACTAGTCAGTTGATTAGTAGGGACCACACGGACTAATCTACTGACTATTTTGTGACCACCCGGCCAGTCAACCGACTTATATATGTCAAATTAATCAGTAGAGATAACATCTTGACTAGTGTTTGTTCTCAATTTAAGCCTACCCACACATACTGCACGATGCGTATGCGTCGCATGTATACGTCAAATCACCATTTTTGCCCATCCCTCCTCAGATGTTTCAAGAAGCATGCCTTTCTATGCATGTATGAGTCCCCCCCCCCCCCCCGGATGTGTCACTTTGAGGTGCAGTCCGGATAGGCTACATAACTTTCAACAGTTTGGACTCTCGGGGTAAGGGGGGGGGGGTTGACACCAAACCAAACCTATCAGTGCCTTCTAGTGTGCATGATGATCAGCCAAAAGTGATATGACCGTCAGTGACGTGCTGAACAACAAGTTAATTTGAGCCTACATTGTTGGTGTCAAACCAACTGCATTATACATTGTAGTACCAGACTGTGACTTTCCCACCTTTTTGCCCTTTGAAATGTAGTGTGACTTAGGACTATGATCCTATCGTCCTTGACTAAAGGTGACGTCCTGATATGACGAAGACCGTTTCTTGCGTTCTGTTAGTATGGTTTATATCGGTTTATTTGTTTTCTGTTTGGTACAAGCTTTGTTCTAGATCTAGTTCAGAAGGTTCAATGTTTCTGCCCTTTTAACTTAAAGGCGGGTAAATTTGGCACTTGTGTATAGAAGCACGTGGCCTTCATGGGGCTGTTCAAAGTTTATTATTTGCACCAGTCTATTGTTGCAAATGCACCCACTCTTCGGAAGATCTCCCAGTGCATATTTTGATAACAAAATAGCACTTCAGTTAAGTATCATCACCATTTCGTGGAACCTGCTTGGCAAAGTGTGCATGGCGAGCTAGGGAGCGAAATTTATGTAGAAATATATTTCTTCCCTAGAAATGAATATTATCTTAAATTGCCCTTGACTTAACACACTTTTACACATGTCGCACCTGAATATTTTCGTGCATCCTCCCCCCCCCCCCCCCGCTCATAGCCATCCTATCCATTCAATGCCTTGGGTGTAGCCAGTGACGTCATGTCTGTCAAGAAGAACGCGCGAGCTAGCCGACGATTTAAATATTGAGTGTAGTTAACCATTTCATTGCAATTCAACTGAAGCATCCCCTACACAAGGAGGCGGTTTTGGTTTGGTGTCCCTGTTTTCTAACTCTCAATAGACCTTGTGGATTGAATGCATACTGACGTCATCCGTTGGGGTAACAGGAACAGGTGGCCGCACGCATAAAAAATTCGCCCTGCACGTGTAGCAGACTTTGCGCATATTCGAGTGGTTGAGAAATCAGCTGAAGGCATTTGTCTGTGTTGGTTTGTTATTTTCCCCCAAGCGAGACCTTAATTTTTGCTCTGTGACATCACATGCACAAGGTCTATATTAGTGGCCCTGAACGGTGACACGGACGGAAGGGGGATGTAGAGGCTTTTCATATGACGTCGTCGTACTCCCTTGATGCAGTTATGTTAGAGAACGGGGTAGACCACACTCCACACACTTGCTCGACGAATGTGTACACACCACGTATATATCACTGTGCGTAAAAGAGAGCGTAAATCCATTCGAAGTTGGCATGCCTGTCATCCAGCATGGCGGACCTGCATGTGACGTATGATTGCATAGTCTCTGCAGCCAGAAATTTGTAAAGAATGGGTGAAACCTGAGGACAGGTTATTAAACCGTAACGTCACTGAACGGCATGGTCGGCGGGTAGCGCACAGAAAATTTTGGTCCAACATTTTTCCCAGATTGCTGGAACTCGCACTCTTAAGGCCTGTTTACCGAATATAAATAGTAAATACTGACCGAACGACTGCAGCATGTGACAATTCAGAATTTGTCATACTTATACAGGGATTTGCGTCACCCCTTATATTGCCCTTATAATCACTCCCATTGCTTATCATTAGGAGGACAGTTGCTTTAGAACTATGTTGACCTCTTACCCGGCGAATCATGCCTTCGGACGGGAACCCTTTATTATAGTATCAATGACCGGTACTAAATGCAGCAGGAAGTCACCCACGTATGAGCAAATATAAGGAAAGCAGTGGTTCTGCAAACACATTTCTCTGCTAGTGGGAGAAAGTGGGAGATTACAGAGGAATGTTTGAGATTAACCACGGTTTGTAAACTTCAAGGGCTTTTCTATCTCATATTTTTATGAGAAATTTGGCAATATTTTTCCCTCTTGAATCTTTTTTCGTCAACCTCTGAAATATTTTCACATCACTCAAAAGGATCGGGAACCCTAGCTTTCCGACCGCGCTGCCCTACAAGACGACATGAACCTGCTGGTAGATTACTCTTTCTTCTTGTCCTCTTCAAATGCATCATACTAGTATTTCAACAAAACACAATAATTTCCATTTATTTTCGGTAGTACTTCGGTATTGACTGGAAATTCTTTATCTGTAGCTTATTAGTTATTAGATACTGGTATCTAGAAGATTCCAATACATAGTATGTGATTAAACCACACGGTGGTTAGAATATGTCAGAAATGAAACCATTCCTGACATCGGATTTCATTATGGTGCTGTCCGCCGAGATTTGAAGGACGTTTATCTAATACATTATAGGCGTTTTGTAGGAAAATTGCAACACTTTGTCCAGATTCTCTGAATTTCCTACAGGGAGAGGATTTACGTCCGTTACCTTTGCTTATGTCGGTTCGTTTCATAATGTTGGATGAATCTCACAGATGGAACCTTCACGGCAGCCTCCACTGCAAAGATGTCATACAAGCCGTATAGCCCTGGTCCTAGACTAACCTGCTTAGACAACGCTCGCTGTATCATAAGGTTTAATAATTAAACTGAGTACATCGTTAAGCCACTGGTCTATTCTTTTATAACGTGTAGGCTACAGGGAATTGGTGTGTCATTAAAGGCATATTCTGGAGACAAAATTCATTAACTTCAAATTATGCAGCAAAAGAATTTTTTCTCCCAGGAGGTGAAAACTGCATCTCGATAGCCTATAGCATTCAGAAGATACAGAATTTTTCACGTAATGCAATTTTTGCTTGAGATTTGGTACACCATTGGAAATTTTTGATGTCATGGCGGCACATCAATTTGACATTGCATTCAATTTATTTATAATATTGATTTTGCTGCAGACAATATTATGCAACATTGTTGGTTGTGCTCTACGTTTGTACATTCCAACAGTATCGGATTTCAATGACAAACAGGACGTTCATTATTAAGAAAAGCAAAAGGAATCTGAAGCAATGTGCCCACATTACACAACTTTCTTTGGCTTTGTTGAAAACCAGATGGGTTTTTGACAAAAATTCCCAATGATTGACGTGAGATATTTTGAGTTAGGAAAAGGGTATTGAAACAGGATTTAAAGGATATGACGTAAAATATTTTTGTTGTTCTTACAAGACCCAGGTGAAAAGCCATCAGTTTTAAGAGTTTGGCACCCAGCATTCGAATCTACCAAAAAGTGTCATGCAACACAACGAACAACTAACGTTTACACTAATGATAGTAAATAATCTCCTTATATTTTAGCAAGGGTTGTAACAATCAGAAGGACAGGTACCAGGTAACTCTGAAGCAAAGAAATTCACAAGAAAGGTCAGCTGGACGACACTGATGATTTGTATATGCCTTATACGCATATACGATGTCACAAAGCAAAGAGTATATCATAAGAGTGTATCATAAGTACACCAACGAGTGCAAAAGACCGATTTGCCAACCAATTAAATATGTGCGAATCCTACTGCGTGCGGCCTTTGTTTTTCCTCCAAAATGAACGTCAGCGTGACGTCAATGCAAAAGGCGTATATTACCTAATTTTGAATGAACGTGAACTGCCTACAGTATAATTCTTTTAAGAAATAAAGGGACCTCAGTTGGGTCGAAATGTCAAAATCTTAAATATGAGAGTAAATTAAAAAGCTGATTCATTGTCAAAATTGGAGCATTTAAATGAAGAGTGTACGAAACTTTCAAGTTCAGCCTGATAGAAGGCGTGTTTTTGGGAAGTGAAGGATGATCGGATTTGGGGTTCATAAGGTTTTATTTATCGTTTGATCTGCACGTGAAACCGTGGAGAAAAACTTTGGTGTAATGTCAGTATTCAGGTTATGCCCATTCAACTGTTTCAAGAACAAATGAAATTCTTTTAAAGTCCTTCTCAGATGAATGCGTAAAAATAAACAAGCTAATTCATTGCTACTATTTTATTATAAAGTGAGCTACTAAGGAATTTCAACCGTAAATGGTTCCCGTTTTTTTTTACTGCAACGGGTTGTTGTTGTTAAAATGCTTATTCCTAACACCGCAAACAGTTCCAATACTCCTTCCGGTGCATAAACTCCTCCCGCAACTGTCTAAAAATCATCCTCATCCATCCATAATCTCAATCTCAGTTTATTGTAGCATCAAACTAAAGAGCTCTCTATAGACGAATCCGGACAGCAAGTGATGGTCTGATTTCAGTCGGCCATAACTGGGGTGTATCACCTTTTAATCTTTCGATTTCTTTGCTAACTTATATCATGGATGAATGTACACTAAATTACATCTCAATTCCTTGAATTTCACTGAATATTAGGGTTTGAAATACTTGAAGACAATAAATGAAGACGATCAAAGGCTGATGGATCCACTGATGGCTGACTACAGTCACTAAACACAACCGCTAATCGGATTCGTCTATAGTATACCAATTGGAAATTTCCAAAAAAGGTGTAGTTTGGGGTGACAGCTGACTGACTCACTTATAAACTACCAATACATACCCGTGCACGGCCGCAGCCTGCAAAGAATTGGTTCAACATAGGCTGGTAACATGATGGACGAGTCCTTCTCATAACATGATAAAGAAGAGGCCTCAGTTTTCGACCTTTGTTAGCCGTCATCCCAAAATTTTCATTTATTGATGTAACGCAATTCAACATCATTAAGCAGTTAAGTGTAGCACAGGCCCGGGCGGCAGTCGTGAGTATCGAATGAGAGGACGACAGGTTTGCAACTCATTTTTGCCCTCCCGATATTTGGACAATGTTTTGATAAAAACACTTGATAAGGTACAGTTTGGTGACATTTATTGTCTTAATTTCAGTCATTGGTGTAATTAAATACATTTACTCATTGTTCTGATGTACACTGTCACTAATTTGACTCAGAGGCAATATTGGACACTGTTGACTAGTAACGGAGAGGAATGCACATAATAAATCTCTCAATTCAAGTTCTGATTATTTACGCTGCTTGCAGTTTTGTCTCCTTTCCTTTTTTTTTTTTTGACTGCTACTTGCCAGCCATTACGAGCACAAACATCAATACATCAAAATACAAAATTAGAATATACAAAAAAAAAATACTATTACTCAAAGATTAAACCCATAGAAAAATACTCATATGTATGGAATTGGCATTGCACAAGTAAATTCATTCAGTTCAACATTTCCTCAGGCTCTGAATAATGTTCAGCAACGAGAGAGATCATGAATTACCAAAATGACTGTTTCTCAATTTCACTCTTGTAAATTACATTCCTAAATTTTTCTCGGCTTCTTTACACTCTGGCCGGTATGTTTCAATGTCCCGTGCCGGCGTAATCTTAAAACCATCAATACACACAGAGTTCTCCAAATAAATTACAAGTCTGGCACATATTACGAAAAGTATAAAACTACTCTTTTTATACTACGAAAAGTATAAAATTGGAAGGCTACCACCTTAGGCCACAAGACCTCCGCTACGTCAAAACGTTGTATGAGATGGAAGAATTACGGTTGATCCAACCGGTAGCCTGGCTACGTCTACCCAGGAGACGATTCCCTCCAGTCCACGTCCTACAGTCCTAGGGACGGGTGGCGAACGGTACAGTAGTAAGACAGTTCTTGAAACAAGTAGAACCCGACTAGGTGGCTGGCACGTTGAACGGACCCTCCGTCTCACGCCACGACACAAATTATGTTTCAACGCCTCGCCGGACCAGACCCTGCTCCTGTTGGAGACAGGCTTCTACAACCTTAACGGTAGTCCCTTTACCGTCTTCTTGAAACTTTTATTTCCTTAGCAATGTTCTGATACTGAAGAACACTGCCTGAAAACCTGGTACTACGTCTTCAAACCCCTTCTTTACTCCCTGACGTTAAGTAGAGTTATGTTTTACTACACGCCCTAAATTTGACTTTTTACCCAGACTACGCTTTCTTTTCTGTTATATGCAATAAATCCAGCACAAATGGAAAGGTAACTAGGTAAGAACCCTGTGTTTATTTTGCAAATTATCAAAAAAGGTGATTAAAAAATGTTCTTAATACTAAACTCAAAACTTTGAACACGTATTGTAATCAGGTAATGGTGTGCAACGTTTCAGTCCCCGTGATCATAATGGGCATGTATAAAGTCGAGTGATCGAACACGCTATTTTAACTGTCACTCACTAAAACGTAGCGCTGTTGTGTCAATGAGATACCAACGTTTGACAACACTGATCCCTCCAAAAGGTTATGGAAATCTCAATCAAAATTGCCGAACTTAAAATTGAAATTGTTTCGAATTATAGGATGGCGTTTTAAAGTGTCCGAATTGAACATAGACTTACAAATTCCATATACGAACTAAAGCTGCCACTTAGTCCAATACGTCTATAGGGCTATAACTACCCCGCGGATCGGACTCGGTTTGTTCATTCCCCCTTTAATGCTTTACAAACGGTGGGGATATGACTGAACAAGGAATACGCCCTACAGTCTGCTACGCAGGCAAGACTATAACCGTCTAAATCCATGCACCATTTACGATGCCTCGCACGTGGACAAAGCATGAAACTTACAATTCAAAGAAGTATTGAAACGAACCCTATAGATGTACGGTTTATTTTTACACATGATAAGTCGATAGCTACAGTATTGCAGTTAACAAATTCAGGGTTCTTTCCCGTCCATGTTCCTCTGTGATTACATCAAGCGTGTTAAAATAACAATTACAACGAGATTTGTTAAGATATCGGGGGAAATAACAAGGGTGCTTACAGACGAATCCAAGTAAGGGTTCTCAGGTGTTTCAGTTCCGGTGTTGAAAAAAAAAACTCGCTATAAAACCATCATGTGTTTTCCACTTCTTCCAGTTTCTTAAACTTTCACTTTTCTTAAAGAAACCAGTTTATTTTTCGAAAAAAAAAAAACCCTGAGTGATGATCTGATTTCGTTGGCCATAACTGGGGTCCATCAGGTGGAATCTTTCAAATTCTTTGCAGCGCTTACCTGTATCATGGATAATTGTACACTAAAATATTACTTGATTCCCGACCACTTAATATGCGGTTCTAGAATTCCATACTGTACACAATAAAAGTGATGGATCCCACTATTGAAGGCCTTCACTAGGTCTACTCTGCTCAGTGTCGTCTATATGGTGGAGGAGACTTCTCGATGGCTAATGTTTACAATTAAGATGAACATTTTCTAGGGAATGTTGACATGTTTATTCATGACCACATGAGCGTTACTGAACCAAAGAATTACCTAGAAACATTCTCCAGCCATCTGTAAACAGGTAGCGCAAATCTGATACGATTATTCAAGCAGTTAGTGTAAATAGTACTGGATTTAAAAGGGACCAGCTAGACCGACCATGCTCTTAGTAGAACGGACCGCGAGCCCTCAAATTACAAAATGAATATAAATTGCAAAAGTAACCCAAAGTTAATACATTTATCACCATTACAACCATTGACTTACACATCATGATTACAAATATTTTAAGCTAGTTAGGTAAATAGTTGCCGCATGGAATTGTGGGAGACAGCGTGTGGTACACAAACCGAACTCAGCACATATTGTACCGCGTTTCAATGTTTTCGTCAGTACGTGGTTACAACATTATCGAAGTGCCTTCCTAACTCGGCTGAAAATAGGGGTCTCAGTACTACTTTGCGGCAGATTAAAATTCAAAATTTTGCATCAAAAATACATTTTTGACACAATCCTGGCACTGACAGCACAAAACCACACTTCAGATCCCTCCTTATTTTGTGGATGTGCTAAGAAGGAATGATGTCACCAAATTTTCATGCAAAGTAACAGTTTGGAGTACATGTTGTAGGTGCAGGATTGGCTTGTTTATGTTGGATCCGGAGGATGTGCGCATATGCATATGTCACCAAAACGAACTACCGAACTCGCTTATGTCTGAGCATGCCATTGGTTGAGGGGACATCTACAGAGGCGCTACACATGCTAACCCAACAATGACGGAACTTTAATGGTGTCCACATATTACATCAGACTGCATGGTCAAGTTAAATCATCCGACTTGTAGCGGAGAAGGGGGCTGGATTTCGACTCCTGGTCATGTCATACCAAATACTTTAAAATAGAACCTACTGCCACCGTGCTTGGTGCTCAACATAGGCAATGGAGTAGGGAACACAAGCCAGTGGGCTAAAGGTAGCAGACCCCCATTAATTCCACCATTGCGTTCCACGCTAAATCCAAAAAGTAAAAAGGCCTCTAAAAGCTTGTCGAAGTTTTTGCCACGTGCAAGCTACCACTCATGTGAAAGCTGACAAGTTGGCAAATTTATGACATTTTCAATTTTCCATATCACGACCGTCAAGATTTAATTTGCAATTTCAGATCAAAGTTCAATCACCCTTTTGCAAGCCTTGTTTTCACTAAAAGCTTGGTATTCCTCCGTCAGCTTCTAAAGCCAATAATTCCCACAAAATTGCTTCAATTAAGCCCATCCTTTCACACCTGGTACTTCATGTGATAAACTTTCATAAAATAGTTACAAAACAGTCTATCCTATTCCATATCATACCAAAAAAGTGCTCCCTTTAGGGACTCTATCTGAGGGCGAACAAACGGACGCATCAATACACCTGCTAATTGGGATATGCTACCTAAGACTGGAAAATAATGTTGCTGGCCCGACTTAAACCAATTTTGGTTAGCAACTGTCCTATAACCTCATCTAACTACATTAGTCTCGGGGAATCATGATTAGGTGGCGCACAGCTGATTTACAAGAACTAAATTCCCAAATTGCTGCGCTAAACAATTGATTTCCTTTCCTTGCAGTACCTCCATGCGGTCGTGCTATCGAGACGGATAAACTGTCATTCTTTAGGATTCAAGATGCACGTTTTGCGAGGTTTTGACTCGGTACTCTGTTTTGGACTCGAGTTGTTCGTTTTCTTCGCCTGCAACTTGTCAATGATTAAAAATAATTGCGATTTGTCTTGAACACACCGTACGTAGTTAAACATTTCTGTAAATTAACAGAACAAAAAATATGTCTTTATTTTTTGTTTTGAAAATATACAGCGATTTGAATAGAGCATATTTGGTTTTGTGCCATCAATTGATAATGCTTGTCGTTGAGAGTAGCAATAATTTTTCAGCTTTTCAAAATTATCCAAGAACAGAGAAGCAAACTTCAACCTCATGCATTCGAAACTGCATCTCACTGCGAGTGGGATGCTTTTGAAAAAACACTTGTCCAAACTTGTGCATAGCTGGAGTGATTGGACCTTGATCATTTATTCCCATGTGATGTTTCGTAATGCTGACCCTCATGAACAATGGAGGTATCACCTCCATGGTCGGTTTGACAAAAAGAGTACACCAGGTTTTTTGCTTCATCGCTCTTTCCACCAGCGAAAACTGTCCTAACTGTCCTATCTACTAACGGACCGATGAGCAGTGGCGGAGCCAGAAAGTCAAAATTGGTGGTGGTGGGGGGGGGGGGGGGGAGTGGGTGTACTAAGGGCAAAGAATAACCTTGGTGGCAAACATTTTGGGAGCTCAAAGCAACCTTTCCTGGAGGTGAGGGTCTGGGCCTTCGCCACGCTATGGATGAAAAAATTGACTCTCTGGAAAGGTATATCATTTATTTTTTTCGGTCGGTTAACCCAACTCCTAACTGACCTAACTTAGGGGGGGGGCTTAAAGAACGCCCATTCCCATGAAAGCGCCGCCCTCCTCGACAGTTAGTTAGTTAAATGGGGTTTTACGGTACAGTTTCCAACCTATTGCTTCAAGTCGAGCCGGCCACGGCCCTTTTTCCAGATGTGTTGTTGCCCTCCCAGACAGACGAAAATGGCATTTCCCATGACTGCAAGAAGATTATATGGTTAGGCGATGTTTTCAACTTTCATTTGCGATAAAATGTCCATTTCCAAAAATAAAAAAACGGAAAAATTGCAAAATGATATAAAGTTATCAGAAAAATGTACCAATACCATTTTTTGTCAAAGTACGGTTCCTTCTTCGTACGTACAATAACGTACATACTCTCGCGTGTAGTGCCCGTGCTTTATGGCAATTGAACACAACCCACAACCCCCTGCCAATATTTACCCGAACTGAATATCTTTCAACCATTTTGGGCAAAGTGATGTGTCGGGGCTATGGAATCTAAAATCTGAGGCTGAAGAGGAATTGTTTTTTATATCTACAGGAATGTATTGCTAAATTTTTGTAACTTTTGTAACTTAACTTTTCATGATAATTTTACCAGAACTTTTGCAAAAAGATACTCACAGACTGTGGTTGATAACACTTCCAGGATCTTGATTTTTTTATCACTTTGTCATGATAAGGAGAACTTGTACTTGAAAATTAAATTTTCCCTCTTCAGGAGAAAAATTCTGACCAGAAACCTGCAACAGACGAACTTGGTGGAGCCTGCATGCCGAGTACTGATGAAGCGTATCCTGCTCGCCGTATGATATTTCTACACAATCATTACCCACACATCGATTGAGCTGGGACAATCCCATTGATTTTCAGTTCGCACAGCTTCCAAGTTCCGAAAAGCGAGATTCGGGTCCGTGCGACTTGTCCGTAGAAAAAAATGCGGTATAAGGGGAAGGATATCTCATTGGGACTCCTTTTAAGGGTAATAAGAAAACAATCCATTGCTCTACTTAAGGAAAACCCGCCTTACTTTTACTTTTACTGTTGCTAAGCTTTTAACGCTTCAAATTTACACAACAAATTTGGTAGGGATAGTGATTCATGATATTTATGTTTTGCAAGGGAGGACAGGGACCGATTGTTTTGGTTTTGGTACAACATTTCAAGTAAAACTAGGAACAGCCTAAAGCCTTTCATTTTTTTCAAATTACGTGAGAAATAATTTAAAAATCCTCCTGAACGCCATCCTTAACTTAATATGAGGACATGTCCAGGGCGATTACGGACGTCAGATAACCATTTAATACTGACTACATAAAATTTACATAAAATGTTTTATATTGAAAATGATGAAGCTGAAGGTTTGAAAACAAAATTTGTGCACAAGAAATGACAGACACATTCATTTTGTCATATTTTACTCTTTTTTTGATCAAACGGTAACATTAGAAACATCACAGTACTGAGGCCTAAATCAAGTACATAATTGCTGGATGTGATTGCAATATCAGTCATAAGTCACACACTGTAGGAAGGAAAGACGATCAATTTTGGAAGAAAATGCTTGCATAATTATCCACCTCATACAAAACGGTTCTGTAATACTCTAAGAATATTTACCCTATACTCCTACAGTAAATTTTATATTATGAAACGCTTTTTCAGAGGGACCAAGGAGATGGAGGGGGAGAACTTTGGCTTTGATCTCAGCACTTTTTGTGCTCTGGAAATTTTGGGCTGCCGTAAACTGGGAACTGGGGCTCAAATATATTGGCTCAAGCTTCTCCCCCCCCCCAACCCACCACTTTAAGAACTGGCTCTGTGGCATCATGTCAGACATTTCAAACCTGGCATGAGTCAAAATGGACAAACACATTTGCATATCTACAATCTGTTTTCATCTAGTGAACCTATGAATTCCAACAAACCATCGTATAAACTGTTACTCAAGATATGTGAGTTTGTTATTTCTATTAGTATTTGTACTTTGGGAATTCCATTCAGACAAATGGTAAAGAGTTGGTACATTTAAAAAAAATGTCACACTTTTTCTTTAGAATATTGGTATTAAATCAGAAGCCAAGGAGAAAGTACCAATATTGAGTGTGGATTAGTCCCTACTATACAGGGTGTAAGGTGTAAGGAACATTTCAAAATCCCTCATGGTTAAAATCCTCTTCCTAAGGATGATCCCACCTCATTGGGAGAACACATGAATAGAGAAATACTTGGGATAATATTCACACATACCATTCATTACCCTCTAAATATGTGGCATGACCTACTTTAGTCCCAGCACCATCCTGACAATACCTCCTAGCAAAAAAAAGTACAAATGTCTTGTTATGATAGATGCTAAAAGTATCATCATAATTTAAAACTTCCTTCCTTATTTAAGAAAGACTTTGTATTGGTTCCATGGAAGAATGCATTTTCTATTACTCACTACACTTTGAAATAAAATAAAAGTTTCTTGCTTTTATAATTTTTCATCAGAATATTTTTTTCTTGCGATCTATTTAAAACAAATATTTTAGAAAGACATTTTGAATAACACTTGTGTGAAAGAGCTCAATTATATAGGTGAATATATAAAAACAGAATAAAGCTTTAAATAATATGAATACTTCTCAATCTATAATAACTTTGATTCTTGAAAACAGTCATTGTATAAAAATAATTTTTTCCACAAAATTCTCCATTTGCAGTGAATTATCACCCGAGAGTATTTTCAGCTGGTCAGCTGGTGAGATAGAGGGAAGGGGTGCATCTCCCTTTCATATTTACTCCCACATAATATACATTTTAACTTCCAAATTTGTACTACATTACCCCCACCCCCCAACTCTCCAGCCCCACACGCACACTTCTGAACACTGCTTATTTATGTGATTATTCATCATCAAACAACAATCACTTTTCTGTTACTCGATAAGGATCATAAAGATACCAGTCTCAAATTACATTCCTGTCCTGCAGCGATGCACTTTTAGTCATAATGCTGTGGTAGCCTGACTGCCTGTGTGTCAAGATTGATAGTTTCATCAAATATTTTGCTTGCATTTGCAAAGTTAAACAATTTACACAAAAAGACGAATCATCTGAAAATTAAGTTTTTCTCTTGGCAGTATAGTCTTAATTTTTTGCATGGTCACTTAACCCTTTACCGTTGTGCTCCAATCGGGGCATATTTGCGCACCTCGGGAGTGGGCAGAAAAGCGAACGAAGCATGCCCCGCATCAGCTTCCATAGGCTATTGACCCCTTGACCTTAAACTATTGTCTCTCTTGTTGCTGTGGCCAAATTTTCAGGTAGCTACTTGCAGTTTTGAGCTCCACGTGAAACAGTTAAGATGGGGGACAGCTGCGCTCTCCGTCTGAGTCCAAAAGGACCCAAACAATGGTAAAGGGTTAAAGTAACCTACAAAGTTGGAAGATATTTTTTGGTACAAATGCTATATTATATCCACATAAATCTTCAATAGTGTTACAAAGAAAAGCATAAATGTACCTCCAACACCCCCCCCTCCCTCGGGCACCCGCAACATCCTCATAGTCAACTTTACTTCCAAATATCAGCAAATGTTTGCTTCTAAAGCACCTAAAATTTGTGTAGAAAACTGAAGATTCTTCTTTGACCTGATTCAAGTTCTGATTACACAAACACTAGAGCCCAGACAACATTTAAATGGAAAGAAGTCACTTTTAATAGCCCTCTAATCACAAACATATACATTAACAAAATGTTGTGATTATATGGACCCCAGATTAGAACTGAATTAAAGGCCCTTTATCATTTTGTTAAAACTTGAAAGCTCCAACTCATCATTAGAGAAAGCCTAAAACCAACGAACTCGAGGACATAAAATGGACCTTTTTGGACATGTAAAGTCACTGTATATTTGAGCTTTCATAGCACTGAAAGAAATATACAGCAATACTGGAAGAATAGTACAAACTACAAACTAACTTTGCTCAGTTTATAGCAACGGCAATTTAATATCTTCCTTTATGCCCTACGAGGAACCAGTCTTGGCAAAAATGTTTATTTCCCAAGAAGGGAGTAAAATTATTTTCCAGGAAGGAAGTGAAAACTTACCACAATTCTTATTATGTTTTCATGTACGGAAAAAGGAAATTTCTTTCCAATTATACCCAAATTTCCCTTCAGATGTCAAATTTCTGAGGAAAGTGTATCCCGACTTTCCAATTTTTCCCACCCAGATAGTATGACCAACACTGATTTTGAAAAATTCCAAAACCCTTGGCAATTCTCTTTCTAATAATGTTAAAAACTACTGCTAAACATTTTTCAGGTTCCTTATTACATCTGTCCAGTTTATACTCTTTTAAAGAACTTTTTAGCACAACATTTTTTTGAAGCTAAACTTGAGAGAATGAGCACATTATGTGTGTGTGCTTCAACTGAAACTGCATAAAAGAGAGGCAGCAGCAGAAACGTCCAAGAATTTTTTCAACAAGCCACTTCCTTTAAAGGCCCAGTTCTCTTACCCCAAACAGCATCAATTCTCCTTACTTTCTTACTGAAGTCCCTCCCACAATTGTCTAAAATTAATCCTCATCCAGATAAAATCTCAGTTTATTGCTTCAAGGTGAGTATAGATAAACTCAGTTTGTATTATCAAAACACTCTGTGTACAGTTCTTGCTGTGTAGTATAAGCTTTGGTACTCTGCACTGTTTGAATTAGCTGTCAATCAAAGAGCTGAGCCAATTGAGAATTTGGGTACCCCCATACCAAAATTGCAGTTTGGGGTGAGAGGTTTGATCCTTTAAAGGGCATGTTTGGGATCAAATCCAACCTCAGCTCCACCATACTGGGGTTGGAACTGTGAGGTCGAACACACTTGACCCATCTATTTACCTTAACTGCAAAAACGAAACTCTAGAACAAGTCTGTTGCCAAAGTTCTGCTTTCACGCCCATGGGGCATGCAAATTTTGTCATGATTTTTAAAAATTTAGTTCAGGAGTTGCACTTGCAGGGCTTGTGACATTGATATATCACACAACTGTTTGATAATCACAGAACCTGTCTTTACATGTAAGGCAGAAAAGACACTGATACTATGCCATGAATGTACTTCACAATTTGAGTTTGAAGAAACTTCGGCTTGGACTTCGAGACTTTGGCTTGGTGGCTGAACGTTTTTTCCGGCCATCTTTGAAAGTAAGCCTGCTGTTAAAAGTTTGGGGCTGCTCCTGAAAAGAGAGAAATTGGTAGTGTTACAAATCAAATAATGTTATCATGCTTGTTGGCTTACATATCATGTCTACTGTTACAAAGTTTACTGTTTTAACTTTATCCAACGAACGAACCAACGAACAAACGAGCGAATGAACGAACAAACAAACGAACAAACAGATAAACAAATAAATAAATAAATGGTTAAGTATAGAAAAACAGCTACATGTCCTGAATGCATTCATTAGGGTTCTCTCTTGGGTTATTGTACATGACACTAGGCTAAATCCCTGATCCTCTGGCTCCAAAACAGCTCCAATTCTCCCAACCTACTTACAAAAGCCCCTCCATAAAATGTCTAAACCTCATCATCCTTATCCAGGTACACAATATTAGTTATCGCCTGAACCAATTGGTTGGAAACTGGGCCGTGAAACTCCATTAACTGACTATAAACTAACTTCATGATGAGTACACGAGACCCCAATGTGTAATAAAAATACTCTATGTTCAGTACTGCTGTGTAATATGAGCTACAGCTAGGGCTATTCAGTTTTTTGAACATCAATCAAAGAGCTGTGCCAATTGATAACTTCTGTAGACTATTTGGGGTAAGAGTTGTCTTCCTTGTCATGAACAACTTCTACAGTACCTGGCTGTCACAATGTAGTTCTCAGTAACTGGTGCAATTGCCTGGATTGAGGGCTGTATTTACCATTGCAGTTGTTAAAGGAGTTGCATTCCCCCCAGCATGATATGTTCAAATTATCTTATTATTTTTGTAAGGCAAAATTCTTCAAAGTTTTACTGTTCTTAGGAACCCATTGCCTCAGGTAAAAATGATGTGGAGTGCAGTGTTATCATTTATTCTACTGCCATACAATATGCAATGCATTAAAGTCTTCAGTAAGTTTTACGGTGTTTTTTGTAGTGTAGTGTAGACAAGTGTTTCTTCCAGAAAAAATCAGACAGGACATGCCACAGGTTGCTTAGTCATTCCCCCCCTCCCCTCACCCTCACCCTGGAGGTCCTTGTTTGATCCACAGATTGAGACATACCAAGAGGTTTTAACAAAAACAACCTGCTGCCTTTGAATGTGATATTCCACAAAAGCTATAGAGTAAGCAAAACAATCCAGTGCTCTACAGGCTTACAAATGGGAGAAAGGCTAGGGGCACTGCTAAATTAAAAATCAGGTTTGAAACTGCAACATTAGAACTCCAACAAACTAAAGCAATCTGAAAGAAAGTGCTTATAACGCAACCATCATTTGAAATGAACGTCAGTTAAAAATAAAAGTATTACATTTGGTAGATTCTGTGAGTCACTCTAGTACAGTCATGACTTTTTAAAATCTGGCAAATTTTTATTTATGGTATGATGTGAAAAATAAAAGTTACACTGTAGAATGATCAATACCTCATGATTCTTACACGGAATTGTGGCTTTTTCCCAGGACTTTTTATGCTTTCTATTCTTTAACATCAAACATGCCATGTTCATCTCATCAAACCCTTTGAACGGCAATCAGTTTACACCCTAAAGTATCATCTGAACTCACATCCAGTTGGGCGTGAAAACTGCCCACTCCATATATACCTCAGTCTGTGACTGATTGTTAAATTGATTGCCACTCTGTCTGGTGCTATGGGTTTGCTGGCATTGTATTGTAGAAATATTGCAAATATTTAAAGGTAAACAAAACAGGTCTTCAAATTGAAACACAAAAAGCAGTGATAAAGCAGCTGGTTCCTGTCTAGGACTATTCATCAGAATATGACATTGTGACATAAACGCAATTTTTTATGGATCATAGCACCTGCAATTGTTTGATATTGTGAACACTTCAAGATTTACAATGCAAAGCAAATTCCACTGTGAATGAACCCTTTTGCTAGGTGTACTGTCCCTCCAAAAATTAACTGAAAAATGTCAATCCTTCTAATGAATGTGAAGGGCACCATCTGACCTTCTGAGGCACTCAGCCATTTTGAGGGTGGATCCTTGTGCAAGATTTTGATATTTTAATGCTTTTTTTATTTATTTATACCATTGTTTTCCCTTTTTTACTTATAATGCAATAACTAGGCCTTGAAAGTGCCATTTCCAGCAGTTTGGGAGGCATTTTGGACCAAACTTTTCTCACACTAGCTGCCTGAAATCATCAGGGCACTGACAGCATATTTACAAACTCTGCCATTGAAGTTTCCTATGGTATCTAGTGGTAGGTCTATATACAAAAGTAGCACCTTCCATTTGCTTGAAGCTGTCATGCCACCATACTCTACATACTTGTAGAATGATAAATTATTTGCCAACAATATGTGTGTTTTTGATATGCTTACATATCGGAACATGCCGAACACTTAAGCAGAGACGAACCACAGGCAATTCTTCAATGTGTACAAAATCTTGAACTACTTCAGTTAAATGTATAAATATCTTTAGTTATATGACTATCGGGGGGGGGTTTAGATATGCAAAGAGAATCTGTTCTCCTTTTAGTTGACTAATTTTTTTATGCAAACACGAGGAGGAACCATGTGCACTTTTTCACTGAAAAAATTAAAACTTGCAAAATTTCAATGGCATAACCTTAAAAATACAAATATATGGCACCCGAGTGTTTTCACTCAGTGCTGACTCTCTCTGCAGTGCAGCTATTGTATTGGGGTAAAATGGATATTTCAGAAAACTTCTCCCCTTTCTATTAATGTTTAATTCATTCTGATTGGTTTGTCGGAGCAATGTGCAGATTTCAATTCCAAAAATAATACTCCTCACAGTGTCACACAAACCGCATTGAAGTAGAACAGTCTATTTACACAAATGTGAGATGGAACTGCATACTAAGCATAATGTAGGACATTGTGCATCAATTTCTATGCTGGATGTTAATTACATTTTATACGTTTTCTAAAAAACCAAAATACAGCAAATTTGTGAAGAATTCTACATAATTTGCAACATCTGTTTCGCCAGCAATACGTTGTGTCGTACAACCCCTACTGAATAATTGACTATCCTAAATCCTCTCACAAAGGCTCGGTTCAAGTGTTAAACAGAGAAAAACCGCAAACTAGAAAATGCTGCTCAGCAAAATGGCCAGTTCCAAAAGGCCACCATGTTCCGATATGTTAGTACAAGATAGTTAATAAAACACATACATTAATGATATGTCTTCTTTTTACAACATACCTTTAAAAGTGGGGGAAGACACTCCCTGCCTACACCTGCCCACCCTCACATACAAGCCCACTTGCCTTTGGTTGCTTCACTTCTTCAAGTTTGCAAAAACTGACATTTCTTTGATAAATTCTTCCCTAGCTGCCTGCACCTTCAAATATAAAATCTCTGATATCTGCATTATTTTTCTGTGGCTACTGTTCCCAGAGAAACTTGTCACTCTCAAATAATTTTTGAGGGTAGTTCCCACCAAAGGCTATTACGAGGTCTGAATATAATATTGTACCATAGAAACAAATTTTTCATTCTCAAAATAGGTACAACTCTTTGATACTGTAAACTTTTCAAGATCTATAATACAAATTCCAGTGTGAATGAACCCTTTTTCTAAGTGTGACTTCCAATACATTACTTACAAAATTATGAAGGGCACCTTCAGAGAGCAAATTACTAAAGTCTGGATTTAGTGGATTGGCCAAATTAAAACTGTCTCTTAAGCTGGAAAAGGTAAGCACTCAGCTTGCCTGAATAGCTTCTCCCTGTAGCCTCTATGCACCACCGAAAACTGCCACCTTCAAATAGTTTTGGCAATGGGCCAGATGAGCTACACAATATGGTATGCCTGCTTTACACAGCAGTTTACTAGCTTGCACTGACAGTTGTACATGGTAGTTCCTGCACACATTCAGCCTATTTTACAAATGTTGAAAATGTTACACAACTGAAAAAAAAAAAGAACTACACCTTCTATTGTTCCGTTATGCAATAATCTTAATGAGAATACCATTGTTTTCTCTAAAAAAATCCTTTTAATATAACCAGAGCAGAATAATACTTTTATTCCACTTTCAAAACTTGTTGCTTAAACATATACACATGTGACCTTCTGCAGTCCCTCTTACTGCACTCCATTTTCACCCAGGGTTTATTTTTCCAAACTATTAGTAATGCTTACTGTTACCCTTGAAAAATATTACAGAGCAGGGCCTCACAAATTGGTTAAAGGGGAAGTTTAAGCAAAAATTTAATTCTAACATGTGAAAGAGGAACGGAATCTACACAGTGTGGTGAAAATTCCATTCAAATCGAACATTTATTTTTTGAGATATCAGTAAATGAAATCAGTAGATTTGTGTTCAAAAGTGAGTTTGAGGGCAGCAGAGCATATCACTTCCTCACATTGACAAGGAATGCTTTGTTTCCTTTTGTTTTATCAGAATGTTGTGTTGACCTTGAAGTAAATAGGAGTACGACCTCCCTGTGGGGGATGCAACGTTTCTAAAATTCCGATGCCACTGATGCAATCACATTTTAATAATATGGGATTGTTGAGTAGAAAATCAAGAATGAAGTTTAAGGTAAAACAAAAGACTGCCCATTAATGTGGGGATGTGATGTCATATGTGCTTGCTTCAAGTTCACTTTTTGTTGAAAATGTGAAAACTTTACCTGTTCACATCTTGAGAACCACACATCGGATTGCAATGCAAATTTCACCAAAATGCTTAGAATAAGCACCCTTCTAACATACCAGATTGTGTTGTGTCCTTAAACCCTTCTTTTAAAAGGGCACATAGGCATTAACCAGACTGGCAGAATAAACTAAAGTTACATGCAAAGTGCAAACTCTCTCAGAGAGATGCAGAAAGGTACTGCAGGAGGGCAGGCACATATCCCCTCCCCCCAAAAAAATCCAATAAAATCCTTAACACTTAAAATTATTGAAAATAAATTTTACCCCAATAAACCATGTGAACTTAACCTGTACAATATATAAGTCTTGGTCAAAGTCAGAAATATTTTGTCAATTTGAATCTAAGCTCCTTGAAAAAGGCAAAAAAATTTCAAAGGGGAGGGGATCCCTCCATTTCCCCTCCCTGTTGAGTGTGACCCATTCAACATGTCAGAAAAAAAACTCACACTGATTTTTCCCTTTCCACCCTCCTCATTTTCATGGCTGTATTGCCCTGCAGAAGAGGCAGACTAATTTACTGTAAAAACAAAATCTAATGTCAGGAAGAAGAACTGTCTTAAAGGGCCAAAGTCCCAAACTAAAATTTTTATACGGGTTAACAGAAATTCTCAACTAGAACAGTTCTTTGATTGACAGTTCAAATTATGCAAAGTACCATAGCCCCTATTACACAGCCTGTACTGTACTGAGTGTTTTGATTACACACTGGGGTCTGTAGCTAACCCTGAAGCAATAAACTGTGATTGCATCTGGATAAGGATAAATTTTAAAGTTTGGGAGGGGCTTAAGTAAGAAGGTTAGAAGAATGATAACTGTTTAGTTCGAGAGGATCAGGCCTCTACATATAGACCCAAATAAATCGTTTCAGGCATTATCAAACTATCCAAGGTGAAAGATAAAATCCTAGCAATAGTACATCACTTCAAAATACTATGTGTTCGAGGAGGTAAATTAAAAAAGCTGCACATTTGGATTTTTTACGTTTCACTGGGTGGACAAACTACTTGAAGTCCTGAGCAATAAAAAAAAAAATGAATCTATTTTTACAAAAGATTACTTGAATGTACTGCTTTGTATTGAATGAGGAACCTCATGCCAATTAACATTGTTTGAAATACATTGACTGTTTCTGCAAAATGAATGAAGTAGTTCCCTTTAAAAGCCAAACCTCTCACCCCAAACTACAATTTTGGTATGGGGGTACCGAAACTCTCAATTGGCTCAGCTCTTCGATTGACAGCTAATTCAAACAATGCAGAGTACCAAAGCTTATATTACACAGCATGAATGATACTTAGAGTATTTTGATTATATATAAATTGAGTTTTTCTTTGCTCACCTTGAAGCAATAAACTGAGATTGTATCTGGATGAGCATGAATTTCAGACAATTGTGGGAGGGGGTTAAGGAGAAAATTTAGGAGAATTGGTACTGTTTGGGGTGAGAGAACTGGGCTTTTGAAGATTGTTCCCTTGAATTAAAAGTAAAAAAGTTGTCCAAGCTAAAACAACTCCTTCAAATAGACATCTGCTTACTACAAGCAGCATTAGGAGTTTGCTTTGTACAACTTTTATTCTAATTAGAATGTTCATACTGTTAAAGTAGTGTAACCTTGAAAGACAAAATGAAGTCAAAAGGGCAAATGACTGGTCAATAGGACCAGTTATTTAATTGAATACTAAGAAAGAGCAAAGTCCCTATAAATATATAGTCTAACCTCCTTATTAAAACAAAGTAAAATTGGATCACAAATTACAGTTCTGATGGCTAAGATCATATAATTGCATTTCAGCATCACACAACATTATGACAGTACTCCATCAGTAATCACAGCCTTCTCACACAGTTCAAACATATCAAGAATAGACAAATCCAAATAGTCAAGTGATGGTCTGATTTTGTTGGGTATAACTGGGGTCCATGAGTTTTAACCTTCCAAATTATGTGCTTCACTGTATCATGGTTTATTGTCTACTAAAATATTCATAGATTCCCTCAATTTCACTGAATATGAGGACTTGAAATTGAGTATAGACAACAAAATTAAGGCAATTTAAGGTTGAAGGACCCCACTACAGGTCACCTTCACAGGCTGCTCAGATTTGCCTATAGAGACAAGACAAACCAGCATTAAGCTTAAACGTAAACATTACGGGGAAGGGACTCATTTAGGGATTTTCCAATTCACCATGCTCCTATTATTTTTTTACTGGATGCGGTATACATCTTCTTTAAAGAGGGTTTCCAAAAGGTTTTCTTGTTTGGTAATTCTTTTTGTTCACTTGTATATGAGCTTTATCTCCACTGAGAGTATTGTTTTTAAAACATCAGCTCTCCTCATCACTGTATGTAAACCGACTTAGTGTCACAATCCATTGTCACTTGATACAATCATTGATCTCTCCTCCAGCTCTTTTGAGAGGTAATAATCCCAAACACAATGATCAAACAATAAAGAGCTGTCAAGGACATGATAATTCAGAAGGGGTCAACTTAGGGGGTTCCCCCCCAACATGACCAGCTTTGTCCTCAACTTGCCAATCGAGGAGAAATGTCAAGGCTTTGTCTTTGAATAATTTCAATTAAGTATAATGCCAAGCATGACTATTGTTGAAGTAAGTGTAAACTGACCCCAGAGGTCCTGAACTTTCTGAGTAATTGATTTCAATCACTTTTAAATGAATTTGACTACAACAAAAAAAAAATCTATGACCTTCCTTTTGATGTCTTTCACAAATCTTTCAACTGTGACAGAAATTTTGAATGCACATTTATATTACAAGTCAGGATGGTAAAAATATGAGTGTGAAAATGGACTTCACAAAATTTCCCCAAATTTCAAGACCTTTTCCTGGCATTACAATTATATCCAAATTTTCCTAAATTTTCCAAGTTTTCCATGACCATGCACATTAACCCTACTCAAAGGCAATAGGAGGCAACCCAATACTGCTCGGCAAAAACTTGTGAATTTTTTCCCATTATTCTTACAAGTGCCTCTGAAAATAACATGTTTTTTAAACATGACTTATTATTAACAAAATGCAAAAAGTGTGAAGTTATTCTCCTTGGATTAAACAAACTAGAGAAAAGAATATTTGTCACATGACTGATAGGAGCTATTCCTGAGTTTGAGGGAGACATTGTCAAAACTGAGACCTGTCCCCATTCTAGTATTAAGTAAATGGTTTTATCCTGTTTTATGAACCTACTGTACAATGACTGATTATTGATTGGCAGTTAACATTTAGGAATGTTAGCACAAAACAGAGGTTAGAGCAGGTCAAAATAAGTGTTTTGTCACATTATTACCAAAGTCTCAGATATTATTCAATTGCTAGTATATAAATGTTTCATTTGATACTCAGGCAAAGTTTGGCTATCACTGCTGATAGTATTCTGCAAACCTTTGCACATAAGTAATGTGTTTTGTTTCTTTACTAAAACAGTGTGTTCCAGGTAGAATAGGAGCCGTTGATCAAATTCAAATTTGACCCCCCTCCCCCCAGGTGACCATGTTGGTATCCTCCCCTTTCTCTGATCAGATTTTGACTCCTTCCCTTTCTCAGATGAGTCAGGATCAGAAACTGAACAGGCAGGTATGAAAGAAGTGTAAATACAAAGTTAGATCAAGGTAAAACACAAGATCATCGATGAAAGATTACATACTTCACACAGCTTAGAGAAAAAAAAAGAAACTAAAAAAAAAAACAACTAAAATGGCCAAAATCTATTCAATAGACCCATTGTCAAATAGCAATTACACAGGATTGTGAGAGAGAGTTTTGGTCATACAGTATGTATTTTTTTTTTGCCACTTAAAGTAAAATGCCATTGACTGTAGTGATAACTACCCCGCTCTGACTCTATCCCACAAACCTTTGCAAATATTATTTGGTAAAGGGTCTGAGATGCAATTTAACGTTGCTTGAGCCCGGAGGAAGCAATCAAATCTACATGGGGTTAAATGGGAACACTTATAGGGTTGTTCATAAACATTGCCCTAGGCTCCTGAATTTAGTCAATTTACAAAAGCAAGAAGTCATCCTCCAGAAAGATTGTTTCACTGGACTGCAACAAAAACCTATTATTATTTCCCATTTGTCCATTTTACAAGACTTTGGAATGCTCTTCCTTCAAATTTGAAAGAAATTCATAAAAAATTTAATGAAAAGACTGATCATTACCTACATTATTAAATTTCCTTGTATGTGTTTCAGATCTCTTGCCTATACCCACTTTACCTGCCACCCTTTACTAATGATTTTACCAAATTTTTAATAGTAATAATCAGGTGCATAGCCAGAATTGTATCATGAGGGGGGGGGGGGGGGGTTTGGTGTCATGGGGGGGGGGGATTCGGGCAGACATTAGGGAAAAGTCTAAGGACAGCGGGAAAGAACCACTATTTTAGGTGTTTTTTGCATTGCAAGGTTGGGTCATTGGGGGTTCTGACCCCCAACCCCCCCCCCACGTGGCTACACCACTGGTAACAATACAGCCTTATTTCCAGCTGATTGACCAATGAGAGATCAGGATCTGCAGATCAAGAGAGATCACATGGGAATGGAGGCCAATGGAGAGAAATTATAATTCATTTGCTTCACCCTTTATGACATTTATGACATCTATTGAAGTCATACCCCAGACTACATACAGCTGCTTACAGCTAAGGTTCATTTAAAGTAGTGAGATGACACCTTTCCCACCTTTCCGTTACCAATCTTTTATGTTTTGAATCATCGTGCTGGGAAGATCTAATGTGAGGAAGTTGATCGTTTCAGGTTTCAACTTATACAGGAGACAATTATCCCTTCCAGCCAAAGTGCCCCCCAAATATTTGGAGGCAAGGCAAGAAAATTTACTCCAAATTCTAAAATCTTGTGCCAAATAGGGCATTTGATGTGAATTAGAAATTCATAAACATGAATTTTTATTTGTAGATACTTCTACTTTTCAATTGCTGTACAACAGCTGTAGTACAGAACATCAGTCCTTTAACCCTTCAGTATTTGTATTTTATTTTGCCAGGTGGCCTGTACTTTTTTAAAATGAATTTGAAAACTTTAACATGTATTTTGACATCCCACAATTGAGCTTCAGCATGTAATAATTACTTTTCCTTATTTGATTTTCTCCTTTCTTAAAACTTTCCTGTTAAAATTTAAAATTTTGAGGCCCAACCTTTATCTTTCTTAATTTTTGTATATGTTGGATGGAGTTTTTACGGCCTAATTTCTAACCAATTGGTTGTGGGCCAGTTGTGGGCTCACTAGCTTGCTTTCTCTTCATTGCTTAAACTGAGCACTAAGTGCACTGCCAGTAGGTTCTGTTTTTTTAGAGTCTTTAATATGACCCAGGACTCAAACTCCCTACCTCCCAAATGTGAGTCTGATATGTTCCCCCCTTGACCATGCAGTACAATCTGAGGGCTAGTTTTCACACAACAAGCCATTGCAAAATCTTGAAATTATCATAAGCAAATTTCATGAAAACTGTAAAGAAGGTCAAATTTTTGTTCTTTTTTACAATATAAGTTGAACTGCAATTTTCAGGAAAGGAACCTGCCCTTTTCACATTTGAAAAGATCGAATTATCCAAGCAAAAAAAGAAAAATCCTGACAGCCGTTGCTGCTTTTGCTTCAGTGTATTAGAAGTAGGCAGTCACGATGCCCTATTGCGCTGGTCACTGTACACTTGATTTTCTGAGCACTTACATCGATCAATGCACACACATGATACTCCATTGAACTTGATTTAAAGGGCCAAACCTCTCACCCCAAATTACAATTTTGGTATGGGGGTACCAAAATTCTCAATTGGCTCAGCTCTCTGATTGACAGCTAATTCAAACAATGCAGAGTACCAAAGCTTATATTGCACAGCATGAAGGTACTGAGAGTGTTTTAATTAAAAAACTGAGTTTTTCTATACTCGTCTTGAAGCAATAAACTGAGATTGTATCTGGATCAGGATGAATTTCATATGAATGTGGGAGGGGCTTCAGTAAGAAGGTTAGGAGAATTGGTACTGTTTGGGGTGAGAGAACTGGGCCTTTAATCAAAGGTGCCTGCTTTGTGCCTTCTAAGATGGGTACCAAGGAGCTGTTCCCAGCATGTGACCTAAATGTCACTCAAACTAATTTTATGAATGGTGCAATGACATTGACTAACAGATGTTGCACACTTGACACTTCTTTCTGTTCTCCTTCTTTGCACAGTGCCTAAAATAACTACCACAAAAAAAAAAAAAAAAAAAAAAAAAAAATGGGGAAATCCCATGACATTCACAATCTTGGAATCTGTCCTACTATAACTTTATAGATCAAATATAATTCACTTTGCAAACTCTTTGTCTAAGTTTGCACTAACTTTACTCCTCAAACACTTTGTCTGTTTAAAGGTTGAGTCAGCCCCACTCTGCGTCATAAGTCACAGAATGCCTTTCATTGACAGATATGGTTTCAATCCATGTAGCCTTGGTGACCAACAAACATGGTCCTCTTATTTGACCACCAGGAGAACACCCTTTGTTATACACACAAAACCCAGGAAGCAATATTCTCCGGCTAACAATGCAACATATTTGAACAAAATAAAACAAAAAAGCACCACTGGAAAATTTTTTTGGAAGGTATTGTCAAAAGGCAATGAATATGGTGCAATCTAAATTCTTGTCCTTCCTTACACTTGCAATGCATTCAGCAAACCCTTTTCATTCTAACTACACTGGCTAAAGAGTGCTTCCACAAGACATCACAGCTGGTAAGCCACGCCCAATGCCAGGCAAAAATTAAGAGTGTTTCAATGACACAGTCACACATGGGTCCTCACATGCTTCTCAGCTGGCTACACTAGCTGGCATACTACTCTGGATTTTGCTCATCAAAAGGGGCGGGGTTGTGAGGTAGGTGAAAGCAATCTTTAGAGCGCTTCCAGCTGACATCACAATTGGTAAGCCACACCCACTGTCTGGCAAAAATCAACAATGTTTCAGAGCCACGGTCACACATGGGCCGTCACAGCTACATTAGCTAGCATACTACTCTGGATTTTGCTCATCAAAAGGGGCGGGGCTTGTCACGTAGGTGAAAGGACTACATAAAATGTTTCTCCATACATGTTATGAAACAAGTGTGTTTGTTTCTTTCCACTGCTACTGCAAACAGTTTCTTACAAAAGTGTAACTCGCAAACTTCAAAAGAAAGTTGAGATATTTCAAGTATTTTGATACCCAGCAAGACCATATTTCATTTAAAGGACAACAAATAAATGTACAGGCCTGAAGAGCTGTTGCACCATTTCTAAGTCTTATCTTTTCGAAGGAATTAAACAACGTTTTCTTCATATTCAAGTCAAATATTGACATCTAAATGAAATTTTTCACTGAATGACCAGATAAACTACCCAATAAATAGCACCATGACTTTCAACATGCTTTGTATGAACCACATTCTTTGGTAGCACTACTTTTATGATGGTAAAACTTGAAATTTTGGTCAACAGTTTAGTTTTACTTTCCTCAAATAAGGTGGCTTCCCTATGAGTAGTCAGAATTAGGTGTGACAGACCTTACTGTAGTTAATTAGATGGGGATTTGACAACACACCCACATGTTTATATATGTGACAAACCTTGGCAGATCACACGTTATGTCAGCCAACGTACAACTGAAATACAGTCATTTTTATCGAATTTACAGTAATGTTATGTATTTCATTAAAATTTGATCATCTTGATCAAATGTATGAATTATTTCAAAATGTCATGTGCCCATGATTTTGATATCAAAATAAAGCATTCACAGAACTCTTTCCAGCAGTATTAAAAACTCAATATTGCCCATAGTGTACATAATATGTGATCTGCCACGGTGGGTCATATTACGTTACATTGTATCAGCTAGGAAGGTACAGGCAATTCACGCATCTTCCAAAATCAAATACTGCTTCAGTCCTCCCCTTAAGTTGCCTCTTTTAACATGCAGGGAATACAGAGTACATATTTTACAACCCTGGGCCATACAGCCTTAAGTGTAATAAGTATGAAAGGGGACATGGTAAATTCAGCGCACAATAATTAGGACTGGTATGGTTTATCTGCTACCAACGACTTCCACACTTTCAACGACAGTTGTCCATGCATGACAACAAAGTTATAACATTGAGAGAGGAACTAAATCATGAATGACTGAGCTATAACAGTCAATGATATAATATATATCCTGTATGTTGATCATGATAATATATACCCTGTATGTTGACCCTATGATCTTTTCAAACTAAGCTGGATTTAAGAAAAGCTGAAAAAAGTTGAAAATTACAGGGAAAATGATGAACAGTTTCATAAATACACAAAGTTAGTTTAAGCAGGAACAAAATTAATACCCTTCTAAGAACCTCTGTCCGGTTAAATCAGGAAGCAGTTATTTGGAAGGAGATCCCACAGAATCCTCTCCTTTGAAAGTAACTTGAACTGCCAAGTTAATCCAGTATTAGTGCATCTTTCAGGCTCTTTTAGTCTCAATAGGACTTTAATGGTTACGAGATAGTATACAAAAGGGGTTTATAATCTGCTTAAGAGCTATATACTAAGGGAATTTTATGCACTGCTTAAACATGCCAGTCGTTATAGAAAAACAATTTGTGTCTCTTGACCCAGGGTCCATTTCATGTAAAGCCTATACCAGAGGTGCACTGAGGTTTTCATGATCCTAGGTGTGTTTACATACATACAGTTTATACATGACTCTGATGCATACACAGGCACCATACATTGGCAATGCATGTAAAGGTATATAGTATACATGTTAGAAATACGGTAAGTCAGTATAAGCAATTGTACATACATATGTACATAACTGCACACACCATTCGGGAGATACTTCATGTCAGGCTACCTAAAACTGAGGTGAATAGACAACTGAAGGTAGATGAATAGACTGAATAGCCTGGATTGAATTAAGAGAAGTAGGTGTCTATTCACTTCGGTTTGAGGCTGGCTTACATGAAGTATATACCCACCATTCACTGGCAGTACGAGGGAAGGTATATAACACAGTACTGTACGCTAACATATTGGCAGGAACTGACTGATTTGACCTGCTGGTATGGGGGAACTATTTGCCCGCTGCTATGCCGATGACACAGGCAATGTATTTTGTACACTGACAAAGGCTAGTTTCTGAGCCACCACACTGACCGAAATTGTAAGTCCATGATGGAGATCTCTGGCAAATATAGTAGTGCACTATGTGCACTCTGGCTTTTGATGCATTTATTTTTTTTTTAAAATATCAGCTCGGTGTTATATACCAAGATTTCAAATTTAAGTATGGTATTTCCAGAAACAGCTGTTAGCTTTCCCTAAAGATCTTACATAATTAGCCTTCTGCCTCTGGAGTCCATTTCCATACTGTCCTGTGTAAGGAAAGCCAATAAGTTTCAACTTATTGCCATTAAACAGTTTTTTCAAGTTTAACAAAACAAACCATTAAAGTGCTGGTGTTTATGGAAGAGATGAAAGTATTGTCATATTTAATCCTCATTGTTTTAGAATAGCCAGACCTGAATAGTGTTTCTAGGCAATTAGATTCAAACAAAAACCATTCAATAGAGGTAACAAGTTAAACTAGGGCTAATTCCAATGTAATATTTGTCAATCCCTTGATGGAGTGAGTGATAAAATATCAGCATTGACTAATCTGTTTGCTATGTCTCCTTTCAAAAAAACAAGTCCCTGGTTAATACATACAATAACTAATGAACAATACATATAACCATCCCCAATTCACAATGGTCTCATAAAATCACCAACGCATCCATTGGTTCATTCATTTGTTACATCACAACACAGAAATTTGCGAATAACAGTAGCAGATAAATGACATATTGTGGGACAGGGAATGCACTTTGAAACCCTTTCCGGCTTATCGAGCGGTATCACATCCTTTTCATCAGCAATTAACTTTGAGATAACACTGTTCACCTTTAACATTTTGTTTCAAATCAAAAAGTTCTTTGAATGACTGGATTTGCATTGCACATGCTCTCTTATCTGATACTTTATGTAGTAACCTATCAATTGTACCTGCGAGTGTTATTTCCTAAAGTCAACAGCTTTATTTAATATTTTATGGGACAATGAATTACACCTTTGTTGATATAATCAGACAGATATGTACTTCCTCTTATATTTTGGTTTCAGTTTTTCCTTCTTTTTGTCTTGACTATCAAAAAAATATAAAATGTATCCCTCACCAATCAAAGTAAATAAAAATATGTGTATTGCTTAGTAAAGGGCATATGGAGAGCAGGGTTTATTAAGAATGGTTTGTTCTACCAGGGTGTTGCAACTCCCTGGTTCTAAAGGTCTTCAGCTGGAAAAAAGGCCATGACCGGCTCGACTTGAACAAATAGGTTGAAAACTGGGCTGTAAAACTCCATCTAACTGACTAGCTACAGACCGTCAATAAGCAAGTGTGATAATTCCAAGCTAACCAAGCAAAGCACATTGTGTACTGTGTCCACTCATTTTCATAAAATACTGTACATGCATACATCACCATTAAGTGTGACCAATCTAAATGCAAAAAAGCAAGAGGTTAAACTCTACATTATGCGAGATTTCATAGAACAATGACTTTTACACAAAAGCTCTTTATATATACAGTACATGGCACAAAAAAACTCTCCTTATGTTTGGGATGCATAAAAATTGAGGATGATTACGCAAATTTTCAAGTAAACTCAATTTTTGGAAGACATATATGTTGTTGGTATGGGTAAGTTTGTTGATATTGATGATTTGGAAGATGTGTACAAGTGCAAACCAATTATCAAACTCATATACTGACTGGGACTGATCCCTTTTATATTTTCCTTATATCTGGAAAAATCTGGCTATCTGTCAAGCTCATTTGACTAAAAAGGTGAGAAATAACAGACATGACATTTACAATGCATAATGCTGACCATAAAAATCATCTGACTCAAAGAGTCCAGTTCACCTTCTAACAGGTCTGAAATGAAACTGACTTGGGCTCCACTCCTGCAGACACTTGACTAAACTGAATGCTGATTGCATTGTTACACCAAAATACCATTACACACTGATAAATAACTCTGATAATTAAAAAGTTATTAATCAACACCCAATTAATTTGAAAAAGAAGTCTTATTACCACCAACATGGGACAATTATCAGGCTAGCCATTTTTAAGATTCCAAACTTTTCTAAATGCCAACTTGTTATTTAATTTCTATGCAACATCAATTCCTTGCCTAACATGAGCACACACCAATCAGAGGGCAGAGTCACTACATAAATTAATCAAATACATATTTTTTTAACAGTTGAATAAGGCATGATCGATTAAACAATTTGAAACCAAAATCATAATTCCCTATTTATTATAGAACATTCAATCATGAGATAAAAATTCCGGGTCTACCCGATGTTTCCAGGGTTCAATGTTCTCAAGGTTTGATGTTCCCCATTTTTGTACATCTTGATGATTTGTCGAGATTACAAGGTCCCTTATTCCCAGGGTTGGATGTTCCCAAGCTTGGAGAACATTGAACCTTCGGAACAGCAAACCTTGGGAACATTGACATAGCCCCCAAAATACAATACCAATTTCCAGGTGAAGAGGTTGACATTCAAGAAAAAATAAAAAGTGCAAAGTTCACACAAAAACTGATCATTGCCCACTTTTTCTTCTTTTATTGACATGCTAAAGCTTAAGAAACAGTTAAAACCAAGCTTTCAGAACTGAATCCACCCGGAACACTAAAATGAATTGCAAGTCATATAGTCTCACTTATGACATCACAAGTGGAAATAGCACCAAAACCCATTGTTCATTCAGAACTGTGATAATAGTAGAAACATGAGTCTTTGGTTTGTAAATTTGAATGAGCCACTCAAGCTTGGTTGAACTGAAGTTCTAACTTAGTCACAAGGGGTATGACTCCAACACTTCCAGAGGAATTAACTCAGGGAATCTTTCCACTCCAAATTTTCTACAAAGTCAATTGAGTTTATGAATGAAGACATACCTTTCCAACTGTGCAAATTCCATTCCTTTTCATGTCAAATTGAAATTATTTTCTCATAATGTTTCTAGTGTTGCTCAATTGTACAGCATCTAAAAGGTCAAGTATGATGTGTATTTCTTTGCCATGTTCTGCTCAATATTAAAGCTGCTAGATGGCTAAAAACTTAGTACACTTATCTAGTGCCATTTCTGCAAAGTTTAAGTTTTATTAGTACAATTAAAGGCAGATTCATATAATGCCAACTGTTCGAAATGTTGAAATGATAATGTCATTCCCACTGAAACCTTCACAACATTTTAAAAAACTCATCCTACGAATAACCTCATCAAGAACTTTTATCAATACCAATTAGTAGCTCTTCCAAACATTTGAAAATAGCCCTGAAGGTGGGTTTTTCATAGCAGTTTATCTCAGATTAAACCAAAGGATGATCTAACCCTTCAAAGCACCATGTGTAACTTGATCCCTTTTTGACAGCACTTATTTTAGATTTTGCTGCCCCCTGTGGACTGGGGGTTGTAGAATATTCCCATGGTATATTTCCTCACTGTCGTAAGAGGTGACTAAAGGGAAACCAAACTTGACCTATACTTGAAAATAAAGTTTATCTTGAATGGCACTATGTAACACATTCATTTTGGTGTGTCTTTTAATCTCATCTTACTAACTAACTTCAAAGTTTGCTGTGAGTTGTCAGTGAAACCTCAAAGTTTTTAGGTTCCTCTTGTACAACAATAACCATTAAAGCTCAATAAAGCAGCTTTTTGGAGTAATACATCAATGGTCAGGTAAACTAATTGGAAACTGCCGTTTTCCCCTAAAAATTGTGGTACCCATGATGGATTTTGGCACAGGCAAAAATTTTGACATGAAAAAAATACATTCACATTTAATAGCTGCGCCCTCAATAACTCTCACAGCCTCAGTCACCACCACTAATGGTTTATTTGTAATTGTCCAACACCGCTCCTCTACGAAGGGATATGAAGTCACAGTCACTTGACAACCTAAACACCTGTAATGGTGTAGTTCCAATTGCCCAACACAGATCTGAGCTCTGCTGTTGGAAGCATTATTACACTCCCTTGCCAACCGGCCCAAAGCACCTCTCATGGTGTAGTTACAATTGTCCAACACCATCCTTACACTGTCAAAGATACTATTACACTCATTTGCAAACCTAAAATTCCTTCCAATTGCACATAACCCTTCCACTGTTTATGAAACACCTTTCTGGAGGCTGCAGGGCAAATTTTGAAGTGGCCCAATATGTCCAATAAAATAAATGCAGTTTAAGACGGCCCAAAATTCAGTTTAAGGCCGCCCAAAATGCCCACAGCAAAAAAAATGCGGGGGCTAAAGCCCTCCTAGCAGCCCCCCCCCCCGTCTCCGCAGTCCCTGCTTTCAATTGCCCAACTTCCGTACACTGTTTATGAGGCTGCTAAAGTACTTGCCAACAGTTTCACGACAACATTTTCCAACGTGCCCTTCTTAATTGTGAACCTACTGTATAGGAAGCCTGTCTGGTGCTTCTGTTGAGCAATGCTGGTAGACAGTGAGACGCAGGTACACACAGATCACTGATCAATCACGTTTTCATACATTAGAAGCCTGAAGGTATAGTGTGCATTTGCCACTTTTAATGTTGGCCAAATCAAAGTTTTTTGCCAGTGGCATGATCACACATTAAGGAAAAATTTTACTGGCAACTGTATTTGGGTTTGATAACTGCCTGTCTTGTTTACACTAAACGACCTCTAATCCAACAACCAAAAGTTAAGAGACATACGGTGGGAAATATTCCTCTGCTACAGTATAAAAGTCTGCTTTTAAAGCAACACACTACAATATCTACTCCACACAGACAGGTTAAGAGATGCATGGTGGGAAATATTCCTTTGCTACAGTAACCATTAAATAATGATAATACCATTTCTAAAGCACAGACTAGGCTATGTACAGTAGCACTTTACAAATCAAACACTGCACAAAAATAAAAGATTTATAAAAAGTGGAAAACAATACCAATGAAAAGTTTTGTAAGACAGGTAGGTCTAAAGCTTTCCCCTAAAACTGGTGAGAGAATCACAGGGTTCAAATGTTCTACCAGCTTGGACCTGCCTTAGAGAGAGCTCTAATTTTACATCTCTTTAGCCTAGTTTTCAGTTTAACCACAGTTAGCTACAGATCTAGGAGAACAACCACTTTTCTTTTTGAAAAATTAAGCAAAAAAAATCTGGATGCCTGGTCATTAAAATATTAGAGAAAAGACAAAAAAAGAATTATGTTAGAATGAATGTTAGTAAATCAAATGCACAGCATACCTTAATTTGGAGATTAATGTCTACGTGCACCTTGGTTAGTCCGCTGCCTGTTTCTGGATTTCATCTTAGGCGGTAGAGGAGGAGGCTGTGAGGGTTCCCGAGAGAGAATAGCATCAGGGTCCAAGTAAAACTGGTTTTCCGTGAATTCAGACGGCGGTGGGGGAAATTCAAACTATGGCACGAAATGTTGGCAGAGGCAAGCGCAGTACACAAAAACAAGAAGGCGATTTGAAAGCGGCAAGCAAAGGGCAGATTTGTTGAGAGAAGAAGCAAACAAAGAGAAAAAAGAAAAGCAAACAAATTAAATTTCCAGGATGAGTTCAAACTGCGCAAGCATTTTTGATGAAGACAGGATGCATTTTCATCGCAACTACACTACAGTACTACAAAGGTGAAATGCTCTAAAATACGCAATTTCAAAAAAAAAGTAAGCAACAAATGGAACAATAATTGTGTGCTAGTATGAATAGATGTAATGTTATGTGACACTATTACAGGTATGTTCAGTAAATACAAAACACAGAAGTTAGAAAACTATTTACAAAGCGATTATGATAAAAAATTTACCAGTACTTTATTTATTAATTTATCGGTACTTTCGAAATATTTGAAATCATAAATAAGTTTTCTGCACGTAACTTAATTTTTCAAATAATATGAGATATGTAATTGAATTGTGGTGATAGCTTTTGCCTAAATTTCTGGATAGAGGTAGTGTTATGCACAGGTTACAAAATGAGGGCAGCAATTACATATGAAGAACAAGTCCCATCACTAGAGACAATCACAGGAGGAAATGGGTTTGAAAGGGAGGCAGTGAGATAGCCACAGAGAGGGGGGGGGATGGGGTCAGAACCCCCCACAACCCCACCTTGCAATGCAAAAAACACCTAAATTTGCCGTTTTTTCTCTCTATCCTTAGACTTTTCCCTCATTTCGTGCCCCAAAACTGCCCCATGACATCACCCCCCCCCCACAATCCTGGCTACGTGCCTGTGAAGAACACTCAGGAGGTGATAGTGTTGCACAATGTATTAAATGAGCAGAATGTGCATGTTTGTCAGAAACGTGGTTGAGTTTTATCTAGTTAAGTAAGGATAAAGTGGTGGTGAAAATTTAATGACATATTTGAATGGAAAAAGAGATGTTACAGTTACTTGGTAAATGAGTTTGCTGCTATGTTTCAGATGGTATGAACATGACTGCTTGAACTGTCAGTATTAGTCTTAATTCACAACTGACCAAATGTGAAACCAAGCCAGCGAGCCATACTGGAAGAAATTTAGGCTGTGATCTGCCCTATATAAACCAATTGGTAATAGAAATTGAACTGTAAAACATCATCTGACTGACTAACCAAGTGTGGAAATCAATTAGCTGCATTGCAAAAATAGAAATCATTACAGCATCTGGCATGACCTCTAGCACCTATGACAGGTTTACATAATACCCTACAAGAGAGGGGATGGAGTCAATTTAATGCTGCTCTCAATTTTCGATGAAAAATTTTACGGGAAGCTGTATCACCCTCCAAAGTGAAAAATTAAATACAGCATTAACGTCAAACACTTCCACTACTTCAATCAATAACTTCAACCCCTTGAATGGAATAAGGTTGACTTTGCTTTAATCAAACATCTCACACAGAGGGGTTACTACTTCGGGGTAACTACTTTTGGGAACCTTCAAAAGTATCTGATACTATCTTTGAAACATTGAAACCAGAAAAATCACAGAAGTCTTAAGATGTCACAGAATTTCAAGCAAGCATTCTTTTTCACAGCACATAACAATGTCACAGGGGATCCATTTTCTGAAAGATGGACAAAGATGGGCATGCATAACAGACATAGACAGACACACAGATACACGACACACACACAACCAAACAGAAAACATGGTGTCTGATTTGAGTTCATCACATCATTTCAGTCCTTTCACAATATCTGTCATGAATACTAGTCAACCAATTTAGAATTACTCAAACCAAGGACTATTCGAAAATGGAAAAAAACTATTCAATTATGAATCTTACTTTATGAAGGGCAGCTGTGCACACCCTTCTACAGAAAAACACTACAAGACAGTTCACCTCCTTCAACCTTCCATGAACTGAACCTCAAAGTTCAGATAACCTTACAAACAAATGAACCCAGGCATGCATATATACCTATGCAGACCAGGTGTTGCAACATAGGCAGTCCAGCTTTATTGAACACAAGTACCAGCATCTCCAATTTTTTGTGTTTTTTTACTGAGTCGTCAGAAAAATGTACAAATAAAAACACCTTTCCAATCAGCTGGACCTTTTTTCACACCCCTGGACTGGAATAACTAATTTTTTGGTATTCAAGATTGTTTTTTATGTTTAATCTTCCATTATGAGTAAGTCTCAAAGATTTGCTTTTCTTTATTTGCAGTTGAGGCAAGCAAAAGAAGTGCTGGCTGGCAACACTTTGTTCATAAAAAAACACACCTGAAAGATTTATTCAAACAACTTTTGACATGTTGAAAGTCACTGCTAACAACCAGGTGTTTCTACTGTTTGCATAACATTTCTTATGCTATCACAGTATTGGGAAGAGATCTGGAGACAGAAGGGGGAGGGGGTGGTTCAAAAAACATAATCAAAACAAGAGTTGGATGGATCCAGTATGCCTTGCTTTAACCAGTGTTCTAAGAGAAAGAGGTAAGGTAAATTAACATGAACAAGCAAGCATTACGTCTGTTCTATGCACAAATTACCATGGCAACACATGCTTTAGCTCAATGGGTATCACATGCTTTAGCACACCCTTCTACCTGTTCAACAAACAAAACAGATCACTAACAACATTGTTTCCAAAACAAGAAAGGCAATGTGAATGCCTTGTTAAAGAATTTGATAATACTTTAAAAGTAATTTTGAGGCCATTCATGCAGTCAGGCCTGGAATGTTTGTGAACTGTAAACCCAATTTGTTTAATAATAATTGGTACCACTGTGTTCAAAATGTAGTTTGCTAATAACTTGGGACGTACAAGTATTAAATTAACCATTTCTTTCAAATTTGAAGCAGGTCAACAAATATTTTTTTTCTCACTTTCCCATTCACCTAATGGCTGATGTTCCTTTCACCTAATGGCTGATGTCCCTTTCACTGACATATGCTTCTATTCACATTTAGGGGGCGCTATGTTGCTATTTAACTTTTTGAAGTTGTACAAAAGTTGCCCCCATGCCTCTTTTAATTTTATCAACAGATGCAATAAAAATTATTCAAGATTACAATGATTACAGAGATGAAGCTCCTAGGGCCTTTTGGCTAAGGTCATGTGAAGTATCTGTTCTTTCATCAAGTCTATAGAATGGAGCCATATGGAGGTAAAGAATGGAGTACATGGTATGAGGGTCTTGAGGTTGGTCAAGTGTTGTCCTTTTAAATTGGTAGCTTCCTCAGAAAGCAGAATTGCTTCCGCAGTAAACGTTTGATTTCCCAAAATGGGTTGAGAGGACTTTTTAACATTTGAAAAAGACTTGAAAAAGTCACTTTACTAGAGAATGAACTCTACACAAAACAACAGCTATTAGAATAACATTTAGAAGACTACTGGTGAGAGAAAGATGAGCTTTTCCCTTTATTCAAAAAACAAATATTCAAATCTCAGCAGATACTTTGTTTAAATTTATGATATATTGAATGGCATAGGTGATGAGGTTAACTGAGTAGACAGCAGGTAGTAGTATACAATGCTTATGATATAGTAATGTTTGGTGAAAACAGTGAGTACACTTGTGTATACACATCTTGAAGCACTTGCAATTTAAAGAATCTCCAAAATTCTTCCTTTGCCAAAACTCATCAGGAGTTGCAGTCATTTAAAGTATTTGCCAAGAGCCCTAGAATTAGATGACAATTTATTTCTGATGACAATCTACCTCAGACTCAGATTAAACTCAAAGGTGATCTTACCCATCAATGCAACATGATTAATTTGATCCCTGTTTCATCAGCATTTATCTCAGAATTTGTCATTAATTGTTCTATAAACCTCTATGCTGCTGTGCTTCTACTAAGATAGGATGGTCAACCAGGCTGCTGCTCATTTAAGCAGCTAACTGGGATAATGAATTGATAGTCAGGTACTTTAATTATAAAAAAGTGCAATAGCTGTGATGGATTTCGGCAAAGGCAAATTCTTCCTCACCGGATCTACTAAAGGTCCTATTCCAAATAACTTTTCGGCATTTATTTTTGTTGCTGGTGATTTTGCACACAACAAAGCCTTCAGAAAGAGCACCAATTTTTTTTTTTTTTTTTTTAAGATTTATTTGACTTATTCTGTTGAAAATGTATTGCTTGTCATTCAATCCATGGAAACAATTTGAACAACATACTGAATGATATATATGATGAAATTAGCTGAATATATGGCATGCAACAGTGAAAAACATGCTTATAATAAAACATCAATGTTTACCTTAATCATAACATCGTGACTTTTGCAGTTTCTCAAAATGGTTGTATCAAGTTCCAATATAGACCGTACACTCAACCATAAGAAAAATAATTGTCATTCATTATACTTCTTTTGGCTTTGTAGATGAAAAACTCTTTAGAATGCTCTGTGCATCGTTTCACTTTTTTTCCCTAAAATTTGAAACTAATTTTCTTTATATCCAATGGAAAACAAATTATTCTCTCCCATTTTAAAATTACTGTAAAATTTGACATGAAATAAAACTGATTTAGCAAAATTATGCACTGTTTTGATGACATGAATGACTTTTTTTACTAAATTCCTTGTCCCCAAACAGTGCAAAAAAAAGGAGAATAACATAATAAAGAAATTATGACAACTTACATTAGTTATATGAAATTAATTATTTATTTTTTTTGAAAAAATTTTAAAACAATCTTCCAAAAGATTTTCTCCATAAAACGTACTCAAACCTGTTCTTCCTAATTTGTTAGTTTATTTACTTAGTTAGATTGAGTTTTACGGTCCAGTTTCCAACCTATTGGTTCAAGTCTTTTTTCCAGTGGTGGCTCAATGGCTTGTTTGCCCTACTCAATTGCTTATGTGAAGCATGGCGCACAACGGCAGTAGGTTCCATATTTAGAGTCTTTGGTATGACTCCACCTTGGAATCGAACCCAGGCCTTCTGCCTGAAAGGAGGGTGCTATACCGTTAGACCAAACATGTGTTGTTCTTCCTAATGCCACTCAGTATGAGGTAATGTTAGCTTCTCTTCTTTTTTTTTAAAGCTATTTACCAAGCGGAGTATAACAAAGCTCACCTTTTCTGCTGCTGGTGCAGGTGTATCTGAAGTGTTGTCCTGAACAACCAAGGAGTTACCAGGGGATGAAGACGGAGCTGGAATGCCCTCTAAGAGATCGTCATAGTCACACTCACCAGCTTCCTACAAGTGCATCAAATACAAGTTAAAAGTATCCAAATAATAGCTAACTTATTGCATTCTGTTGAGACTTATGCTGGGCATGTAGTCAGGGGTTTTGAATGAAGGGGAGGGGTCAAAATAATTTCAAAGGGGATGACCTTACCAAATCCTACCTCAGCAAACACAGTTTTGAATTTTTCAAGAAGTGAAAAAATTCCTATGAAGGCAGGGGGGGCAAAATTTTTTTTTGAGCAGCCATGTGGGCGCATGGATATTGGATATAAGGATAATAGACATGGCTTGCCAATTGGATTGCTGCTATTTATTTAATCTTTCCTGGGAAATTTTACAGCTTTGTATTGTTTGATGTGCAGTATTTTATGGATTAGCAGCAATAAGAGAGAGAGACAAGAATTTCTTACCTGTCCAACAGGATCTTTCAACTTATCTCCATAGGGAGAGATTGGGTTCTGAAATGATGAGAAAAATAACATATGATCGATTCAAAGCGCACCTTACGCATTATTGAGGCAGGCAGATCCATTCTTTTTTAAACAATGTATTTACTACAAAATGCAAACACACTCCATTATAAAACCCATTCATAAATAGGGAGTGGCAGTAGATCTTGTATAATTCTATCTTCAAAATATCATCACTGTGGACAAATGGATAAGATATGGTGAAAATTCAAGCAATAAAGTGTAACAGCCAAATGGTCTGGGGTTCCTTTTCCTGACCAGTCATAGAAAGGTGAGTTTTTGATCCAAGAGAAACTTAGGAGTTACTCAATTGAGCTGGTCTTTCAAAGAGAAACCAAGATGACCTAATTTGTTCAGTTGGCTAGCCATTCAACATGGAGTTATAATGCATCAGTTGTGTAGGTGATTCTGACATTCATGAAGCCAAAGTTACACAAATTTTATATTTTAATCAAAAAGATAAGTTGCCCATTATTTTTCTTTCAAATATCCTTTAAAACTTTTAATAATTCCAGTAGTGGCAAATATGTGACTTTGCTCTGTCCCTTTGCCATATGAACTATCTTGAGGGCAATAACAGTGTGCATTCTGTCAGCTGTCAAAATAATAAAGGCACTTTAAATATTTAAGGTTTTCCATGGATGGAACCCCTTCTGACACATTGTGAAAATATGGCTGCTTTGAGGTATGCGTCCTGACAGTTGACCCAGTACTTACCACACGATAATATTTCACCATTTCCTGCAGACTTCTGAAAGCCCTTTCCTCACCAATCACCACATAGCGCTTATTCCTAAGTTGGTCAACAGCAAAGTGCTTGCAGCGTTCCTTAGTTCTGAGAAAAGTAAAGGAAACATTTCAAGCTCCTTTCAGACCAAGCCAAAATCTCAATTATTAATGGTGTAAATGGTTTTACCCCCCTCCCTTTTCTCATGATGTAGTCAAATTTTTGGGGAGCATTTTCATGTTATTATATTCGTATTATTATATCCTTACTTCAGGAAGCATCTATAAGAGACGCCTCCTTACTATTTTTTCAGAAATTTCAATGTTGTCCTTTTTGAGAGTGAAAATAGTATCGTGAAATGGGTGTGTGTAAGGTTTTATCAAGGGGTTTGGATTCCACCAAAGCTTTATAATGCCCTATGTACAACTTATTATTACATTTAAATGAGCAATATATTATGAACCTTGTAACTACACTGGAAATAAATGCAAACCACAGAAAAATAGAAAGGCAAAATTTTCTCACTTTAAAGAAACGCTGTAACCAAACCGGGACTCGCTCACTCTTATCAAAAATGCACCGACAGGTTTGTCATCGAGTAACTTCTCAGCTTGCCTAAATAGAGAAACACAACTTGTAGACTTTGCTAAAACTCACATTCAAAAAAAGAATACAAGAACTCTCTGAGAGTAAAATACTATCAAATTCACTGTAACCTCTATTCCTACTGTTAAAAACTTTGTTATTAAGCTCCTCAAATTTCAAAAACAAAATGGCCCAAGAACATCCCTGAAAATGATCTGTTTTTTGTTTGAATAGGCCATGTTTCCTTAAAAATGGCAAAAGAGGGACCTACCTGCACAAATCACAAAACCAATCATAGAGGGACACATTTAACCCCTTCCCCATGCATGGTTTTGCTGGGAAACCATAACTTACCATTGCTATAAACATATGGTTTCTCCACGAAATCATGATGGCACTGCTGTGACTTGAAATAGCTCTTTAATAACCTATGGTGTTTAATCACATTTTAGACACAGGATAGGCTAAAAGAGGAGATGTTTTTACCTGTGTTCACCCTCTTAGGCTATACCAAATGAAAATACAGTGGCCTATACACAAAAACTTAGTATTCAAAGAACAAGTACACACACATGGTGTTATATAATATATAGCTCATTATGGCTGGACCCCCTTAAGAAGCAAAGGAGTTATTAACATTCAATAAGACTTCATGTCGACCAAAGAGCAGTCATGACTTGTTTTCATGAAACACCAAGGGTCCCATAAAAATTGGGGGAATGAATTGCTGCTTTCACACAACTCCCATCTGTCCAAGTTGTGGAGTTTTACTTTTCTAATCTTTATACTTAATTCTTACCTTCTAGTTATGATGCCATGAAACCAGCTTAAAAATGGCAAAGATTCTTTCAAACTATTAAACTGAGTTTCTTGAAACCAACGCTTTGAAGCTGCTCTCTTTGCAGCCTCTCCCCTGGCGTCATGGCCATATGTAGTTCGTAAGGTCTTTTTCTTGACAAACACATCCTCCTCCACCTGAATCTCTCCTTCTTCATCATCTTCATCACCAGAATCAGAATCTTCTTCCTCTTGTTTCTCATCTGCCTTCTCCTGATGAAAGAGGAATGCAAATATTCTGTTAGTAACAAATTTGTCACAATGTCCACAATAGTGCATTGCAATTGTGCACTGAAACTTTTGTACCATGAACTGAAACAGAAAAATTGTGTCTAAAATTGTAATTCAATAACAGAAATTTGTCCCTTGGACCAGATGTCACCTGAAATGAATTTCTTCCCAACTTTGGAGATTTCTTTCAGCCTTAGTTCAAGAATCAACTGAATCATTAAATTTATGAGAATACATTCTCTGAGGTAAAACAAAAGACTCCAGGAAAAATCAAAGGCAGAGAAAACTAATGATGTACATCCTAGGAGGACTGTATCACCTAAATGCAGTTTAGGTTAGTTAAATGGAGTTGTACAGCCCGGTTTCCAACCAATTGGTTCAAGTCCAGTCGGCCACAGCCTTTTTTCCAGTTGTGGCTCACTGGCTTGTTTTTCCCTGCTCCACTGTTTATGCTGAGCAACAAGCACAAAGGCAGAAGGTTCCATTTTTAAAGTCTTTGGTATGACCCAGCCAGGACTCCAAATGCAGTTTTAGGGATGTCATCTTCATTTCCTTCCACAACGAGTGACTGCTCTTTGATTTACCATCAATTTAAATATAACCCTGGTTGGTCAGCAGCTTATAGTTAAGCAGAATAAGGAGGATGTTTCAAAAAGTAAGAAGGAAAGTTCCACTATGCAGATAGATATTGAAATAGACATCATTACATACTTTGGTCCATGATGTTGAACAAAAAAGAAAGGGATATCAATACTGGTTGTACTTTCTTCAGTTTTTGTGAAATATGTGCATTTACAATTATTAACTGCAGGCAATTATTTCCCCCTCTTTTCAGAGTCCAGATCATTGCTCCCCAATGAGATTAACAATAATGTATAGTATGGAATACATTTACCCATCCAAAGAGAAATGTGACTTGTAATAATGAAACTGATTAAAGGCCCAATTCTCTCACCCCAAACAGTACCAATTCTCCAAAGTTTCTTACTTAAGCCCCTCCCACAATTGTCTGGAATTCATCCTTATCCAGTCCCAATCTCAGTTTATTGCTTCAGGGTGAGTATAGAAAAGCCTTATGTGTATAGCCAAAACACTCTCAGTACAGTTCATGCTGTGTAATATATAAGCTTTAGTAATCTGCATTGTTTGAATTAACAGTCAATCAAAAAGCTGGGCCAATGGAGAGTTTCTGTATCCCCCTAAAAGAAGTGTAGTTATGGGTGAGAGGATTGGCTCTTTAAAGTTCCAAAACAATGCAGTTAATTGAAATTTTACAGGTTCAAATACAAATTAAAGCATGTAAAATAGGCAAAGGAAAAAAAGTATGACATCTATCCAAGTTTCCTAACTAGAAATATCCTGTTGAGAAGGTTTTTAGTTTTTGACCTCTGGTGACCCCAAATGACCTTTGACCTCCACCAAAAACGATAGGGCACACCTTCTCCCTATGACGAATCTATGTACTAAATCCAACTTCCATCCAACCTTCCCTTGTTGAGTAAGAGCGTACCGAAGCAAGTGTCACACACACACACGCCAACCTGACTACATAGGTTCCTTTGCTACCGCAAGGAACCAAAAAAGGGTAATAAAGACCTGGATTTTAAAGGCGCAATTCTCTCATCCCAAACAGTACCAATTCTCCTAACCTTCTTAATTAAACCCCTCCCACAACTGTCTGACATTTACCCTCATTCAGACACAATTTCATTTTATTGCTTCAGGGTGAATATAGAAAGCTCAATGTGTATAATCAAAACACTATCAGAACGGTTCGTGCTGTGTAATTTAAGTTTTGGTATTCTGCATTGTTTGAATTAGCAGTCAATCAAAAAGCTGAGCCAATTGAGAGTTTCTGTTACCCTGTACTAGAAGTGTTGTTTGGGATGAGAGGATTGTCCCTTTAAACTTTTTTGGTGAACAGAAAATATCATATAAAGCATTAAACTCCTACCTCTCCATCCCCATCCTCCACCTGACCTTCAGTTCCACCCTCTTCAGCAGGTGATTTATTCTCTGGCTCTGGGACCAATAACACAGGGGTACCTTGCCGTAGGGCTGGAGAAGGGGGTGTAGGTTTTTTTTCTTCAGGGGGTGGGGGAGAAAGTGGAGGATTATTGGCATCATACTCCAATGGTTCCCCATCTGTGCTCTTTAACAGATTCAAAAATTCTGTAAGATGTGAAGACAATTATTGCACATATATAATATAAATAAAGCAGTGTTTCATTCAAGAATAAAATGGGGTGGTATGAAATGTCTTTAAATTTTGTATTTTGTAGATGCATTTTTCAGTGAGAAGTGTATACAAGTGACAGACTGAATTCAATGAATTTATGCAACAAAAGGCTATAAATGCATGTATCAGTAACACTCACAGGTTAATTTTTAAGTACATCAACAGTAAGTACAAATCCATAAACAATTGCACAGGTGAAAATACAATAGCATGAATGCAATCTAAATCTACCGATGTGAGTAAAAATCATACTCAAACAAGTACTATGACAAAAAAAAAATAAATAGCCTGAATGTGATGTTGTTGTCACTATGAACATTCTCATAAGTTACTGTATATGGATAGGGTTTGTCTTCTCATGAGACAAGGTGTTAAAATGTTTCAAACAAATGTAAAATATTCTGAGTACATCAGAGATTTAGTACCATCCTCAAACTCAAAAGAGAGCATACAAATGAATATGCCACATACTGAGAACAATAATTGTACACCTAAACAACTATGCTCAAAGCACACAAAAACCAGCGTATGGTCTCTATACTTACTTTCTGGGAGATGTTTGTCCATCTGGTGTATGGTGAGTAATTTCTGCTGCTGCTGAAGGCTAAGCCGGGCCATATGGAGAAGAAAAGCGTTACACTCTTCTTGTTCTTTGCGATACTTTGCAAGAACCTTTGCAAATGCACGACGGGCCAAGAAACCTCTTATAACTGCCACAAACAAATAAAAATTTGGTGAGTTTAAACCAGAAGATCTTGTGATGTAGAACGATGGAAAAGGTAAGGGAGCTTCAGCGGCATATCTTGGGTGACATGAAATGATATTTTTACAATAAGTAATGGACAATGGAAAACAAGCCAGTGAGCCACAACTGGAGAAAAAAAACCATGGTCTGCCTGACTTAAACAAAATGGTTAGAAACTGAGCCATAAAACATCATCTAAGCAACTTAATACATGAAATAATCTCTGCATAACTTACACTGGAAACTAAGAGTCAGAGAGAAAGATTTTACTAACGCAATTCAGAGCTTGCAATAGGCTTTGGCAACTGCAATAACTTATGAGTTGAATACTCACAGCCCTTAAGTTCTAAAACTGAAAGGCATAGGGACATCACCTAATGACATGACACATAATGTACTAAAAAATAACATTATTTTACAACAACCATTCCAACGTGTTTCAGGGGGAGAGTCACTTTTAATTTTTGATGAAATGACAATCTTGAAAGCCAAATTTAAGAAGTGTTTTTTTTTTTTTTTCTAATCTAATGATTACATTCATCCAATCTTTACAGAAACCATTTCAGTGAATGTTCCAGGCTAAGAATGGCCCACTTGAAAAAGTAGAACCTCTAACAATTAAGATACTTATGTAACCCATACTGCAGTAAGTTAGTCCCTCATTGTACTGACATTATATTGCTTTCTAACAGGCTACCAAGTTTTTGAAAACTTACTGGTCCATAAAAAGACACTGTAGATTTATACAAGTTTACTATTACCATCTGACCAAAAAGAGATCAGACATCATTTTTGTGATTGCTGATAGTACTACAGTCACAGCATCAGTTGAGTAGCCAAGGACGGGCATTTTAGTCATCCTCCCCCCCCCCCTCCATATATCATTACTTCAGTTCCTACAAATAAGTAAAATCTTTTAACAAAAACGTACTTCAAACTACAGCATATGTAGCACTATAGCACTAAATTGCATACAAGGACATCCACTTTTTCAAAATTTTTAAAAGGGGGGGGGGAACACCCTTCCCCTTTAGACCCCAGCAATCCAGTAATCACACAACATACTGCATACTCTCCTTCCTCTCCACTTGAAAGAAATTCTGGCTGCAACAGTGTACAGCTCCAATCAGAGTCCAGCAAATACTCATGTTTCCCTATAGAAATGTGGTTTTTAACTGGAATTAAGACCTCTACCTGAGCCTATGATATATTTTGTTACTTGGGAAGGAAATAGATAAGCTCTTGTACTTCTCTGTCCATGGATAGCCTTTTGTCCCAATAATTCCATTGCATCTTCTAATTCATCTTGGTGATAATACTTCAGAAATACTTTGGTTTTCCTGTATGGGAGAAACAGATCATACAACCATTAATTATTCTGTTACTGCTCATCAACTTTAAAGCACAAGTAAAGAGTAAGGTAGATAACATGAACTGTTAATGGACAGGTTACTAAGTATTGATGAGAGGCCACCACGGTCTGTTATATTAAAAGATGATATCCCAGAAATTTTCCTCTGGACTTGACTCCAGTAATGTCCATCACAAAAGAGATGGGTCTACAGCAGTTCACCTGGGTGATTAAGGTCCAGCAGGCAATGAACCCTCTGCCCAGCTCCACTGCCAGGCATGGTGCAGAAGGGCTGCAAGAGACTTCTCAGTTTGGAAGCTATGTTAACACAATGATTTCACTCCTGGGGGCCGTTCCACAAAGAGTTACGCACAATCTTAAGTTTGATTCACCATACTTAAGCCAACAGTAAATCATACTTAAGATCGTGTGTAACTCTTTGTGGAACGGGCCCCTGATCAGCAGAAACTTCCTTAGAGACAATTCCTCACCATAAATGAAAGTAAAAATTATACCAAACCTCTGACAAACCTGTCACCTATTTCTTAACCTAATCAATTTTTAAGTGGCTTATTTAATTGATGCAAGCGAAAATTTTAATATATATTTACATACCCAACCATCCAGTCTGTTAGTCCTGCTTTCTCCAGTATGACCTTACAGCCGTACTGATTGGATGACAGCCTTGGATTAAATGTAAGCACACCATACCTTGACCAAGAAAAATTTAGATATGAGATTTTAAAGAAACTGAAAGGCACTTTTTTTTTCACAATAAGGGTTTGACTGATGACAGGGACAAAGGGATACCAACTTTGCACAGGAATATAGATACAAAACAAATACAATACAGAACTAATGACATTTTGAGATATAATATAACCAAATAAAGGTTAAAGTGGCAAGTAGACTTCGCCATCAAATCCTTTTTATTATCCTTTTGTTTCAGCACTTTGTTTTTCCTCATTTGATTGGTTATTTAGCAACAGACACTGCAGAGGTCTTTTGATTGAAAAGAAAACATCATTCTATGCTAATTACTGTTAAATTAAAATATTATGAATAATTGTCGGGTAAAAATAAATTCCACACAGATGCAAGACTAGACAGTCTCATCCAAACAGTGACCAATCATATTGTCAGACCATAATGGCAGATAAATTTTTGTTACTTTCAACTCAATGTATGATTGTGGTGCAGAATTAAAGTGATGGAAAACCTGCAAAAATAAACTCTGTGACTGCCCCTTTAATGTTGCATTATTACACCTTAACAAAATGACAAGAACATTCCAAAATTACACATTGCAAAATGTATGTGAAAATAGAGAAACCATTAAGCATAAATGACGAAAATCTGCCTTAAGAATTTAGAATACATTCAAAGTAACTACAATGATGTGAAATTTTTGTTTTGACAAAACTATTGGTTTAAATTTTTTCCAGGAACCAAGTATGCCACAGTCATCTGGTAATTGTAAATTGCAAAAAACAGTAAAGACCAACAAGCAGTGCAGCAACATTTTATATATATTTTGACACAGGAAAGTGCAGTTAATACTTTTAGTTAACGTTTGTTCCTACACACACACATGTGATAATATGCAAAACAATCATTACCTTTGCACAAAATCTCCAAACTTTGGTCTAAAAGCATATCCCATTTTCCTGATACGAGTCGTCTCTAACATTCCTGTGTACCTGAGCTGTAAACATGGAATATAGTTTAAAAAAAAATGAAATTACTTGAGATACCTTATTACAATGTTCCCTTAGCGCCTGTGAATATTATGCTGTTTAGGTACAGCAGATGTCAGTTTCCCAAAAGCAGTATTTTCATTTTTTTTCCCAGCTACAGGGTTGCTGTGGACATGTGATACTTTTAGTCCAGGACCTTTGTATGAGTTGAGAGTGAGCAGGTACAACTGGAATACTTCCAGATGTAGATTAAAAATATGACTATTGTCTTCTATTTCCCCTCCCCCTCAAATTAATTTCCTTTATTTATCCCAGAATATTCTATTTTGACTTTTTACTTTTCCACAAGTGTACTTATTTTTTAAACCCAATGAAAAATTTTCAGAAACTGATGCTACCAATACCATGCAAAATTGTATTTCTGATATTCAAAACTGGTTGATAAAAAGTGGACTTAAGATTAACAACAGTAAGACCGAGTCCCTAATTATTGATTCCCAAAATAAAGCTTTCCAAGATTTCTTTTCATTCTATTTTAGTTGGCAATGCATTGATAAATACTGTAACCAAAGTCCATAATCTCTGTGTATGGTTTGATAAGAATTTTCAGTTTGATACTCATGTTAGTAAAATTTGAGGGTAAGGCTTTTGTTCAGCTGTTCAAAATAAGACAAGTCAGGAGGATGCTGTCTGAGGATACTTGCAAGACTCTGCTCCATGCTTTCATGTCCTGACATCTTGACTCTATTGTAACTATTTGTTGTTTGGGCTTCCAGACAATCTTACTACAAAATTACAAAGAGTTCAAAATGCTGTGGCAAGACTTGTCACTCTCACCCGAAGTTCTGTCACATTTCACCAATTTTGCATGATCTCCACTGGCTACTGGTTTCTTACGGAATTCACTTCAAGGTGATATTGTTGGTTTTTAAAGCCCTAAATGGAATGGCTCCAGTTTATTTGTCCAGTCTATTGTTGTTAAAGAGGGAGGGTTTGAAATACCAGCTGTGCTCTGACTGCGCAATTCACTTAATTGTTCCTCGATTTAATACCTCTGGTGAACATTCTTTTGCTGTGGCTGGTCCTTGCCTTTGGAGTTCTCTACAGGTTTATCTTAGATTATGTACTTCCATTGGCATTTTTTAATCTTAACGATAAGACTTACCTTTTTAAGCAAGCTTTTAAAGTGTAGTTTTCTTTAACCTTTGTTTTTAATCTTGTTCTGTTTCTTTGGTTTGTTTTATGTTATATTGTACAGCACAACAGATTATATTTGCATGGTTGTGGGACTTTATAAATTTTGTTAACAATTATAAGAAGAGTTCTCCCATTCACCCCCAAGCTCCAACTGAACTACTTTTCACTTACAGAGAGAAAATATGAGTTTATGAGAACAACATTACCTGAGCTTGGACAAATTTGTCATCAAATGACTTTGCTTCCTTTGTCATGTTTGGTTTGATGCATCTAACAAAGTGAGGATTGGCGAGATTAAGCAGCTCTATCAATATTGACAGGGAATTCTGAATGAAAAGAGAGGGCGACAAACACTTATGATCAACAAGGAGAGTTATAAACTAAAGCAATTGAACACTGTACTTAATTCACATTGTAATTTAGACAAAATTGTCACACAACTACCAGGATAACTGAGGAAAATATTTCTGAGAATTCACCATTTATGTATTACATACTGATAACTCTACCATGAACAGGCCTGGAATTCTGAGGCGTGCCAGTGTTATCGCACATCATCACTCACCTCAAATCACTGAGGAGTGCAATTTTTTGCACACCTAGATGAAGCATGGGAGCTTATATAAATCATTTACATTTCCATAATATAGCACACATGCTCCTTAATTTTCTGAGGAGCGTGATTTGTAGCACACCTGAGGAATTTGAAACTCTAAGGCCTGTATGAAGAGATTCTCATAAATATATATGACTTATGTAACTACCAAATCTTTGAAACTAAATAAATATAATATTACTCACAAGTCGAGATTTAAGCAGAAATTCACTTTTCAGCTGTAGATCTCATTTCACTTCACTGACTACTTTACTATCTCATGCTTGTTTGCTCCACAAACTTAAAACATTGAAAAGGTAAACATTCTACAAAAAATAGTCATTTGTGAAAAAGTCTGTCCCAATATAATATGTGCACAATCAACCCAAACATAAAGAGTCCACAATGAAGGCTGTGTGTTGTTATGAATATTAAACAGAATTCTTATCAGAACTGAAGCACTTAAGTCCTTAGTGTCAGAAAATCCCTTGCACTCATCAATGCCCTTACATAGCTCATTAACACAAATCTTCTAAACTCAGACCTTGAACTTTCATAAATACATTTTAACCTTAAGTCAGAAAATGCCTGTTAAGACAGACTGCAACTAACACCCAACTATAAATGAGGCCAAGTACTATGAATGGAGTTCAAAAACAATACCAAACACTGGGCAAGTCATAAATTCGGCACTAATGGACCCCTTGTGACATTTGTTAATTGGCTCTTCGTCGCAAACATTCCGCCTCTCAAGCAGGGTTTATTATACCATGACTCCAACTTGTGTGCAGATGTTAAAGTTACCCTTTTCAATAGTCTGTTATTTTGGTAACCCAAAAAGGCAGAGGCACTCAACCTTAGTTGGAGTCAGAGGCCATTCTTGTGAATGGTATATTAGTGACAATAAAGAATACAAGTAATCATCTCCTTCTCTTTTTACAAGAGTAAAATGAAACTGTTAACAAGACACTCACTATTGGTCAAGTATGCTTTTACTACAGAAGCAACCTGCTCCAAAGTTCCACAAACATTTCATAAATTCTCCCTATACTAAAACTTGTCAAGAGTTGTGATTAGTATCAATTAGATATTCATTCAAACATATTAACTGAAACTGAAGTTTTCCCCAGAAAACTGCAGTAGTTATGACAGACTTCAGCTAAGGTAAATTTTCCCTCATATGAAGTTTCTAGTTTTAGCGTCTTCTATGATTAACTCACCTTGAACTGGGCTCCCACTGTTAACTTCTTTTGGTTTGTATTTCCTCTCTGAAAGTAAAATTAAATTGTATTTTAGTCAAAAAAGAAAGAAAAGAAAAAGAAGAAAACGCAACCAAAAGTGAATTTTCACCACCATAAACTTCATTTTTCTTTAAAATTTGATCTGATTTCCATTTCCCCTTAAACATGAAAATCTTCCTTCATATTCCATGATCAATGACATGGACTCTGATGATTTGCCAGTCCAAAAGGTAATACAATGTTTATAGCACTGGTCATTAGATGATGATCATGGTAATGAAATGACTTAGATAAGCTCCAATGAGATAGTTGGAATGTAATTACAAGTAAATATCATGCCAAGATCCTTCCTAGGCTGGCATCAAAGACCAATGTTATATTTATTTTGTCCCCATGTGGGCTGGGGGTTATAGAACATGCCCACTGTATTTCCCACCTGTCATAAGAGGCGACTAAAGGGAAACCAAATTTGAACTTAGACCATACATGAAAATAAATTTTGACTTTGAACTGTTTAAAGAGTTGACTGACACTGTATACCACATTCGTGTTGGTGTTTTATTAAATCTCATCTAACCAACTAACTTCATTTATTTTGCTCTTTTTCTCATTATCATCTGATATGATATGTCCATCTCTTCCCAGTCTTCCCTTAAAATGGCAGTTGAATCTTCTTCATGACAATATCACAAAGTGCTCGTGACCATAAGAAGGTTCCAACCCCAATGCATATTAGATATCATAATGTAAGCAATTCGCAAATCCTGACAATTGAGTTTGAGATGGTACCTACATTCAAGTTTACAGCTGCAAAGTAGAGGTGTAGCAGACTAGAGTCTTGCGACTCAGGTGACACACTATTTATGACTTGAGATTAAATTCCCAAATTTTTGGTTAATTTCTGACTTGTATATTTTAAGAGGTGAGTTATTAATGACGCAAGTCAGAGATTACAAAAACGACCCATAAATTATGGATAATAATGTCAAACATAGCTTCCAAATCAACTTGAAAAACTTTTAAAAGTTTTGAATCCGATTGAATGACTTGTCAGTGGCTGATAGCAGTGGTATTCAATCTCTCATTACATACTGATTTGGAAATAAAACCAAAAGGTGCACAAGAGTTGAAACTTGACTTCGATATGCTTGAAGTGTGGAGCAAGCACACAGGGACAACACAACAAAATTTCAACCACAAAATGATGAATAACTATGACTAGTAGCATTTTCAGTTGCAGAGAATAAGGTCAATCTGCCTCCTGATTTTCACATTCTGCCCTATGGCTCCAATTGTTGGCATATTCAAGAGAGCCATGGCACTGGAAGTGCCAGCCTTACCAACACCACTGGGTGATTTGGAGTTGGGGGTTTCTGGGAAATGCAAGATGCAGGCCCTTAGGATTATGGGTCAGCAAGAATGCTTCAAAAGGGAACATAACATTTTTTTTCACTGGGATGGTAAGCTGCTATCTTCCTAGCTACAGTATGTCCTTGCAACTCCCATTTCAGCAAGATGAACAATGTACTCGAGCACAACAAAAGCAATACCTGAGTATTTTAGCCACAGAGAGATTACCCTCAGATGTGTACATTTCCCCAGAGAGCAAAAAAGCTGGTGTACAGAAATACTGAAGACAACTCTCCTAAGTTTGATCTGGTTCATGGAGTGGATGGCCAACTTGAACCAGAATGCAAAAATGCATTGAGGTTTCGATGATACATACATGCTCTTTTCAATGAAATGCTACATTTCTTGTAACAACTGGTGACCCAAAGTGACCTTTGACTCCACCTGTTAGCAACTGGTTTTTCTTTTAACCAAAACATTTCTACAAATTTCATACTGTGCCTTAAGATATTCCACAAACAAGCTGCTTACATCATAACGCATCAACATATCAAGTTTGAAATGAATCCAAGTTTCCTACCTTGAGATATAGTGTAAACAAGTTTTCTGAGTTTGACCCCCTATGACCCCAAATGAACTTTGACCTCTACCAAAATCAAAAGGGTTTTTCCTTACATCATAACGCATCAACATATCAAGTTTGAAATCAATCCAAGCTTCCTACCTTGAGATATTGTGTTAAAAATTTTTTCAGGATTTGTCCCCTTCTGACCCTAAATGACCTTTGACCTCACCCAAAATAAATAGGATTCTTCTTTACATCATAATACATCAACATATCAAGTCTGAAATGAATCCAACTTTCCTACAATGATGTATCATGTAAACAAGGATTTCAGGGTTTGGACCCCATGTGACCCCAAATGACCTTTGACCTCCACCAAAATTTCTTGGGTTTTTCCTTACATCATAACGCATCAACATATCAAGTTTGAAATGGATCAGTTTCCTTCCTTCAGATATAGTGTAAACCATGATTTCCGGGATTTGACCCCATGTGACCCCAAATGACCTTTGACCTCCACCAAAATTGGTTGGGTTCTTTCTTACATCATAACGCATCAACTTATCAAGATTGAAATGAATTCAAGTTTCCTACCATGATGCATCATGTATACAAGGATTTCTGGGTTTGACCCCGCGTGACCCCAAATGACCTTTGACCTCCACCAAACTAAATTGGGTTCTTCCTCACATCATAATGCATCAACATATGAAGTTTGAAATGAATCAAAGTTTCCTACCTTGAGATATAGTGTAAACAAGGATTTCAGGGTTTGACCCCATGTGACCCCAAATGACCTTTGACCTCCACGAAAATATATCCGGTTCTTTCTTACATCTTAACGCATCAACATATCACGTTTGAAATGAATCAAAGTTTCCGACCATGAGATATCGTGAAAACAAGGATTTCGGGGTTTGACCCCATGTGACCCCAAATGACCTTTGACCTCCACCAAAATCAACAGGGTTCTTTCTTACATCATAACGCATCAACATATCACGTTTGAAGTTACTCCAAGTTTCCTACCATAAGATATCGTGTAAACAAGGATTTCGGGGTTTGACCCCACGTGACCCCAAATGACCTTTCACCTCCACCAAAATCAATAGGGTTCTTCCTTACATCATAACGCATCTACATATCAAGTTTGAAATTAATCCAAGTTTTCTATCTTGATATCTTGAGATATTGTGTAAACAAAGATTTCTGTTTTTGACCCCCTGTGACCCCAGATGACCTTTGACCTCAACCAAAATAAATAGGGTTCTTCCTCTCAGTAAGGGGTATCTGTGTACCAAGTTTGAAAACTGTCAGATCTTCCCTTCTCAAGATATCGTGTAAACAAGCAAAGTGTCATAAACACACACACATACACACACACACCCATACACACACACACACACACATACATACACACACACGCCATCATGAATGCATAGGTTTCTCTTTTCATCGAAACCAAAAAGTGCTGATAAAGTGGGTAAAAGTCATGCTCACTAGAAGGTACTTCAGTAATCTGGGAGAATGCTATGACCAGTTACTCATTCTAGTTCATCCCTGATATCAACCCAGGCTTGGCTAGCCGACCATATAGATGCTAGCCTCACTTGATAGACCTCTTCCCTGTTTTCCCCCTTTTTGATGCCTTCATTTTCCTCCCCCCTCTCTTTTCCTACACCTTTTTTCTTTTTCTTCTTTCTTCTTGATTTGCCCTCTTCATTTCTTTTCTGAGGTTATTCTTCCCCCAACTCCCCCCCCCCCCCCACCCGTCCACTGGCTACACCACTAAGTGTGATTAACTGCTAGAATTAGTCCTGTCCTTAAAGAAAATGATTTCCCATGCTTCATTTACATTTTCAACTGAAACTTAATGATTTTCTACTTCTGTTTTATACAAAACTACTATCACTGGCCAGCGAGCTGTTATTCCAAATAACAGCTCCCAACGATGGCAACCCCAAAAAAGCAAAGAATTTTGTGCAGCATACAAAAACCCATGGTGATTGGTCATGCAAACACTCCACTTGCCATGTTTTTGATGGACAGAGTAATGCATGACTTGACTTGGCTTGAATGAACTTGAAATGACTTCGAATGACTTGTTACAACATGACTTATGTCTGACTTTGCACCTGACTGCATGACTTGAGATTTGACTTGGACTTGGACTTGGACAAAAAATGACTTGTCTCTAAAATAAACTGAACTTGGAAATGCAGAAGGGTGCAGCTCCTAATAGACTTTATACACTGTTGTCATATAATGTCATGTTGGAGGAAAGCAATGAAACATGACATGTATTCTCCTTTACCTACTCTTACCCAATCTGCCAATGGCAACTTGGGCAAAAGGGTCAGGCTACCTCACTGATTTGTTGGGGGCCTACCATTGGCCCAACACAGCTTTTTCGTGTGTCATACATGAGTGACTCTCAACAATACAAGTTTTCAGGAGTTAAAATGAGATTCATGTCTGACAGGAAGTTGAGCTGCACAGAGTAAAGGCAATCAGTTATGATCTTTCTGGTTACTAGGCATTTCCACTACCACTTGGGGGCAGTGAGAAAGCCATTCCTCCAGATGAGGGCCAACTTTTTTTCTCTGTGACATCATATGCATAGGGTCCTTATTTAAAGAAGTGCACACTAGAATATTGCACTACATGCATTAGTTTCTACCGCTGACAAACCTTCTTGAGTGATTTGCGAGATCTCTTCTTTTTGCTGATTCGGTTCTGGAGAGCCAGGGTGCCTGTTCTTGTTATTGTCCCTATGGAAACAAGGGAATACATAATTAGAAGTTTAACAGTTATTTCAGATTCAAAAAAAAACAGGACAAAAACAAGAAAAGCAAATGAATTTTTTGATGCTTAAAAAAAATTTGAAAGAGGAAATATGATTCAGAGTTGGTGATCCTGAGTTTACATCTGAGCACAATCTTTACCAAGAGTTAACTGGCATAATTATTTCAAATACCACATCTGTATTTAAGTATTTGGTAATTGGATCACCAACAAAGATATTGTTAACATAGATTCCAAACCTACAGTGGCACAGTGATTGATCTTGGAGGCAAAACTGAGGGGTGAAAGTGCTGATAACTATTCAGTCATTTTGAAAACCTTAAGGTGAATGAATATCTCATGGTAGTATAAGGGTATGTCAATTTAAACACTCTTAATCTAAGAAATGGTTTTCTTCAGTAAATTTCATTTTTAAGGAACATTGTTTTTGCTTCTTCTAGAGACACAACTCTTGAACATGAATGCACAATGACTGGGTTTGAAATCCCTGGACTTACTGTTTGGTCAGTTTCTGAGTTATCTTCACTAGAGCAGTTTTATACACGTGTTTATATTCTTACATACTTGCAACAAAACAACAAAAAACTGGTGTCCCCATTTTCAGAGAACAAAGAAATGTGCATTGATTATCTTGGATAATACACAGTGAAATGTATGGTGCATATATAGAAAGCATACAAAAAGTGCACATGCATTTACCTCTTTTAATAAAGTTTTCTCTATAGCACTGTCAATTTTGTACACAGATCAAAAAAGAGAATGGTGAGCTTATCAAATTCGCATTTCCACCCCAATATTTTAGCCTTCGTGAGAAACCATTGTATGTGACGGTGTAGGAATTCCAGTTTGGTATTTGTGTTTATAATGCCTTTTTCTGTAGACAAATCTGATCAGCACTTGTTATTAGTGACTGTGGGCAGCCACTGTGCATCAGCCTTAAATCATCTTCATTTTTTTGTCTACATGAATGTCAAACCCTCATATTAAGTGAAATTGAAAGAATCAAGACACAATTTAGTGTACAACCATCCATGGTACAGGTAAAGGAAATCAAAAGACTTAAAGGTAATAGCTCCCAGTTATGGCCAACTAAAATCAGACCTTCACTTGCTATCCGATGCATCTATGAAAAGAGTCAGACGTGGACAGCTCTGGCGACTCCAAATTTACCTGTAAATATTAAGTTTATCAGGTCAACTGTACTGGTTTTAAACAGTTGAGTTGCTCCCAGAGGAAGAGCATCACGATTTTTCTCCAGGAAACCTGTTGCATCATATTCCACCTTAAAATGAGGGAAGAAATACATAAAACACCTCAAATGGATTGTAGAAATAAAAAAGTAATTTTATTGACAAGAGCGGGGTAGGTACAGGGAAATGATATCAGTTCCATTCTATTTATTTCTCAAAAGTACATTTTGCATTGGCAAAAAAAAACATCTTTTGCTGAGTCTTCATTTTTCAGGCTAAACTTTTCTTATTCAAAGGTTAAGGCAAATTTTACAGAAAACAGCTTGTAAAGACCAATATTGTAACAAATTCCTTGAAACAGCTAGTTGAATTAGTACTGCTGCAAATTTATATGATTCTCCTGAATATATTATTTTTTTAATCACCTCTATGAGTGCCATACATTTTCTTACTTTAAAAAATGAGGGCGCTAAAAATTGACAAAAGCAAGCCACATCATAAGTTGTGCGATGACTCAGTCCCTGCACAAAATTGTGCATTATTACACAAACAAACTCATAGACAGCATGGAAAAGGGTTTGGGAGTTTGCAAGCGCAGAACAAAATTGTATACCCACCCTATACCTAAAAACATGTCTAGGAGGACTAGATAGCATTAAAAACAGCAATCTCAAATGATTTTTACAGCTTCACAAATTGGGAAGCCTATGTCACTACAGTAAGCTCACTAAAGTATGAAGTGCAATCTATGTTCTTAATCATTAAATGCACTCAGTCTTTTCCTCTTTGAATCAACTATTAAACAAAACTGAAAAAAATGTGTTCAGGTAAATTTCTCAAAAAGTAACTTTGCCTAAGACACTGTTAGCTTAAAGTCATTTGCCAGACAAGACAAACAAAATCACAGTTTCCTATCAGTTTCAAACCTAAAAGTTTCAAGAACAGGCAAGCACCTTCACAGTATCTCCTGAAAATTGCAACTTTGTCTCATTGTCTTACTTAATTCTCTCTGAGTACTCGGGCCACAAAAGGTACAGAAAGGGTTAATTGCACTTGCATCCACGTTTTTGCGAACAAATTAGAATCAGGTCCCATGTTTTTAAGAATAAAAGAGAGCTTGACAATATCCAGTTTTTGTGATTTCTCAAGTTATCATACATAGACTGGGCATACACAATGTCAAGGGACAAAAGTCATTGTGTAAAACAGAATACATGTATATTGTCTAATAGTCAGGGTCACCCTTCTGGAGGGAATGAGTTTGCAGTAGGTCAAATGAAATCATATCCTTATATAAAGGCTACCCAGACTGTACATGTGTGAATCAAAATATAGTGAAAGGTTTTGTTGCCAATCACACAAATTACGTCTTTATGCTGTTGTTAAAAACCTTCCTTTATTTCCCTTTTATAGGCTAATATTTGATAGAAATAAATTCAATTACTTACTTAGAATAAAACCTCTTTTTCCACAGAAAACAGAAGATATGTAACATATTGTATGTGCTATTCTAAATACTTCACAGGAGGTGGTAAATTTTCTGTTGAAATGCCATATATTAGGCTCGCTTTGGTCATTGTACATCTAGCATATCTTATAATTCAAACAACAACGGACCAAACCTATAGCAACTTAAAAATCAATTTTCTAAGTTGAAATGGCTGTTTTCAAAACATCTGTGTAATACTGTCTTTTGGAATGAGTATGCAATAAAATGTTTCAAAGCAGGAAAAGCTAGTGTTGCCTTCTCCACTAGTTATAAATTTTGGAAACACTGCTATTTCTTAACACACAAAGGTAACGGTACTATTAATGCTAGCTGAACATTGGCAATTTTCAACTGAAATTCGACTTGAGAGTAATCTTAAATGAATATCTTTGACTGCTATCTTACCCTGCCAGCATAGTGGTCAATACTGAATTTGTTACTCGTTGAAACTTTGGTTTTGATGTAGTGGTGATTTTTTGCAAAGTTGTGGTTCATTTTTTCCACATATGAATGGTCCGAACCCTGCAAGAAATGAAAAACAAAAGTATAGATGCACATCTATATTTTTAAAATGCTTTCAACGGGCAAGAAAGTTTTATGTTGAAGTGTGAAGAGCACTACAACCTAAAATTGAGTGGTATTTTTTGCATAGCTCATATTTCCATGCTCAATTGGAAAACACAGTCACTCCAATACGGTTTATAAAATTAGACTATAATATTTCATGACTGGCTCTTGCAAATCATGTGACAATATTTTTTCACTCCATTGTGAAGTTTTTAAGTATCATAGTTAGATGGAGTCCTACCGCCCAGTTTCCAACCTATTGGTTCAAGTCAAGCCAGCCACGCCCCTTTTTCCAGTTGTGGCTCACTGGCTTGTTTTCCCCACTCCATTGCTTATGTGGAGCATTACGCACAATGGCAGTAGGATCCTTTTTATGAGTCTTTGGTACGACTCGACCTGGGACCGGGTCTTCTGCGTGAGAGGGGGATGCTCTCCCATTAGACCAAATACACAGTCGTGAAGTTTTTGAGGTGTCACTGCTTAGATTACCCTAAATATGTAATATTTATGTCCTGGAATATCATGATAGATATACTTGGCAGAGAAATGGGAGGAAAGTGTTAGTTGTTCTGAAATAAGTCAGGGGGGCAACTGCTCTTGCAAAAAAAAAAAGTTTAGTGAAATCATTTTGAAAAATCGGTTGCTAAATTGTGATGGATTTAAGATGGAGTGATGGATTTCAGCCTCAGCAATGATTGCTAAAGGTTAGTGAAATTCATCATACCATGGTGGTACTTGTCTTGAAAAGAATTTGTCTGGCTGAGATTTTGCTGGATTGGATACATTTTTCACATACACAGAATATTAAATAGTTTTTCAATACTTTTGAGGGAGGTAAAAATGTTTGGGAGTGTGATAAGGCGAGAAAAGTAAGGGGAGGGGGGTAGGAGGGGAGGCAGCCTTACCTTTGGAAATAAACTTTCTTCATCCAACAACGCCAGCACACTGATTGGTTTGGATAAGAAAAGATCCTGGAGGTAGTAAAACAAAGTAAGTGGTTAAGTTTAGAAGAGACCTTGCTTAAAAATTCAAAGATTTAATTAGGCCATCTGCCATACCTTCAGATATGACTGGGGTATGAGAATTGGCGTCAAGACATAGTTACAATAAATACTTCATTAAAACAAAAACCGTGAATTTATTTGGAAAAAGATTTATACAACAAAGAAATTGAGAACCAACTGCTTTACAGAGACAAAAGCATGCTAATAATGATTTTTCCACTGGATTTAAGTGTATTTTAGGTTGACCATGTGAAGTGTGCAAAAGTACTGCTACTGTACCTCAGTGTTGCCAATGAAACCGTAATTTTCATGAATGAAAATGCTGGATATTAAGGAGAAAAATTACAATACTTTCTTTTTCAGTCTCTCCACATTGTCAATCTCAGTGCTAGACACACAGATGTGTTGATGTCAAGGATCACCTTATAAACTGCATCAAAAAGATTTAATAAGTTTAATGAATTGCAATTTATTAAGGAGTCCCGTACTAAGGTCATGCTATGAAAATTGCTGGGGTCCACCAGTCTAAATAAAGCAATGATTTTGATAACTTATACCATAGATGGCAGCAGACAATCCCAATCCCATAATATGCAGATTGCAAATATAAGATGTGCCCTAAAAATGGTTTATACAACTGTCAGGATCATTTGGTAACATCTGTTCATACTTTAGACCTTCATGCATGTGATGTAACAATACAATAAACAGGCCTTCGGAGAGGTAAGTGTGTGTAGCATTACAACTTACATCAACAAAAATAAAAAATAAAGACACCTGATTAGTGTTGAGGTAGCATAAATGCAAAGTACACATCATATGAACAGAATTCTACCCCATCAAAACAGCATGTGTTATTGCTTGCCCTAGAGAATGATTTCGTATGATATCAAGACATAAGGTATATTGTAAAGACCTGTACATGCACAGCACTCATCAGCATGTCTTCTTTTTTCAAACCCTGAACTGAACACAAAAACAAATATGTAAACCAAAATATATTCATGAGATGCTAATTACCAAAAGTGGTTGATTATTCACAAAAGGCACCCTGGTCCAGTCCACACCCTCATCCTGGTATTCCATCTGCTCTAATGTAAAGATATGCTGTTAAAAGGAATAAATCCTGCTCCATTAATGAAAATACCCCAAACAATCACCATACTGACCAAAAAATTAAAAATCAAATTGCAAATAAATTGAAAACACCTACTGACCATTAAGTTGAAGCGCATTCCCATGATTGGTATTTCATAAATTTTAATCCTCTGATGGTCAAAACAATTAAATGAATCCATAAACAGTTCCACTGGTTGCATCCTGCAGTTTATGATTTTGTGAACTTTTTTCTTTGTTATGTCAAACTCAGCACTTATAATAGAAAAGGCAAATGTAAAATTAATAGTATCTTGCAGATCATTTTTTTATTGATTACATGATGAAATCAACACAAACAAAAGACCATCTATCAATCTCAACATACCTGATTGAAAAAATTTTGTAATTGCTCATTGGCTAAATTGATGCACACTTGCTCAAAGCTGTTCAAGCCTAGGTTTTCAAATCCAAATATATCCAGAATGCCTAAAAAAAACCCAAAAGAGTAAAGAAAAGGAGAAATTAACAAGATGTTAGAAATTACTAGACCAACTGAAGCAACAAACTATTCTTCCTATTTTTATGTAAGATTTTTCTTAGAATAATTGTTCAGAATAACCTTTACCTATCTTTTGTCATAATTTTTCTTTGGGCCAATTTACATATTTATGTCAATAACTGATGAGAGTTTTAATAACAACAACCAGGGGTCATTAGTTTGTTCTTTACACATTCTTTTTTACGAACAAACAAAAAACTTTGTCCACATGATACACCAAATGACACTCTCTCCAACCCTTCCCTATGGTCCTTTTCTTCCCAACATAGAAATTTAATTATGTCACAATCTATTTAATTATGTCACAATCTATTTAATTATGTCACAATCTATTTAATTATGTCACAATCCCCAGAAATTAACTAGAATTAATTTGTGTACTGTTTGTTTCATACATGGGTTCTTTTAAGAAGGTAAGAAAATTGTGATCAACCTGAAAGTGGTGACTCATATGAGAAACCAGCTTCCTTTACAGTTAGGTAGCAAAACTTAGCTCACATCATCCTCATCTCAATTCAAGCTTATCTCTCATGTTATGCTGCCGAGTTTTATGGTTTACCTCTTCTGCAAATATACCATTGAAGGACACTGAACTGTGAGAGTTTATTTACTAGTAACACCAACCAGACTTTATATTGCTGAGACAGCTTTAGTTACATGGAAGGAATAGAGAAGGACAGCTGGCTCAACCGTTTCTTTTGACTGGGTTAGTGAGCTGCTGTTTGCTGAGCTGGTTAACTGGCAATACTTGCCCATCAAGGCAGTTGCAAACTGTTTGGAAGCTACCTAAATTAAATGGGAAGAAATTTGGCATGCATGGGGTCATGCTTTGAAGTTGCAAACAAATACCTCCCTAATAAATAAACAAAGAGTGCACATGAGGGGAAAGACTAAAGATGAGAAATTCTCTGAAGCTTCTTCTGCCCCCTAAATCCCAAGATGTCAGTTAAATTACAACAGCAGCACACTTCCAATTCATATTGCAAACTATAAAGAAAACAAGGGCAGTTTTTCTCAGTAACTCACCAATTTCTGTGATTTCTTTTGGCAGTAAATCTTCCTCTGGTGCCAAGAGCTGATTAACCTTGTTAACAATCCAGCTAAAAAGTCTTCCATACAGAGCTTTAGCCAAAGCATCCCTCACATCTGTAAGTTATTACGAACTCCATTAACAACCAGAATGCAAAAATGCATTGAGGTTTCGATGATACATAAATGTTCCGTTTCAAAGAGTGCCATTATGCACCATTATCTTCTCATTCAAATGTTCTACTAGCATGTTCAAAAAATAATTTTGTCATTCCAGATGACCTTTTGACCTCCATAAAAGCCATACATAGCTAGAATGACAAACTACAGACAGACAAATGGACAAACAGCTACCTTGAGAGATCCCATTTAAAAAGGTATCCAGGCTTTGACCTCTGGAGACCCCAGATGACCTTTCATCTCTGCCAAAAACTATGGGGACCATCTTCTGACCACAATGCATCCACATACCCAAATATGGATTCTATCCAAGTTTCCTGTCTTGAGATATTGCATAAGCATGATTTTCAGACTGGGACCAGCAGTGACTCCTGATGACCTTTAACCTGAATCAAAAACATTACGTACCATTTCCATAACCCATCCACATAACATATATGAAATCTATCAAAGCTACTTACAGTAACCTGAGATATCACATAAACAAGATTATCAGACTTTGACCCCTGGTGACCCCAGATGACCTTTGAACTAAGCAAAAAACAATAGGGACCATCTACTGACTATAACACATCCACATACCAAATATGAAATCTATCCAAGTTTCCATCTTGAGATATCGTGTTAACGAGATTTTCAGACTTTGTCCCCAGGTGACCCCAGATGACCTTTGACCCCCGCCAAAAACAATAGGGACCCTCTACTGACTATAATGCATCCACATACCCAAATATATATCTATCCAAGTTTCCTATCTTGAGATATCGTGTTAACAAGATTTTCAGACTTTGACCCCTGGTAACTCCAGATGACCTTTGACCTCCATCAAAAACAATAGGGACCATTAACTGACTACAACCCATCCACATACCAAATATGAAATCTATCCAAGTTTCCTACCTTGAGATATCGCGTTAACAAGGTTTTCATACTTCAGCACCTGGTGACCCCAGATGGCATTTGACCTCCACCCAAAAACAATAGGGACCATCTCCTGACCATAACACATCCACATACTGAATAGGAAATCTATTCAAGCTTTCTACCTTGAGATATAGTGTTAACAAGATTTTCAGATGTTGACCCCTGGTAACCCCAGATGACCTTTGAACTACCCCAAAAACAATAGGGACCATCTACTGACTATAACGCATCCACATACCAAATATGAAATCTATCCAAGCTTCCTACCTTGAGATATTGTGTTAACAAGGTTTTCAGACTTTGACCCCTGGTGACCTCAGGTGACCTTTGACCTCCACCAAAAAAATAGGGTTCTTTCTCTCAATATGACGCATCTACGTACCAAGTTTGAAAACTGTCACACATTCCTATCTTGAGATATCGTGTTAACAAGCAAAGTGTCACAAACACACACACATACACATGCACACACATACGCGTTTTTATCTCAAACTGAGGACCTGTGTATCATGGTGTTGTATTAATATTCACCTGTGGACCTGCACTTATAACCATGAGAATGGCAAATGAGTACATACATTGATTTACTATCCACTAGAGGGAACTATACACACCCACTGGGAAGTTACATGTGTGTCCTAAGTACACTTTATTTGCACAATATTGAAAGTCCACAATATCTATCACATACACCTGAGGACCACTGAAATTTTCACACACCAATTCATAACTTCCTGGTTAGTAGAGGACCAAACTATCACAAACACACACACATACACACACACACACACCCACACACACACACATACATGCATACACACGCACGCCACCATGATTGCATTGGTTTCTCTTATCATCGAAACCAAAGAGTCCTAAAATTAGCCATTTCTATGAAGCACTGAAATCCTATTGCTACTTGAGAATAACATTAAACTACATTACATCACATTTCATCACACTGCTAACCATCACAAAATGCAATATAACATTACACAGTAGAGGTGCAGCGTTGCTCTGCAGTAAGTTTAACAATGCTTTATATTGCACATAATACATTGCAATGACAACTGTCCACAAGGGTCGTTATGTTGATGAAATATTTGTTCTCCTTTCCATAAACTCTGCCTGCCTATTATTCATCTTTGGGAAGGACTGTCTCATCTTAAAGCAACTTAATGCTTAATTTGAAAATGCTGTCTCATGTACTAAAGTTTCTCTTAAATTACAATAAAATTTATACAGCTTTAACAAAAGTAGGTTTCCAGAAAGTATAACAATGGCACATATTTTCACATCTCAAAATATTTTCCTAGTGAATTTTGATCAAACCTTCTTTTTATTCAAATATTGGTTTTAAACCATACTTACTAAAAAGGAAAAATCAAAGTTACTTTTCAAACCACAACACAAGATATTACCAATATAATGCACTTATTAATTGTAAGATGAACCCACTTTCCTTCCTCTCCTCCTCTCTCTCCCCTCTGGCCTCTCCGCTCGGAGAGACCAGTGAATGTTCATTAGGAGGGTCAAACACTTTTATGCATTGAAAACCCTTTCATCACATATTTCACACACCATTTCATAGTTTTTGTCCCACATTTTCTATTAATATGACAGATGACCATTTCTTGGTTTCCTTTTGTGCAAAATTTGGAAAACATAACAAAGCTCTGCATCACAAATCTAACCAATATGATGCACACTTGTCTCACAATTGCCTGGGGGTCAGAAGGTGTGTCTCACAATTGATATTCAGTGCATAATATGTGACAATACATGGAATTGTGAGACAGAACACCAAATCTGAAATATATCTTAAATGAATCTTCTCAAAACATCAAAGTCCACTTAATTTTGTATGACTTACTATGGGCTTGTTCTTTGCTGTAGTTGCGAGTGAAAAATTCCCCGCTGGCTCTGCTTACAGCAAATGTTAACATCTTTTCCAGCTGGGTTGACTCAATTTCTAGTATATTCTTGAAAAAGAGAGAAAATTTAATCTTGCCAAGTTATGAAATAATTTCTACTTGCATTTTTTGGCCTGTAACTTTCATTTTTCACAGCTAAACAGAGACGTATGTTGCAAACCTAACAAGAATCGTGAAAACACGAGCAACTACTGACCAATCAGCCTTCTGAATATGGACTTCAAAATATGATTCTTCACTATAATATGTCCTTCACTATAGACAAGTAAAGACCACTGTAACTGACACCATTATTCAAAAATGTTACATTACAAAAGAATTGTCCATTTTGTACTGTATTAATTATGTGCAAATAAGCGTGCAATATTCCACATATTCCTTCCCTGTTACACACTGGTTTAATTTACTGCAATCAGATGACTCTCTTGGATTACAAAACTTCAAAGTGGCTTTTATACAGTACTTTATGTAGTTTGAAGAAAGTTTATTGAATTGACTGCTTCCTTTTTAAAAAGCATATAAATAAAAAGGGACAACGGAGATCAGCTCATTTATCTTGCTTGCCAAGAATTAACAATATCCAAACTGGAACTGTCAATTTTTAGTTCAAAATTTCTCTATTAAGGCAACAAATGTCTTCATATCTATTATTCATGAACACTGTCTGAGCACAGGCAACCTAGGTGCGACTGTACAAGGTTTCTGGCACAAACATCAAAATCCCTTGAAGAAGGGCAATTCTACGTCCAAAAACTGGAAACAAAACTCCAGTGACTCTAAATAACCATCCTTCTACAGAAAAGTGTAGTTGGTAAATCTCAGTGACAAATTCCACTTCCACTGAAAATTTTGAAACATCTGAGAAAATAAACTCTAAATGGGTCAACACCACACCAAAACTGAGGTTTTCAATACTTACTAGCACATTATTGTCAAAGTTAAAATTATCCCCCAAATTGGAGGAAACTTACAGCTACATTCTCTAGGATTTCTTTGTCTCGCACAAAGGCTTCATCATTTTCGTTGGTGTCAATCTCAAGTTGTCCCATTGTCAAAACTCCAGCCAGTATCCTAAACATGTCCTCTTGTTCCTTGTAAAAAAGGGAAAATCAAAATTTTAAGTAAACGGGGCATATCGAGTTGACATTGATAACTTACAATAATGAGTGTGTTGGAGGTTACTGCTGCATGACAAAGGCATAATCTTGTGAATATTGTGTAAATCTTATTAATGTTCAATCTTTGGAAACTATGACATGGCCTAGTGAACCTTCTACCTCTAAAATCTTTGATCTAATGAACATTTGATCTTATGAACCTTTACTCTCTTTATCTTTGACTTGTGGACCTTTGATCAAGTGAACCTTTACCCTTTTCAAGCTTAACCTCATAAACCTTTGCTCTAGTGAATCTTTGATCTATTGAGCAGTCCCTTTTACCCAGCCCTAAAACACTAACAATCCAAACTTAAGTTGCAGTCTTTGCAGTCTTGCAGTCTTTGTACTTGGATAGTTGTATGATGAGAGTCACATATTTACCTCCTCAAGGAATCCAACAAGATTGAGTGCATTTACCAGCTCTTCATAAGATTCCTTGGTCCCCTTTGGGTCAGTTTTGAGACGACAAGGGCCATTACCAAGATATCTGTCAGGTAAAGAAAAGTTTGAGAAAGTATTACAATCAAACAACCTTCTCACCTATGGATAATTTGCATTGCCAAGGATTTACTCTTTTCACATAAATCATCCTGGGTATAATGTTAAACTGCATACAGGTAGGATGAGGAGGTTATGTGTGGTGAGTAGTTTGTTCCCGACTCTCGCCTCTAAAATGCACACAGGAGACTGTTATTACTCATCCTATGACTGGCGGGTTGTCGGTGCCACAAAACCAAACAAGCCCCTCCATGTTTGCCCCTGTGGGCTGGGGGTTGTAAAATATACCCAAGGAAACCAAAATGTGGGGACTTGAACAATACTTGAAAATAAACTTGAACTTTGAAAATTTCATCCAGTTGTCTGACACCATATAAAACATTTGTGTTGGTGTATCGTTAAATCTCATCTAACTAACTTTTTACATAAAAATTCTCACAAATATAGACACAGATCTATTCCCTAATACTTCATTTCACTGTTTTGAAAGCAAAGTGTCATATTTACTACAAGCACCAACTTACACCAATTGTTTTCGTCAGCACTTTCTTTTTTTTCATAATCAGCAATGCCCTTGACCTCTTTATAGTACATTGACCTCAGAAGGAAAAGGTAAAGTGTACATTATGCATAATTTTATTTCTTCCAACATATACAGTACTAGCTGTGATGCAATTTATAATGTCACTCTTTGCTTTAAACATTGTTCAGTGACACTATTCCACTCAAAGAATGGTTTATTTGCTCAAATCATTGGTGTATGTGTTAGCAACACACATTAGGCATGCTTTTCCAATCACTAGACATTTGAATCATAACATCAATATTGTTTCTAGGAAAGACACAGTGGCATGTTCAAAACTTTTCCAGTGAGGTTGGGTGACTACAAGAACTTTACTCCTCCATCTTTATGACAGAGGGCTGTCCTTCTTCTATAAATGAGAATATTTTAAATCTCTTTTATATCTCTTTTATATCTTTTTAAATTGGCGTAATTAACAGATATAATTACAGGGCTGAAACTAAAATTAGAATAATTAATTTTCTCCCAAACTGATATTTTACATGGGAGAATTTTTACTACAATCCTCAACCCTGCTTGAATTTCAAAATATGTTTTGTCCTCTGTTGCTGGTCCTTGGCCAACAGCAATTCTTCATGAGAAAGTCCCTAATTCTTAGGAGATGCTGCATCATGCATGCAGTACAAGTACCGTATGCTACTGCAGTCATACCTTGAGGATGCCAACCTTAATCAGGGTGGTCCTGACATAAGGGCATTATTCTTTCATTCTTATTTAGGGTTACTAGTGAAAAACACTATCATATAAAGGAACTTCCCTCTTGATTTTCTAAACTGACTTACTTCACAATTTCCAGTTAAATTTCTACAGTGATTAGGACCACAGAGCAAAATAAAAGATACCATTTATACTATTCAAGGTCACATGGATGCATCTGTCCACACTGCCACCGAAAACTTACATTTAACTTTCTACTTTGCAGTGTTGAGCTGATAGAGATTTAGAAATGATGTCATTTGTCACCAACTAAATAGTTTCAAGTGTATGTTCTACAGACCACACTATATAACCGAAGGCACTTAGCAAGGAAGTGTATCATTTGATGGAATGTAGAGATCATCATCCTGGAAGAAGTGGTCCAAGCTTATTGAAAAACAAAGTTTGCTAGAGAAAGTTTCCTAGATGCAAAATGGTGAAGTAGTTCCCAACTGCAGTCTGCTTTCATGTGATGACAAAATGCAAAGGCTAAATGAAATATGAAATATTTTTTTCTCCCCTACAAATCATAAATGTATATCATCAACTTATAAGCCCATTGCAAGTCTCCCTCCCCTCCCCCATGGGCTCTAGACCCATCAGTGTTTAATCTGTAGCCCTTTCTTTGGGTACCAAACCTATAATTGGGAAGGTAATCATGGTCCCAGACTCTTACCTGTACTTTTCAGGAGGTTCTAAACACAACTCTTTGCGTTGTTCTTCATCTAGTCCCGCAAACATGTAGTAAAAGATGTGAAAATTTTCCTCCCTTGGATTCTGAAATATCACCCTCGACTTCTCCAAGAGATATTCAGATATTTTAGCTCCTTTGACTGAAAAGGTCATTTAAAAATATACCATATTTAAATGGATGCCTTAGTTTGCAGGACAGTAGCCTACAGGAGGGGGAGTAGCCTACAGGAGGGAGAAGGGGCCACTGCCCCTCACATTTCCAAATTGGACATAAACTACATGCTAAATAATGGTGGTGCATTATGTGGGCAGTGAATCAGCTATCCCTGTTGAATTTTGCCCAGGTGAAGGTGCTAGTTTGTGAAAACAATGGCATGTTCCACATGTCAACTATTATCACCCCATCTTCCACTCCCCCCCCTTCAAACTACTAGTCATACGATTGGTGGAAGAAGAGCCATGCTAAAGCTTGAAATGATTAATACACCACCACACAACAAGTTACAGTATTTTCTACACAATCATACACTCAGATTTTATGCTAATATGCTCGGCTCAAGTTTCACCAATACTGGTCACATAAAGTCAAATCACTGAAATGAAACTGATTAAATTTATTTTTCCCAATAATTGTTGATTGAGGGGTAAACCAATAAGTATGTTAACATACAATTATGTAACCAGCCTCTACAGTTACCAAATACACAAGAAACATTAGGGCAAACTTTCCCCACTATTTCACTAATTTGACATTTAAGTGACCAGTGTTGGTGACTTTTTACCAACCCTTTTTTTATGTCGCTCTCCTGTTTGGAGGTTTTTCTTTTTTTTTCTTTTTTTATTTCAACCCACCTAGAGACAACTGTTTTGATGGTTGTGATTATGATGATTTGTTTTGACTGGGAGGCAAACTCCTGTAGCATCTCCCTTTAAATCATGCAATTGTTATAAAGTAAAACCTGATATACTTAACTGACATGTACTGACAAATTTAAAGGTAAAGAGCGGTCCCTCAAACTTATTTTGAAGAAAAAGCTAAACAACACAATTTTCATCTTTTATCTCTTCAAAGTATCTTTCATTACATTTTATGACTTTACTATTGCATATTCAAGGTAAACCATGCAGTTATTTCTGGTAAATTTCAAATTTGAAGAGAAAAAAAAAATGTCACATGACTCCCAACAGCCAATCACGAATCTGGACAGTCTACAACACTTCTTCAATTTGGGATGACTGCTCCTGCCCTTTTAAATATCACTCCCACAAGAGCTAGCCACCAAATCCAGTATAAACACCAAAAACCTGAGTAATTCCCATGTATTGTTCCTCACAACATGACAGTATGTGAACAATATAACTGTCTTTCACAGAACAAATCTAGTGACTTCAATGTGTATGTATGCTGTAATATGAACACTGTAGTTGATTTAAAGGTATATTTTCATCATCCAAATCAGTTCCAATTCTCCCAACCTACTTACTTCTAGCCCCACCCACATTTATCTAAAACTCATCTTTATCCAGACACAATCCTAGTTTATTGCTTCATGGCTTGTCCCAGTGGCCATACAAGTTCATAATGTGTAATCAAGACACTCTCAGTGTCCATGCTGTGTAATTTAGCTATGATGCATTGTTTGAATGTGATGCCAATCAAAGAGCTGTACCAATTGAGAGTTTTGATATATGCATACTGAAACTGTAGTTTGGGGTGACGAATGACTGCCTTTAAACACTGACAAATTCTGTACCTATAAATAGCTATAAACCTAAGTACATATCTAACAACAATGACAAAACGTTCACAATGGATAATTCCTCCTTCACACAATCAAGTTTTCAAATGGGAACTAACTCAAGGAATAGCATCAAAATTTCCCAACAGATATTGAACCACTGATTTGATTTGAGTCACACTAAAAGGAGTACATGGCACCATTGAACTGAAAAAGTGAGTTGTACTTGTAAATACAACTTAACACTAATATAGCTTTAGTCTCTGAAAAAGTAACTATACCTAACTTCACAATTTACCTTCCATATGCAAGTTTTGTTTGTGAAACATGAAAGGTACATCCTATACTGTACTGTACATGGGATGAAATCCAGATGGATTAAGAATTGGAAAAGGGTAAGGGATCGAGAGGGGATTGGTGGATAATCAAGAATGCACCTCATTCATAAATCAAATACTAAGAATATAACAAAATGCCCTACCTGGGTTAGTCATTTAGTTAGATAGAGTTTTACAGCCCAGTTTCCAACCTATTGGTTCAATTTGAGCCGGCCACAGCCTTTTTTCAAGTTGTGGATCAATGGCTTGTTTTCCTCACAACACTGCTTATGCAGAGCATCACGCTCAACAGCAGTAGGTTACATTTTAGAGCCTTTAGTAAGACTCGACCTTGGAATCAAACCAGGGTATTCTGTGTGAGAGGCAGATGCTCTAACGTTAGACCAAACACGTGGTCCCCCCCACCTGGGTGTACCACCAAGGTTAATATTTTAATGATAGCTTTGTTTCCACACTGGTCAGCTGATCCCTCCCCTCGTGTGTATCACTAACATGCCAATAAATCAAATTTCATCTTAATATTCTTCAGCATATGGAAAGCAAAAATAAAGACTTGAAATTCTCCATCAGACACAGCACACAATCATTCTAAAAAACAAGTCCTTTGGAACACACTCAAGGTGTAAAGCACAATTACTTGGCAAACCATGTGCAATTGAAATTTACAGAATAAACATATAAGATAACACAAAGCAGTGATTTGAGTGTGTTATATTTCCAAATGAACATGATCAAATTTTATACCTTTTGCATCATGAAACTTGAGTTGTATGTACTTCCCAAAACGACTGGAGTTGTCGTTCATAACTGTCTGGGCATTTCCAAATGCCTCTAAGAGAGGGTTAACCTGCAAATAAAAGAATATATGACATTGCCTCAAAACCAAATAAAATCTGGTGTTCAAACTATAGTGACCACAATATTTGCCTCACTCACCTTGCAGAAATTTCCTTATCCTTTGAGACCTGACAAAGATACTAAGTGGATAACTAGGATGGATTTTAGGGAGATTAAGCGGGCTTCAGCTCATTCCCCTCCCCTTAAAAAAAAAAATCCAATCTCCTCCCAAAATGGTACAAATTGTTCATGCTCATAGTAACCAAGACAAACATGCTCAGAAAATTCTATTCATCCAGTTTTCTCATGCAAGGCTACCTCAGACTGACGTGAATAGACAACTGAAGGCAGATGGATAGACTGAATAGCCTGGATTGAATAGGATTAGTAGTTGTCTATTCACTTCAGTTTCACATTAGTTTACATGAAGAATACCACCAATTGTTACTATGTCTCTTAAACCATGCCTGTAGATCATATGTTGATGCATAGCATACTAAAACAACTTTGGTCAAAAATTCCCTTTGCACAAATGATGTTTAAAAACTGGAGCTTTCTGTCTGGATTTAAACTTCTTTTAATCTTTTTTTTTTGGTACGCCCTTTGAAATTATCATACTTTTTTAGGTCAAATTCGATGACTTTAAGAAGGGCAGTATAGCTCCCAAGTTCGATTAATATAGATCACACAATCTACAAATCCACCATTCTATGCATTTCAAAGAAAAGGATTTCACATATACAGTGTGTATGACCACCATGGTAGATCAAATTTTATAAGGGCTATGGGCCATATGGAGTTTTTAATACTGCTGGAATGAGCTCTTTTAAATACTTCATTTTGACATCAAAATCATACAGGCACTTGATACTTTGAAGTAATCTATACATTTGGTGAAGATGATCAAGTTTCAATGAAATACACAACATAAAATTTGATATTTCAATTGTACAAGTGGCTAACGTAATACCCAATCTACAGCTGTGGTGATTGAGTCTCATACTATATGTGTATGCATTCCAACACATTTTTTCTCCACTGAAAATGTATGTTGAAAGTGTACTTGTGGACTTGTCTCAAAATTTCTAGTTCCTGACATCTGTGGCTACTTTCTGCTGAAATGAGCCATTTTTAGAAATTCTTCCATTTTTTCTGAAAGACTGGCATGAGGTTTACAACTCTGATTATGAAAGCCAACCTTTTCTTGTCAATTACAAAACATACCTAATACTGTAGATACACTAGAGCATGACTGCTTCTTCCACAGTGCAGGAGGTGACCACACGCCTGCTCAAGTATAAACCTTGTGTATTAAGGATACACTGACGTCCTTGGGGGCAAAACAATGGAACATGTGGCCACATGCATAAGGATTCGCCCTTCACATGCAGCAGACTGAGCACATATCTGACTGGTTGACAAATCAGCTGTGCGCATACTTTGTCTGCATTGGTTTGTTAGTTTGCCCCCAAAGGAGGGTGTATATTCGGCTCTGTGAAACCATATACTGTATGCAAGGTCTATTCCAATTTATACTGCAGAAGAAACCTTGAAATGATCCTCAGCATAGTAAATACCAGGGAGGGTTGTCTAACTTCTCTAAAGGAGTTGCAGGCAATATGAAGTTCTAGGGAGTTAGGTTTGGATAAAGTCTTTTGGCTCCATAAACACTGCAATAATCTTCCTGCACACTGGAGACTTAAATTTGCTAACCCCTTTCAAGCTAAACACATTTAAAAATTACAGCGCTGACAGCACTCAAAATGTACTGTACAAAGGTACAGTAGAGCAGCAATTTGCCTTCATGGTGGTCAAAATTAACAATAGGAAGTTGGTGAAAAAGTGCCACAACTCATAAAAATTATACTGCTCTCCTCCTAAATAATTGTCAAGGAGCAAAATGAAGGAAGCTTCAACAGACCTCAAAATAACCCACACTTATTTTTTAAGGGGACAATTTTCTCCCTCCCTGCCAATAAACACCCTTTTCCCCTCCCAAAACAAGGGAGAGCTACACCAGGCTGCATTGCAAGTAATCAAGATTACACAACGGTACTATGCAGGGAAACTACAAATCATAGAACTTTTGATTGAAAGGTCACACTGTCTCTGTCACATTTGAATCTCAGACTTACTACTGTACTACATGGAGATTGCAGAGATAAGATTTTGTTGTCCTCACAAATGGGTGCACTGACGTCACTGGCCTGTTCCCTGATACAACACTGAAACTACTATGTAAATAAACCACCCAGTCAATCATTGTGGTCTTACACAATTGATCTCACACATGAAAAGAACAGCTTGGTGCAGTGAACAATGAATACAGAGAAGACAATGAACTTGAAAACCTCCATACAAGAAATGTGTGGAAGTTTTCAGCCTCCATTTTACAACAGAATATCAACCTACAATACAAGCATGCATGTCTCTTATCACGTCCGACCCTACAGATGTTTTGGCAACAAATGTGGTTATAATACTATACAAGTTTCTCCAAAAATTATTTCTATCCTAAATCGTGAATTATGATCAAGCAAATTTCATAATTATGGTAATTGAACTACAGTGGTTGCAGTGTACAGAGTAATATCAGGAGAGAATATCACGTTTGATACTGTGCAAAGTCACATGTTTTTAAACTTCCTTTCAAGCCAAACAAGTTTTTTTTAGAATGGACTACTAGTATCAACCAAACTTTCCCAATTCAAGGATTCAAAACAATGTGAGTTGAGCAGTGACCACAAGGCCAAGTCAGTGTTCCCTTTACACAGGTGGACTGCACCATTTCTGCATTTTTCTACATATATAACAATCATGCAAGTTTTCAAGTTTCATGTTTTCAATAACTTGCACAGGTCTGTCAACGAGAAGCAGTCTCTATTTTGCAACTTTCAGTATCAAGATCCCTTCTTTGAAATAATGTGTCAACCCATATCCTCAAAATATATTGAAAGTAGGGGGTATGGTGCATAGTCCCCTCTCCTCCGCCTCTCTCCCTCCCTCTCCCCCTCCCTGTGTCCCCCTCCTCCCCCCCAAAAAAATTAAAAAAAAATGCCAACAATGCATACAGTACCTGAAGAATCTGTTGCTCTAATTGTGATCTTCCTTTACATAATTCTATCAGCTGTTTGATAATCAATTTGGTACTTTCGGTTTTTCCAGCTCCACTTTCCCCACTGGTAGAAGAAAGAAAATACAAGTATAATTTTGGTTATTAACATGTACTGCAATTAAGTGTGCATTCTAAGATTTCCTCTTCAATGTACCTGAATGTATTCCTTCTAAAATCCTAAATAACTGCACCTATCTTGCAATATATTTGACTAATAAAAAATTCAAGTTCATGCAGCAATTAATCAAATAACTGCTGTATGTGGCTGGTTGGTTATGACAGGTGGAGTATGCAGTACTGTACCCTGAGAAGAAATAGAGAAAAAAAAATCATGGAGCTCTTCCATGACCCCTGGTAACAGTGACAGTTAACAACAATACTTGGACTAGAGATATTAAAAGAAATCTATACAACAAAACATAATGAAAGGTCAGCTAAAGTCATCCTAACAGTGGCTTAGCTTACAAAATACAAATACCATTTAAAATTCTGTCTGTTTGACTGACTGTGACTACTGTAGGATAACTGCCAGAAAGTAAAAATATGAACATGGCAAAATTGTTTTAGGAAGTTGCATGGATACTACTTTCCAGTTAGGGGTGATCTAGTAAATGTTATATCTTTTTTTTTCTATGTGTTTAATTTAGGGGGCAGGAGTGGGAGAGAACCCACTCACTCCTAGTCTAAGGTTGAACCAGAAAGCCAAAAGGCATTAGTGATTCCTTGCCATATGATATGTTGAGATACTGCAATGCTTTCATTATTGCTTTTGGTCTTTTGGCCTCAGGTGATCCCAGCTATAAACCTTGGGCATCCATCAAGAATGATAGGGATCAAGTACGTACAGTACCTTTCACCTCCACCTAATTCAATGGGGTCATTTACTCACTATGGGCAATACACATGCTAAGTATGATATCCCTCTGAGTTATTCTCCTTGAGTAAGTTAGATGAGGTTTCCAAGTTACAATTGGTTCACCTCCTTGTCAGCCCTACTCCATTGTGCATGCTGAGCACCAAACACAATGGCAGTAGAGTAGGTTCAATTTTTATTTTTAAAGCCTTCCATATGACCTGGCCAGGAATTGAACACTCTTTAAAGGAGCGTTAGATTGTATTAAAAAAGTGTTCCTTTAAACCACTGCCTTTACATTTTCCAACACTCTCTGTGCAAATTATTTATTAACTACAATCACCATAATGTATGATTTCATAAATGAATATTTGTAGCGGTTACGTAGCCTGACTGACTGTACCTGATACCACATAACACACACATTCTACTTAATCTGAAATCTTTGGACTTTGCAATTCTGTCAACTTCTAAGAAGAAAGCTTTTAACATCAGATAAGACCTCAGATCTAATCCATCCTAGTGTGTTTTAAAAGAAGTTCAAAACAAGCTGAGAAATAGATGAGAAATAGTGCTCACTATGGGACAGTCACCACAGCAGCAGTGGGCATCTGCTTTTCCTTTGTGGTGGCCATCCACAGGGTTCACCTTTAAATACTGTGCATGTACCATAAAAGTTTCTAATGAACAAGCCATTTGAACTATATCCAAACAATTTAGCAAAAGGATGACCTGGTCAGTCTGCTTTACTTTGTGTGAATCATCAGGTTATTTTATTTCTCACCTAGAGAAATAACTGCATTGTAATGGCAGATCAATCTGTCAGTTATCAGCTTGAGTTTACTGAATAGATGACAGGTAAACTCCAGAACAATGACTCAAGCACACAAAATATCTACACTATTGAAACTGCCTTCATTTAACAGCACTGGAAATGCATCAACTCCTCCCATATTGCACCTTAAAGGGCCTTGAAGCAAGTTTTTGCCCCCCCCCCCTAAAAGCACCTACTAAATTTGGCCAAGGGCACCATCAATTTGGACTTGGGGTTTGGCAATAAAAGTCCAAAAAGAATTCAGGAAAGACCCTGCAGTATTTTTCTGGCAGACTTAATGATAAAAAGAATTTTTTTTTTTTTCTTTTGTGCTGTTTTTTTTTTTACTCTAGCAAAAATTAGTTCAGCACCACTGTCACTTCCTCTCCCCAACCTTACAAAATTAAAAGTACGAAGCCACAGTCTTCTTTTATGATACTGAAAACTAAGATTAAATCAATTAAAAAACAATGCAAGCTTGCCATAACAATTTATTTCCTGTCAAAAATTGCAAATATTATGTATTGACTGAATTAAAATCAGGAAAATTTTCAGCACATGGAAGTACAATGACAAGGAGCAAGATATAGTACCATTTTGTATCTCTAAGCCCTTTGAGACAGCAAACAAACATTTCAATGTTTTACTGCAAAGTGAGGAAAATAAAGTTCACAAAACCACATCTGCTAAGGTTAAGTTGCTTAATACTACTGTAGCATAGGAAATGCCTTTTTCAGCTTTCTGAGGAGTTGTTATTTTCCAAAATTTTCTGTGAGCTCTGAGCAGGGATGTAGCTAGCCAAATTTGAGTGCTGGGTAATGTCTCACCCCACCCCATGTTATCTACCCCATTTTCAGACATGAATATTTCATTTTTTATTGCACTTTGCTTAAGGGAGTGAATTTGGGGCTAGTTTTACAGTAGGTCCAATTAGGAAGGTTTGTGGTGGCTGGGGAGAGGTGTATTTTCCTGGAATGTTGGGTGGGAATATGGAGTGCTGGGTGTCACCACACAGCACCACCCACTGTACAGTAGCTACACCCCTGGCTCTGAGGTATGTTGGCACTCCTCTTTGATCATCTTTTGGGTAGGATCATATGCCCTCGAAACTGAAATGCATCTGTATTTACATTTACATTTATCCTAGTACCCTGAGCCAGTGATCATGCATCATACAGTACAACACACTGCCACTATAACCAAATGAGAAATCCTGGTTATGCCACTGTGCAAAACCCTTCCCATAAATAACAAATTGATGTCACTCAAAAAAATAAGTAATAAATCTTTATTTTATTTAAAGACAGGTTTTGATGTGTTTTTTTTATCCTTAAAATTCCCTACAGCATATGCATTGAACAGTTATGAAGCCCTCCTTTCAATGAAAAAAAAACTTCATGCTGTGTTGGATGATTTGTTGCACTAAAAACTCACACATGGCAAAATGAATAAACAAAATATTTCACAACATCCTATTGGCATAAGAGGGAACAAACTAAAATAGTTTGTGCTTTGATGAACAATGAGTCATAAGAAATGGTCGCTTGCCTTACAAGTTTCCATTAACTATACAGTGGTCTTCTGTGGTTTTATGAGTAATGGGGTAAATACACCTATTGCATTAGACAACCAACTTGTAATGCCTCCGATATTTCACACAGCAAAGTACAATGGAAGCATCAGGATAGATACTATAGATGAATCTGACTAGCACTTGTGTTTAGTCACTGTAGGCAGTCTTAAGCATGGTCCGTCAGCCTTTAAAGGCAGTTTTTCGTCACCCTAAACTACAGTTTCAGTATGCATATATCAAAACTCTCAATTGGTACAGCTCTTTGATTGGCATCACATTCAAACAATGCATCATAGCTAAATTACACAGCATGGGCACTGAGAGTGTCTTGATTATACATTATGGACTTGTATGGCCACTAGGACAAGCCATGAAGCAATAAACTAGGATTGTGTCTGGATAAAGATGGGTTTTAGATAAATGTGGGAGGGGCTAGAAGTAAGTAGGTTGGGAGAATTGGAACTGTTTGGGATGATGAAAATATGCCTTTAAATCATCTCCATTTATTGCCTAAATGAATGTCAAACCCTCATATTCAATAAAACTGAAGGAATCAAGATACATTTTCATGTACAATCTTCCATGATACAGCTAAGCAAGAAAATTGAAAGATTAAAAGGTGATAGACCACAGTTATGGCCACCTGAAATCGGACCATCACATGCTGTCCCGATTCGTCTATAGATGACATGGGGGGACAGTACTTCTCTACTTGAGCATAAATGAATAGAAAAAATTAAAAGCCTATTTCATTACACTCACAGCTGAATGGCCTTTGTAAATATTTCAGAAGATCTAGGGTTTACACACTGTAGTCTCATTTAAATAAACAAAACACAAAAAGTCCAATTGCAAACAAGCACACACTGTATCAAGCTGCCACATGGAACCTACCTTTGGTGCAATAATGCCACCATGGCAACTGAATATTTCAACAATCCCCCTCCCCCTCATAATTTCTAGCTCCTGTAGACCATCTTATTCCACATAACTCCCAAGTAGAAGTGTCCTCACTAGGGGATTTGGGAGGTAAATGTGCTTTGGAAGGGTATTGCAATCATCATGATCATTACTACTGTTGATACTTTTGTCATTGTGATTTGTACATGTGAGACATAAATTGAATAACTACTTATTAAACTACTTCCTGATATGAAATGATAGTAGGAACTGCTGAAAATAGCAATCACTGTGTCTTTCTGAATGATTTGGTTTTTGCTACTTTGTCAGTTAAGGGTAGGGAAAATTTACTGTAGGATATAAATTGTCAATTTCAAAAACTGTGCATATGAATATCATACTGTATGTAAAAAAATATCTGTATCTTTCATATCATAAGGGAAAATAACAGAATCTAGGGTTAAAGCAAAGAGTTCACCAAGGAAAGGTACCCATACATACAATACACCTTACCTGATGACAATGCACTGGTTTTTCTTGCCATTGATGGTACTGCCTGTCTGTAATGACTGGTATGAAGAATCAGCAATAGCAAAAAGATGAGGTGAGTTGTCTCCTTTCCTTTTACCTTTGTATTTGTCACTTATCTGCATACAAATGACAAAATGAAGCAAATATAAATAATTGTTTCATTCTGAAGGCATGAGCAGGTGGCTGAGGATAGATGAATTTATAATGGCAACACGGTAAAAGAGTACAATACCCAGTATTCTAGATAGAGGGTTTTTTTTGTAGAAATGATTACACTTGCTTTGTGCCTGTAAAATTTTGCCTCAACATGCCACAGTTTGTGCTCTTTTAGCCATTTTTGAGCTAAAATTTGGATTGTGCATACATATGCTTTATTTTCTTTCTAATTCCCCTGACAGTACCTAAATTATGAAGTATTGCGAGTAGAAAATAAAATCCAAGGAAAGCAATATGACTCACACTTTTATGTGCAATACCTTTTATTGAAAAGTATACTGTAAAACATGAAGAATATGTACTGTGTGCTGGCAAGTGGCACTTACGTTGCATGTATACTGTACCCAGGGGATTTTGATAAGTATGCACATGCTTAAAGGCTCAATTCTCTCGCCACAAACAGTATCAATTCTCCTAACCTTTTTACTTAAGCCCCTCCCACAATTATCTGAAATTCATGCTCATCCAGACACAATCTCAGTTTATTGCTTCAGGATGAGTATAAACAAGCTCAATGTGTATAATCAAAACACGTTCACTATGGTTTATGCTGTGTAATACAAGCTTTGGAACTTTGCATTGTTTGAATTAGCTGTCAATCAAAGAGCTGGGCCAATTGAGAATTTTGGTACACCCATACCAAAATTGTAGTTTGGGGTGAGAAGATTGTTCCTTTAAAAAAGACTTGTGTACTGTACTTTGCTCTCTTCAAATGAGGATACAAAATACAACATCATACCGTCTGGAGCAATTTGTGATTAAATGAATAAGTACCACTGGGACTTACAGGAAACTAATTATAATAACAGGAATTCCTTGGGTTGAGCCTATTTGCCAATGCTTCATTTTTCAAAACAGTATGTTCTACATCATGGTACACTACAATTCCCTATCAGCACAGTCATACTGGAGGTTGATTGTTCCCTGCAAAAGTTCATGTATCTGCATTCCCTGTTTAACTCATTTTCAAATTGGTTGGCCATGATGAGGTTTGTAATTCCCAGGGTTCTATTTTCCAGGGTTCTATTTTCCCAGAAATGTGTTCTGCTTGGAGACATTGAACCCCATGACAAACAATGAAACCTGGGAACATTGGCATACAGCCACACCCTACCCTACAGTACAGTACCATGTCCTTTTCTGCCTTGAAACATTGATATACCGACTGTCATACGTACTGTAATGATTTAAAAAGAAAAAAAGGGAAAAGATCTGAAAAGCACCACTTCCCAAATTATTTTTTTTCCTCTGCATTTAATACTTTATGCCAGCACTATTGTCATGCATCCTAAAAAGGGGGCAGATTTTACCCCCTTTAAAAATGGAGATTAAATTTAACATTCAGCACCTTCTTCAAAGACAGCAATTCACAATGTTACTTACAGATTTGCTGTACAGCTGTAAGTCTCGGTATGGGTTGATAGCCACCAGAATGTCACCAACATACGTCTAAAATAAAAAAGAAATGTTTTAAATTCATGTTTTGAAATCGTGTGCACTACTGTGTTTGCACCTTTTGAAACAGTATCTAATTTTGAATTATAATGTCCAATAGGAACATACATTTATCCCCTCGCCCTTGGCATAAACCCTTACTCATCAAGTGCATTATGTACTGTGTGTGGGAAGGGAAGGGTACTTACAGGCTGGGTATTTTTCACAAGGGTGAGGGTGAGGTAGGATGGGTGGTAACTAAGGAGGTATCCAAGGTGTGATATCAGACAGTATTCTTGATCTATGTGTTTTCTCTTTGTTTTGTTACTGTATCTCCTGTCCTCATGTACTTTTTTTAGTTTGTTTCTATCCTAGTTCATTTTTGTTTCTTTCCTCTTTCTTGGGAGCCCTTTACTCGACAAACGCTATGAGTTTTTCAGAGTGCTTCCTTTCAAAATATTTTAATTTCATGTAACATTCTACTTTTATTTCTGTATATTGTACCAATAACTATCAAATATTGTGGAAAAACAAATAAATGAAATGAATTGAAATGACATACTATTCTTGTACAGAAATAAAATTATGGACAGAACACTGGTGGCCTGATATGCTTTTAGAGACATATACCAGTTCAAAAGAGGTAATTTGTACTGTATTCTGTGCAAGCCATAGCCACACGGTACAAAGGCCCCACACCCCACCCCTCCACCTTCCCCTACCCCATCCCCACCCCCAATCAGTGGCATAACAAGGGGGTCGGGGAGGGACAGTTGCACCCCCTACGTTTCCAGGGGGCGCAAAATATGGGTTTGCTTGGAAAGAAATTTTGTCACCGTGGCCAAAATAGGAGATGTCAGATATTTGAGAGAAAGTGGAGGAAAAAATAAAGAGTAGCATTAGCTCCTTCGATAAATTGGGCATAGAATGACACCAAACACGGACAATTGTTCAGCATGGGGGTGCAAGTTGAGTCTTCTGCAGTCTGCACCCCCCTACACCCACCTGTTGTGATGCCACTGCCCCCTATGTGTCAAGGAAAAACTTTTTACTGAAGGATAAACCAAACAACCAGTTAGATAAACCAATTGAACAAAACTAATCATGCCAACTTGTGCAAAATTTTGCACTTTCCACATCTATAGGCTCATGAAAAGTGCAAAAATTTTCAAAAAGGGTACCAGGGGTACCCCAACACCTTAGAACCCTACAGCTCTCCCAGGCTGGCAAAACTCCTGCAACTGCTCCCCTGATTATGAGCAAAACAGCAGGCACACGAACAGTAGGAACATATTTTGGGGGATTTAATCAGATACAAGGAGTTTGCAAATTTCTCAACATGTATTGTACTGTACATATTGGACTGGGAATGACCAACAGCATTAACAGCCATGACTGTCAGGAAAGACAATGGCCATCAGAACTCTTTCCTTCCCCATAATGCCCTTCAAATTTTGCAAATTATGCTGATGGCCAGAATGGCTGTGATGCCCACCTTAGACTACTAAGTATCAGTTGTGTGTCAAAAAATCAACCTAAACTTTTCTGAAATACGTTTGAAAGTTTGACCTACTTCACTGTTTTTGTATGCATTTTTCAAGTTTTTCTTATGATAGTAACAGCTCCAAAATCACAAAAGCATCATGTGTGTGACAAAATCAGGAGGCCCTATGAAAATCAATGAAAAGTTCTGGTCCAGCTTACACCACAGAATCGTCTCTGTCACTGGACACCATCAAGTTGCAGCAGAACAAGGGGGCCCAGCCCTCCCCTCCCCATGAAAAAGTGGGGCTACCGGTATGTTCGGCACCCTCCCCAATATTTCCAAAGTTCAATTACTTCAAGAAATGGGTGCACTAGTGTTTCTGTCAAGGGTGGGTACACCAAGTACAATCACCCCCTTTTAATTTGGATAAAATTGGTTCCTTGTTCCTCGTAAATTAAAGCTTGGTCACCTTTCAGGCAACATTTAAACTTACTTAACAGATAGCCTTAATACCTTTCACTTTCTAGTGGCGTTGAAGCTAACCTTTTACCCCACTGAAACCACCAGTAACTTTGGCCAAGGACACCATCATTTTGGACTTTGGATTTGGCAGTGATATATCCCTCTAATTAGTTTCGGGCAGAATCCCTGGTCTGGTACATACAGCTTAGTAAGACACTGCTGAAGTGCCGACTGCAATTCAGGCCACTTCAGGGGGCTGTTTGTTTTAAACTTCTGTACCAGCCATGGAAGGGTTCCGCTTAGACTGGCTGTCACTCATGTGCACCCCTCCCCGATATATTTCTCTTTTCCACCCTCAGTCTTGAAAGGAGGCGTAAAAGCATAGGGTGTCCCCCTCAGATTTGGGAATTTCTTGATATGGAGGACATCACTGCCTATCCAATCAATAAGATTGTCCTAAGTTTGGGAAAACTTTTATTGAACCTCAAGTGCATGATGACATGTCCAGCCCATGCCAGACTGGCACCGAGCAAAATGGCTACTAAGCTGAAGGGTCTGGAAGGATCATCAATATCTTCTTCAACAACCCCTAATGGAGGATTTTTCTATTCAAATGTAGGACAAAATCCCCAACCCCCTTTTAATTTTCATTAGATAAAAAGCATTTTCAACTTTTCAGATGGGGTTAAAAGTTGCCTTAGACTCAAACTTTTGCAAGGCCTGAATTTGCCTTTTGAGGAGACATCAGTGAACAGCTGCCTGTTGTACGTGCATGTGACTCGGAAGGAACTGCTATGTCACCTGTGGACGGCTGAAGGTCCATGTCAATTACTGGACTCCAGTAGGTATGCTAGGTTATGCACGTTGAACAGGCATAGTACCCTATTAATACTATGTACAGTGTACCCAGTAATTATAATGTGTGTATCGATCATCACAATGCAGGACAGAAAAACACACCAGACGACAAAATATTATTTTAGCTTACAGGCTAAACCTTTAGTATTACAGTAACTTACGTAAATTTTATTCTTTGCATAACGACATTTAAGTTCTTCCAGCAAACTTCCTTCTTCTAGATTTGGGAGGGATGCTAAATCATCCGTCTCTCCAGGAGAGATGGTAGTCATTCTCTTCGCTCTTGTAAATCTACCAACAGGTTGTGACTAAGTTCTTAGTAAGTACTACAACGAAGTTTGTAACCTGCCGACGCGACGCGTACGTACGTAATAGTGAAGTCTTTAGTATGTGCTTACTGTATTATGTGTCTGTCTCTAGTTTGCAGTACTTCAGTCCAATGTGTCATCGGACGTCCACAAGCGATTTACCGTGTTCGTTCATCCCGAACTTACACACCTGCGAAAATCTTAGCAACCAGAAATGAAATGCGTTAACTTGAATTAGCTTTCGTGTAAAGAAAACACGAACTTAACTCTCATTGATTTTCGCTAAGGGTTCCAAGAAAATAAAGATGAATTACGGTGGTAATATCTTGAAAATTCAAAAACATGGACTTCACAAATTATACAAAGAAATGCCCTGAAGCAAAATAGAGGCTGAAGACTTTTAACATGCTAGTTCATTTATCAAGTCTGGAAAATTTTCTCTGTGACTCGGGGAGATTCCCAAGTTGTGATTGGACACTTTAGAAAAGATTACAAAGGTTACAATAATACGTTCGTGTAAATAGTTCGTGTGATTTGCGCCGTCATCTTCGTTTTGCCAATCAACCGAACAAGGTACGCCAGTCCCCAGCTAGCAGCTCCGTTGCTCGTTCGAAAAATTAAAAAAAAAATGCCTTATTTCAAAGGTGACTGCCTTCATATTATGGATGAGATATGGGGAATGCGTTGCATGGAAATACGAGTTATGCATGAGAATTGATTCACGATTACATATACTGAGAAAAAGTTAAATAAATAGGAAAAGGAAGTATTATTTCGTCAATTTGAAATTTCCCCAAATTCCACAAATTTCCCCAAAATATTTTCCAGGGGGCAACTTTCCCCCTGTCCCCTGCCCCCTTCCCCCTGCCCCCTTCCTCCTGCCCCCTACCCCACCCCCATTGGCTACGCCACTGTTTAAAAGGTATAGGTGAATCTACTGTATCAAGCAGATTACCTGTATCACCAAAACACACATAAAAAATTAACGCTAAAAGTAGCAAAAAAAGACAAATGACGAAATAACAAAACAAATCGAAAAGAGAAAATACAAATTACAAAACGAAGATAAAAGATAGCGAGAACGAAAATTAGGTCTCAGAAAATGTAGACTGGTAAAGCGAAATGAAATAAAGTCTTGAGAACTAAAACAAACTGTTATGAAAGGGAAACCATTATTTGCCAGCCTTCATTTTTTTCGTTTTACAGATCGTTTCGTTTTTGCGACTTTTTCGTTTTGCGACATTCTGTTCGTTTTTGCGACATCATGATTTTCTTATTCTTGTGACTTATTTTTCTTTTTTGGACTTGTTTGTGGTTTTTCGACTTTTTTCGATTTCTCGGCATTTTTTTCCTTTCTGCGACTTTTCATTTTCGTTTCTGGAACTTTTTGTGGCTTTCCATGTTTTTCCATTGTGTGTGGATGTGTGAGTTTTTAATTGTTTCGTTTCATCGAACTTTCTTTTTTTGTGTGTTTTTTAGACTTTATTTCGTTTTTTGACGCTTTTTGACTTTCGTTTTTCACATATGTTTCGTTTTTGCGACTGTTCATTACTTCGCTGATTTCAACCGATATTCATAGGCCACAACAGCCTGTTTTCCACTTGTTCAGATCAAGGAGTGTTTTTCAGCTCCCTATTCAGATAAAGTACAAGGACAAGGCCAGAGTTGATGGTGTCGCGTGCCTCCAGTGGCGTAGCCACGGGGGGCCTTGGGACCTAGGCCCCCAGATTTTCTTCAGGCCCACCCCCCAGATTTTTTGCGTTCTGATAAAATGATTGAGAAAAAATAAAATGTTTGAACGGAAATAAACTTTGAAGTTTTTCCTTCAAAAACAGTAAATAATGAAAATGTGTATCAATTAAGAAAACATGCATGAATATTTGTAAAACACATTTTGTGCGCACGTATGAAATCAAGTAATAACTTCATAATGCACACTACTTTCAATAAATTAGACGTCGTAAATTATCTGCACTAGTCTGTCGTTTAATTATTGCATTTCACTTCGAGGATGAAACGAACGTCTCGACGTCAAACTCGAATGTGACTTTGTTAGGTCAGGACGTATGGTTGGTTGATTTAATGAAAACCATGCAATCATACACTGGAGATCACTCTTACACGACCATTTCTTTACTTTATCATACACAAAATATGCCATAAGGGTATAAGACACTGCCTTCTAATAATTCTTCCCTTCCATCCTTAACAAGTAGGCCTATGTCGTGCATCACTACTGCCCATGACAAGTGCCGCTGTAGAACTATTTTTCGACAAGTCTTCTTTTTACTTGTTGGCACTGGCGTCCGGGAGGATTTATAAAATGTCCACAATGTCCACAAGGATTTTATGTTTTCCACATGATTCCTACTTCTTCTTTGCAGTTTAAATATTTTGAGAGATTTACTCGAAGTATCTAATTTTGAACACGTAATATACCGATGACTGAACAAATGCTGCACCATTTCGCATCTAGACACCACTGAAAACAGGAAAAAATGTTTCTTTGGTAGTATGTATGTCACTTTTAAAATTTCAAAGGTGACTACCTTCATATTATTGATGAGATATAGGAAATACGTTGCATGGAAATACGAGTTATGCATGAGAATTGATTCACGATTACACATACTGAGAAAAAGTTAAAGGCTACCAGACTCTCCCACCCGTAGCATTGATTTCTGTGGCACTGAGGTCCCCCTCTGTAAATCAGCTAAGTTGTAGTGCTCACTTGGAGTGATCACATTCAGGCCATTTCCAAAATCATCTCAAAGAACGTTGTAATTACAGCTCGGCTGCGCCATTATCTTCCTCGTAAAATCCTTCTCACTCTGTATTATAGTTAGACTTGGCCAAGTCTCTCGTGAGTGTTCCCCGGGGAGCTGACAACTCTACACAAATCCAGTGCTTCAGCACAGTACAGCATGCCGTACTTGCCTGTTTTTCTAATACGCCCTCTATAGGTCTATAAAGGTATCGCTTCTCGTTGAGAAACGATAGAATTAATAGACCTACAGAGGGCGTATTAGATAAAAGGAAAATACGATATTCTGTACTATGCTGCAGTAGGGATTTTGAAGAGAAAGTTGTCAACTCCCCGCGGAACACTCACGAGAGACTTGGCCAAGTCTATATTATAGTCTGATTCATCCACACCTATCCTATTGTGCTCTTCTATGGGGTGGCACGTATTGTTCCGGGATTTACCCCCTCTTAGTTCTTCAGAAGAGAGCTCTTCGTCTTATAGCTAATTATCATCCGTCGCAAACTTCGTGTGAGTTGTTAACAAAATTCAACATTCTCCATTTCTACGATATTCATCGCCATCAAATTGGTATTTTTATGTACTCCTGGTGTAATAATACACCGCTAAATATTTTCAAATCCATGTTTCACTTTCGACATGAGACATACACACACTTTACACGTTCCATGAATTCTCTTTCTACTCCCTCATTAAGGCTAAAATTTTCGCAGAAAACAATTCGTTTTACTGGACCCACTCTTTGGAACTCCCTCCCACTTAACATTCAACGGTGTCACTCCTTAAACCTTTTTAAGAAATCCCTAAAACTTTTTCTGTTGAGTAAACGTTGGTGACTCTTCTTCCCAGTTTCCTATCTCTGATTTTCCTGTTTTTTTTATTCTCTTTCCTTTTGTTTACTTTGTTCTTGGTTTTACGGAGGGCCCTTTTATAAGCTCTATGGAACTTTTCCGAGTTTCCTCCGGAGTATCTCTTCAGTTTTTTATTCGCTGTACTATTTTTTGAATTGTGTTGTAAATCTAGAGAATAATTCAAATAAATGTTGTCGAACCTATAAAAACGGATGGTTTAGCAATAAGTTCCGAAGAAATAATCTTGCCTTGGTAATGAAACAATTGATTGCTCAATGTTTTGAAGGAAACTGGAACTTATTGAACACTCCTAAAAATATTCTAGAGTCTAGGGCAGGCCTAGACAAGACAGCTCGCCAACTCACCATTGGCCAGTAACTTTAAAGATTGTGAGCACCATTTACAATACACTCGTCAGTTTGGTTGGGCCTCTTCAAGTGAGTAGACTTGCCTATCAATGGATGGTTATAGTTTGATGGATGTTTATAGTTTAATGGATGTTTATAGGTCCATCTAGTGGTAGACCTACCAATGGATGGTTATAGGTTAAAATTATGTGTGGATATCCTAGGCTTGATGGCCTAGAAGGAAAATACCTTTGTTCATCGACTCGAAAACATCTTCCTGTATACAGACACCACAATGACCAACTTCCTCATGATTTGAATTCGCCCCCAACAGTACTGAACTCATCATCCTACAGGGGAAGAGATAATCTGATACAACTTTTTACACGGACAATGTTTGCCCACTCTTAGGTGAAAAGTTATGGTGTGCGCCTCTTCAATTCTCTTAACACTAAATTACCCAATTCCCCTCATGTTAATTTGTTTAAGAACTTAAGTTCACATCACTTCAAGTTCACTGCATTATGAGCCTTAAATTCTTTACAATTCATTGTTGCACTTTCTACATACGTACATCGTAACTGCATGATGTTTTGCTTCATTGTAGTAAACGTAAACCTCTGCATGAGACCAAACTGGAAAAAACTTTTAGTCTCATATGGAGTTTTTCCTTTTTATTTGCCTGTATTTCATTTTGAGTAACAATTGTATGTATTGCAATTGAAAAAATTAAACGAAATGGAAATACACATGCGGTTTTCTTACCATAATTTAAATACCTTCCTACCAACACACTTAGGTATACCATAGGGTAAAAGCGCGAAATCTACGCCTCCGGATGAGATCGAATTTTGTGCACAGTAGAAAGTTCGATGCTATTGTCACAGTAACACTGAACTACGTAATTACGTGGCAATAGGCCTACGGATATTATTCATCCTAGAGTACATATTTCATCTCACCCGTTAAGTAGCCAGTTGGCTTTTTGGATTTTGTTGAGGCCCGATCTTTTGGTGCCAGTTTTAAAAAGTACGACCCTGTCGGTCTCTCTTTTATCCACTATAGAAACATGAATCCGTTAGTTGCCAAAAACAACTCCCTGGTTACCAGGTTACTATAAGCCGTTTTTAAATCCAACCCTGAGTTAATTATGCTATGGTAGGATGTATCCAGTCTAGTAAAAAAAAGAAATTATTTATCCCCTGTAAAATGTATCCCGCCATGGGCACCGTTTCCCGCAGGAACACGGGGACGCGTCCCCACCAAAAATTTCAGAGGTGGGGACATGGTATACCATGTGCCCACCATCTTTTGAGTGAATTTTGTAAGTCCGACTATCTATGATATCCTGCTATACCGCGTTAGTCGTAAAGATCTCAAGTACCCATTAGGCGTCATCAAAATAAGCAACAAAACTAATGCATGAGCAAATGCGAAAGATGGAAACAAGTTTGATACCTTAATTGCCTCGGAGCTAATGCAGAACCCAGCGGTCGAACAAGGAGGGCATGCAGGAATCCCTGTTCAGTCTTGTTTTTGTATTCCACTGTTGTTGTCGTTGTTGTTGTTGTTGTTGTTGTTGCGTCAACCAGCGTGTAACTCCCAGCACATATTAATGGGCCCCCACGCCCAACTGCGGTGCCCAAAGGGCGGTGAAGGAAGGTAAAGATGGACTCATTTCTTGTTTTATGTCGAATCATTATGATGTTTGTATTTGATAAATTTATCATCAGTAACTCTTATTTTTGTATTTTTTTAGTTACTGTTTTTCATGAAACATTTAAAACCGTGAAATATTAAAATGCATTACCCATTTTTGATCATAATTTTGTCTTGGAAATGCAATTTCCGGCAATCTGGGAGGTACATCTGTCCAAAAAATTCTAGTACGCTCCGCGCGAACCCATGGTCGCGCTCAGCTTAGTCAAATCCCGACCAATTTTCAAAACAAAACGGCTCCCTTGCATGCCGCCGTTGTAAAAGGAAATTATGTCTGCCCTGGAAAATGTGTTCATACGGACATGTTTTGTTTACCTGGAAATGAAGTCCCAAGTGCACTGGAAAAGTTGCCCGGGGAGACTGAACTTTACGTCCGCTTAAAATCATTACTGACAGTAATTTGTGTCCTGCGGGACAAGTATTTTTGATTTGGTAGGAATCATTGTCTCTCAGTCATATTTTCCAGTGCATACTCTGGAAATGTGGTTCGATGGGACACGGACCGACTTTTCAGGAGTCTTCTTGAGAACTCTGGATACAATTCACAGGCCTCCACTCTTTCAGCCTAGTTTCGCTCATTCCTCACGTTTCATGGATGCTTCATGGGTTTCTCAGAAAACCTAGCACAATTCTTGCGGGGCAGTGGGCAATATGTGGCATTTTTCAAAAATTTGTGTCCAATGTCCCATTAGGGCCCTTAGGCCCATTCCATTAATTTTTGCAAAATGTTTTTCCTCCTACAAATTCTTTTTTATGTATTGTTCTTGGCTTATCATTAGGTTACTCAGTCAGAGGTACCTTGAGGCGTTATATACACCTCGAGCCCAAGGTCCTGAAAAGATAAAACCCCAGGGTCCATTTTGTGAAACAATTCAACTCTCTTTGAATCCTTGTCATAATTATGTTCCGTATATATTTTTATTGTTTCCTGGAGGAATCAGTCAAAGGCCCATGTGGCCCCATGACCTTTTCTTTGAAATTCTGAAAAAGTCACACTTACAGATTCTCTTTACAATATTATGGTTCCTTAAAATAGTTCGCGTCGGTTTAAAACAATTTGGGGCCAAGGCTCAAGATGGACCATGGGGCCAATTTTATGAAATATAACAAAGGGTTTAACTTTTACTCCGATTAATGTTAGAAAGACGATAACGACTCCTGGTCATTGATCTGTCAATGGTATTCTTGAATTTTGGACCTGGCCACGTGGGCCCAATTAACCATGTTATGAAAATTTGCAAAATGCCTTTACAAATTTTTCTTGTACCATTTTAACGACACTCAGTTTGTGTTTACTTTATGGTATTAAGGAATGGTGAATCCAAGGTCCGGTGTGGGCCACATGATCCAGTTAATGTAAAACAGAGCTGCGGGCCTTTCTAAATAAGATGTTAGGTCAGTTAGTGATCTTTGATTTATTTTGAATTGTTTGGTTATGTGTTTGGTCGAAAGTCTCATGTGGGCCCTATGACATTTTGTATGAAACTCTGCACTAAAACTTTTCCTTAAATTTACCCTGTGTAATGTATTATCTAGATGATATCTCTTTGGAACTCATTAAGGTAGTAGTACTTTCAAGGTTTAAAAAAAAACATTCATTTTTCCACTTGTTGAAAAAATTTGGTCGCAATGGATTCATGGAATCGAAGACGGCTGTACATTACACAGTATTTCTGCACAGCCAAACATTCATTGCATTACAACCAGGTCGTTATAGCCAGACAATGTCCTGGAGGGGTGTACATTTTCGCGGGGGCTAAATGCAAAAACTGAATTAAAGATAGTCAATTTTCACCCTAAACTGCAATTTTTGTTGTAGTCTACAGAAATTCTCAATTGACAAGTCCTTTTGATGGACATCAAATTCGGAAAATGCAGAGTCGTGTTTTGATTACACATTGCACATTGCATATCTACTCTGAAGCAATGAACTTTGATCTTTTGTTGATGAGGATGAGTTTTAGACAGCTGAGAGGGGGGTTTAAGTTAGTAGGTCATATTAGGGAAATTGGAACTGTCTTGGGTAAGGAGATTTAGTATTTTGGCCTTTACGTCAATGGCAAAATTCAAACTCCCGGAAAGGACTCGAATTTTTTTGGAAGGGGTCACCTCCTCTCACCAATTGGTTATTGATATGAGTTGTAACGACCTTCATGAACCAATCAACACGCTGGGATTAATGAAGTTTCCATTGAGGCAGTCGTACCTTTAAATGGAGGATGTACCTCCTCCCCCCCCACACGTGACCCGTTTTAGTATAATGTCACTTTGACAAGCGAGTCCGATAATTTAGCTGTGGGCCTACTTGTCCACATTAAATGAACTTCATGCATCTGGTCCTGATCAGGGGTGGCGCCAGCGGGGGAGCCAGGGGGGGGGCATGGGCCATGGATGGACGATCATGAACTGCTTTTTTTCTTTATGAACTATTTTTTTTTGTAACGTTATTTTATAATGCATATCTTAATCTGTTTAAATCACTTCTTACTAGCTCTACAATACCTCATCCCATCTTCAGTCCGTAAGGTCATGCCCCCGTCGGGGAAGACTGCCCTTCCCTCTGTTGCTGAGAAAATCCAATTTCGTCAGGGAGCCTTTATCTACATGCCCCCGATAAATTGATAAAGATGCGGGTTTGATAAACATCAGTCACCCCGACGATCTTCCTGATTTTGCTTACTAGAAGATCATATTCTTCAATGAAACTCACAATTCCGAATTTTCTTTACAAAAACAGACGAGAAGTTGTTCAGGTGCATGCAGTGCCCAATGGTCTGCCATCTTGCCTGCCCCGACAGCCAAATTTTAGCAGCGGTAATGAATATTGGCCAGGCCGTTTCAGCTCCACATATGATAAACAGTAGTGTGAGTGAGAATGTCTCTCAATAAGTCTGACTGAAAATTCATTTGACGCCGCCTTGTAACGTGACATATTTTCAAAAATTCAAATACTTTGGAAGTAAAATCATTTTTAGTCTGGAGTTCGGGCAGTCACGTAGAAAATCTCATCTTTTAGCGGACCTTGCATTGGAATACAACGAAGATTCCTAATAGAGGCAAAAACACTAGTATGTTTTCAATTCCATTGCAGTTTCCCCCGAAAAGAGACAAGAACATTATATCTAATTATATCACTACCCTTAACCTAGTAAATAATTTTCTGATCACTTAGCAAGTTGGGTTTTTTCTTTTGTAGTGAAACTTTCATTTCAAAGGAAAGCTCAAAATAACGACTGCTTCTATAGTTACAAGTCTGGGAAATGTCATTTCCGGCTTTCTGGGGGATTAGATTTTTTAACAATTTTCTGTACGCTCCGAGCCAACTGATGGTGGCGCTCCGCTTAGATAGTGTTTGGTCGAACGGATTACTTTAACAGAACAATGCAATCTTGCAAATTATTCTTTGTTTTGAGGCAATATTATGAAGCAAAAATTTTGTTCCGAAAGAAAGCTCAAAATAATGACTGTACGAGCCCGGGAAATGCCATTTCCTGCTGTCTGGGGGCTCTCAATTTTTCAAAAATTTCTGTGCTCTGCACCTTGATAGTCTCTCGGGCAGATTTACATTTTTCGGACAAAAAGACAATTCTTTCCCATCTGAAACGCTCTCATACGTATGTGACAATATGTAAAATATTAAAGTTCAAATATATGGGAAGCCAAACTGTTTCCACGGGAGAATTTTCCAATTTGGCCCGAGGGTCTTAATCTGCATGATGATGTTCAGTAACCCCAACAAAACTACTTGATTTCTCTTATAAGATGATGTCTTGTTTAGATTCTTCCATAAAACCCTTAATATGTCATAAAATTACAATTTTTCTCTAGTATAAAGTTCAGATTGGTGCCTAAAGTGGCAAAATTTTCCAATTTCGATGGTACAATAAATAACCAAAGCTAATAACCACCCCAACATTCTACCTAATTTTTATATTGAAAATCATATCACTTAATAAAAAACCCAAGTATTTCATAATAACCGTACAATAAAATATAAATAAAAAAACTGCTATTAAATTCCAAAATTTCTCAAATTAAATAAGCTTTTAATTTTCAAATCTTCGTTTAAAAAGGGAAAAACCTTTTCGGGCAGCCTTCTTAGTACGTAGGCCTAATACGATTAAACGTGTAACCCCAAAATATTTCCCCTGTCGCCGGTATAACGTTTTTGATTTTACCCATATGGAAGAAAGTTTCTTCTATTAACAACCCAACTTTTAAATGGTCCTTACAAAATACAAATTTCTGTCAAAAATTTAAAATTTTGTCGTCTAAATAAAGTCCAGATTTTAAAGCATTTGTTGAAAAGAAAGCCAAAAATTTCGCGCGCTGTGCTCGCCTCAAAATCTGTGCCGTCCCACCGGGACTAACTCCAAGCCTTTGTCGGGGCCTTGAAATGCTGGGCCCCTGTCGGGGAGTTTGGGCCCCTTGTCGGGCAAATCCTGGCCCCACCCCTGGTCCTGATAAAATTTGCTATATTTATCAGAAAGAATAATGACTTTAAAAAGTGGAAGTACTGTGAAGAAGATATTTCCAAAAGAAGGCAGGTTTTCCCGCTACAGCTGTACCGGATGCATATCAATTACAACGTGTATGATCAAGTGTTTGTACTTTGAATAGTTACCAAAGTGTTCTTAAATATTATACCTCATTATTTCCATTTTGCATAGTATTGTATGACCTGCTTTCTGTGCACTTGCCCTTTGAACATTGTACATAACAAATAAGGTTGCTACAGGAGGGCACGGTGGCTATATGCACAGACGAAATTTTGACGGAAAGATGGCGTTGCAAGTGACGGAGAATATCCCTGCCTTTATTATCGGGGGAATAACTTTCTGGCTATTGCTTAAAGCTATGAATAGATCAAGGAGATCTCCACCTGGACCATGGGGTATACCTGTGTTTGGATGCTTTCCTCACTTTTTATTCACTCGTAAACGATCGCGAGATGTGATCAAAGATTGGTACCACAAATACGGTCCAATATACAGCCTGAAGCTGGGTTCAGCATACGTTGTTGTACTAAACGTTACCGAGCTTTCGATTGAGTGAACGTGGACTTCGTTCTAGTCGATGAGCTTGCCTTCTTGAACGCGTCCACTGCTATGGTGCGTCGACTGTTAAAGCCTGTTTCGATTTCCCAGCGCTAGGGTCGACGTGGACGAGTCGTATTAAAATGGCGAATTTGCAGTCTAGCCTTGTGTAATTTTTCAAATTTGTTCAACGATGTAAATGCATGTCTACTACACGGACGCCAGTTAAGTACGTTGGTATGTTTTCATGGGGAATACAGCATATTTCAACTTTGAGTCTCCTGCTGTTGAAGTTGCAAGAAAACGTCCAAAATAAAGCACATTCCCCAATGAAATATCAATCCCATATGCATTTTAGTTAAAAAGTGACCCCATTTGTACAAAACAAATCACAAGGAGGGAAACTAGCACGTATTCTTGTCACTTAATCCGTTTTCAGACATTCTGTAACGTCACACATGTGAACGTTCGTTGCAGTTTGGGACGAACGTCAAAACCGCGGTGGACACGTTCTCGATTTGGCTAGTGGACGAGGGAGACGACGTGACGCATGCGCAGGGGCTAAAATTGACGCAATCTCGTAGCAGTCGACTAGGTGAACGTGCAAATCGAAAGCTCCCTGTTATTGAATCTATTCACGATGCACTCATAAGTACGGAAGCGTAGAAGGGCCATTCAAAAGAAAAAAAGAGTCTCTCAGCAAAATAACAATTTTCGTAGAATTGACATTTTGACGACTAAAATTAAGTCTTCAAAATGACGAAAATCCAAAATTTGGCGTTTTAATCAACTTGTCAAAACGTTAAAATTCCGAAAGTTGTCATTTTGCCGATTTAAAAAATCTCGACAAAATGACAATATTCAGAAAATTGTCACTTTGCTGAGTTAGAACATCTCGTCAAAGTAGCAAAATTCGGAAAATTGTCACTTTGCCGAATTAGATCATCTCGTCAAAATGGCAAAATTCAGAAAAATGACATTTTGACGAGTTTAAACATCTCGTCAAAATCGTAAAATTCAGAAAAATGTCATATTGGAGAATTAGAATTTCTCGTCAAAATGGCAAAATTCCAAAAATTGTCATCTTGCTGAGTTAGATCATCTCGTCAAAACGGCAATATTCAGAAAAATGTCAGTTTGCCGGGTAAGAACTTTTTGTCAAAATGGCAAAATTCAGAAATTGTCATCTTGCCGAGTTAGATCATCTTATATAAACGGCGAAATTCTACGGAAGCATTAAGGTGCTATCAAATTAAGAACTTGGTCAACGCATTATCTTTACATTTTGTAACAAAATGATGAAATGTTTACTTATTATCTTAACATTTTGCAGACAATGGTGAAATGCAAACTTACAATATTTCAACAATTCAAAATTTCACAGAAAATTGATAAATTACGCATTTAACGAATGTTATTAATTCCTCGTTTTGCAGAAAATTGATGAATTACTCATGTATACCAAATTTTTTGTATCATAGTTGTTCTTTTCCCAATTTGGTGAGTTTATGGTACAATCACGAGTGCAGGCTCTTTACGAACAAAAAGAAGAAATATGTTAACAGCGTTATCTGACCCCTATCAGTGGCGGATGCAGGGGGTGGGAGCGAAGGGCACCTGCCCCCTGGAAAATCTTGTGTCCTCGTGTGCCAAAAAGCATTTTTTCCTCTGTAGTCAGAGTGTGACTGAGAAAATTTTTTAAGATTTGATTCTTCTTTTGACGAGAAAAGGCAGTAATTTTCATGCTCATCAAATGAAGTAATCGCAAAAACATCTGGAAATTCCGTCTGTCTGATGGGTTGCTTTTTTTCAAAAATTTCTGCACACTTCCAACTACGCCAATTGAACAGGAAGGTAACGCACACTGCTGGTAACCGTTTAGGCAGAATTACAGTAGGCCTACATCTCTCCTTAAGATAATCACATTTACCTGCCCATCAACTACTTTCTCTTTCCAGTTTCAGTTCCACTTCTTTTAAATGTTAGCCGGATCTGCTCTTGGTGGTAGTTTCACTAGATTTGCTAAAAATAACATTTTACTTCGATTTGCCCTTAGAGTAATTTTTAGACGAGCTTAGAACTTTCAACACTTTCAACACTCATTTTCTTCAACTGCAATGAATGCATTCTGTGAGAGTGCAAGTAGTCCATGTTCATGTTTGGCCCAAGGGAAAACTTGACAATAACTATATAGAGTTTTGCGACTTATATTTCTGTGGGTTGGAAAAACTCACTTCATGCATCAATCAAATTCACAACACTAAACACATGTGGCGCTGACTGACTCCAATTTGATGAGTAGGGCCACCTGGGCCGTACGAGACGGGGCAGGTTAGGGGGCTGCCACCCGCAAATGACCATTACCTTGCTGAATCGGGCAGACTTCGGTGCCTCAGTCAGGCAGAGATTATGCTCTGGTTGGGCATCTGGAGTCGGGAAAAAACACCATTCTCGAGGAGAAAGAGTCGGGTACGGCCATGTGAGCCACATGAGAAAAATACTTGGATTAAGTTAAGTCATTAATTCTATATTTGGCATATGGTGATGGCCGTATGGCACTCTTTTCTCAGGGGTGACTTTTTATCCTATTCCAAATCCCCAACCACGGTATAATCTCTTTCCTACTGAGGAACCAAAGTCTGCCCGATTAAGCAAGGTTTTGGCAAATTTGGGGGACTGTAGCCCCCGGCCCCCATCCCATACGGACATGCATAGGATAAAATAAAATATGTGCAAATCAATGACGAAGCACTTTTGGTGCTACATGTCATTTTTGGAGCATTAGGTAATAAAATTATGCTAAAAGTATTCATTGGACAGTTTATTTTTCTATGTAATATGTACATTCGGTCTCGTCTCGGTCTTGGACTTTGTCGGTCTCGGTCTCGGTCTGTCTCGAATTCTGCCCTGGTCTCGGTCTCGATACCTTCTGGTCTCGGTCTTGGATATGCTGGTCTCGACTAAAACACTGGTTCAGAAAATCTGCTTCTAAAAGGATAATTAAAACCCAGTTGTTGTTTTTGTCTTAAAACAAACCCGGATTTGTATAGCATTCAAGTAAAAACTATGACAAACTTTAGATTTGTAGCTGTGCGTTCAATTTTAAGGGCGTTTAGACTTTGCTAGCCCGCGGGGCGGACGACTTTTTTCGTCCAGCTCATCGTTACGAAAAAATCTGAGGGGCGACCTCCTAAAGGGGGGATGCAGCCACAGAGGCGCTACGCAGGTTGCCACACCTTGTACACATATCAAACTAGAAGCACAGCAAGAGGGGAAGGTGCAAAGTGCCCCGGAAAAAAGTCAAAGGTAAAATCGTTGAGACAGTAAAATGAAAGACAGAGATTGCCCCAACCCCAAATTCGAATTTGAGGGGCTCTCTGAAGTCTGGAAGTTTTACCCCCGCCTTCTACCTCAAGAGGTCAGATTGACCCAAACACACAGATATACAGAAATTTTTCGTTATGAAAACATGTGTATTAGTTTTAATGACGGCGCATATTATTCTACCTCTGTAAATTGTGGAAATAGGAATCTAAAGCAGATCCGTAATCCGTCATTTTACTGCAAATTAACAATATGCTAAATTTATCACTTGCAATAAGTGAGTAATTCAGTGCAAAAGTGTTGAATTGTTGAAATATTGTACACCTGCATTTTATCACTTTTCTGCAAAATGTTAAGATAATAAGACTCATTTCATCATTTTGTTGCAAAATGTTAAAATAATGCGATGACTAAGTTCGTAATTGTATGGCACCTTAACGTTTCCATAGAATTTCACCCTGAAGGTTATAACTAGGCGAAATGGCAATTTTCCAAATTTTGCCGTTTTGACAAGTTGTTTTTTCTAGGCAAAATGTCATATTTTCCGAATTTTGCCATTTCGACGAGATGTTCTAACTCGGCAAAGTGGCAATTTTCTGAATTTTGCAATTCTGACGAGATGTTCTATTTCGGCAAAAGGACAATTTTCGGAATTTTGCCATTTTGACAACATGTTCTTACTCGGCAAAATAACAATTTTCGGAACTTTGTCATTTTGACGAGATGTTGTTTGGTCGGCAAAATTTAAATTTTCCGAATTTTGCCATTTTGACAAGATGTTTTATCTTGTCAAGATGACAATTTTCCAAATTTTGCCATTTTAAGGAGTACATTAAGTCGTCAAAATGTCAATTTTACGAAATTTGTCACTTTGCCGAGACGGTTCTTTTTTCTTTTGAATGGCCCTTCTACGCTTCCGTACATAAGACCAGAATTTCAGGATCGTTCAAAGATGGACTACCAGGACGTGAGAAAGGGAGAAGGTAAAAATCATGTTCAAAATTATACTAGGCCTATGTACGTACAGTAGGCTAGTATGGGAACAATTTTCACTGTATGAGCAGTCAAGACTAAGTGTCATGCTTCAAAGGATAGACCTGTGCTGATTATTTGGACCGGGTTTTTTATATCAGTCGTGAATTTCGGCTGTGGGCCTACTGTTGTATATTTGACCCAAAGCCTCAAAATGATCGGGTCCTGAAATAACTTGAGACAGCCTTGGTAACCCTTTGCCTCGATATCATTTTAGAAAGCCTACTAGTCTGCTTCCTTTGGTGTGTGTGTGTGGGGGGGGGGGGATGATAGTTTGACTACAAGTGCTTAAGTTGAAGTGATTAACCCGTAAGCAGGCCCGTAGCTAGCCCATGTGGAGGGGTGGGTCTTTTTTCCAAGATGTGGACCTTTTTCCAAATACAGAGGTGGCTGGCGCGTGCCGTAAGCATGCAGTTGCCAGGGGTCCGGGCATGCTTCCCCGGAAAAGTTTGAAATCTGCAGATCTCCTGCAATCTCGAGCATTTTAGAGGACTTTTGAACACAACAGAAGTCCTTTTTCCCCAGGAATTCCACACAGCACATTAATATTAAAGAAGTGAACGGAAATTCGTCCTCAAGATAAAAAATATTTCATAGCTGACCCTTCAAACAACAGGGCTGTAAAAATGGACCTCCCTCAAGTTGGGGTGGGTCGTTCAAACGCTCCGACCCTGGCTACGGGCCTAGTAAGACAAGTGCAACAAAGAACAAAGGGTGCTCAATATGACGGATGCTCTTCACTCCTGGAAAATAGGTGTCATTTGACTGCTAGGAACATAATTACCCTTTCTGCAGGTCAAAGGTTATTTCAGGAGAGCAGATGTGAATGCCTCTTACGTAAATTGTGCATACGTTACGTTAATTGTGCAAACGTTTGTTGCGGTTAATTTACATATAAGCTGAAATTTCCGTCGGGATAGTGCGAACAGTTTGAATCATAATTGCTTGTATAAACATATTTTAAAGAAGGGTAGGCTAATATTGCAGTATCTGATACTCATCCGAGGAAATGCCCCTCACTGGATAGAATTTTCTTTTTCTGATGTTTGGTTGAGGTCAATAGAAGTTTGCGATCACAGCTGTGAGGTTTGTGAAACTCCATAGAGAAAATATTTCGAGAAGTAAAGCGCGGCGGGAAAACTTGAGGGCGAAAAAGCATTTCCCTTTGACTGGTTGGAAAGGGGGCATCAAGCCTGTAGAATTTCTTGTTGAATGCAGTCGATCGCCTCCGAAGTACAATTTTATCAGGGCTATACCAATTTTCCTAACTAGGGAAGCCTACAGCTCGTTAGCTAACATCAAATACAAAAAATGCATAGACGCTTAAAGTGGGCATAACACGGCCACAAAAACTTTTGCGTATTGCAATATTCGATACAGTATTTTACAAATATCATCTCACACCCCATTAAAAACCTGTACAATTCGGCATAAATGATATTCGAAGGAAACTGTTCAAAATCCAATTTCGAAAAATGCTCCAACAGGTCACCTGACTTTTATGACGCAATTGGTGGCACAAACCCCGCCCTATTTAAGAACGTCCATCTAGATGTGGAACTAATGTAACGCTCGGTCAAGTTATCTCATCTTTGCAACTTCACATGTTCATGAAAACGGTTGCATCACAAACTCGTCCAACATACAGAGCGAAAGGTGCGGACCATGGTGGGGATTCGGAGCAAATCATTGGCCAATATGTTCGCTTGCATATGCGCGCGCGTAAAAACAGTTCTGTTTTTGTGCAAGAAAGATTCGGTTCGGGCGGCTATACAGAGCAGCTATGAACATGTGGACAGTCCACAACAAGCGTGTCCCCACTATGAGCGCGTCTATACTGCATGGACTGCTCGGTGAAGGTGCTATTGTGAATACTAAGCAGTCACCGCGCACTGCCCAATTCACAATGTAGTCAGTGGCCACGCTCACTGCTATCGTGACACCGGTATTTACCGTGATTCACTCGCTAACACGCGTTACCATGCACTTGATTCGATGAATGTGAGCTTGCTTGCTTGCTAAAAACACATTGGGTCCTTGCCTACTCACCAGGGTATGCCCTGAAGCAACTAACATGCATGAATAAGCCGGGATGAGTTATGGGCAGCCATTGAAGGTGCTAGAAGTGTGCATAGGTTGGAAGAATTAACACTGAATGAGATGATGAATGCTTTTTCATAAATTGCTCCCTGCTCGCTCAATTAGTAAGCGAGAATACGGGCGCTATGCCGCAGAGACAGCCGACAGGAAATTACCCCGCGGAGCGAACTGTGCTTTTAACAACTCTTCAGCTTCCAACGACTGAACAAGGAATATGCCTCGCAGCCTGCAACGCCGATAAACAGGCAATTCATCTCCGTATTGAATAGTTGCAAAGACATTTCAGTTCATTGCTCACCCTGTAACAAAGGCACTTACCGTACGGCATGGAAATGAGAAAATTGCAATAAAATGGGAAAGTAGGCCTAAGGTCTCACTACTCCATTAGAGTAGTGTTCTGCAGCGTAAAGTGTTCACCCTCAAAGAAGTAGTTCTATTAACTCTGGTTAAGACCAAATATTGTCAAGATAACCTGCCAGTTGGGTGATGAAACTGCATGAATCTGAAAGAGAACTAGCCAGAGTGTGGATGTTGAAAATTTGGGCAAGATTGATGGTGATTTAGGTTGTTTTAAAAATTGCTGTCAAAAGGCGGACGTTTTTCGTTACGGTGAAGAGGTTAGGGGTGGGTGTACCCTACAAAAACTTTAACTCCTTGTAGCTCAAAATCTAAACGGTCATGGTATGGAAATTTTGAAATGCCATGATGTGCAAACTTGTCAGCTTTCAAGTGATGGGTGTCTTGAAGTAGCTGTGAACTTTGACAAGGCTGCAGGGGCCTCGAAGAAGAGCTAATTTAGTGTGTAAGTCAATGGGGCAATTATTGGGGGTGTGAGACCTTTAGGGCAAAATGTGATTTTGGAAGTTTGGATATAAAGACTGGTATAATTGTGTTCATATGACTTGTTTAGGCACCCTCATTGAAATTTTGAGGAAACGTTGAGAAGTTTTATGCTTGAGTGATTTTTGCGGCTAAAATGACACTTTTGAGGTCAAAAAACCCGTTTTGGGCTGTTTTGGCCAATAAATTAGTTACGAGGGCACCCAGCTTCAGGCTTTTGGTCCAGGAGAGGTCATAAAATGATGGCCATGTTTCTGTTTGAGGCCACCGTATACAGAAGAGTGACAGCATTAGAACCAATTGCACTATGTCAGGCATAGCAACAACAAGCAAGTGTAAGGTTGGTACACACTTTTGCCTACTTACTTGCATTGTAAAGCACTGTAGCTTAGAGGTATGTACGCAAGTTAAACCTTCTTTAGATTGTAGTTTTACACAAAACAAAGGAAAGATCATCACTATACTTACGTCAAGAAAATAATGACTGCCATGGCACAGGATGTAGGATGGCAGGAGTGGGCACAGGCTGTATCTGAGCGAATGAAGAAGAGGTCCAAGCAAGGAGATGATGAAGGCAGCAGTTGCATCTTGTGGCAAGGTGGCAAGAGAAGATCAAGTACAAATGCGCCTTTCTATGGTTATTTCATGGTTAGGTTGCCCGATAGCCAGACTACTAGAAAGTCCATGAGGGTTCATATCCTGGCATACCTTCTTGCACACCTCACATGAAGAGAAGTCCTGCTCTCAAAAGACTGAGGTTTTGACATCTCGCATTTATGCCACAACAGCCTGTGCATCAACGTAGCTCACTTGGTTGCAGAAGACAGGGATCTAAATAATTTAAGAAAGGCATGTAAAAGGTATGGGAGTTGCCTTGGCCATGGTAACCACAAAGATTGTCTGCTTTAATTAGTGAGAAGGTAAATTGGTATAGTATGTAATATCAATCCCAGTTTCAGGTAGGCTCTGCAAGCTCTCTCAGTTAAGCACCATTAATATACTCCAAAGTTGCATTGATTCATTTCATTCAGTGATGCATATACTGCCACTGTTCATTGCAGATGTTCAATCAATCACATGCTTCAGAAATTGTGCTAGCTAGGTGTTGGCCCCTGTGAAGTTCCTCTTGTGTAGGTGTGATCAGTGAGTTCAGGGATGAGTTGATTTGGTTCATAGCCTCCTCTTATGCCACCACGGTCATAATTATTTTGTTTTTCATGCATCTTGTATCTTTTAATCCTCAAACTGGCCCTTCTACGCCGAACTTTCTGACTTTTGCTCCTCAGTTTGTAGTAATCTCTTCTACGCTGCAAGTGCTTCAGGGTAGAAATGGAAGACGGGCTTGGCTTTAAACCTAAGGCAGCCATCTTGAGGGCTATCGATTCACCAGGCCCATTGTTCACCATGTGGATGGCACTGTGGTCCCTGTAACGAGCATTTCGAGAGTACGTACTACACTGCTTTGGATTGGTGGTCTTGAATGCACTGTTCATGGCTTCTGCTTTTTGCGTGGATGTGCCGAACCTGGTTGCCTTCATCAGCTTTTCACAGGTACGTGAGGTTATGAGCTTTGTTAGTTTCAATTTGTCTGATCCCATGATATGAAGAGATTCTCTAGCAAGCGTGGGTAGAAAAGGGAATGAGTACTGATTTTTCCTGTTGCAAACAAAAGACTTGTTCCAGCATTCTCTGTGATCTCCACTGTAACAGCTCAAAATACAAGGTACACAATCTTTCAAAGCTTGAACAACCTTAGTCTCATCATTTTTCAAAACCTTCCTGCATGCACTGATTTCTGCTTGTACCCGATGGCTAATATCTTCAGCAAATCGTTTTGCAAGGAGGCGCTTAAAAGTGACAGTCCTAGCTGGGAACATCTCAGAGGAAAATTCGGTGTTAGTTACTGCTCTACAAAGGGCTCTATTTAAATGCTGCTCATCCAACAAGTTTTCTGTGTCTAAACCTGTAGCATTTTTCATGACCTTATTGAATCCCTGACAACCTTTACCGTCAGCATCTGTTGTGAGATGACTCACTCTGAGAGGAATAGGTCCATCCAGTACTTTTCTGGCAAGCTTTTCACCCCCATCCTCTTCATTTCCAATGTTGTAAGCTTGATCAACTGTTGCATTGCATCTTTTGTTTTCAGAGTACTTAACATCAGTGCAGCAATTTACATTTCTGTTGGAACAAAGCTTGTTTGTATGGTGGAATCCTATGATATATTTCTCATGTGTAGCATTTTCCACGAGAACATCTCGACTTTGGCTGGCTGGAGCAAACGGGGTTTTCTTACGACTATTTCTTAAGGGATTATTGTACTGTCTATCGTACTCAGCATGTATTGGTGTGTCCTGAGGCATCCCTCTGGCCTGTAAAGTATCTTTCACTAATTTACGTTTTGCTGACATGTCTCTTTCATTTTCTTCTTCCAGTACTGGGCCTACCTTGTTGGCTGCCTTCTGCAAGTTATCTGTCGAAGGACTGGTCAGATTTAAACAACTCAGAAACCTTTGTGCCCCTACGGACGAGATGGAGGTATTGTGCAGGGCCAGCTGTAATGCAACATTCAACTCACAAGGATTTCTACCAGGCTTTTGCTGAGGTATTTCTTTGAATAGGGCTTTTTACTGCTCTTGTAGTGACAGACGGCACATCCAAAAACTTCTTCAACTCCAGCTCCCTCTTAATTTCACAGTCAGCCAAAGGTATTAACAGGCCATTGCAAGTTGGATGCTTCCTTTGGTGATCAACGAAAGATACTTGAATTACACTTGTTGCAATCCCCAGGTGCACTAATCTGTACCCTTCAACTTCACAAAATGGGTTAGGAAGTCCTGCTTGAACACTTTCCTCAAATTCATCCAGCTTACTTTTGCTGCACTTTCCAAGAGGCCTAAGTAGCATAGGATATTGGGAAAGACATTTTTCTTCACTTTGGACTGGCGAAAGAACAATCCTGTTATACTCATCTTGAGACAATCTCTTATAGTGATTAGGATTCACAGTTTTGTCAGAAGCATCATCAGAACATTCTTCAGAATTGCCTCTGGTTAGAGGTCTGCAGGCAGCCTTATTGTGAAGCTTAAAAGCTGTCGATTTTCTGCCTTTCATTCCTTTCCTTCTAGCCATGGTTTGTCAAATTGTCTGTGATCCTCTCTGACTTATGAATACTGTATAAGCATATATTACTATAGAATCCTGTAAGATGTAAAGAAAAATAAAATTCAGGGTTAATTCCTCAAAAATTCTCTCTTTAAGTCTATGTAAACAAACGTTGTTGATTTGGCAGTTAAATTTTGAAATTTGAAATTTTGAATTAGGCTCTTCTAGTAAAATTAAATGGCGCCCTCTATTTGTTAAGTTTATATTTGACCCCTTCCTAGTTGTCAAAGGGGTTAACCCTAATTGGAAAGTATGCTTGTATGATCTAGATTATATCCAATTTTATTTACCACTGCAAGTAGTGAAATTGGGATACATTTCAGAAGCATAGTGCTTCAATTGATAGCGCCCTTCACAGATTTCTAACATTTTTACCTATTTCTTACATCTTGCTCAATTTAACAGAGGAAAGTTGAGGGATCTCAACAGCAGACTAGTCCAGCAGTTGAAAAGTGTATACTGAGATATCCCAAGATGAATGTTAAGTCACCTCAACTCAGCTTGGAGCAGAAGGTATGCACCACAGAAGGCTTTGTCAGGCATATCAGTATTTCCCCTACTACAAAAGTGTGTGGGAAATTGTGCACAAAAATGCTCACAATCCAATGCACAGGACATTATGTCAGTACCCAATTTCTGTAAATAGGACCAATGAAAAGGAAAACCAAGTTACAGGCATTAGTAAGCATCACAACAGGAATGCCCAGGCAAAACTTTGGTGGGTAATTTCACTCATGCATATTTAAAGTCTCACTACTCTATTAGAGTAGTGTTCTGCAGCGTAAAGTGTTCACCCTCAAAGAAGTAGTTCTATTAACTCTGGTTAAGACCAAATATTGTCAAGATAACCTGCCAGTTGGGTGATGAAACTGCATGAATCTGAAAGAGAACTAGCCAGAGTGTGGATGTTGAAAATTTGGGCAAGATTGATGGTGATTTAGGTTGTTTTAAAAATTGCTGTCAAAAGGCGGACGTTTTTCGTTACGGTGAAGAGGTTAGGGTGGGTGTACCCTACAAAAACTTTAACTCCTTGTAGCTCAAAAATCTAAACGGTCATGGTATGGAAATTTTGAAATGCCATGATGTGCAAACTTGTCAGCTTTCAAGTGATGGGTGTCTTGAAGTAGCTGTGAACTTTGACAAGGCTGCAGGGGCCTCGAAGAAGAGCTAATTTAGTGTGTAAGTCAATGGGGCAATTATTGGGGGTGTGAGACCTTTAGGGCAAAATGTGATTTTGGAAGTTTGGATATAAAGACTGGTATAATTGTGTTCATATGACTTGTTTAGGCACCCTCATTGAAATTTTGAGGAAACGTTGAGAAGTTTTATGCTTGAGTGATTTTTGCGGCTAAAATGACACTTTTGAGGTCAAAAAGCCGTTTTGGGCTGTTTTGGCCAATAAATTAGTTACGAGGGCACCCAGCTTCAGGCTTTTGGTCCAGGAGAGGTCATAAAATGATGGCCATGTTTCTGTTTGAGGCCACCGTATACAGAAGAGTGACAGCATTAGAACCAATTGCACTATGTCAGGCATAGCAACAACAAGCAAGTGTAAGGTTGGTACACACTTTTGCCTACTTACTTGCATTGTAAAGCACTGTAGCTTAGAGGTATGTACGCAAGTTAAACCTTCTTTAGATTGTAGTTTTACACAAAACAAAGGAAAGATCATCACTATACTTACGTCAAGAAAATAATGACTGCCATGGCACAGGATGTAGGATGGCAGGAGTGGGCACAGGCTGTATCTGAGCGAATGAAGAAGAGGTCCAAGCAAGGAGATGATGAAGGCAGCAGTTGCATCTTGTGGCAAGGTGGCAAGAGAAGATCAAGTACAAATGCGCCTTTCTATGGTTATTTCATGGTTAGGTTGCCCGATAGCCAGACTACTAGAAAGTCCATGAGGGTTCATATCCTGGCATACCTTCTTGCACACCTCACATGAAGAGAAGTCCTGCTCTCAAAAGACTGAGGTTTTGACATCTCGCATTTATGCCACAACAGCCTGTGCATCAACGTAGCTCACTTGGTTGCAGAAGACAGGGATCTAAATAATTTAAGAAAGGCATGTAAAAGGTATGGGAGTTGCCTTGGCCATGGTAACCACAAAGATTGTCTGCTTTAATTAGTGAGAAGGTAAATTGGTATAGTATGTAATATCAATCCCAGTTTCAGGTAGGCTCTGCAAGCTCTCTCAGTTAAGCACCATTAATATACTCCAAAGTTGCATTGATTCATTTCATTCAGTGATGCATATACTGCCACTGTTCATTGCAGATGTTCAATCAATCACATGCTTCAGAAATTGTGCTAGCTAGGTGTTGGCCCCTGTGAAGTTCCTCTTGTGTAGGTGTGATCAGTGAGTTCAGGGATGAGTTGATTTGGTTCATAGCCTCCTCTTATGCCACCACGGTCATAATTATTTTGTTTTTCATGCATCTTGTATCTTTTAATCCTCAAACTGGCCCTTCTACGCCGAACTTTCTGACTTTTGCTCCTCAGTTTGTAGTAATCTCTTCTACGCTGCAAGTGCTTCAGGGTAGAAATGGAAGACGGGCTTGGCTTTAAACCTAAGGCAGCCATCTTGAGGGCTATCGATTCACCAGGCCCATTGTTCACCATGTGGATGGCACTGTGGTCCCTGTAACGAGCATTTCGAGAGTACGTACTACACTGCTTTGGATTGGTGGTCTTGAATGCACTGTTCATGGCTTCTGCTTTTGCGTGGATGTGCCGAACCTGGTTGCCTTCATCAGCTTTTCACAGGTACGTGAGGTTATGAGCTTTGTTAGTTTCAATTTGTCTGATCCCATGATATGAAGAGATTCTCTAGCAAGCGTGGGTAGAAAAGGGAATGAGTACTGATTTTTCCTGTTGCAAACAAAAGACTTGTTCCAGCATTCTCTGTGATCTCCACTGTAACAGCTCAAAATACAAGGTACACAATCTTTCAAAGCTTGAACAACCTTAGTCTCATCATTTTTCAAAACCTTCCTGCATGCACTGATTTCTGCTTGTACCCGATGGCTAATATCTTCAGCAAATCGTTTTGCAAGGAGGCGCTTAAAAGTGACAGTCCTAGCTGGGAACATCTCAGAGGAAAATTCGGTGTTAGTTACTGCTCTACAAAGGGCTCTATTTAAATGCTGCTCATCCAACAAGTTTTCTGTGTCTAAACCTGTAGCATTTTTCATGACCTTATTGAATCCCTGACAACCTTTACCGTCAGCATCTGTTGTGAGATGACTCACTCTGAGAGGAATAGGTCCATCCAGTACTTTTCTGGCAAGCTTTTCACCCCCATCCTCTTCATTTCCAATGTTGTAAGCTTGATCAACTGTTGCATTGCATCTTTTGTTTTCAGAGTACTTAACATCAGTGCAGCAATTTACATTTCTGTTGGAACAAAGCTTGTTTGTATGGTGGAATCCTATGATATATTTCTCATGTGTAGCATTTTCCACGAGAACATCTCGACTTTGGCTGGCTGGAGCAAACGGGGTTTTCTTACGACTATTTCTTAAGGGATTATTGTACTGTCTATCGTACTCAGCATGTATTGGTGTGTCCTGAGGCATCCCTCTGGCCTGTAAAGTATCTTTCACTAATTTACGTTTTGCTGACATGTCTCTTTCATTTTCTTCTTCCAGTACTGGGCCTACCTTGTTGGCTGCCTTCTGCAAGTTATCTGTCGAAGGACTGGTCAGATTTAAACAACTCAGAAACCTTTGTGCCCCTACGGACGAGATGGAGGTATTGTGCAGGGCCAGCTGTAATGCAACATTCAACTCACAAGGATTTCTACCAGGCTTTTGCTGAGGTATTTCTTTGAATAGGGCTTTTTACTGCTCTTGTAGTGACAGACGGCACATCCAAAAACTTCTTCAACTCCAGCTCCCCTCTTAATTTCACAGTCAGCCAAAGGTATTAACAGGCCATTGCAAGTTGGATGCTTCCTTTGGTGATCAACGAAAGATACTTGAATTACACTTGTTGCAATCCCCAGGTGCACTAATCTGTACCCTTCAACTTCACAAAATGGGTTAGGAAGTCCTGCTTGAACACTTTCTCAAATTCATCCAGCTTACTTTTGCTGCACTTTCCAAGAGGCCTAAGTAGCATAGGATATTGGGAAAGACATTTTTCTTCACTTTGGACTGGCGAAAGAACAATCCTGTTATACTCATCTTGAGACAATCTCTTATAGTGATTAGGATTCACAGTTTTGTCAGAAGCATCATCAGAACATTCTTCAGAATTGCCTCTGGTTAGAGGTCTGCAGGCAGCCTTATTGTGAAGCTTAAAAGCTGTCGATTTTCTGCCTTTCATTCCTTTCCTTCTAGCCATGGTTTGTCAAATTGTCTGTGATCCTCTCTGACTTATGAATACTGTATAAGCATATATTACTATAGAATCCTGTAAGATGTAAAGAAAAATAAAATTCAGGGTTAATTCCTCAAAAAATTCTCTCTTTAAGTCTATGTAAACAAACGTTGTTGATTTGGCAGTTAAATTTTGAAATTTGAAATTTTGAATTAGGCTCTTCTAGTAAAATTAAATGGCGCCCTCTATTTGTTAAGTTTATATTTGACCCCTTCCTAGTTGTCAAAGGGGTTAACCCTAATTGGAAAGTATGCTTGTATGATCTAGATTATATCCAATTTTATTTACCACTGCAAGTAGTGAAATTGGGATACATTTCAGAAGCATAGTGCTTCAATTGATAGCGCCCTTCACAGATTTCTAACATTTTTACCTATTTCTTACATCTTGCTCAATTTAACAGAGGAAAGTTGAGGGATCTCAACAGCAGACTAGTTCAGCAGTCGAAAAGTGTATACTGAGATATCCCAAGATGAATGTTAAGTCACCTCAACTCAGCTTGGAGCAGAAGGTATGCACCACAGAAGGCTTTGTCAGGCATATCAGTATTTCCCTACTACAAAAGTGTGTGGGAAATTGTGCACAAAAATGCTCACAATCCAATGCACAGGACATTATGTCAGTACCCAATTTCTGTAAATAGGACCAATGAAAAGGAAAACCAAGTTACAGGCATTAGTAAGCATCACAACAGGAATGCCCAGGCAAAACTTTGGTGGGTAATTTCACTCATGCATTTTTTAAGGTCTCACTACTCCATTAGAGTAGTGTTCTGCAGCGTAAAGTGTTCACCCTCAAAGAAGTAGTTCTATTAACTCTGGTTAAGACCAAATATTGTCAAGATAACCTGCCAGTTGGGTGATGAAACTGCATGAATCTGAAAGAGAACTAGCCAGAGTGTGGATGTTGAAAATTTGGGCAAGATTGATGGTGATTTAGGTTGTTTTAAAAATTGCTGTCAAAAGGCGGACGTTGCTACGGTGAAGAGGTTAGGGTGGGTGTACCCTACAAAAACTTTAACTCCTTGTAGCTCAAAATCTAAACGGTCATGGTATGGAAATTTTGAAATGCCATGATGTGCAAACTTGTCAGCTTTCAAGTGATGGGTGTCTTGAAGTAGCTGTGAACTTTGACAAGGCTGCAGGGGCCTCGAAGAAGAGCTAATTTAGTGTGTAAGTCAATGGGGCAATTATTGGGGTGTGAGACCTTTAGGGCAAAATGTGATTTTGGAAGTTTGGATATAAAGACTGGTATAATTGTGTTCATATGACTTGTTTAGGCACCCTCATTGAAATTTTGAGGAAACGTTGAGAAGTTTTATGCTTGAGTGATTTTTGCGGCTAAAATGACACTTTTGAGGTCAAAAAGCCGTTTTGGGCTGTTTTGGCCAATAAATTAGTTACGAGGGCACCCAGCTTCAGGCTTTTGGTCCAGGAGAGGTCATAAAATGATGGCCATGTTTCTGTTTGAGGCCACCGTATACAGAAGAGTGACAGCATTAGAACCAATTGCACTATGTCAGGCATAGCAACAACAAGCAAGTGTAAGGTTGGTACACACTTTTGCCTACTTACTTGCATTGTAAAGCACTGTAGCTTAGAGGTATGTACGCAAGTTAAACCTTCTTTAGATTGTAGTTTTACACAAAACAAAGGAAAGATCATCACTATACTTACGTCAAGAAAATAATGACTGCCATGGCACAGGATGTAGGATGGCAGGAGTGGGCACAGGCTGTATCTGAGCGAATGAAGAAGAGGTCCAAGCAAGGAGATGATGAAGGCAGCAGTTGCATCTTGTGGCAAGGTGGCAAGAGAAGATCAAGTACAAATGCGCCTTTCTATGGTTATTTCATGGTTAGGTTGCCCGATAGCCAGACTACTAGAAAGTCCATGAGGGTTCATATCCTGGCATACCTTCTTGCACACCTCACATGAAGAGAAGTCCTGCTCTCAAAAGACTGAGGTTTTGACATCTCGCATTTATGCCACAACAGCCTGTGCATCAACGTAGCTCACTTGGTTGCAGAAGACAGGGATCTAAATAATTTAAGAAAGGCATGTAAAAGGTATGGGAGTTGCCTTGGCCATGGTAACCACAAAGATTGTCTGCTTTAATTAGTGAGAAGGTAAATTGGTATAGTATGTAATATCAATCCCAGTTTCAGGTAGGCTCTGCAAGCTCTCTCAGTTAAGCACCATTAATATACTCCAAAGTTGCATTGATTCATTTCATTCAGTGATGCATATACTGCCACTGTTCATTGCAGATGTTCAATCAATCACATGCTTCAGAAATTGTGCTAGCTAGGTGTTGGCCCCTGTGAAGTTCCTCTTGTGTAGGTGTGATCAGTGAGTTCAGGGATGAGTTGATTTGGTTCATAGCCTCCTCTTATGCCACCACGGTCATAATTATTTTGTTTTTCATGCATCTTGTATCTTTTAATCCTCAAACTGGCCCTTCTACGCCGAACTTTCTGACTTTTGCTCCTCAGTTTGTAGTAATCTCTTCTACGCTGCAAGTGCTTCAGGGTAGAAATGGAAGACGGGCTTGGCTTTAAACCTAAGGCAGCCATCTTGAGGGCTATCGATTCACCAGGCCCATTGTTCACCATGTGGATGGCACTGTGGTCCCTGTAACGAGCATTTCGAGAGTACGTACTACACTGCTTTGGATTGGTGGTCTTGAATGCACTGTTCATGGCTTCTGCTTTTTGCGTGGATGTGCCGAACCTGGTTGCCTTCATCAGCTTTTCACAGGTACGTGAGGTTATGAGCTTTGTTAGTTTCAATTTGTCTGATCCCATGATATGAAGAGATTCTCTAGCAAGCGTGGGTAGAAAAGGGAATGAGTACTGATTTTTCCTGTTGCAAACAAAAGACTTGTTCCAGCATTCTCTGTGATCTCCACTGTAACAGCTCAAAATACAAGGTACACAATCTTTCAAAGCTTGAACAACCTTAGTCTCATCATTTTTCAAAACCTTCCTGCATGCACTGATTTCTGCTTGTACCCGATGGCTAATATCTTCAGCAAATCGTTTTGCAAGGAGGCGCTTAAAAGTGACAGTCCTAGCTGGGAACATCTCAGAGGAAAATTCGGTGTTAGTTACTGCTCTACAAAGGGCTCTATTTAAATGCTGCTCATCCAACAAGTTTTCTGTGTCTAAACCTGTAGCATTTTTCATGACCTTATTGAATCCCTGACAACCTTTACCGTCAGCATCTGTTGTGAGATGACTCACTCTGAGAGGAATAGGTCCATCCAGTACTTTTCTGGCAAGCTTTTCACCCCCATCCTCTTCATTTCCAATGTTGTAAGCTTGATCAACTGTTGCATTGCATCTTTTGTTTTCAGAGTACTTAACATCAGTGCAGCAATTTACATTTCTGTTGGAACAAAGCTTGTTTGTATGGTGGAATCCTATGATATATTTCTCATGTGTAGCATTTTCCACGAGAACATCTCGACTTTGGCTGGCTGGAGCAAACGGGGTTTTCTTACGACTATTTCTTAAGGGATTATTGTACTGTCTATCGTACTCAGCATGTATTGGTGTGTCCTGAGGCATCCCTCTGGCCTGTAAAGTATCTTTCACTAATTTACGTTTTGCTGACATGTCTCTTTCATTTTCTTCTTCCAGTACTGGGCCTACCTTGTTGGCTGCCTTCTGCAAGTTATCTGTCGAAGGACTGGTCAGATTTAAACAACTCAGAAACCTTTGTGCCCCTACGGACGAGATGGAGGTATTGTGCAGGGCCAGCTGTAATGCAACATTCAACTCACAAGGATTTCTACCAGGCTTTTGCTGAGGTATTTCTTTGAATAGGGCTTTTTTACTGCTCTTGTAGTGACAGACGGCACATCCAAAACTTCTTCAACTCCAGCTCCTCTTAATTTCACAGTCAGCCAAAGGTATTAACAGGCCATTGCAAGTTGGATGCTTCCTTTGGTGATCAACGAAAGATACTTGAATTACACTTGTTGCAATCCCCAGGTGCACTAATCTGTACCCTTCAACTTCACAAAATGGGTTAGGAAGTCCTGCTTGAACACTTTCCTCAAATTCATCCAGCTTACTTTTGCTGCACTTTCCAAGAGGCCTAAGTAGCATAGGATATTGGGAAAGACATTTTTCTTCACTTTGGACTGGCGAAAGAACAATCCTGTTATACTCATCTTGAGACAATCTCTTATAGTGATTAGGATTCACAGTTTTGTCAGAAGCATCATCAGAACATTCTTCAGAATTGCCTCTGGTTAGAGGTCTGCAGGCAGCCTTATTGTGAAGCTTAAAAGCTGTCGATTTTCTGCCTTTCATTCCTTTCCTTCTAGCCATGGTTTGTCAAATTGTCTGTGATCCTCTCTGACTTATGAATACTGTATAAGCATATATTACTATAGAATCCTGTAAGATGTAAAGAAAAATAAAATTCAGGGTTAATTCCTCAAAAATTCTCTCTTTAAGTCTATGTAAACAAACGTTGTTGATTTGGCAGTTAAATTTTGAAATTTGAAATTTTGAATTAGGCTCTTCTAGTAAAATTAAATGGCGCCCTCTATTTGTTAAGTTTATATTTGACCCCTTCCTAGTTGTCAAAGGGGTTAACCCTAATTGGAAAGTATGCTTGTATGATCTAGATTATATCCAATTTTATTTACCACTGCAAGTAGTGAAATTGGGATACATTTCAGAAGCATAGTGCTTCAATTGATAGCGCCCTTCACAGATTTCTAACATTTTTACCTATTTCTTACATCTTGCTCAATTTAACAGAGGAAAGTTGAGGGATCTCAACAGCAGACTAGTCCAGCAGTTGAAAAGTGTATACTGAGATATCCCAAGATGAATGTTAAGTCACCTCAACTCAGCTTGGAGCAGAAGGTATGCACCACAGAAGGCTTTGTCAGGCATATCAGTATTTCCCTACTACAAAAGTGTGTGGGAAATTGTGCACAAAAATGCTCACAATCCAATGCACAGGACATTATGTCAGTACCCAATTTCTGTAAATAGGACCAATGAAAAGGAAAACCAAGTTACAGGCATTAGTAAGCATCACAACAGGAATGCCCAGGCAAAACTTTGGTGGGTAATTTCACTCATGCATATTTAAAGTCTCACTACTCTATTAGAGTAGTGTTCTGCAGCGTAAAGTGTTCACCCTCAAAGAAGTAGTTCTATTAACTCTGGTTAAGACCAAATATTGTCAAGATAACCTGCCAGTTGGGTGATGAAACTGCATGAATCTGAAAGAGAACTAGCCAGAGTGTGGATGTTGAAAATTTGGGCAAGATTGATGGTGATTTAGGTTGTTTTAAAAATTGCTGTCAAAAGGCGGACGTTGCTACGGTGAAGAGGTTAGGGTGGGTGTACCCTACAAAAACTTTAACTCCTTGTAGCTCAAAATCTAAACGGTCATGGTATGGAAATTTTGAAATGCCATGATGTGCAAACTTGTCAGCTTTCAAGTGATGGGTGTCTTGAAGTAGCTGTGAACTTTGACAAGGCTGCAGGGGCCTCAAGAAGAGCTAATTTAGTGTGTAAGTCAATGGGGCAATTATTGGGGGTGTGAGACCTTTAGGGCAAAATGTGATTTTGGAAGTTTGGATATAAAGACTGGTATAATTGTGTTCATATGACTTGTTTAGGCACCCTCATTGAAATTTTGAGGAAACGTTGAGAAGTTTTATGCTTGAGTGATTTTTGCGGCTAAAATGACACTTTTGAGGTCAAAAAGCCGTTTTGGGCTGTTTTGGCCAATAAATTAGTTACGAGGGCACCCAGCTTCAGGCTTTTGGTCCAGGAGAGGTCATAAAATGATGGCCATGTTTCTGTTTGAGGCCACCGTATACAGAAGAGTGACAGCATTAGAACCAATTGCACTATGTCAGGCATAGCAACAACAAGCAAGTGTAAGGTTGGTACACACTTTTGCCTACTTACTTGCATTGTAAAGCACTGTAGCTTAGAGGTATGTACGCAAGTTAAACCTTCTTTAGATTGTAGTTTTACACAAAACAAAGGAAAGATCATCACTATACTTACGTCAAGAAAATAATGACTGCCATGGCACAGGATGTAGGATGGCAGGAGTGGGCACAGGCTGTATCTGAGCGAATGAAGAAGAGGTCCAAGCAAGGAGATGATGAAGGCAGCAGTTGCATCTTGTGGCAAGGTGGCAAGAGAAGATCAAGTACAAATGCGCCTTTCTATGGTTATTTCATGGTTAGGTTGCCCGATAGCCAGACTACTAGAAAGTCCATGAGGGTTCATATCCTGGCATACCTTCTTGCACACCTCACATGAAGAGAAGTCCTGCTCTCAAAAGACTGAGGTTTTGACATCTCGCATTTATGCCACAACAGCCTGTGCATCAACGTAGCTCACTTGGTTGCAGAAGACAGGGATCTAAATAATTTAAGAAAGGCATGTAAAAGGTATGGGAGTTGCCTTGGCCATGGTAACCACAAAGATTGTCTGCTTTAATTAGTGAGAAGGTAAATTGGTATAGTATGTAATATCAATCCCAGTTTCAGGTAGGCTCTGCAAGCTCTCTCAGTTAAGCACCATTAATATACTCCAAAGTTGCATTGATTCATTTCATTCAGTGATGCATATACTGCCACTGTTCATTGCAGATGTTCAATCAATCACATGCTTCAGAAATTGTGCTAGCTAGGTGTTGGCCCCTGTGAAGTTCCTCTTGTGTAGGTGTGATCAGTGAGTTCAGGGATGAGTTGATTTGGTTCATAGCCTCCTCTTATGCCACCACGGTCATAATTATTTTGTTTTTCATGCATCTTGTATCTTTTAATCCTCAAACTGGCCCTTCTACGCCGAACTTTCTGACTTTTGCTCCTCAGTTTGTAGTAATCTCTTCTACGCTGCAAGTGCTTCAGGGTAGAAATGGAAGACGGGCTTGGCTTTAAACCTAAGGCAGCCATCTTGAGGGCTATCGATTCACCAGGCCCATTGTTCACCATGTGGATGGCACTGTGGTCCCTGTAACGAGCATTTCGAGAGTACGTACTACACTGCTTTGGATTGGTGGTCTTGAATGCACTGTTCATGGCTTCTGCTTTTTGCGTGGATGTGCCGAACCTGGTTGCCTTCATCAGCTTTTCACAGGTACGTGAGGTTATGAGCTTTGTTAGTTTCAATTTGTCTGATCCCATGATATGAAGAGATTCTCTAGCAAGCGTGGGTAGAAAAGGGAATGAGTACTGATTTTTCCTGTTGCAAACAAAAGACTTGTTCCAGCATTCTCTGTGATCTCCACTGTAACAGCTCAAAATACAAGGTACACAATCTTTCAAAGCTTGAACAACCTTAGTCTCATCATTTTTCAAAACCTTCCTGCATGCACTGATTTCTGCTTGTACCCGATGGCTAATATCTTCAGCAAATCGTTTTGCAAGGAGGCGCTTAAAAGTGACAGTCCTAGCTGGGAACATCTCAGAGGAAAATTCGGTGTTAGTTACTGCTCTACAAAGGGCTCTATTTAAATGCTGCTCATCCAACAAGTTTTCTGTGTCTAAACCTGTAGCATTTTTCATGACCTTATTGAATCCCTGACAACCTTTACCGTCAGCATCTGTTGTGAGATGACTCACTCTGAGAGGAATAGGTCCATCCAGTACTTTTCTGGCAAGCTTTTCACCCCCATCCTCTTCATTTCCAATGTTGTAAGCTTGATCAACTGTTGCATTGCATCTTTTGTTTTCAGAGTACTTAACATCAGTGCAGCAATTTACATTTCTGTTGGAACAAAGCTTGTTTGTATGGTGGAATCCTATGATATATTTCTCATGTGTAGCATTTTCCACGAGAACATCTCGACTTTGGCTGGCTGGAGCAAACGGGGTTTTCTTACGACTATTTCTTAAGGGATTATTGTACTGTCTATCGTACTCAGCATGTATTGGTGTGTCCTGAGGCATCCCTCTGGCCTGTAAAGTATCTTTCACTAATTTACGTTTTGCTGACATGTCTCTTTCATTTTCTTCTTCCAGTACTGGGCCTACCTTGTTGGCTGCCTTCTGCAAGTTATCTGTCGAAGGACTGGTCAGATTTAAACAACTCAGAAACCTTTGTGCCCCTACGGACGAGATGGAGGTATTGTGCAGGGCCAGCTGTAATGCAACATTCAACTCACAAGGATTTCTACCAGGCTTTTGCTGAGGTATTTCTTTTGAATAGGGCTTTTTTACTGCTCTTGTAGTGACAGACGGCACATCCAAAAACTTCTTCAACTCCAGCTCCCCTCTTAATTTCACAGTCAGCCAAAGGTATTAACAGGCCATTGCAAGTTGGATGCTTCCTTTGGTGATCAACGAAAGATACTTGAATTACACTTGTTGCAATCCCCAGGTGCACTAATCTGTACCCTTCAACTTCACAAAATGGGTTAGGAAGTCCTGCTTGAACACTTTCCTCAAATTCATCCAGCTTACTTTTTGCTGCACTTTCCAAGAGGCCTAAGTAGCATAGGATATTGGGAAAGACATTTTTCTTCACTTTGGACTGGCGAAAGAACAATCCTGTTATACTCATCTTGAGACAATCTCTTATAGTGATTAGGATTCACAGTTTTGTCAGAAGCATCATCAGAACATTCTTCAGAATTGCTCTCTGGTTAGAGGTCTGCAGGCAGCCTTATTGTGAAGCTTAAAAGCTGTCGATTTTCTGCCTTTCATTCCTTTCCTTCTAGCCATGGTTTGTCAAATTGTCTGTGATCCTCTCTGACTTATGAATACTGTATAAGCATATATTACTATAGAATCCTGTAAGATGTAAAGAAAATAAAATTCAGGGTTAATTCCTCAAAAAATTCTCTCTTTAAGTCTATGTAAACAAACGTTGTTGATTTGGCAGTTAAATTTTGAAATTTGAAATTTTGAATTAGGCTCTTCTAGTAAAATTAAATGGCGCCCTCTATTTGTTAAGTTTATATTTGACCCTTCCTAGTTGTCAAAGGTTAACCCTAATTGGAAAGTATGCTTTGTATGATCTAGATTATATCCAATTTTATTTACCACTGCAAGTAGTGAAATTGGGATACATTTCAGAAGCATAGTGCTTCAATTGATAGCGCCCTTCACAGATTTCTAACATTTTTACCTATTTCTTACATCTTGCTCAATTCTAACAGAGGAAAGCTGAGGGATCTCAACAGCAGACTAGTCCAGCAGTTGAAAAGTGTATACTGAGATATCCCAAGATGAATGATAAGTCACCTCAACTCAGCTTGGAGCAGAAGGTATGCACCACAGAAGGCTTTGTCAGGCATATCAGTATTTCGCCTACTACAAAAGAAGGTGGGAAATTTAGCACGAAAATGCTCACAATCCTATGCACAGGACATTATGTCCAGTACCCAATTTCTGTAAATAGGACCAATGAAAAGGAAAACC